>VWZO01017254.1:0-596483 GCA_013396975.1 Bucco capensis
GATTCCATGATTCCATGATTCCATGATTGATTCTTCTAATTTGTTGGCAGGCCCCAAAGGAAGGGGCTGCATTCACGGGAGGGTAGGACAGACTCACATGGATGCTTGTGAGCCAAAATGCAAGTCTACATCAAGTTAAATATCTGCTTCTTTGGAGATACTCAAAACCCACTTCAACACAATCCTGTGCAACCTTCTCTAGGTGAACCTGCTTTAGTTAGTGACAAAGATGGTTTCATTTGCCTTGAATGCATATGTTTAACCTCTTTATTTTCTAACGCAAAATTTGGCAAATTCTTTTTGTATGGAGAAATTTCTTAGAAATAAGCTTGCCCTGTTTTTCCCAAGACAAGTGTTTCTGCAGTGGAGTCCAGGGGAGCCAGAATTTCATGGGGTTGGGCTGCTTGAGCTGTTCAGGAAGGTATTTGTTTTCTTTTCTGAATTATGGGTATGGCATTACTGCTTTTCCTGTTTATTGAGTTTTCCTTTAGGACTGAAGCTAGCAGTTCCACTTCTCTGACACCCTAGGTACATAAAATAACTTCTAGTTTTTGGGATTCTTGTGTCTTAGCTCTATTCTGTGCAGCAGCTCTCCTATATGACAAAGGTGAAGGAAGCATCAGCATCTCACTTTCGGCTCCTCTGCTTGTTGCAAAAGCTCCAGTAAATCAGTGCTATATTCTCTGCTTGTATTGCATTTGACTTTAAAAAACAAAACCAAACCAAAACCCTTTATGTTCTATGTCTTTGAAATAGGATGTCACTGTTTCCATTATTACCTTTCCTACATAGGGTCAGACTTTGAAGCACATATTCACTACAGTGAAACCATCTGCTCATCTGCTGTGTGTGGGGAATTAGCAGTGCTAAGCATAATGTCTCTTTATAGCTATCTAGAAATATACCCAAATAGTGCAGTGTAGTCAGGCATAAAAAGATTTAAAAGCCTGTTCAATGCATAAACCTGCAGTAAGGCCATTTTCACATCATCTTGCATTGGCTTACATTATGCTGTATTGAATTTCATTTCAGGTTTTGTTTGCTGGTGTCATACAGGACCTGCTGCTATTATCACCACAGATTCATGTGTTTTTAATGATAGTGTTCTGAGATTCAGATAGAGTTGTATTTATAAGAACTGGACAATGAATGTAATATAAGCTGTGTCGCGTTACTGGACGGTAAAAACATACATATGGGTAGGTGCTGTAATGTAGTAAATGTGCTGTAAATCCACTCAGCCTCCCAGGTGGAATCTTTTTGTGGAACAATATCTAAGGGTTGTCAGAAGTTGGAATAATATTAGTTCTAGTTGTTCTTTTCATAAATCCACAGCATTTGTAGGGCTCCGAGATTGCTGTATAACTTTTTTCACAATTACTATCTATATTTAAGATAGGATTCTGTTTTTTTTTAAATGCCTGACTTGCAAACCAGGTTGCATTCTTTTCACACAGTATTGTATTACACATTCATGAGCATCATACAAAACATTCTACCCCCCACCCCTGTAGCTGATAGCATTTTTGTGCATTTTCATGTCTTGGTCCCTTTAAAATATTAACTAATCCCTAGCCCATCAATTGTAGGAAACTATAGTCTGTAACTTGCAGAAGTTAAAATTGAGGTAGGAAGGTTGACTTTGCTGCAGATGTCAGTGATACAGCAGTAAAGCATGAATTAATTATTGCAAGCATTCTTGCAGAACTGCTAGTGAAGAGTCCTGTTAGGCATCTGAAGTGTGGGTCTTCCCGTCTCTCAAGTTGCACCACTAGTCTTCATACCTCTCCCTCTGTTTTTTCTGTCCCTGATGACAGGTGTTCACCAAGAGGGATGTATGCTAAGCTGTTACGTTTCTGTACTGTCAGAATATCAAAACTACTGATGTTGAAAGATGTGAGGATACCTTTCATTCCCACCTTTTTTTTCTGTTCCTGCTAGCCTAGTTGCTACCTGTATGGAGGAAAGAAGGGAGGATGCATGACTGAAGAAAACTACAGATGCTAGAAAACTGATAAGCTTTTAATGCCCTTTTGCTTCCTGGCAGGCTATACGGGACAAAAAAACCTGTTTGGAACACACTTTTTCTAATTTCATGAAAAGCTGTTGGCTGAGAAAAAGACTGTTGAGGCCAGAATATTGGTTATAAATTATGCCTTATCTCTGTTTTAATTCATGCTGGTAGCATCCAGAAGAAGTGACTGTGTCACGTGGATCCTTGGTGTTCTGTGCAGAATTATAGGTAAATGCAACTCCATTCTCACCACACCAGAATGGAAAGCAGGGGTTTTCTCTCTCACTTGCCATCAAGGATCAGGCCCTTTCCATACCAGCAGATTGATGTACTCCCTAATAACACCTTCCACATCAGAACTAATACACAGTAGGGAAGAAAGTAAAGAAACCTTCACCAAATCTGCCTGGCTCAAGCAAAGTAGATATTGTTGACCTTGGGTTCTGACCAATTTTCCTTCAGTGAAATTATGTTCACAAGACACATAGTCAGGTTTTACTTCCTGTCACTACTGCAAATACCACTTGTATCAGGAGTGAGAACTTGGCTACGGAGTATTGCAAGTGTTACAAAGGTTCAACCTGGCACCATGTTGAACACTTAGAGAACATTTCTCTCCATGACTGTAAAGGGAGGAAAGTAAAAAAAAAATAAAAAAAAATCTAATTGGAATCAATGTCATTGACAGGAAGGAAGGTTTACGGTTACTACCAGCAAGCTATGTTCATCTGCCACTTGTGAAAGTGAAGTAGTCAGAAAAGAGAAATGGCTTTTGGAAGTTTCTACAATATTGTATGAAAATACATGTTGGAAATGTTTTTATGTCCATAGGAATTGCCTGGATCAACTTTGTGCTTTGGTTTTTCTTGACAAGTTGCCATAAAGGAGGAGTACTGCCATCCCTTGAAACTCCAGAATTGTTTTTCTTGTCTCTTTCTCCAGACCCTTTAAATACATTTGAGTACGAGTTGGACTTGAGCAGTATGAAGCACTATGGTTAGAATTTTCAAGAGATCTTTGGCTTATGGGTAATTTTGGCTGGTCACAGCATCATTCAGTCCTGTTTCAGCTTGTGTCTCTGGGCTGTGAGCTGATGTTACAACTGGTGAAGAGAAGCTTGGGTGTTCTGAATGTGTTGCTCTCTAGGATCCATGTGGACAACCTTTTTTATTGGGAAGGCAGTGCTATGAACTGGATCATGGTTTCAAGCACATTTTGTGCATGTTGCTGAAGATGCTTGGATGTTATTCTCCAGTGACAGATTCAAATAGGTACACTAGAGAGAGAAGGCTTTTATCCTCTTCTCCCCCCTTCCCACCAGCTTTCCCTGCCCTGTGAGGATCCTCTCCTTTTGCCTCCGTTCTCTGCTTCTGCAGACCTGATCCCTGGTGCCTCAAAGAGGATGATACACAGCTTCTGGCAATGTAGCTTTTCCAAAGGTGAGCACCAAACTGACTGGAAAGTGCTGCACAATTCCAGGCACTCTGCTTTAATGTTTCATGACAAAGGACATTACTGAATTATCTAAAATGACTTTTCAGGTTTTGGCTGTTTTTCTTAGTGGGTTTGTTTTTGTCTTTTTTTTTTCTTATATTTCTAGTCAGTTGCTCAGTTTAGCAAGGTGGCTGGCCACAAAACCCTCACCAGTACTGATCGATATAAATGGTAACAGTAGCCTGACTGACTGAGGTGTAACCATGTAGATAAAAAAATATTCTGCCAAACATGTGAATTTCACAGCATATGCAAAGAACTCTGTGGCATTCTACAGCTAGAGGCAGGTTGGACAAGATGTGAGGGGAAAAAAGAAAATGAGCATAATGTTATCCTTGTTGAACAAGATGGAATGCTTCTGCTTATTCCTAGAGATATGTAGGATTACATTTAGGACTCTTATGAGAAGCAATCACTGAAGTCAATCCCATTTTCACTTAGAAAACGGACAGACTGTCTCTTGGTGACAAAGACCCTCTGACACACTTCAAAGCAAGTGAAGCTTGCTGTGTCACATTTGTGGAAAATAAAATTGGATTCATTCTATCAATCTCCTTCTCTAACTCTGAGATTTTTTTTTTTTTCTGCTGCACATCCCAGAGGAAGTGATTGTTATTGGATATATTTGTTTGCCATGTCAGTCAGGTGAAAAGTTTTACTGTAATGCTGTGGATTGTTTTCAGTCCCTGGTAGTGTTGTGTTCAACTGAGGCTTCCTTCTGAGTCCATGGGTGTGTGTGTGCAGACGTGCATAAACTACTCGTGGTTGCCAGGCACAGTGAAAGCTCGCTGTTATTCTTGTCTCATCTCCATGACAGATTTATTTTCCTCTGCATGATTATGGTGACTCTTACTCACGTTCTGTCTGTCTTGGTGGCACTAACCTCCTGCTCTGAGCCTGGTTTAATGCAGGCAGTGCCCTGCTCATTGGGTTGCAAAACAGGCCAGGAAAATCTTTTTTGATGCTGATCAGAGGCTGCTGTTGGGTTCCTTGGTTTTGTTTCCCCACTGAATAGTGGCTTCAATTTCTTGACCTTTTCTCTGAGGCCACAGTTTGCTCCTCTGCAGCATGCTAGCCTGGTTGTCTGGGCTGCAGCATCTCTTGCATCCACCGGTGCATTGCCCAGCATGTGGGTGCCTTATGCCTTGCTCTGCTATTGTGCTCTCTTCAGCTCCCTGGCGAGCTGTGTGACTTGCAAGGCCTTCAAGAGACTTGCAAGTTCAGTTTCCCATGTACTGGATCTATTTTGTTATGAGAAAGCAATTAAACGTGCCATGATATGCTGCTGTCTTCATGCACAGTCTTAGTGGCTTCTCTGATGTGTTCCTTTCTCCCTGCTGTTGTGCCCAAAATGTTTCCAGTCTCTCCCCAGAGTGAGTTCTGCCTGGCCTCCATCCTGGGGGGAGGGGGTAGCAGGACATGCAGGGGTGAAGCAAATGTGTTGTATTTGCTTGGTGAAATTCTCTGACTGAGGATCTCGCCAGGGTTTTTCTCCTAAGGGCTGCGGAGGGGCTCTGGTTCTCACTGGAAAGGGAGAGAAAATAAAACTGAGGCAGTAATAACCAGTAACTGGTTAGCTGGGCTGTCTTATAGAGGCAGTGGCTTGGTTTTGCCCTCAGTGAACTAAAGGGTAGACTCAGGACTAGGTCTGATTTTGAATGGTTATGTACAAGATCTTAAAATGGAGCCCAAATACCTTCTAAATAGGATACCCTGTCTTCCAATTTAAAGAACATCTGAACTCTGGGAGTCTGTCACAGCACAAATCCAGGCTGGTTGCTGTAGTCTGATATCAAAACCTACTGAAGCATTCCATTCTTAAAAGCCAACCTTTGGAATCTGTCACAGCCACTTTTGCCCAAACTGAATATGTGCTGGTGGTCTGGATAGCAGCACAGTCAGCCGCAGAAGGGACTGTGAAGCGAGCAAGTACACACTTTAAAGAGCTGAATAAAAATGAAAATTATTTCAAAGGAAAAGAAATGACTCCTTGTTTGCTGATTCTTTGAAATAAACCTAACTTAGACCAGTTTTGCTGTGTAAAAACATTTAATTTTGTATGTAGTAATTTAACACTTGCTAGTACACTAAGTTCACAAATATTATAAATGATTCTAGACCTGTTAGCAACTACACACATTGTCCCAAGAAAGCCCCTTTCCCAAGTTTCTTACCTGTATTTTGCTCTTTCCAGATCCTAGAGTTTCCAGTAAGATCCAGACAGTACTTTAGGTGTTGTTTAAACCAAGCTACTTGGTATTTGCCAGTCACTTTATTAACACAATTTCTTTCCCAAAGGCATTGCCTGTGCATTCTGAAACATCTAGGGCAGTGCCTGGGCCACTCAGTGCTGTGAACAGTAAATAACAACTCAGGTAATGGAATTGATTCTTGTTCAATGAAGAGGAGTGAAGGAGTTAAAACTTCTCAAAAATGGACTGCCTATGGAACTGAACTGTGCCAGTGCTGAGCCTCTGAGATCTATTAGTTTTGACAACCTCAGTTATTCTGGTGCTTCTCATCATCTGTAAAGTTAACAAGGGCTGATAAGAGATGATGAGGCACCACATGGGTTTGTATTTCAGAACTCATAAATATCTCGCAATAGCATTTTTCTTACAATCAGATACATTAATTTGTTGACGGTAGATGTTGCTGAATATTCACTTAGTGAGGAGCTTTAACAAAGGCACTGCAAGGATAAACATTTTTAAATCAGCAGATAGAAGCCATGGGTTGTGCTGTGTGCTCAGCTGTTACTTGTTTTCAAATGCATGTTCTAATTTTACTGAAATTGTTGATTTTTTTTTTTGACCTGCTTTCTTCCTTGAAAATATTTTATGATTTATAGGCAACCCCCTCCTCCAGCTATATTTTTATCCCTTTTTGGTGTGACTTTGTAATTTCATACTAGTGAGTCAGATACCCAAGGGTGAATTTAATTTGAAACAAACCTTACTCTTGGCAGAACAATTTTTATGAGAGGATCAAACAATGTAACATAGATTTTCTCAGGCTGCATGTCACCCAGAGATGCCTGCAACTCAAATTAAGTAAAAGTGTTATCTGAAGGGGGGGGAATCTATGAAAGATATTGTGGACAAACTCTCCAAAGTAGCAGTTATTCTGTCTCCTGCTATAATAAGATGGAGCACACAAATATCACTTGATTAACAGCTGCAGTATTAATTTCCCTTTTTGGTTGCTTGACTCACAGCAAGAATCATGTCAATGCAGCAGAGAAGCAATTAAATTGATTTTAATCTTTGTCAGAGAAGATAACATGCCTCTTTCTCTTCTCATTTAAATAATTAAAGTTTCAGCAGGTATTATTTCTGGCTTTAAAGAAATTGGTATCTTAATGTAATAGAATCCTTGTAATTATACACTTAATGGGTCTTAATAAGTTAATCATGGTTTTTCATTTAAAATGTTTTTTTTACTTATTAAACTTTTATTTGCTTTGGTTATGCTTTTAAGAGGATAGAAAATACTAAAAAAAGTTCTAAAAAAACCCTCACTTCTTTTCTTTTCATATTCCTACATGGACTTTTAAATTAATTTACAGTGGACTAGATGGGTTTAAAAACATGCTTTAAAAGTTCTTATCCAGTGAAGCTTTCTGTCATTTTACAGTTACTTGGTTGAAAAAGCTTTGTATAATGAGAAAAACCAAATATTCTTTTATCTTTGTTGTAATGCAAACTGGAATACAGCAAATATTTCTTTGTCCTCTTTGGTCCAAGCTGCTAGGCAGAATTTTGGGTCCTCTATGTGATTCCCATTAGGTAGAAAACTGGCTGGTGGAGTCAGGTGTGTCTTTGAGGTCATGCTCTGTGTTTACTCTGAGCACATATAAAGCCTCTCTTCTCACATTGGATAAGGACACTATTCTTGCCTTGCAGTCCCAAGCTTGCCTGTTCAGGCAGTGCTTTACCACGAAATCTTTCTCTTGATAATGAATTGACATGGCAAACTACATTGATTTCTCTTGGTTTGGCTTTTTTTTCCTCCTTCACTTACAGCAATATTGCCAGCAGTCTTATCTTGCTTGTTCTGGTGTGTCTTAACCCTTCTTGCCAAGGGAAAAACTCCTCCAGCAACAGATGACATTTTTCTGGAGCATGTATGGATGCTCTCCACTTTGTAAGGACCCACTTCATGCAGGAAAAACCATAGCGAAAAGCTCCTTTGCCTTTTAAAAGGCATAGATACCCAATCTGTCTGGGAAAGACTGTCCCTGAGGAGATTTGTGGCTCTCAGGCTGGGTTCCAGGTGTCCCCTGGCCCTTCCAGGGGCTAGAGCCAGCCAGTGGAACCATGAGTAGCTTGTATGCACCTAGGGCAGGTGACTCACTGGTGTGGAAGTGGCTTCTGCTTTGGAGTTGCAACCCACATCTCTTGTGGTTCCTCTTCTAGTGGCAAGGTGAAGGGAAAGGCAAGAGTGTTGAGGAAGGACTACTTTGCAGGGCTTAGTACAAAGGACTCCAGAAACATTTAAAGTGAAGACTGTTCCACCTAGAAACCTTTACATTTTGAGAATTC
The DNA here is from genome assembly GCA_013396975.1 of Bucco capensis. Taxonomy (NCBI): domain Eukaryota; kingdom Metazoa; phylum Chordata; class Aves; order Piciformes; family Bucconidae; genus Bucco; species Bucco capensis. The sequence continues at coordinate 8,053 of VWZO01017254.1, forward strand.
AAATGATGCAAAAAGAAATAGCGACAGCTCATGAAGTTTCATTAAAAAAAAATAGTGAGTGTCTTCCTGTAAAAGTGATGTGCTTTGCATTCTATGAACAGAAGTAGAAAACTCGTTTGCCTGCTTTATGAATTGCCAGAAGTTAACAAATATGAAAATGATGTTTTCCCATATAGTGGGCCATGTTCTCTGCGATATTCCCAGTTGCTCAAGTAACCTCAGTGGAAAATATTTTGTCTGTGATTAGCATCATTCAGCTTTCTGAGTTTACACTGAAATCAGTTATACTTTTTTAGGGAATTTTTTTCAAGTATAAATTACAATAGTGATGAGCAACACCACACGGAAGCAGCAGGGAGCACACCAGCATCTGATTTATGTCCATGCTCAAGTGCAGCATTGTGTTTCTCTTTTTTTATTACTGTATTATTAGAGTTCTTGCAATGATTTTTTCTTTGTCTGGAAAAGTACTTCATATTTGCTCTTTCCTTTGAATAATATAAAATCTTCTCTTCTAAAATACCTTGTTAACTGCTGTGATTTGGAAGCTGTATTCAAGTGACAGATTTATTTTTCCTTAGATTTCATTACAGGCAATGCTCAACTGAATTTGGGCAGAGGGGTAGATTTAACAGACAGTAAAACTGCATGAGCGATGTTTGTGGGGCTTGTGTCTGTCCCTCCATCCCAAGATACTCAAGTGGTTTAAAAACAACAACAACAACAAAAAAAATCCCAAACAAACACCATCTGAAAAAGTAGAGAAAGGCACTTGTTTGCAGTCTTTCTCAGACTGGTTCTAATATCTTAAGTAAAATCACTGCAGTGTGGTTTTTGGACTCAAAATTTATGTTGCTTTGCTTGGAAAAGGACTTCACATACCTTTTGAGTTGTAGATATGGCTATGTCTGTTCTTAGCTATTTGCATTCCAGTAATACAAACATTTCATAAAGCAAACATGTAAATAAATTCTGCCATTTTCTTTCATCTACAGTTATGAAGGAAGCTGGCAGGTAAGATGGGGGAACGCATGAAGGAAGAATTCCTATTTTCTGTGCACAAATAACTTATATGTACAAGACCCTGTTTCTCCGTGGCTTGGGTGATTCCTCTGTGTTCTGCAAAGGTACAAAAATGCTCATTATTAAATTTAAAAACTGTTTAATCGGGTCTAATATGACTAATTAACTTAGTCTCATGGTATTTATGTAGTTGTGCCATACGGTGTGTGTGTGCAGGCAGAGGTTTAGTCCAGGCAGAAATTTTATAAAGAGAATTACAAATGGGGTGGAATGAAGGAACAGGGTGGTTAATCAACAGAGACAGGGTTCTTGATAAATACATACTGTTTACCCTAAATAGGCAAAAGATACATAACAGATGCTGAATTCCTTAGCACACTTGGCAGCATAACACACTCGATATCAACAGATGTATGAACAATGTAAATGATGTAGCATACAGGAAGGGATACTCTTTAACTAAGAACCAAGTTGAAAAGGATATTGCTTGTTGCCTTGCCTACCAAGTCATTACTGTAAGCGTTACAGGCAGTCTGCAGATAAAAGATAATGCTGTCTGAATGGACTCACATTAGAAATTATTGTCTATATTATGCTTTTTGTTTTGTTTTTATTTTTTTTTCAAAATCTCTGCTCAAAATATGATTGCAATTGCTTTCCTGGTATAACTTTTTGTAGGACAAAACCACGGTGCTGTGTATTCTCAATTGTATCCTAAGTTTGTGATCAGAAATATATAGATATAAACTTTTATCTGAGTGAATTTGGAGACATTATTTTAAGAACAATCTCTCTTGGTCATCCAGGGCTCTTAAATGTCAACCAGTGAATATTTACCACTCACAGTACAGTGCAGGAATTGTTTAACGTGTTTAGGCAGTGCCTCTGAACTCTGTTCTTTTTTTTGTGATAAACACAATTGTGAAGGCTTTCAACTTAACTGAAAAACATGTTACAGGATGAGATTTTATTTATACAGTCCTTTCAGTGCCTCCTTATGTGCAGGACAAATCCACAAGCCTCAAACCAGGAACCTGATTTGCTTTCAGTCAAAATTTCTGTAAGTCTGACAAAAAATATTTTGTGTAATAAAATTCGCATGGTAGCAGACGTAATTTCACTGATTGATGGTTTAGTTGTATTTGATGAGGTACAATTAGGAATCAATCTGGCAGAAACCCTTCACCCTCCACATAAGGTAGTCATATAAAATATTATAGTCAGCAAAAATCCCCAGCAGATGCCTTTAATGACATTCTTTTATGAAAAAAAAATTATGCACTTGCATATCATATATAGCAAACCCTCAAATCTTCATCACTGGGTGTATGTGAGTATGTTAACAATGCCCCCAGTAACCATGCATGACACATATTGTTACCAGAATGCAAAAGATTTTCAATCCTATTTGTCACTTCACTTACTTGAGTATTTTATCTAGGAGTCAGTGATTGAAATCAGCTGGTGTTTCTCTGTTTGGGATGAAGCTATACTGCACCTTACAGCTTATCTGTAGTTGAGCTGAACAATGTCAGCAGAAAGATGGATCTTTTTCCAAAAGCAAATTCAGATGTTCCATTAATAGCATAGGTTAAAAACATTTCTCAATTGTAGATTCAATAATTTCTGTCTATTAGCAGTATCTTACCTTGATTTCATCTCCCTCTTCAACCTCTCCCTAACTAATTTTAAGATGTAATTTGAAAGGTTGATAGGTTTTATAAAAAGACATGTATGATATGACTGCCTGATGAGAGGAGAGTAGACTTGATGGCCTAGGTAGTCCTTGTCCATCCTACCTTCCCCGTGCACTGAAGTTTGGGTTAAATCCTGTCTGGCCAAGTGATGTAGATCACAGCAAGGTGGCCTTTTCTGAAAGGGTGACTGAGCTGGATAGAAGCTCCACAGATCTCCCTTCCAGTGCAGGGTATGTGCTTCTTTCCGTATCAAATATTGGGGCAGATCTCATGAGTTCCTAATGCATTATGTGAACTAGCTAAGATGGAGCATTTGGGAGCTTAAAAAAGCCTAAAAAATTAACAGCTTGGTATTTTAGGTGTATTTACCTTTTGTGACCTGCAGGATGTTGATGGATTGTACAGGAGGGGAAGGAAACTGGAATTCCAGGTCTCAACCAGGCCTGGCTTTCAGCATTTTAGGCCACTGGCAGCACCAAATACTCAAGCAGGAAATGTAACGTTAATAGTACTAATAGTATGAATTTAGTTTACAGTAGAGTTAATTCATATGTTCTAGATGGAGCATGGCTGCCTTAGTTTTGTCCTCCTTGTGAAATGGCCCATTCTTAACACTGTGAATGGAAAGTGTTTAAAGTAGCAGTGGGAGGATGTACTGTGATAATAGGTGTGATGAAGGGCAGGCATCTGTTAAAAGTCAGAATTGTGGTTGTGGTGCAGAGGCCTTTGGGGCACAGTAGTTACAGTAATAGTAACCTGTGAGTGCCTGGGGAAGTAGCAGAGAATATGTGCTGGCAGTTACATCGAAGCAGAGCAAGGCAAGTCTATTTGTGGTAAGTTTTACTAACAGTCACTGTTTTCTTTGCCTTATTTCAAGTTTTTAGTTTTTTGTCCTGCATTGCTTTAGTGGGGTGGTAGGCAGGGTAAAGTGTGCTTGCTTCTTGGGAAAGGATATGTTAGTTGCTTGGGAGACTTTTCTGTGTGTATGCCTGTGTACAATGGGTGCTTGCAGTTCAGCAGCTGCACGCACTATGTGACCCACCAACTGTAGTCATCCTGTTCTTATGAACTTGACTCTTACTTATGTATTTGACCTTATCAGCGTCTAGCTAGTTCTGGTCATGCTTTCTATTTGAAACACTTAACTGTTCAGTCTGGCTTCTGTTCCCTTATCTCACATATACTTGGGATCTTGTAGAGGCTTTTCCTCCTTTGGGGTCTCCCAAGAAGTGCTTAATAGCAGCCACTTTTTATAGATGGGACTCACAATCACTTTGTCCCCCAAAATAGTCCTAGACTCTCCCCAGGTTTTCTGCTTGATCTGACAAAGGTATGCTTGCATTATAGCTTTGGTTATACTTTTTCAGAGAGAACAGAGCAATAAAAGATAGAAAACCCCTTCATCAAATGAGTTTCTCATTCACAAAGCTTAAATGAGGTTTGTAGAAATGTGATCAAGAGGGCAAGCCCTACTCTTTCTGTACGTTCTTGCAAGCCCTTAGTTTGGTGCATTTCTTCTAGCTTTCCTGTTGGGATGATGGTGTTAAAATGGCTTCTCTTTCACCTGTATGCAAAACAATTCCTGTTCATTCTTTGCTGCTTCATTCCTGCAAGGCAATTTTTGTGTACCATCTCCTGGTACGTTTGTAGTGTGACAGTGACAGAGCCGTAACTGCCTTAGAGTTGTGCAAGAACTGTGTTGTGGGTGACTCTCTGCTCCTCTGCAGTGAAAGTTAAACCACTACTGGTAATCAGCAAAAAAAAAAAAAAAAAATGAAATTCTGAATTTAGCAGATACAATCCAAATGCTATTGCAGTAACTTCCGTAGGGTCATTTAATATGTCACTTTGTACACTTGAAAATATGTTTCTTACGTCATGAGGAGCAATGTGTGATACAAAAAGCTTGAAAAGACAGTTGTACAGATGCACCTGTCTGACCTCTCTCATTCCATTCATTATATTTTATGTCATATTATGTCATCTTTTATTCATGTCTTCACTAGTTAACTTTCCCTCCTTTTTAATTGCTCATTATAAAGAGATTTTTCCAAACTTGTAGTACTTCTTGTTGCACCTCTGTGAACCTACTCTATTTTTGCTTTGTAGTTGTTTTTTTTCCTTAAATAATTGATCATGAATGAGTATGTTATTGAGATGAGGAATAATGATGTAATAGCCCCAGTCTTCTCTCTTATACAACCTCATTGTTATCACTAATATTAGGAAATGCATCTTTAGAATTCACGTGTTGTTTTTTTTTTTCTCTCCAGGAAAAAGAGGTAAGAGAAAAGGAAGCAGGAGGAAGCATGCAGATACTAGCAGAGGAATAACTTCAACAGAGATAATATTCTTTATCACCTTGTTGTGTTTTATCTAGTTATGACATGTTTGTATGCTGTTTCCTGTCATTTTTTGCTATATGACTAATAAAAGTCCAAGTGAGCCAATTTCTGAGACTTAACAGGTCACAGATGAGAAAACATGGATTAGCTTGAGTTTTCCTCTGTCTTGCTGTTTCCTACAGCACCACATGGTCTGCATGCAACACACTTTATCACCAAAACTACTCTTGCTCCTTTTTGTTGAAGGGAGATCTTGTGCAAGGAGGCAGAGGTCTCATCTCTCACTGACTTCTGCTTGACAGGTTCTTTATGAACAAACTGAATAGATTACTGCGAAACAATTGAAACATGCAAGCAAATTGCCCCAAATGAGAGCATTTTATTTTCCTATAAATACACTATCAAAATTTCTGGTTATGGAAGTCTAATTTAAAAATAATTCAGTGGTTTACTGTTTAATTCTCTTGTGCTGTTGATCTGGGAGACTTTAAAGCTACAACAGAAATAAGGTAATAAAAGCAGACAATGTCTTTGGTTATGTATTGTGTATCATAAATATTTGTGTCTCTGATTTCATTTTAGCTGGCTGAGGAAATATAACTTGCTGAAGGCGGTTACCTTTGTTTGAAGCCAGCTGAGACAGCACCAGCACTCAGTAATTACAGCCATACAGTTTCCAGGAGACTCCTCCTTCACCAGGCCTGTCGTCTCGTGTCCCCATTTGTAACACTGTTCATTATATTCAACCTGCTGCCGTCACTCTGGAGCTTTCAAAAGGTATTCTGTGGGCTATCGTGCTACAGGACATGGATAATGAAATAGTTAGACGTGACTTGTATTGTAATGTGCTCACCTAACTGTCATTTGGCTTGAAAAGTAGACTTAATAAAAGCAAGAGTGAAAGGCATTTTACGTTTTTAATAAGGGGTCTCATATGGTATAACCTGCTGGTTTTCATTGTGTGTCTCTTCTCATGGTTTCTTTTTGAGGCACCTGACAGAAGAAGAGCAGTGAATGTCTCTTAATCTTAAAGCTTTTCAAAAAACTACATTGGCAATCAACACTACTGATCAGTAATTTTGAACTGCAGTAGGAGTGACTTAAAGTTTTTACATCTGCATCTTAGATTTGAAATGGATAATTATTGCTTTGCTGGTGAAGATAGTCCTCTTCATCAAAATGAAACCCCAAATATCTACACATCCCAGGACAAAATATCTGTTTAATCTTTTATAGAAAAAATTATTTTCAATATTAATTTATAAGCTTTTATATTTTTCATTTATAAGGTGAAAAATCCCTCTACCCTTGCTGTGTTTTAAGTTGAACTGTAAAGGAGCTAAAGGAGTTTGTGTTGCTCTGTCCTGCGGCAGGACAGAGCCACGCTCCACATAAAGCTTCAGAAATTCCTAGAAGTGTAATGAGTGGAGACAAGATCAAACAATGAAACCTGAGACCTGGAAGTGACAAGGGCACTGAAAAAGAGCTTCTTAGTGTAAATTGGAACTCTCTGTTGTAGTACTGTAACCTTCTTTTGACTAGATAGTCATTGCTAAAGGTGATTCGTACTGTAGCTCCACGGAAGCCCCATCCTTGCTGCTGCAGAGCTGGATCATCATGTGCACCACAGCACAGGTGAGAGATGAGATGCAGCTCTTAGGGCAGGGTAAATTGAAGGCAAGATGGGGAGACAGCCTCTGTAGGAACTTCTAGATAGAAATCTGATTTTTGGAGTCATATGCATAATAAGAACCCAGTCACACTGCTTGTAAGTGGTAGAAAGCTTCAGTGCACATCACCTCCCATTTCTGTTACCACTTGTTCTGGATAAAGAATCAGAGATGTATCACCAAAAATACTACTTTCCAGTTCTGACTACTAAATAATGGCATTCATTTTTCTCCTTGTCACACCTAGTAATATGCATGTTTCCTGTAAATTTCAGACATGTATTTTGCACCATCTTCTACTTAGAATTGCCCTAAACTCTACCTAAAAGCTAAAATTGATGGAGCGCTCTGCTGCTCATAATATTAGTTGCTTGAAGTAGATGCTAGCATTACTAACCACTGCCTTGTTTTGACAGTTCTTGATGGATTAGTTCAAGTACTCTTGTCAATACTTTATGTAAATGTCTTCTCAGCTTTGCAATAAGTATGCAGAAGATGGCTGGATTTCAAACCTGTTTACCTTCTGGAAAGGTATGTGTACAGAAGACAAGTAACTTCATGATAATGTGAGATCATCTTGCCTTCATATGTTTGTAAAAGCTCAGAGAAGGAACTGGAGATGTCTGGTGATGGCTTAAGACAAGAGCTAGCCAAAAGTATTTAATACAAATAAACTGAAGAAATAGTTTAATTGAATTTATTACTTAAGAGGAGACTCGGACCAAAAGCTTTAGAACACACTAGTCTCCTTTTTAGCTCACATCCAACTCCTCCTCTTTGAAAACCTATTACCTGTCATCTCCTCCCTACTCATAGCCTCCAAGATTTCTTAAACTCCTTTCAGCTGCACTCACACCTGACTACCCACTGACCTCTGAAAATCCTCTACTGTTCCTTCCTGCTATTCACAACCTATACTGCATCAAAGACTTGATTAAGCATTCCCTTCCCTTCTGAAAAGCCTTTAGCTGGCTCAGAGTTAGTCCTTAGGAACTTGATGGAGCTCAGCCATGCCTTGACAGTCCTTCAACCACTTCCACTTGCTCTGACCTCTCGTTCTCAACTTTGTGATTATGGTGGCTGAGGCAGGTAATGGTTTGTTTTCAATTCCTTTAGCCAGGCAGTGCTTGTGCAGTGTGAAAGGGAATGCTGCCTCGCTGCATTAAATGATCCAGCTATTCAAAGGCTTATCTATTTTTAATTAGAGGAAATAGAATGAAGTATGATATCTTGTATTATGTACTGACTAGTGGATTTTATAATGCTTCTTTTCTACAGCTAAAAACACTTCTGTTGAATAAGGTTTCAAGAAGGTCCTCTGCAGTGGGAAGTAGTCAGTCCATTGAGGTCAGTGACACAGGTCTGGTTGAATTCAGTAAGACCAAGATTGAACCACTAGCTTACAAATCAGATAAAAAATAGCAGTAAAATTGTCAGATCATTTACAGGTTATTCTTCCATATGTTGCTAAAGCTTTATGCTACTTAGGCCAGCTTGGTAAAGCTGTTACTCTACATCTGTGACTGGATGCTATGTGCTTTATAGCCAAAATTATTGCTGGACCTTTCCACTGATGATGATCAATACCTCTGTGGTGTTGTATACCCCTGTGTTGAAAAGGACAAAACAGTATTAGGCTAAATCCTTGGTCTACAGAGAAATTAATTACAGTGTAGGAGGACTGCCGGACAAGTGCATATACTTCACTCTGTTTATGGGTTACTCTGAGGTCTGAGTTACTCATAGAAGGACTAATGTTCCTTGGAAATGTCAGTCAGAACTTTTCACTTTAATAACATGCCTGGTTGAATTCAAAACTGGGATTTTATATTGACACTGTGCATGAAATGACGTGTCATTATACATATGCTAACCTAGATTTATAAAACAATATTCATTGTGGTTTAAATTCCCACAAAATATTGATGGAAAAAGTGTTATACACTTAGGGGAGTAGTTTACTTGCTAATGTGTTTGCCATTTTTTACTGACCTTATTGTGAATGCAACCTTGCTGCAGGCTTCTGCAAATTGGAGCTCTGCTACAGTATTTCTGTTCAGTTAATACCTGCAGAACCACATACTTACTGGAAGAACACTATTCTTCCTCCCTTGCTTCTGGAATACATTAGCCTAATAACCAAAGTGACAGTCTAGAATAATACATCTTTATTTATTGATGTATTTCTTGGTTCTGCTCTGTGATAAGAGGCATGGTGATTTCATTCAGGCACTGTATGACATTTACAATTTTGCCCCATTTCAGTGTTCATCTACTTGAAGGAAAAACAGCCTGAATCAAGAAGAAAAAGTGTTTTCCTTTATTTGCTATGTTATAATAAAGCTATGTTAAGGGAACACGAATGATGCAAAGGCATGATTTCAGTAGGGAGAGGAGATGCCAGGATTAACATGGTCAGTGCTGTGTTATAGGACTTTCATACTCGTGTTACCACACTGCCTTTTGTTGCAGTTTGCATACTATGACAGCTGTGCAGTAATGCTACTGTATATTTAAGTTTAAAATGGTTTTCAAATGTGAGAAAGGCAAGTCCTTCATGGAATACTAAAGACAAGTTTGACTTTTGTATTTCCCAAGCCAGAGAGGGTGGAATGCTTGAAGGAAGACAAACAACAGGGGTGACATTCATTTAGAAAAAGGTGGGTGGAGTTTTTTTGGTTTTGATGGTATGATATTACTTATATCCCAGAAGTAAGAACTTAAAACTGGGTATGAGATTACTTCATGGCAGGTCCTCCACTGTAGAGTGATTAAAAATTCAAAAAGAAATTGAACAGCTTCATGGTATTTTTGTCCAGCTTGGAAAAAGATCAACAAAGTGATTGACCTTTACTTGAGCTCCTTTAGTTTGATTATGGTATTTGGTAATTTGAGGCCGAGGAAATCTCCGAGAGTTTTATAGAATGGACTTACACTTTTACTGTTGTGGCAGCAATGTTGGTTTTTTTTATTAATTCTCTGACACTATCATACTAAAACTATATATGTGATTTTTTTTTCAAAGACTTGATTAAGCATTTGAATAGAAGACCACATTTTCGGAAGAGGATGCATGCTCAGATTCACCTGACGATTAACTTTGAGCTGTTTCCCCTTCTTCTGTACCCAAACTGTAGCTTGGCTCACTCCTGGAAGGGGTTTTATTTGTATTGGGTACAGACAGCATGATGCTGATGAATTGTGTGTATTTGAGGGGGAAAAAAAAAAAAAGAAGAAATGGCTATGTCTGGAAAAATGACTTGTAATTTTGCCCTGAATTTTCAAGCTTTATGTAATTTCTGTGTAGGGAATTTCTACTTTTGTGTTCCAATACAACAAAGTGGGATGACAGCTAGAGAAATGACCTAAGAAATTTTTGTAAAGGTAATTTATTAGGCCTTTATATGGAACAAAGGAGCAACAAATTAATAGAAATATGCCACTGAGCAGGTAAAGTCATGTTACCTTGAAATTATTGTATCAGACCAAGGACTGTGAATAAATACAGATGAGCTGATCAAAGTTATCTTGGACAGTATGTATCAGGGTCATTAAAGCCAACCTTCAGATACAGTAAAGAATTAATTTTCTAACATAGTAGGGACAGAAACTGAGAGAGGAATTGAAACTATGACATTTGTCTTTGAATTTAAAAAGGACACAGAAATTGAAGGAGAACAGTAGTGAAGTGCTAAGGGAGGCACAGGGAGCTTGTAATGATCTTGTCGCTTGTATTCCACGGTAATGTGCAATTCTTCTCTTCCTGCGGAGATTTCTATTGAAATTACCCATATCTATTCTGTTCTAATAAACCTACTTGTAATTAGTTGGACCTGAGTTGGTTTCTGAGATTCACTTTGGAAAGAAAAATAGAACTAGCTGTTCTCAAGTAAAATGAACTTGATATTTGACTGCAGGAGGGGCTGAATTTGAATAAAACTACAATAATTTGAAATTTGGGAAAAAAATAGAGAATGTTAAACTTAACTCTGAAGAAGCAGAAGCAAATTAACTTGTCATTTCTCTGGCCTGGTGAATAGAAGTATTCCAGTTCATAGAAAAGGGAGTGGTTTACGTTTCTATTGGAAAGAATAGAAAAATAGAGTGGTGGGTTAGAAATGTGTACTGAGTTGAGGAGCATTAGAATATACACTGAGAATTGAAAGTAAAAGGTGGTTTTGTTTAATAAGTCATTTATAAATAGCACTGAAATAAAATAATGAAGTTTTAGGAGCAAACATGCTATGCATTTTGAAGAGGTAACTTAAAATAGTTCAATAGTTTTCACATTTCACATGATTAATAGCTTTGGGCTTGAAACCTAATAGATATTTTTTATCCTTTTTAGAAAAGTAAAAGGGAGACATTTTATGAACAATAAAAGAAATAGCAAGACAGACTGTGCTTCTCTAATTCTTTCCAGAATTATGTATAATTTTACTAATGTTATTGTTCTCCACCTTCCCACCCCTCTTTTTATAGATGTACGTGGATTAATGTGCTAAAATGGAAATTTAATTTAGGACTAAGCAAACTATTTCCATGGAAATAACAACATTGTTGATGTTCTTTGGTTTGGGAAGTGTTTCAAAAAATGCAATCCATCAATTTTTCATCAGTCTAGACACAGACCAGAAGTAATGATGGTTCTTGTAAATGAGTGCAGTGTTAACAGGAACATTTGGAACTTGAATTTTCATGATTTCGATCGGCTGTAGTTTGAAGGGGGTGTGTGTTTGTGTGTCTCTATATATGCACATGCATGGAAACAAATTTCTTAATATTCAGGATTTTTTCACTGCTTGTTTTTCTTAAAAGACAGAAGATGTTCAGCAAATGTGAAATTTTCTTTGAACAAGTTTTAATCTGCAAACTGTTGAGCATCATTTGTAGTCTTAACCTTTTAGTTAGTTCCACTCAAGTTAAAGGTAAGAAGCACTGACTGTATAGATGTGTATGGTCTTGCACAAGGTTAATGGCTTTTCTGAGATTATTCACAAAAAGAATTCTAAATAAACACTTGAAGATTTAAGTATAAGTAGTATCATGCTCAGAAGTTAAAAAAAACAACCACCCCTTCTGTTTCCATAGTGTTGTGCACACGTACTAGGTTTCACTGGTGGATCCATACTGATGCTGCTAGTAGAGCTGAGAAATTATACTACATCTTGGCTAGAAGGATGTTGGTGTTCAGCATGCTTCTGATTCACTTTTGGCACTTCCAAATGGCAAAACTAACATGGGAAATGTAAATGCACTATAATCTGGTATAATTATTGGTACTTATTTATGGAGACAAATATTCAAAATACTACTTTGTTTTGCTGACATTATTTCATAATGTCTACACCAATATGCATAAAACATGGACTGAAGAACATTGTTAATTTTTTTAACATAAGAGAAGGTAAGACATTTCCTTAAATGTTAGTATATATAAAACACTATTTACAAAGCCTTTAAAAAATTACAGCCTTTACTGATGAGGCATATTCACATTGCTGCTCAATTTATTTACCCAGGAGACCAATTTATTTTGCTACCTCAGTGCTAACTGTTTCCATTGACATCCAGGTCTGCTCTGACCAAGCAACTGTGACAAGTTGTTTATTGAACTGTAAATGGGCACTGTCTGACTCTAAACAATGGCTTTATCTAATTATGAAACCCCATGCATCATTTTAGTTCAGTGTTGTTGGTTATACAAACAAGATTTTTGTTATTGAAAAATTAATTTAAGTCTGGGTACACTGCACTACAGTGAAAGATTGTGCATTGTAACTTTGTAGACTGGTAGCTTGCATCTGAATTGAGCTGACTATAATGTTCTGACTGCAGTTTCTTGGGCACTATGAATACCCAAGAGAGAGGAGATTCGTATAAGAACATTATGAAGGAGGTGGAATAACTGAACAAAATCTATCGCTTATGCTTTAAATGAATCTGATATCAAAATGAACTCTTAAAAATAACATTGATAGAAAAAATACAGGTGTACTTATGAAAAGGAAAATTGGATCCTCCAAAAGTTGTTAACTTTCTGGCTTGGAAAGCAGTAGCAATAATTGAATAGGCTCACTTGAAAAAAACCTCTGCCATTTCCACGTTGCTTTATCAGACGATAATCGAGTGCAATCAAAGCTTTTGTCTTAGCTGTAAGTCAGCTTCTAGGAGAGCTTTATCCAATAACGACAGGAAGAATTCAGAAAGTTTACTCTCCTTTGGTGTATTTTTTAAATTTATTTTTGATTTGGTAAAAGGAAACTAAAACTTAGTGAACGGTTCTGATACCACAAAGTACATATTGAAGGAAAGAAGAGGAGAAAAAAACATCTCTGTGTTAAAGAACCAAGGAAAACTAATGTGTTAATGTTTTAGTAACATACATGAAATATTTGTGAGTGAGTGTAAATCTTCTTTCCATTGAGGACTTGCATAGACAGTGCTTTTTGTACGCAGAACTCACTTAATTCACCTTTGTTGTAGAAACTTCCTGGATTGTTTTTTTGAGGCATGCTTAATGATCTTGCATAATTGGTTTCATGCGTTAAATCCCTATTGGTAGTTTCATTGTGATTTTCTTATGAAATATGAAACTCTTTAAAGTTTAATAGTCAATTAATATTAATTTAATAACATTTTAATATTAAATCTATTAATATTTCATCTTCTACATGGCTATGCAGAATTTTGAAAGCCATTCCTGTGTTTTCAGACAAACTACTCATGTTGTTCCCATGTGGTAGTTAGGCTGCCCAAGTCATTGGTTATTTTTATTTGGCCTCTAGAGTGAAGAGAAATGAGATGCAGGTCACAGAGAAGCTAAAGAAAGTTTAGCAAGTTTGATAGACTCTGTAGTTTACTTTTGCCTGGCTAAAATACACTTAAAAAGAGCCTTGCATGATTTTGCAGGTTAATCTGTTTGCAGCAGTGTTTGACTTGTATCAAGCCTGGCATGCTTAGGCACCTGAGGGCTGTCACTGACAAGGGGCTGCAAGGAGATGGACTGCCACCGATCAGGTCTAAACGAGTCAGTTGCACAGAGCTGATAAAACTGGAGGTTTACTGAAGTAGACAGGCCTGTGCTAAAACAAGCTCCTCTCTTGACTGAAATCCTGTCTGTCACTTTAATCAGTCATCTCTCCTGTCAGGCACAGTCAGAGGAGAGGCTGGAGTGGTCCAGGAGATACAGCTGCAGGATGAGCATGGGATGGTGGCCAGGCCAATGTGGAGTGGCCTCACTGCTGCCCACAGGGCTCTGGTGGACAAAGGTAGTGCTGTGGCATGGTGCAGGGGGTATTTTGCAGCCAAGAGGTGATAGCTAGTTCTAAATTAAGACTGATTTCCAACCCCCCCCCCCCCCCCTTGGTCATCCATGCCTTTTTCTGTGTTTTTATTACAGTGCCGTTCTTCCATCCTGACTGTGCTTTTTCAGTAGCTGAAAGTCTCCTGGACAAGAAGACATAGGCTACAGTGGTTAGAGGTCCATCCTGCTGTGAAAGATGTAGTCAGATATCTTATTGGATTCTTTCTCTTCACCAAAAGTAAGTTTTAAAAATGCAAAAATATTTGCTCAAGGTAGCAAAGTTACATGCTGAATGTTATGTGGGCTGTTAGCCAGTACTTGATCCCTCATGGCAGGGTGCTGCTGTCTGTCTTGGTGTAATGAACACCATTGATCCTCTGAGCAGAGGAGGTAATTAGTGTTACTTTATTTAATTTTAAATATAATTTTATTTTTACATTTGCATTATGTAAGATGCCATGCTCATTTCACCAAGATATCAAAGGCAGTAGCAGAAATAGAAGAAAAGAAAAAAATAAAAGGAAGACATTGACCCAATGTCATAAAACACAGCTGGCACTTGGTCATCGATACAGCACTCTGATGATGCTTGGCTTCTTAGGTGAACTTCCCAGAGCATAGGGTCATCTTGCCCTGAGGAGCTCATGGGGATAAGTTGGTAAGCACTGCAAAGCTTGTTTTCTGGGAGCATTGAGAGTACATAGATGGGCAGCTGCTGCTCCTTCTTGAAAACTGACCCCTGTGACTGAGCAGGCAAAGGAGCAGTTAGACCAGGGAGGGGAGGAGGAGGAAGTAGCAAGAAGTTTTCAACACTTCTTAGTAGCATCTATGGCTGCACTGCCACCTTGAAGGGCTGCTGTTTGTGCCCTCTCCTGGCACTCGGATGATGCTGTAACGACTTTGTTGCAATTCTGTTTTGTGTCCTGTTCTCAAGTGAAGTCAGCATAGCTACTGCTAATGGGCTGTACAGTCTGGAACGGGAGCTCTTGAGAAATTTGGATCTTGACTAGAGCTGCAAGGAAGAAATACTCTGAAAACCCAACTCTACCAGCGTCCTGTCTGCCTCTGTCCTTTTGCATAAGGCACAAAGGTACTGTTATCAAAAGATTGTGATAAACTTTAGTACTCTTCTGTTCCCTATGAAGCATGACTAACTTGTACTGTTCTTGTATAACATATCATTCAGCTCTAGCATACTAGCTGGTTGTTCCCATCTTTTTGGGCGATGCATCCTGAGGTCCAGGTATGTCCAGAATGACACATATGTTGTTCTTTTCACTTGGAGTTGCTACAATTCCTTGTATTCATGCAGAGGCTTTTGTGGGTATCAGATACTGTTGCACGTTTCTCCCATTGCATGAACAATGCTAGCAAGGATCATGTGCCCATTGCTGCATCAGGTTTTTGGAATTTTAAGGAGCCTGGAGACTGACAGTAGAAGATGAACTTATTGGTTCAGATTTCACTAGCAATGAAAGCCATGCTATGAGTTGAGGAACAAGTGACTTGTTCAAGTGGCAGCCAGGTTTTATTTGTGGCAAGTTATCTAAATGGGTGTCAATCATGAGAGAGAGAGAGCAGAAACTGAAGGTGGTGTTTGGATAAGAACTGGTACTAGAGTTTCTGAAGGAACATGGAGCAGCAGTAGCTCAGGAGAACCTGTTAGCTGGGGAGGGGATGGGTGAGAGAACACTCTACATCTGGCTGTACGGGTTAAGCTTGAGGTTTGCAGTAAGGAATGAACTGTGGGGATGAATAGGGCAGGACTGTGGGTTACTGTCCCTGAGAGCTGAGGCTATAGCCTTACTACAGTGAGTTGACCATTGTAACAGAATGAAATAGAAGGTTGCATAGAGCAGATTTCACTGAAACAATGGGCATTGCTTGAGAGACCCTGAGTTACAGAATTGCAAGAGAGGATTCGAGCAAAGGGAGAGATGGTGGGAATTAATGTTTGGGTGAGAAGAAATTCCATGTGGATTGGAGATGTGAAAACAAAGAAAAGGCTTTGCAAATAAATACATGTATGAATACATCTTTACACCTCTATTATTTTAAAATTCTATTCAGGATTTCTCATAGGGATGGTGTCATTTTAGACCCTGAGCTAATGGCAGAGCTGAAAGTTGTTTTATATAGCTAACATTGGAGTTAAATCTTTATTGAAGGTGGTGGGTGTGATGGTGAAGGTAATAATTACCTTGTGTAATGCTTAAGTGTAAAAGCAAAATTCAGCGGCTTTGGGTAATCCCCAAGTGAAGCACCAGCCATCTGAAAGGCTGCCCTGCTATTGAGCTGTGCTGTGTTAGGTTTCACTGGGCTGAATCCAAATGTGGGAAATCAACAAGTTACTTTAGCTTCCCATGTCTGTGTTTGGTAACTGAGAGAAAGGCCACAAGACTAGAAACACGCAGAGTAGCTCTCTTAGTTCACTTAATGAAAGTGTCTAGCAAAGGAGCAAGAGAGGGGCTGGTGGTAGAAAGTAGGCTTGGAAGGATAAGCAAATGAATTAAATGAGCTCTGTCTCCATTCTGTGCTTGGAAGGCAGGGTAACGTTTGTGCTTATGGAAAAATAGCTGCAGCAAGGAAATATAGGCCTTGGGTTTCTCTCAGCAGATGCAGCATGTAGCAGGCCAGTACTGGATAGCAGCTGTAGATGAAATACTGGCTTAGGGTTGGTGTCAAAATCGGTAATGTGTTTATGTTTTTATCCTTATTGAGTTCAGCTCTTCCATCTCTACTATTTCTTCTGCCATATGGAGCTGTTGCTGTAAATACATATCTGAATTCTGTAACAACATACTGAAGCTGCAATCAAGTAGTGAATATTGATATAGTAAGGAATATTCAGACTCAGGGTTTTTGTCAAGAAGTTTGGAAATTTCAGTTTCCTATTCTCTGTACTTTACATTTAAAAAGCCAAAAATTATAGGGATACATAGATAGAATGACAAATAGTGAAAATGCATGCAAAGTAGCTTTGACCCTAGAAACCCCCAAACTGCAGCAGACAGATGTACTTGCTAGTGCTAGAAGTAATCTATTGAATCACACAAGCACTGTAAAGTTAGCTAAAGCACTAATTAAGCATGGTCATCTTAAAAGAATTCATGCTTCATCTTGGCAAGATGCCCATAAGAAAAAGATAGCTCTGTCACAGTCTTGCAGACTGCAGTAATTAAGAATTAAAATACTTCCCAAGCTAAACCAGGGATAGTTCAGACAGAGCTAACTGTTTAAACAATGTCCCTTATGAACTGACATTGTTCTTCTATTTCCAACTGACATGTTTTAATTTTTTTTGTCTTTGTGCTCTTGGCTTCTGTACAGAATATACAGAAAACCAGAAATTTGGAAATACTCATCAACACTTTCTATAGAAGATGAGAAGCTAGAAAACAATTATATAGAGTAGCCAGAACATTCTTATGTGTAGGTAGTACGGAAAGTAGAAGATTAAATACCGTACCTCAGAGTAGTTAGGAGAAAAGGCTATGTGCCTGGAGGTTTTGTTCTTTTTTGTCTGTCAACATGTGGTTTTATTGGTGTTAATTGGGTCCAAACATCTTCAGACTTGAAGGATTTAAAATTTATTTCCAGTTTTTGCATCTCTGCTCACATCCAAACCTGCCAGTTCTGGAGGAGAAAGATCTCCATCAGAGCTTCAGTTAAATTGCTGTAAAACTTTGGTTAGTGGGTAAACACAAAATGAAAGGTCAGATTGATTGCATGTGCCTCTGACTTAAATAGGATAAATACGTTGTAGGTGTATGTGGTCTCCCAGTATAATTTTGGATAATGTGTTATCTTGTTAGATCTCTCAACTCACACAGTCTGTTTTCCAGTCGGAAAGGTCAGTCTAGTTTTAAGGGATGCAAGGTATTCAGGGACCCAAGATTTTGAACCTTTTTGTAGTGCCTTATTCCGTGTTACACTTCTGGTGTAATCCAATCTTTGTCTCAGAAAAGTCTGCCCTCTGGCACTGTCGTTCCACTGTCATAAGAGTTTAGTTTTCTGTGATCTCGGTGGTATTTAACAATAAGGTCTGAACTGCATGTTTAGCAGGAGCTGTGGGAACATGGATGTCAAGTCCATTAATCATGGATAAAAAAATAAAAATCTCCAGGCTGGCCTGTCAGCCAAGGATTAGCTGTGCCCCCACTGCAAAACCTATTCCAACAACCCACCGATTAGGTCAGCTTGTCCTTCTGCCCTGAGACTTTTTTTAGCAGAAACTGGCAGTTACAGCTATAATCCTTACAGTACTTGAGGCTGTGTATAGATATGTGATTGGAAGACCGTAGGCTGCTCCTGTGTAGTGTTTACTTCACTGATGTCATGCTGACACAGTTGCATAAAATTGATACAAAACGGCATGTTCTGAGAAGCAGATGAATGCATGAGTTGGGTGTTTCAGCAGCGCTTTGATAGCAGCTTATGAGCACGTTGCTGTACCTCAGCAATTCATTTTCCGTCTGACTTTATTTGGAAGGTAAATAATAGCTGTATATATTTTTTTTAAAAGGTCAATAAGACCAAATTATCAGCATGTTTTCTAAATATTATACTGAAAAGATTAGGTTTTTGTAGTGATGATGAGATAGTATAAACATGTCTGAGGGCCACACAAGGAAATCAAGCACATGCCACAGAAATTCTGACTGGTTTTGTTGCTTTGATTTGGCTAACAAAAGCAAGCAGTGCCTCTCTTCGTAGTGCCTATTGAACTATCTCTGCTTTCTGAGTGATTGTTGTGCTGGTGATTTGTAGAGGGTGAGCTGGGGTGACTTTTGCTTTTCATGTGATTAAAGAGCACGCAAAAATGTCTCACAATCCTCTGTTGAGGAAGAAAGAATATTTTTGTTTTCCTCTACTGCAGCTCTTGTTCAATGTGACTGTTCTGCACAGTTAACAACATAGCTCCAGAATCCTAATACTATGCAAAATTTCAAATTATTTTGGTAATGAATTTTTCAGACTCTGTTGGATTTTCTAGCTTTCTGGAGTTATCTTGAACTCTAAGAACAATTTGGTGCCACTCATTTTCATTTGCAGAATTATCTAATATGGAAATCAGTGTTAATTATTTCTCTAGCCATTATTTCCATTGCTAGTCAAAACTAAACTGACATTTTAAATCTGTATCTTATTAGCAATTCCGATATAGAGTCACTCAATGTGGTGCTGTGATCTGTTTCTGGCACATTTACTGGCCATCATACTTCAGGCTATCCAGAAAATCAGTGGGAAGGCAGAGCTGGGTGGGATATTCTTAGTCTGGTGCTAGATGCAGTAATATGCTTTTGCTGGCTGGCATCTGCCTGGCCTTCCAGGGGCTTCTCAAGGTGTTTGCCTCAACCCATATGGTGTTAGTTACTTTGCATCCAGGCCTGGCAGATTCTCTCCCCTTCACCAGCTGCAAGGCTAACTGGAGCCAGCTCCAAAAAGCTCTGTGGGTATTTAATCTTGCTGGCGTGGGAAGTGGCTTTGGACTAGGGTACCAGGTAAGGCATGTGGGAGACATACCCAAGGAGTAGCTCTCTGCGCTGACTTTTGGAAGTGTGCTGAAAAGGGCTTTTGTTCACATTCATCCTCTTGGTATAAAGTACTTTGAAAGTATACTCTTGATTTTGTAGTGTGATGCATTGTTTTTATTTAAAATTTAATTATACAGTTATTAAAAGGTGGAAACAGAGTATGAAAATGTAAAATGAGAACTGAAATTAAATGTCAAACCAGAATTTGCTGTAGGGTCTGCAAAATCTGATGTACCTAGGATATGGCTTTAAAATGCATAGTGGCCTTAATGAGTTCTCAATATACCTGCATTTCTGAAGCTCTTGAGAAAGGAAACAATTTTTCGTTTTTGATACATAATGAATAATAGGCCAAGCAGAGCAAATTCTGAAATTTGACACTTCTTCAAAGAAGTACCTATACAGTAAAATTATGACAATGGAACTTGTTTATTAAACTAATGTAGTGATTTTATCACTTCATTCTGGGTATCTTAGTACCTGATATTAGCCTGGTATGGTTGCCGTGGTAACTGAACACACTGTTCCTTTGAGTTGACCTTAAGTTCAAGCCCTGCTGTTGCAGTAGAAATGCCAAGAACACCTCCACTTTTATTAAAAGGAAAATAAACCAAATCCAAACTCCCAAATACATGCAAAGAGAAAGATAGATGAAAAGAATGGACAATCTGATGTTGCCTTGTGAAACCAAAAAGAAGACCCTGCTTTCAACTACAGGACCAAGGCACAAACAACTGTTAAGATATGTATGTTCATATGTTCTGTCCTTATTCAGCTGTGTTTGGATTGGTTTGCTCCATCACCACTATATTTACTATTTGTTTGAGAAGTGACTACCCTTTACAAATTTTCTTTTATTTATTTGTTTTGAGAACCTGTTGGACTTGCTTTCAGAGCAAGATCTGCTCAATTCCATGTACTGACTGACTGCCAAGGGATAAAATAGTTGAAGAGGTGAAAAGATTCAAATGAGGGTCTGGCCAGAGAAAAACTCCTGCTGGCTGGTGTTTGGGGACTTCTGTGTTGTTTCTATCTAACTTGGTCACCCCACAAATGTCACTGGGGTCAGTGACTCTTTTGAAGCTCTGATAAACATCCAGAGTACTTTTTGCCTTGGATGGAGCCCTGAAAAGAGGGAAATTGTTGGATATTGCTGGAGGAGATGCCTTTTCTTGAGGTCACCTAGTGGGGTGGGTTAGGCTGAAAGTAGCTCCTGGGGGGATGGAGTAGTATGGGCACAAGTGTGTGGCAGGAGGGCAAAAGAGGCAATAATAAAGAGAGATCAGATGATTATCTAAAGTTTACTGGTGGTTAACATGAAATAAAATTTTCCCAGGGATTCAGTGGGGACTGGGCAAAACTTGCTGCAAACTGGGAAGTGATTGGAAGCTTCTAGGCCTAAGAGCAAGCAAGCAGGCAGACAGAGCGGGCAAGTTGGAAAGGGGATGGTTTTCAGACTTTTGATCAGCCTTGCTCAAAAATCTGCATTTTCTTTCTGTAGAGCTGTGTAGTTGTAGTTTATTGCTCCGAGTGGCAGTGAGAACTGGCTTGGTGTTTGCTATAAACGCACAAGGGCAGTCACTCTTTCAGGCTCAGGATGATGTGTGCTCCCATTGCGCTTGGCTCCTGCGTGATGAGTTGCTCTTGTGGTGTATTGTAAAGACGTGCTCAGAGCTCCTGAGCTGTTTCTCCTCGTGTTGTGGTTCCAAGCTGTGGATCCATGCCTAACAGTGCTACCTTCCCTGTCCTCTGGTGTACAGGCTGCCTTGGGTGGGCATCCAGCTTAGAAATACTCTGTCTTCTCTGGCCAGAGACCAGAATAGTGGTGGGCCCCTGCCACATTCAAGAGAGGATAGTTACAGAGCACTGTGACTGATTTCTATTCAAATTTCAATTTCTGAAGGTAGATTTTACTGACTCTAACTTAAGGTTAGCAAGAAAGCTTGTTTCTCAAAACGAGGACAGATTCTTTGTTTCTGAAGACCAGATTACTAGTGACATAGTTGAATGTCATTTCTTAATGTTTCCTACAATTTTCTCTAGTAAGACAAGATGTGAAGGAGCAGAATTTTTTAGGATATTAGAAATAGGATATTAGAGAGTGAAAAGTACCAGGAAGGATAAGAGTAAGGATATCTTGGCACCAACTAAAGAATGATAAAGAATGGTGCTGCTAGTAATAGGTGTACAAGGGAACAAGATAAAGGTTTATGAGTACATAGGAAATGAGAAAATTGTTAAACAACAACAAAATAACCCAACAACTCCCCCCCAAACAAACAAAAAAACAAACAAGTTTATTCTGCTACCTGGTGGGAAAGAGAACAAATAATACTTGACAAGGAAAATGATGAAATGCTTAATCATTACTGTGCTTCAGTTTTTACTAAAAGAGATAATAGCTACAGGCTGTTTAATGCAACAAATCAATGAAAAGAGATAAGAAAGTAGGAAGGACCCTCTCAAAGCATACTCTGAAAATCAGAGTGTGCTCAGATCAGTGGAGCTTGAAAACATGTTGAGCTGAAGGAAGCAGCAATGGTATTGCAGTCTTTGGAGGGATTATGGATACAAAATCTATGATGCAGTGGAAAGGAGAAAACGTATATGTCTCTGCCTTTGCCTCTGTGTGCTGCTTTCAGTTTGTCATTTTTGCAACTTCAAGGAAGACATCCAGTTCATAAGGCCTCAATGATCTGAACTATTTGCATGAAATGACTAATATATCAGTCTATAACTTTAAGCTTCCTAATTGAGAACTATGAGAATGACTTTTAGCAAACAAAACCAAAACAAAAAATTAAGTTGTTGTTATTGTACACAGCATGGGTGGTTATGCTACCTGTCTGTCCAGAGATCATGTTTTGCCAAGCTATGCAACAGCTGATTTTTTTCATTATTTATTGCTGCTGAACCTCAGTAGGGAACACTTGCAAATGATGTGTGTTGTCCATGTTGCAGCACTTGCATCATTTGCACACACTGCATAGCATAACATTGCCCATGTTGGTTGGTGACTGGCCAAATTAAGGTGACCATTTGACTGTGTCTTTAGTGTTAAGGGAAAGGACTGTGGGAGCTCCTTTCAGGCATGTAATACTGTCCTGAACTGGGATGTTGGTTCTTGACTGAGAACTGTCTCCAGATTAAAAGAAATATGAGTCAAGTTAAGCAATCTCTATTCAGTACTCATTTTGGATTGGTGTAGATTTCTTCTAATATCCCAAAAATTGTGTTATGAATGGACAATGATAGCAAACATGAGTTGAAGGCTAAACCTTTTGTCCTTGAGAACATTAATGCATGATTGCACTAGAAGACAAAAAGCTGGGAAGGATGTGCTGGCAGAAGAATGTTCTTTCTTGATCCATAAGGGCTGGCAAGCCAGGAGTCAAGATTGAGCATGGCAGGGCGCTCCCTGTATTTGCACCTATCCTGCAGTGCCCTCACAGAGTGCATGGGGCCAGCTCAGGGAGGTGATTTGGGTCAGACACACAGAGCAGTGACTGGCAGGCAAGTCCATGGTGATGAACAGATAAATCCTAGGGTAACGAAGAAACGTAATCTAGGTCAGCTTTCAAGGTCTTTTAACAGCCCTACAGGTTTAGGGGTTCAATTTTTACACTGTTGTAGACTGCAGGCATAGAGTCCCTGTATGGCTGTTCAGTTTTGTTTGTTTGTTCCTCCCTCTCCCCTTTTTTGAGACTTACAACTATGCCAGAGTGTAATCAAAAGCTGAGAGTTACTAGGAAAAAATATGGAGAATTCTGTGTGCCTGCAGAACTCTTATTGCCTTCGAAGTGCAAGATGTGAATACAAATTAGTTTGCAAATATCAGTCTGACATCAGTAATTTCCAGTTAAAGAAAATGTGAACAAAGTATAAATAAGATAATTGTTAGTGTTCTTCCCATCACAAATGATGTCTCATGAATTCTGATCTTACAGGAAATAGATTAAAAATACCCCAAACAACACATAAAACACAAGCATGGGAAAGTTATTTTATGTTGTTCTAATAGTAGATCAGTTTAGGCTAATTTGCTATGCAGCACGCCCTTTGGTAAAGCCAAGGCATCCAAATGAAGAGCTTAGTCTTCCTTTCTTTTAGTATTGTGGCCATGATACAAGCTTGTGTTTTATTTAACTGTAGCAAAAAAAAAAAAAAGAGCATATGATCCGAATACCAATGCCAAACAAAAAGGCTTTGCTCAAGGTTGGATGCTTCTAATGTTTGTTACAAAGATGTTTAACCCATCTCTTTCTCTAAAAGCAAGCCATGGAGCTCATGCAACGAGTTGTACTTGCTTAACCCCCTCCCAGGGTGCAGCTTCTGGTCCTCTTCATGTAGCTTTGGGGTTGTGAGTTTTTGAGGCTAAAGCTTATGGAAGGCCCTTGACATACATTGTGCAGACAAGTATGGAGATCCTCTTTTTTCCTCAAATAATATACAATGTACCAATTATCAAACAAAAGAACCTGCCCTTTCTCCAACCCTTTTGTGTTTGTTTTACAGCCAGGAGTCCAGCATAACCTTGTTGCTCTTGTAGAGGTGCCTTGAGTTTCTTGTACCCTTTGCTTAGGTACAGTACAAGCATAACCCTGCAGGTCTCCAGACTGCCAAAATCAGAAGTTTCAACATTTTGGTCTGCCCATCACAGCCTGGATATAATTGTGAAAGATCTGCCCTCAAAATGTTTGAGAAACTATTTTTTAGGACAGTTTAGCCAGGGCTGTAAGTGCCCCATTTATCACTTTTCAAAGTTTAAGTAAATAATGTTTCGCAAAAGGCATATAATGGTCTTAAATCTTCCTTTGAAGAAAGGTTTATGTTGGGAAGTTAAGATAATATTCATTCCCCGCCCCGCCCAGGTCCTCAACTGCAATCTAACGTAATTTTGGGTTCTTGGTTGAGGAAAAAGATAACAAAGAAATAGTTGACCCTGGACAAAAAGTTAAGCTGTTTAATAATATTATTCGTATTATTAGATAAGCTTTTAAACCTGGTTAAGCTGAATAATTTGGAATGTATATTTTTTCCCCACTAAGAGAGTCTGTCTGTTGAAAGTTGGGCTTTTCCTCATTTTTTCTTAATGCTGAGTTTCTGTGGTGATTAGTGGATTTGATTCTGTGTCAGTCTTGACCAAAGTGTCTTCAGGGTTAGAGCAAGAAGAATCCATTAAGATAGTTTTATTAGAAGCAACTATTAAAAAGGGAGAAAAAATTTCCTTAGAAATGCTATCTAAACAGCCATTTCCATAAGAAGAAATATAAAATTAAAATTCTTAATTAGCAAAGATAAGAAATTTCCTTTCATTTTTTATTTGCATGTTATTCAATTAGAATCTTTTCACACTAGCAATACTCTGTGCTACTAATTCCCTTGTATTCAAGTGCTTAAGAACGCTATACTTTATATTCTCTAGATTTTTTGACCTATTTTTGTTTAATGTAACAATGTCATATAAACCATAAACTCTCATGGTGTAAGTTAACATACTACATGGCTACTAGGATTAATGTAGCATTAAAAAGCATCTGAAGAATGAAGTAAGAATTGAGAACAAATATTTGTGTTCTTCCAAAACAGTATTGCCAGTGTGATTTCTGTAACTAGTTTTACAAGAAAAAATCCCTGCTTTTAATGTAGGTTAGACTTTTATTTTTAATAATATTAGTGTCCTGAGCAAAAAGAATCTCGAGAGCATCATGTTTCAGAGCACTGGAACATGCTGCCCATAGAGACTTTGAAAAACTACATGGATGTGTTCCTGTGCAACCTGACCTAGGTGAACCTGCTTTAGCAGGAGGATTGGACTAGGAGATTTCCAGAGGTCCCTCCCAACCCCTACCGTTCTGTGATTCTATGTTTAGGATGGCTTTGGCTAAGATTCCGAACACTATTAGTTGTTGCTCTGTGTGATGTGTGCAAAGCCTTTGATATCGGATCATAGCACTACCTTCTAAACAGCCTGGGCAAGGAAATTAGAATGTTGTCAAATTTCATAAGTATAAAAAGGGCATGTTTGTCAAGATATAATTCATATTATCCATTAATTTTGTTAAAGGTAATGCAGATATTAGTATGGTACGCCCTTGCACGTCTTTAAGTGAACTACATCAAAGATACAATCCTCTGTGGATTCAGAGCAGCTTGTGGTTCTTCCAGATGCAACAAGTAAAAGAGCTGTACAAGAATTACATGAACTATTTAAGCGTAACTTGCCATGTTAAACAAGAACTGGACATTCAGACTTTTTCATTCTCAGTTTCACTCTTTCAAAGTGTGTGTAGGAAGGGAATATCATGTTCACTTTTTCATGGATTCACTGTGAAATCAGGAAAACATTATACTTCAATCCAGCTTTAGCTCCTGTGTTGGCCTGGAAGAAAATTAAGTCTTGGTGCTGTGGTATTACTTGATACAAATAAATTCTGGAATAAGTGAATGCTTTGTAGGGTGGAGTGATAAGTCAATGCTTTGTAGGGTGTCTGTTTTACAGAGCTCTAATATTGTAAAAGTCAATTATTCATTAAAATCACCCTTTACATGTCTTAATTATTTTTTCATGTAAGCAATGTGAATTAGTGACAGAGTCCAGGTTTTCCAATATAGTATGAACAGGTCACATGTACTAGCACTGACTTTTAGGTCTTTGGGGCAATTTCAATGTTGTATGGAGATGTGAGATAATTAGCAGAACCAGGTTGTTTTTCCATTTCATTCTCATCTAGTTACCTGATCACTCAGTGGGCTGACAGCATATAAGGTGATGAACTGAAATCAATAATCCTCCAGCAGGGGAAATGCCAGGTAGTACACCTCAGTGTTCAGATTTTTCTGTTTTTCAGAAAGAAACAGAGATTAAATAGTGAAAAAAGTCATGTGTGCCTGGTGTTAAGAATGGGTCTCTGACATGAGGAGGCTGGCTAGCAGTGTGCTGGGATTCAAATGAGCTCTGCTCAAATTGTGGCTTTTTCATAGATATCTTATGTAATTTTATTGCTGTAACTGTTTATGCTGACATGACTGTTACAAGGACAACTATGTATACAGTTGAGTCAAGAATTTTTTGACCAAAAAAAGGCACAAATTATGGTTTCACTGCTTTAGCAAGTGGGGGTAAAAATTACTCTTCTACTTTTCATCTGTTTGTCTTTCCAGATTAGCCAGTGTGAGAGGTAATCTCTGTGTGATGCCTCCTTCCTGATGAAACTCTTAATGTGGTGCTTGTGGTTTGTGTGTGTCTGTGTTTTTAAAGATCATAGCTATATGCAGTGGGTCATATCCAAGGTTATGCAAATGTGAGTAAAGGCTCAGGCTGAGGCAGATTGGTGCTCCTGCCCACATCCCGGCCCTTGTCCTGCTTCATTAAAGCTCCCCAGGCATCCCTGCTTTCAGGCTGCATCTGCTGAGACACCTGGGATTGCTGGATTGGATCAGCCCATGGGTGTAAGCTACTTCTCATATTGCCCATGAATTTCAGCAACTAAGGGAGAGCCTGCAGGTGTGGCAATCTCTGGCTGTCCCTGGGTCATGAATTGCGTGCCTCTCTGTCCAGTTTCCAGCCCACATGGGAAGCAGCGTACCTGTGGGAGCCTTTTGAAGGGAGAGAAAGTAGGGATTTAATTGAGGAGGGTGATCCCTGCTACAGCTCTTCATTATCAGGGGCCATTGTGCTACTGTCCTAAAAATAACGAGTAATAGGATGGTACTGTAGCAATGGCACCATAGCTGGTGGGTAGCATGTTGGACAGGAGTTTCTCTCTGAACTCTCTTGTTCATCTTTTCATTGAAATGTGCTTTATTAAGGAATAAATTGCCATTTTCTTTCAACATTGAAGCTCCTCTTAAATTCTAGAGAAGCCACTGTAAGTTGGGCTGGGAACTTGAGTATAGCTGTTAAGTTAGTGGCAGCTGTCAGCCTCGCAGTTTGGTAACTTTTTTGATGGAGTACAAACCTTGAAAGCATTCTGTGTGCACAGCTCAAAATATTAACTCTGCTCCTAGGAAAGTGTAGACAAGGATGGTGAAGTTGCCAGCTGTCATTTTATTTCAGCATTTATTTATTTATTTGTTTATAAAGTTACCCGATTGTCATCATGCAAGAGTAGCAGTGGATGGAATGGTGGCTCATTTTTAGCTACTGATTGGTGTCAGGGCTGCATCTGGAGTTTTAAAATAGTCTGCCCAATGCTGACAGAAAGTTTTTTACCCATCACAACAATCCGGCATACTTTTAAAGATGGCTTGTATTTTCTGTCATGTCACATCTGTGAGAACAGATCCTAGGTTACTGTATTACAATGAAGCAGATGTATTGTGGCCATTAGATTACCTTTTGGATCTTACCGTGGTTTTAAAGTGAAGTTTTTCTGTTAAGACTAATACAAATCAATGCTTCCATTATTATCAACACCATTTGCATTTTCTCTGTCTCAGAAAGTCCCAGGATGAGAATTCTGTAACAAAAATTAGAGATTAGAGGTTTGGGAAAACTAAGGAGATACTACTAAGGAGATACTAAAATAAGAACAATGTAATGGTAAAGGACTTTAAAAGCCTTCTTTCTTAGGGAAAATGATGTTTTCAATGACTGCACGGGCTGGCCAAGTTGGTAAAATTTGACAGGTGGAGAGAGATCTCAAAGATGTTGAGTTTCTAGAAGTTTTGCTAGAATAAGAGTCTGGAGAGAAGACTTCAGTGCTTCTACCTCAGCTGTGGGAACTGCTGCAGAGTGAGCTCAGTTACAAGATTAGAACTCAGAGAACTGACAGAAAGATGTCCTGCTAAGACTACACCTGGACAAGTTTTCTCTCAGTCTTGCTCTCTTATTTCACATCTCCAGGAAATACCCCAACTCAAGAAGCAGCAGGAAAGCAGCTTGTGTTGGGGCAAAGATGTGCAGTAAAGGGGAGAGAACACTATAAGCCAATCACAAATTCAGGAATGTGACGCTGAACAACTTAGCATCAGTTTTGACTGATGCCTTGCCTATTGTATTTCTTTTAGTACGCTTTTTAGCTTGTGTGATTCTTGGCTCATTCTTAGTGGGTCAGGTTAGAGTAGGTTGGGAAAATGCCTGTAATGGAAAGCTTTATTTTAATGGGAATCATTGCATTATAGTCTGCAGTGCTCTCTGAAGCACTGCTGAAGGTGCTGTGATGGGGGGCTGTGCTGCTGTACCCTGCCACTCCTTCATTCCTGAGTGATGCTGCTTGGAAGTGCCAGATCCAGCTGTAGAGGCTGGCTGGGAAAGTTCAGCTTTTCACTTCTTCATGAAAATCTATCAGGTAGTTTATTATCCTTAATTTTCCTCTCTTGCTTGCTTTTATTAAGATAGGAATTATGAAATGACTACCACAGTGTATTTCATGAGTCCCAGCTCCTTAATAGATCCCCATGTAATTTTGATACACGTTATCTTGGGTCTGGCAACTATAAAACAACTGCTATATCTTGCACTGTGGCAACTTCTCTGCAGATTCTTTTTCATAAAATGGCCCATTAAAGGTCTTCAAATATTTCCTTATTGTTGCAGACTTCCAAGGTACCACCCTGAATGGCTTATTATACTTCTGCTCTGTCTTATGCTCCTTAAAGAGTGTGTTTTTATTGGGTCTTATTCCTCAAGGACAGATTCACTGTACCAGGCGTGTTACAATTTTAATAGACTTTCTTGTTACTTAGTCTTGCACGTGGACCATGGAACTTCAGGAATCTCTGAGACTTATTTAAAAAAATGTCTCCTGCTTCTTCTCTAATTAATTGCAATCAGAAAGGCTAGCTGGTGGACACATGGTGTTGCAGCTTCTGTGAAATACTGCCTGATGGCTATAAACATTGCCATATGTTCTCTGTGAAATATTGCCATAATCACTGGCAACAGGAACAGCTGATAGGAGATGAAGGATTGGTTCTCTTCTCCTTTTTTGGCTTTACTTTCAAAATATGTGAAGTACGTTATTTCAGTAACTTTTATCTTTCATGTTACAGCTGTCAGCAGGTGCTTTGCATAACCACTACTTAATCAAATTAGGCAGTTAGTTTTTTTTCCCCCCAAATTAAACAAATAATTTTGTTATAAAGCTAAATATTAAAAAAACTAATAAGAACTCTCAAAAGCTTGACAGTCAACGAACTACAAGTTTTCATCTAATGCAAAACTTTCTGTACTTTACTGTAACATAAGTAGAAGGACAATTTGGAGGCTGAGCTGTTTACCAGTTCTTGATCGTGAAAAGTGTGATCTTAATTAATGTTAGTGGTTTTTTTTTTCAGCCTTCCATCATAAAAGTGGTGGCTGTTGCAGTTTGTGGTAACAGCCAAAAGTGTTAGTACGTAATGTTATTTCCTCTGCTGACACAACTTCATTATACTATAGCAGTAGCCTAATAAGAAATGTTATCTTTTAGTAAAACAGTGTATTTCAGATTGTTAATCAGTATTTCCAAAAAGCTTTCCTTTATATGTTTTACTTCTGACATTAAGTTTTTAACATTTTGACCTCCATTGTAAGGAGATCGTTCATTAGAAGTAATCCTTCAATTACTTCAACACAGCTAGAAGCCTCAAAAGACTGCTTCCACAATAAGTGTGATTCAATAAGGGAAAGGCAGTGCATTAAGCATGTAAAGTGTTTTTGTGTCTCTGGCTAGAAGCACAGGGCTCTCGTGGAGGTAAGCAAACAGGATTGATTCTGCTCCTTTTATTAGAATTGGTTTCTTTTAAGCACTGCTTTTCTCTCTCAAATTACTAATTCTAATAGGGCACTTGCTAGCTCTGAGAAAAATTTTGTTTTATTAAAGCAACAAATGGTTTTACATGCCCTTCTATACTTTGGGAGTTGTGGGCTATTGAAGGAAGTTTTGTCTTACATGCACAGCTCAGGCTATTAAACTGTACACAGGTGATTGATCTCTTTAATAAAACTCTGTACTTCAGTAAGGACAGAGTGATAGAGATAAACAAATGTACTTGTTTGTCCAGTGCTTTGGAGATTACGATAACATGAGGACATCAAGAATGCCATTTTAATGAATAAGGTAGATGAAACACATCAATTTGGACTTCATTTTAAGCATGTCTGGAAACCAATATGCTTTAAGTTAATTTGATTCATGCTTTTCATTCTTTTGTAACACTATGTGTTTTAACAGAAAAGGTTTCATACTTAAGCCAAGTAAAGATCTGGCAAGTAGAAGATTCTGGCACTTTCTTCAGGAGGATTGAGCAAGTGAGGAACAATGATTTTGCGAATCCACTCTCCTGTGGCTTGTTGTGGCTCTGTTCCCTGCCGTGTTTCGAAGGACACATGTCATGAGCATGCCTGAGGCAGGCTGCAGCAGAGCCATGTGGTGTGAGGGATAGCTGGAGAGCTGATCTGAAAATACAGGGCTGTACAAATCACTATAGCTCTAATGCCAAAAATTCTCTGCTGTGCATGTATCAAGTCTGATTGTTCATTTGTTTTTCAGGAATAATTCTGCTGATGGCAATACTTAGAGTGATTTTTTTTTTTTAAGACAAGTGAGAGAGGAGGAATCAAGCCTTCATTTCTTTTGCTATCCACTAAAAAGCATTCTTTCCATGGCAACCCCTGTTTCCATGGTACATGCTGCATTGCCCTTCAGAGAGGCTTTATTAAGAGACGCATATACACACACATGCTGTCATGTGAATATGGTTACATTTTATCGTACTCTAAAGGAAAACTACAGTAAATTGTCTTTTTTAAGTTGCAGTGCTTTTTTCATTATACAGTGTGATGAAGGATTATTGCTGCCACTTCTTGGCAGCGTCATGGGAATCCAATAATATATGGTTCTTTCTACTATTGTTAGAAAGATATTCTCCAAACTGCTGCATTTACCAGTACATTAAGATCATTATATTCTAAACTCTCTTTGGCTATAAGTTGGCATACAAAGTAATCAAACTCCTTTTACAACTTTAAAAATCATAGAATGATTTAGGTTGGAAAAGACCTCTAAGATCATGAAGTCCAAATAGATATATAATAAAGGCTTTCTACTCTTAGGTTCAGTGTGTGGAAATAATAGTTAGCAAATTCAAAGGTCTATCTTCCATTCTAAAAAGACAGTGAACTCAGAAATGTGTAGTTTCTTTTCCATAATGATGCTTATTAGAACCTACTCTGGGTGTTTATAAATAGCTAAACTTACAAAAAGAACGATACTGTTCTTTCATTTTTTTGACTGCAAAGATACAGCTGTAAAACTATTAAAAAAATCATTACTTTTATCTTGAGAAGATTGATTATAGTCACTCTTTTCTACCTACTGTCACTATGAGCTGTAAATGTCTCTGATATGAAGTGCAGTATCAGTCTTTCCCCAGATAGGCTTCTTGGAAGTATGTGTTAAGGTGACGTACACAGCAATGTATCAAAACCCCTCTGCGTTTTGAAGAGCTGCTTCGCAGAATCATTAAGGTTGGAAGAGACCTCTAAGATCATCAAGTCCAACCATCTACCTATTACCACCATGCCTCTAAACCATAGTTTACACAGTTCTGTAGTTTCTAGCACTGCAGTCTGGTAAGGCTCCGCAGCTACATTTTTGAAGCTGTTTAACATCTGTTTTTCAAATATTCTGTTCCAAGCCTTGATTAGAAAATCCATCCATGGAATGTGGAGTAAAGGTAAAAGTAGACCCATTTCCAAGCAAGATTGCTGCATCATATCAGAAGCTGTTCATTTCAAAGATAACCCTGATAAAATCATTTCAAGAAAGAGTCCTCTATGCAAAAGGAACTTGATGTGTGGTCTCGGCTTGCAAAGGTAGGGTAGTCCGGTAGGATAGTCCTCTTCAGACACTTGTCCTGGTATTTGTTTTCTTCACTTGGTCAATGAAGTTACAATCAAAGAAGTAAAGTTTAAGTTGATGTGGGGAAAATTATACATCAAAAAGCTTGGAGGAAGTCTTAACGATCTTCTGTATGAGCAAAAGATCATAGTACCTCTGATGGTGAGCCTTGGAAAGTTGAATTAAGATGATGAAATATCTCAGGAGCTTATTTTAAGAACCTACGTCTTACCTTTTAAAGTTTAGTTTATTACTCAGTAGATTGAAATCAAGTATACAAATTAGAGGCTTTTATTTTGCTTTCAGATGTGATGACTGTCCTTTGATCAGGGACAGAGTCCCTTAGCAAAGGCTTCATTAACAGCTCTTGGTGTGAACTGTGCTTTACTTTTAACATTTTAAATGTTTTTTAATACAACAAAAAGAGCCATTTTAATGAACAGTTAAAAGTTACTGCCTTTTACAGTACATCCATAAAACTCTGGGTTGGGGTTTGTGGAAAATGCTGGGGAAACAATGAAGGATTAAGGTAAGAATTTTTTAAAATTTTTTTAAAAATCACTGGCTATGTCTGTAGTTGTAGTCTTTGCAATATGACTCTGCAGAGACACGGTGCACGGATGAGCCATGGAAGTCTGCCGGCATCTCAGAAAGCACTTGAATGCAGTGATGAAGCAATTACTTGTCCCTGCTCTCTTGGCGCTCCTTTGTGCCTGCAGGGAGATGGAGAGCCTCACAGGGTCTTGTCCTGCCTCTCAAACCCAGGACAGCCCTGGGTCCCTGTGTGTTTGGCTTGCTATGGGTCTGCGCCTGTATTAGACGGCCAGGGTTGTGCTCACCAGATGACCCAGATCCTGACATTTGCTCCTGGTTAGTTGTGACAGAGCTCAGGATTTCAGGGCAGAAGCATTTATAATACCCACCCCATTCCTTTGCCAGTAGAGTGAATGTATGGTGGGAGTGGAGAGCACCTGTGCCCTGGTGGCCTTCTCTCCTGCTTGGGCTTGCTCCTGAGTCCAGCCCCAGGGGGTGGCTGGGCACCCAGGGTGAGGCCTGCTGATTTTGTGAGACCCTGCAGAGCTATGTGCCTGGCCCAGGAGCAGCCCCACACCCTTGTTTCCATCTTCACTCATAGTGATTCTTAAAAATGTGCAGAGCTTGGAAGTTAAGAAACAGAGGACCTCTTGCTGGCACTGTAGGTATCTGAGAAACTTCAAGTACAGTACACTTTTCACTTTGAGGTAACCTTTCACCAGACCCAAAATTCCTCAGGACTGTAATTAAATTCTTGTCTAGTATAATTAACATGATAAAGTCTATTCAAGCAGTTTGTTGTAAGTGCAAGTGGGTGTCTCATTCAGCTGAGCAGGTATGAAGACTGGCCAGGCACTTTGCCCTGCTCTGTCCTGGACCCACTTGTGGCAAACATGCACTGCTGTGGCTGCCCACCATGGTGGCAGGGGATTGCATAGAGGGAATTGGCCTCTCACTTCAGTGGCAGTGTGGCTCACAGTAGCAATGCATTCAATTCCATGTAGTAATAGTACCCTAATAACAACCAAAACCATATTTTATGGTGGATGTTGATAACTAAACGCTTATCCCGTATATAGGAATTCAAATAATTGGAAATTTTTATAGTATGGACCCAGTTGAGGCACTGGAGGATATGTTGTTATTGAAGGTTATATAATCAATAGAGTGTGTTTTAGTTATTTTTCAGATGCATGTCATGTGTTTAATATAGTATATTTGTATTGTGGGCTCTCATTTCTGTAAATCTGAGGTTTCCTGTTTCTTGAATGAATGAGGAGATAAGCAATTGAATTTGAAAGATACTTTATGCAACAGAAAAGCAATTCAGTTTCTGGAAATCAAAGGGCAAGAAGCAAACTAGCAATTGAATGCTCGATATTTATAACCCTTAAATTGCCAGTCTGCTCTGCACCTCCAAGGAGCTCTGATTTTGGCTATGCTTCAAGGCTCCTGTGCTTGACTGGGCTGCCATTCCATGGTTGAGCAAGCTGCCATGGTGTTGGAGCAGCTCTCGACATCTTCAAAAATGTTTCTGGGTGTGTTCCCTCAGTGTTTCTAACTTAATTTTTCTGGAAAAAAAATCAAGAGTGAGAGAGAGGACCCACTGTGCCTCTAGGGGCCTCCTAGCATGGTTCAGTCTAGTGCTAGGCACCAAGTGGTAATCATCTTGTTTCAAGGCCTCTTGGGCTGTGCTGTGGTGGTGGTGGTTCTTAGTTGGTGGGTCCTCCAGCTGCCCAGTGCTGGTATGGGAGCAGAGGACTTATTGCTATTATTTATACAGCATTGTAAACCTACATGGAAGGTCACTGGCAGCTAGTGAAAATGAACGTGTCTGAATTTGGTACAGATGTTGTGTTTATGCCTGTAGAATTTTTAGTGCTATTGACTTCATAATTTTGGGAGAAGTGAAAAAAAATGTAGTCAAAAGGTTACATGGGAAGCAGTGATTGAGAGTCTCTTTGCCTGGCTGTGTGTCTCTTTGCAATGGTGTGACTCAGCTGGGTCTTCAGTAGCATCTTCCTTCTGAGAAGACTGTGATTCACTGTCATTAATAGTTGACTATGCATACAATGTAATTATTAGTGTTTCATACCTTAAGTGTAGCTTTTTAAATTAAAAAACCAAATAAAGACACCCCCCCCCAAAAAAAGAAATACCAAACCAACAACTCCCACTAACCAAAATCCAAACACTCTTGATATTAAGAATCCTGAAATTGAGGGAATAATAAAGGTAGCTGCTGGATATGCAGTTGTTCACAGTATAACAGGGGCTGCAATAACAGGGAAGGCTTTTTAAGAGGGACTAATCGAAGAGAGAAAACAACACAACTCCCAGCAGGATAGCTTCCCCTCTGCAGTGGTCAGGAACAAAGGAAGGTATGTCTTGCTCAGGAATTTGAGAATTTTCTATCTCTTCTTTGCATGTGGACTGCAGCTGTGGGCGTTTTGAAGATACCACTCTACAGGGGTGGCAGAAGCCTGGCAGCTGGCAGGGGCTGAAATCGTGTCCTGATTGTGTGAATTGCTTTAAACTTTTTGTTTGGTTTTGTTTTTAAACAAAAGCCTATATTAGAGGAAACATGTTTTCTTTGTCACTTTATTTTGATTCTGCAACAACATTTTCCAAATTCTGTATTATTCTTAATGGTAGAGTTTTTTAAGTTAAAAATTAAAAAGAATTGAAAACAAAATAGAAATGAAACTATTTCTATGAAGCAGAATCACAGTAGATTTGTAGACTAATTTTTAACAGAATTGAAAAAAAAATTCTCATGAACTAGATGTCTCTGTAAAAGGCAGTGTTTCATACCGATTCCCTTTAATTAAAGAATAGCTTTCAAAGTGGTAGCAAAAAGTATTACTCATTGATCTTTCATCCACTGTCAGTAAGAATGACTTGTAAATGAAAATTTTTTAACGCAAGTCAAAACTGCCCAGCCACGCTAAGGTATTAATCTCCTGAATTTAGTTGCCTCAATCACGCCTCGGATTCCTATTTGAAGATAAAGAAAAACTTTGAAAACATGTTTTTATTTCTTTAGTGGTGATCAGAGTTCTGTTAGAGCTGACAAATACGGAAACCACACTTTTTTTGTACAACCACTTTACATAGTAGTCTAAACTCAAAATTACCTTAGTCTTGTCTGTTGAATTAGTGGAGTTTTATATCTGCAAGGGGTATTTAATTTGACTTTAGTCTTTTTTTCTAAGAGAAAGAATAGATTAATTTTTACTTTTCTCTCTGTATTTTGCTGAAATTTACAAAGAATTCTGAGAAGGAAATATAAACTCCTAGAAATAAATCTCAGTGCATAAGAGGAAATTTGAAATTGAGATCCACAGAGTCAGTGGAAGCTGTGCCCATTGCCCCTCAAGTAAATTGCATGTAAGAGATTTGTGATAAGTTCAATTGGATGGTTCTGTGTATTTTGTCATGTTGTTACTGCTTCTTTCTGATGACCTTATTTTTCTAATGGATAGTAGAAATACTAGAAAAATAATAATATAATAATATGTACCAAATGTTCTGACTGTTATTATTAATCAGTTTCCAGATCTATTTATGACTATTATTTTACAAGGGTTGTTAATATGGTACAGGAATTGGAGTAATACCAGGGGGCTCTTAGGATGCATCTGCAGTGAACTATAGAGCTGTATGGTGTGAACGCTAGCGCTGGAGCAGCTCTTGAGAGCTGTAGGTTGCTGTTTGCTAAATAATGTTTACTAGCATTGCCTCAGCTTACAGCTCTCAACTAGTTAATGGGGCACATTCCCTTTGCTCTATGGCAAAGGTTTTGGGTATTTTTCAAATGAAGTGAATGCACTTTGCTTATCCTTTTTCAATGGTAGTTACAAATAGAACCGCAATTTCATGTAATAGCTATAAACCATTACTCTAATGGTTTAACAAATACCTGTGAGGATAGACTGCAATATTTCATCTGAGAAAGGACTGAATATTAAATAAATGTAACCTCCCATTGGGTCCTGCTTTAACCTCCTACTGGTTTTGGAAGGTGAATTTAAGAGCTGAAAGCATTTTAGATTAAGTGTTAGGGGAGAGGTTCAGTAAGACCTAGACAGGAGATTAGCACTTTGTGCTCATAATAATAATCCTTTCCCTCTTCCCATTATCACTTCAAACACATCATTGCAAAGTGCAGAATTTAACTCGAGTGAGGTGTACATTTGGCTTGTACTGATCATCTAATAATTCTGAGTATGGACAATTAATGGCATTTTTTCCCTTTTTATTTATTTATTTTTCCTTTGTATTTGTGAAGCCATGTACAACTGAGAACTGACATTCCCCTAGTAACTGAGTAACCTGAACTTCTGAATCTAGTCCTTGAGCCCAGTACCTCGGAGAGGAACTTCTCAGGTCATGACCAATTTTAGTTTAGAAGCTAGAAATAATGAAATTGTTTAAAATGTTTAACTTAGGGCTATTAATAGAAGCAGAGCAGGAGACTACTCAGCCAAAAGCAAATAGTTCCTATAAATTATTTTTTTAACAGAAAAAGACTTGTGGCATTAGTTGATCTCAGCTGGGTGGGGTGGGAATGAGATAAGGCCAGTGTGAAATATTTTTGTTCCATTGTGAGAAGAAAAAATGAATTGCTGACCATAGTAATTTTTATAAAAATGGTAGTGATATAGTATGAAAGTACTTCCATACACATGGAGAGAGACTTTAGAATAATTTCAGATCATTTTAGTAACAGTAATAACAAAACAGCTATTAGAACATCAAGCCCTCTAATTACAAGGGGGGAAAGAGAAAAACATTAATGACTGCATGTAATATTTGTTTGCATTCTGTACTTTTTTGTCCAAAGAAAGCTATTTTGAAGGGATTTGATTATTCAGGTTATAATTACTATAGCAGACAGCATATCAAAAAGCAATTTGTCTTTCTAGAAAAATGATAGTTATCAATTATGTCATATAGAACAATTAAAAAATATTTTAAAGTTGTTCAGCTCCCTTTCTTGCAATCAGAGTTGGGTGAGTAGTGAAATGAACTGATAAACCAAAGTCATAAGTAAATCTCTTCCACTGAAACAAAACTGCTACTGTCAAAATACCTATTCATTTACTGAAACCTTGGTTTTAGCTCCTGATACATTGCAACACCTGGCTCACACTGGCGACAACTCTTATGATTTAGTTGATTTCTAAAATGCTTTGATAGAAACAAATGGACCTAGTGAGCAGCTAACAAACAAATTACCCTCTGTCTCTTGGTGAGGGATGCACAGCTATAGAGAAGCATGAAGAGTTTCTCCCTGTTGAACTATTTTGGATCAAGCAGGTAGCCAGCTTGTTCTGCAGATGGATCAGCAATCAGAACAGCATGATTCTGGTGCCCAGGCGTTTTGGTGGGTTTTTTGTTCTTGAGTTGAGCCAGAAGCCAATCTTTTGTAAGAAGAGAAAGCAATAATGAGTCATTCACAGATGTCTTAAACACAATTAGAAGCTAAATATCTTCCTACTGTAGCAATAACAACATAACATTAAGAGGTGGAGGCCATCAACCCAGTCAAATGCAATTAAAAAAAAACTTTTTTTTTTCTTAAGTGTTACTTGGCAGTAGCAACCACGACAGGCTAAATACCTTCTTGCAGCCATAATATTCTGGTCTCAGCAAGGAGTGCATAATTTGACAGATGGATGTTGCTGAGGAAGGAGTGCAGAAGGCAGGCAGGGTTGTGCTGATGAGGTGATGAATATTAGTTAAATTGAAATAGTGTGGTGAGGACTGGTTTCATATAGCCCGACCTTGTCCACTCAGTGTTGCTTCTTGCTCTTCTAGGCCACTTCATTTCAATCCCATGTTTTCACTAGTAAGTGATATAGCTGCATAGAGTTGCTCTGTTTGCTTGTCTTCTGATTAGCTGTGGGCAAGCCAGTGGCACTCTAGCAAGGCTGCAGATTAAGCCTCCACCATGGCAGCAGCCTCTGCAGTGCTGAGGAGGATGTAAGTTTTAGGGAAGGAAGCAGCTGTTAGAAAATAGTGACCTCATCTCTCAGATGTGACTGTTTTCAGCTGATGCTGCAGGGTTGTCTTGCTCCTGTAGCAGAGGCACCTCGCAGGTAGGAAAATCAGGGAGCATGGCTGATTTGTAGAGGTACACTGTGAAAGCCTGTAAGGGGCAAAAAGAGCACAGTGTAAGAAGAAAGGGAGTACTCTCAGAGCCATCTGCAATGACGGTTAACAAGCAGTATGAAGAGATGGAGGAAAGGAAAACCAAGTGCTGCCCCAGCAGCTTTAAGGTCTAAAATAGAGACAATTGGACTGTTTGGTTTGAAATGATAACCTTGAAAAAGCAGACCTGGTGGAAGGAGAATAATCAATGCTGCCAGGCTATATCAGCTTTATAGGAAAGATGAGAGGGACATAGAGTCAGGGGAGCGGTGCTGTACATGAAACATTTTATAAAGCGCAACATCATAAAAATATGATGGGAGAAGAGCAGGTCTGTGGAACCCCTGTGGGCAGATATCCTGTGCTGTAATAAAAACGTAGTGCTAAGATTGTGTTACCAGCCCCCTGCTCGGACCTGTAATAGCGCTTAGGAAATGTGAAATGAGAGTAGAGAAGCTGCAAATTCAGGACAGGCAGCAACAGTGGGAGGTTTCAACAGGGGCCCTGTAGACACTGGGTTGGTGCCTCATCAGGATGGAGACAGAGAGAATGCATCCAGACGTGCAAAGTAGCTGCTTCCCAGAACACCTGGTGCATGCAAAAAGATGTTATTCTGGATGTGGTTTGGAGTGGTGCACTGGAGCTGCTTGGTAATTCGTGACCATCATAACATTAGATTGAACTCTAGCTGAAGACAGCAGCGTAAATACGTGTAGCATGTGGTCATTTGATTTCAAGAATAAGATCTGCAGAACGAGACCATAGAGGCTTTTTAGACTAAATCTTTTAGAGTTNTGAGACCATTGGGCAACAAACTCTAAAAGATTTAGTCTAAAAAGCCTCTAAACAGCCTCCAGGCTATTAAAAATATTTATTCTGTTGAAGTTGTTAGGCCCAACTCTGTCCCATAACAAAAAGAGAAAACAAGGAGTCTACTTCACTTGATAGAAACGTCAGGGGATGTTGCTGTAGCAAACTGGCCAGCTGCTGGAAAAGGGAAAGGCTGTTCAAATGAGTATAAGAGGAAAGTCCTTAAAATATGGCACCTCTAACACAAACAAGAAATGAAAAATCTCATGAATTAGGAAAGTGCCTTACAAGAAATGATCAAGCTATTAGCAAAAAGTTCCTAAGCATATCAAACCCAGGAAATCAGTTGCACCACTTGACAGCAACAGTGTATGTAACTGAGGACACTGGAGAAAAGGCTGGGGCAGAGATGCTCGGTGAATTCTTTGCATCACTCTCTAATGCTGGGGAGATCTTTCACATGAATTTGTTGGTGTTTTTTGTATGGTGTTTTTTCTGTGTTGTGGTTGTTTTGTTTGTGTTTGTTTGTTTTTTGTTTGAGCAGGAGCTACCTGAGTTTGAAGTGGCTATCCAGGAGCTGTGCTGCTGCATCACTGGTGCATTGACAGGGACTGCAAATCGGAGATCTAGCATATTGTTGGTTTGAGTCCCATCCATAAAATAAGGTCTAGAGGCAGACTTGGGTGCTACAGACCAGTGTGTCTGACCTCTAACCTTGGTGAGATGGTAGTATCTCTTTTAAAGATTTACAGTATTCAATGCATGGCTAAATATCAGTGCAAGGTTCTGCACCTGGGTTGGAGCAATGCCCAGTATCAACATAGGCTAAGGGGTGAAGGGCTGAAGAGCAGCCCTGCAAAGAAAGGCTTGGGGATACTGGTAAATGAAAAGTTGGACATGACTTGCCAATGTTGGCTTGCAGCCCACAAAGCCAACCATATCCTGGGCTGCATCAGAAGATGAGTGGCCAGCAGGCTAAGGGAGGGGTATTGCTGCTCTTCTCTGATCTGTTGAGATCCCACCTGGAGTACTGT
This sequence comes from Bucco capensis, assembly GCA_013396975.1. Lineage (NCBI taxonomy): Eukaryota > Metazoa > Chordata > Aves > Piciformes > Bucconidae > Bucco > Bucco capensis. The sequence continues at coordinate 48,992 of VWZO01017254.1, forward strand.
GTCCAGGTTTGGAGTACTTGGCACAAGATGTGGATCTGTTGGAGTGAGTCCAGAGGAGGGCCACAAAAATGACAAGAGGGCTGGAACACCTCTTTGATGAAGAAAGGCTGACTGAGTTGGGGTTGTTCAGCCTGGAGAAGAGGAGACTATGTGGAAACCTTGTTGGAAGTATTTCAGTTCTTCAAGGAGTCTATAAGAAAGATGGAGACAGACTTTTTAGCAGTACTAAAATGGGGGTAGGTTTTCTTAAACTAAAAAAGAACAGATTTGGACTAGACACAAGGAAGACTTTTGGTTTTTTTTTCTAGTGAAGGTAGAGAAACAGTGGAACAGGTTGTCCAGAGAGGTGGTAGATGCCCATTCCCAGGAAACATTCAGGATCAAGTTGGATGGGTCTCTGAGCAGCTTAATCTGGTTGAAAATGTCCCTGCTCACTGCAGGGGATTTGGACTAGGTGACCTTTAAAGGTCCCTTCCAACCCAAACTATTCTATGATTCTGTGCTCTGTTGGGGAAAGGCCAGTGCCACTCTGGGGATGGGAGTCCAAGCACAGTACCATGCTGTGAGTATTGTGGATGTGTGGATGCAGGAGATACAGTGCACATAGTTTACCGCATTGTCAAAAAGCCCATGAGAGGCTTCTGCTTCCAAGGTTATTTAAGAAATTAAGTTAGCATGGTATAAGTGGATAGTGGAAAAAAATGAATATAGAAGTGTTTACGCCAAATTCTGCAATACTGGAACAAGGAGGATCTTGATGGAAGTAGGAGACAGTAAATCTTAAAAAGCAAGAGAAAGTATTGCTTCGTGAAGCGGTGAACTTCTGGAGTTTTCTGTTGCAGAAAGTTAGAGGCAGGCAGTGTTGAAGACAATTTGTGTAGATTCTTGGACAACATGTCCATAAATAAATACCAAAGGACTAGGCAAGGAATGCATTTGCTGCCATCACTAATCTAGCAGTTGTGTCTGCTGGGAGAGAATTTCAGACTCCTGCTCTCTTCCTGACTAATGCTTCTACTCAAAGACTGAGTGCTGGGCTAGCTGCACCTCTGCTCTGACCCATTAGAGTATTTTTGATGTTTATTTATCAAGATACTATTGGTTACCAAACTAAGATGTCAGCTGAGCTGAGTGCATGTTTCTATGCTATCCAAGGTGCACAATTCAGGGAAACTTCAGGCTTCTCCAGAGTAACTTAGCCTGCTCAGACTGCAGGCTGTGTAAAGACAAATTAACCAACTTTTGCAGTAAGCTGAGAATGCACTCTGACCGTCACCAGGGCTCTGCTGATGCACAGTTACATGGTGACGTAATTCCAGTGTTTTTTCAGGGAAAGGTGTTTCTGTTGCAGTGCAACATACTTTCATACTTCTGGAGCTGTCTCACTGGGCTGTCGGGAGTGCTGAGAGGGAAGTAAGGAATAGTTTTCCTAATATTTATAGCAATATTACCTTAAAGTTTTTTTGTCAAACACAATCCTATTGTAATCTTTATGCAAGGAAGAGATTTGTTGTAGCTTTCTCTAACTTGGCCTTTGCTGCTTTCTGAACATTACCTGAATCAGGAACAGAATTGGTCTTGTGACTTGCAATTACCTGTCCTTTGTCTAAAACCTTTCTGTTTGTGAAGTACAGTTACTTCACAAAACAACCAGAGCCCTGGGTAACTTTATTTGGCTGACTTTCCCTTGGTGCAGCTGAGGACAATTCTTATGCTCAAATTTCTGTTTCCTATTAACTTGCTTTCTGGCAGGAACCTAAGCAAGTTTCTTCTCTGAGCTTCCTTTCCTCTGAACCACAGAAGCACTCTGTGAAGTGCCCCCTGAATTCAGCCCCTGCCCTTGAATGGCAGAACCTGTCTGCACCAAGGAGGTGTACAGAGGATTTTAATTGCAAACATTATAATGACATTATCACCATTTCTTTTCAAGGCTTTTGAAGTTCAGGATGAGGATAGAGTATCTGATCCCCCAGTTGCAGGAACCATGTCTGCTGAAACATGAAGCGGGATTTGGGAATATCAAAGTAGGTCTCTAGTTTTTCTTTTTGTCCTCTGCATATGTTAATCAAATAAGAAATGGAGAAACAAAATATGACTTTTTACTGCTGTACCTGTGAAATTTAGAGAAGTACTCTTCCTGCTGGTGTCTCCTTAGAATGATTTCTTGAGCACTGGGGGTCTTAAATTTTTTTTTTATGTTCTTTTCAGAAATCAAACTGTTGCAAATGAAAGCAGCTATTTGCTTTGTTTCGTTGGATCTGTGGCGCATAGAATGCGTAAACTTAATTGCAGAGACATTGCTACACAAATACTGTTAAATATTGACCACAAGTATGTAAGTTCATAGCTATAAAGAGTGCTTTTCATTCACTTGTTCTGTTCAAGAAATTCTCTGCCCTTTTCTCTCCCTTAGGCAGTGATGTGGTTTGTTTATAACATTATGTGTGGGTCCCAAAACCACATGACACAGCAAATGGTTAAAGCAAAATTTATATTTACCAGTTATAAGTTCAATACAGGGAATGTTGTTTCTTTTATTAAGGTGAGTATCTGTAAAGCTCTTAAGCAAACCAACAACATTAAGTCTATAATCTTTCTAGGCTGTTAGAATAGGCTTTTTCTCTGGCAAAATAAATATAAATTGATTTTTTTTTTCTTTTCAGATCCTAGGTCTGGCTGATTCACCTGATTTTGAAATGTGAGGATACCTGTGGACCTGTTTTCTTTATGACTATGGCTGTATAACTCTGTCTTGCATGAGGTCTTCCTACCATAAGGTACAAGTCAAAAATCTCAGCTCTAGTAAAGTTATTAAAAAAACCCACCAAACCTAAGCAAAACCAAACACAGTGTCCTCTGGAATGTTTCAGACAAAGTTAGCTTTCTTTAGAAGTATGTTAATTGTCTTTCAAGAGTTTGAGTAAAAAGGCACAATAAATGGAAAAATAGGCTAAATAGGTCCTGAATTCTCCTTTATACATGATTTCTGGCATTCCAGGTTACTTTTGTATGGAATGTAACTTAAATTGTGCTTTGATTATGGTTGGTAAGAGGCCAGAAGCACACGTAGTCTAGGGCTGCTAAGGACAGGCAGTGCTGGAGTGATGTGTATGGTGCTGCATTGCCATTAGATCTGTCTAGTACTTTTGAGGCTCTTTCCAAGACAATTGTAAAACAGAGAGTAAGAGAATATTGGGAGTTAATATGGCCTTTTTCCTAACAGTCGTAAAAATAATAGGGTTTGAAGGAAAATAATGAGTATCCAGAGGTTCAGAAATCACTCTGTTAATGGTTGTCTTCATGAGTTAAACATATTGGTATGAAAAGTGATATTGTTTGCTCTTATGTTTTATCTAAAGACACAAAAGGAAAGGTAAAAAGTGATTTTTTTTTTTCTAATATGTCTATCTGTACTGCAAAGAATACTAAAAGAAAATTTTATCAGTCTCTTTCTCCAGGAACTTGTTTGCTCACATAGTGGGTGGGCCTGGTTCCTCTGTGCAGGGAAGCCTTACGAGATCATTTTAGGGAGATTTAATTATTCCTTGAGCTAGAAACTTTCTGGTACTGCTCAGCTGAGGGGAGCATGTGCACATCTTGTGTACCATTACAATTAATTTTTAATTGCTGGGTTTATGAAATTAGAGATCTGTGTGAGCTGAAGTAACATATTATATGTACTTAGTACCCATATGGGTTATTTTGACTTCATTATTTGCTTGTCACACTTTGTCTTTCTTTTAGAGATCTTGAATAATTACCATACTTTTTCCCAACTTGTCTTTCTATTTGCCTGTTTTGTTAAGCAATCTAGTTACAAGGTGGATTTGGGTAAAGAAAAGTGGAGGATGTGGGGTGGCTACTTCTTGGACTTGGTTAGCTGTGCCACTGAGTTTGCAGATAGGCAGAAGTACCAACCTTGTTGACAGAAATTTATCCAGTGAATGAGTTTTGTTCCACACACCACTGCCAAGGTTGTTTATAGACTCATGGAAAGGATTGTCAAGTTTCTTGTAGGATAATTGGGACTAAAGTTGCTGCAGGTATTTCTAGACCAGAGCTGAATGTCAAGTTGTGTGGAGACATGTTTGGTAAATGAAGAATCCATTCCTTCATTGGTGGAAGCTTAGCAGCATTTCATCATGAGCCTTTTCCTCACCTTTTACTTTTTGCCCTGTCCCCATTTTGAGCTGTTGGTTGCTTCCTGACATTAAACTCTACATTTTTTCTGACCACTGTTACCAGTGATGGAATTTCTCACATAGCTCTCTACAAATCTGAATTAATAAATTGTGTCATCAGTTCTAGTTACTTGATTCTTTGCTTTCACAATTTTTTCCCATTGTTATTACCATTTACTTGGCAGGGATTGGGGAGGGAGGAAGGTGCTTCATCTAGTTCATCACTTCCAAAGTCATTCTGAGAAACAAAAATTGTATACAGTTGATTACTTGTTAACTGTATGGCCCTGAAAAATATATGATCCTTTCCAGTAAATTATTATTATATTTAAAATCATGTGATTTAGACCTTTAGGCTTTTATAATTCCTGTCTGTCTTTGAGGAATATGTAAGGGAAAGTTAGGAATATAGATGAATTTTGGTTTTTACTTTATTAGTGAGTCCAGAACAGAAGGCAGAGCACGGCCACCTCCATTGTGCATGATTAGTGTATTGTAGCCACTTCACATGCTCAGTAAGAACCAAACCCAAAATATTTAAACATTCATAAATGGTTTTTTTGGTAGTCATCAAAATTAATGAGATGGGACAAAACTCTATTGGCACTACCAAATAATATTTGCCTGGCTTTATTTGAACAAAATGGATGTTATGAGGCTGTAAAAAGATGAAATAACAAGAAGAATCTTGCTACTTAGACTAGAAGTTTATTGGTATCCATTTATTAATGGAATTAAGCAGCATTTTCTCTTTAGTTTAGTTTATCTGATAGGTATGAGAATTCAAACCTTTTTCATTTGCTCTGTTAACCTTCTGAGCTTTGCCATAGAGATGCAGGGTGTAGAGCAGAAATTGCTACTGATTTTGGTATTTATTATGCACTGACTCTGTATTTAGATGATACACTGTTTCCACTCAGCACTACAGGTATAGACTTTGCTGACTTTCCAAGAATTGCTTTCTGTCAAAGTGAAGTGCCTTTTGTGTCTAATTTATTTGGACACATTTTGTCAGAAGGGAAGAAAACTGTGAACAAATTACTTAAATTTGTCTTTGCAGATATGGTTCCTTTCTCCTATCCTTTGAATATTGTTCTAAAACACTTAAATCCAGACTAATGTAATTTTAGAATTAGTATTTGCTGTTAAGGCTAGCTCTGAAGCAGACAGTAGTCTTCCTGCAGATGACCTTCTTGTTGAAACTCTTCATATTGCAACATTGACTGTTTGGAGTCTAGGCACTAAGGCTCATGCTGATGATTTTAGCAACTCATATTACACTATTGAATCTAGTAATGTAATAAAATTGCATAATACAGTTTTTTTTTCCTAACTGCTTCCGCCTATTACAATCTCCACATTTGTATACAAACCTTTATGATGGAGCAGATATATTTTCTTAAGAGTCTCTTCCTATTCAGAAGTCTGAATCAAAACCAGCTTGTCATATTGACTAAGAGATAAAGTTGATGTTGCCTGGTCCATCTCCCTATACAGACACATTTTGACACAGTGTATTTGAGTGCTAATAATGACATTAGAAGATGTTGGAAAGAGATCTAATTCAGCATGCAGAAATGACTTTTGCTGTCATCTCCTATTTTCTGCACAATTGACAGCAGATACTTGGGGCTGAATTTTTCTTTCAGGTCAGATTTCCAAGGCATGAGGCTGTCTGTTACAAACAGATAAGACCAAAACCAATACTGAAGTACTTGTTGGAAGTGTCAGAAGTGCTGAGAATTTAAAAAAGGTGCTTCAGCCTTCTGTTTATGACATGACATAGCAACATATATTTCACTAGCAATGAAATCCAATCGAAAGCCCCATGTCTGTTTTTGAAATTTCTTATCAGGAAATTTTGTAAAAGTAGTCTTGTGTTTAATGTAGTAGTCTTATGTCTTTAATGTTTAAGTAGTCTTATGCTTTTAAAAAAGAAAAATTGTTTTCAACAACTGCACCTATTTTGTCACATACTTTAGCCAGTATAGTCTAAAAGTCAAAGTAGGTATAAATACGGTAATGATCCAAAATGGGAAGTTACATTTCAAGCTTTCACTGTAAAAGCTTTCATAGTGTGCAAAACTAAAACCTCCTCTTTCAAATGGTGCCATGGATATTTCATATGCAGTCTGGTCTCAAACAGCCCATCTTGTATCCCATCTCTTCCTTTCAGAAAAAGAAATCAGCTAGGCTACTTCTAGCTTTCTGTTGGTGGGTGATACTATCAAAATTAGCTCTGAAAAGCTCTGCTCAAAGGGTACCTGTGAAGAACAACTTCTAAACAACCTTTGTCTATACAGCTACCCCAACAGCTATGCTGAAGCACCACTCTGTGATGATCTGAGGCTTCCTTATCTGCAGCTTATGAAAGCTGAGCAATATCAGGACTCTGTCAACCAGCTCCATTGCTGATTAGCAGTCCTTTCTTTTTGCTAATGTCTTTTGCCTTCCCTTTCCAGAGTCAGCTGAACTTTCTCACATTGTAGCATTAGCCTCACAGCAGTGAGTTTCTAATGGAAGATGTTCTTTACTGTTGTATGCAGAGGAAAAATGATGTAGACTGAATGTTTTGAAATTCATTTTCCTAATGACATAGATGTGTATGTGTCAAAAAGCCCAAAATACTATGGTTACTAAAATGAGTATCTGGCCTTGTATCAGCTCTCTGTTTGGGAATGGATGGTATCTAAGAAACACCAAAGAATAGTATAACAGTATTATTCAATAGTATACCATTCAATAGGTTCAGTACTAAAACAGTACTTTGTTGGTATTGGTAATAAGACAGCCTCCAAAAGATTTGTAGCTCAGGAATTCCTCAGCCAGAAGGACAGCTTTACATATAACAGATTTTGATGAGTTTTGTCCAAACACTTCCCAGCCTAGATAAATCTTTATCACCTAATTCCTGTAGCAATTGGTTCCTTCAGTTTAATTATTCAGTGGGTGAAGTGACATCCTTTCAATATTACCAGTTTCTCTTTTTGAGCCTCATTCTTGTGTTGGAAGATATGATGAGCAATGATTTCCCACTTGCTCTCTCTGTCACTTGTCATTGTATCACAACCTCTGTCTTCACCCAGGCTGAGGCATCATAATCTATTTCATCATCTTACAGACAGAATTTGTTTGATCCTTTTTGCCTTTCCTTTTACCCCTTCTATGCTGAAGTATGTGGCAAACTGGAACCACACAAGAATACTGAAGCATCAGTATTATATTTTTAAACAGATGTGCTGTGTCCATCTCTTTTCTGTTCTCCATTCCTTTTCTAGTAATTTCTAACATGGCTTTTTGACTGCTACAGAAATTTTGGAAATTGTCCTGGAATTTTGCTGGTGTTATTCAGCATAACCCCAAAGTCTCTCTCCTGGTTGGTGATAGCCATCTCAGTCCCCATCGTTATATGCAGAAAGTTCTTTCCATCCTCCTGCCCCATGACTATCACTTCACAGTTTCCTTACTTTCAATTCAATCTGTCTCTGCATCTAGCACCCAGTCACTTTGTATCATAACATTTTTCTACAGTGTTTAATTGTTTCTGTTATTTGGGGTTGTAAGGAAAGGAAGCATACATCGCTGTAAGATCCCACTGGAGATGACTGTGTAAGTTGTTGGACTTCATCCTTGAAAGAAAAGCAGCAACATCTGTTTGTTTACCTCTGTCATATGCTTCCTAAAAAGATGGCTTGTAACATCAAGTTGTTTGCAACACTAGCAGAATTTGGAGAAAGCACGTGTTTAAATGGCACTGGGATGTCAGGCATAAATTAACACTCTGCAGTGTGAGGACAGGACATTGCAGGAAGGCAGCTGGGGTAAGTTCCCTCACTGAAAGACATTGTAGCTCTAGGATTGATGTTCTGGCAGTATGGCAAGTTGTCTCTCAGCTGAAGGATTGAGTTAAATCAGATGTAGGAGACTAATTTTACAACTTCATCTCGTGACTACAGTCTTAGAGTGACCAGTTGTGCACTGGGCCAGATGCTGTTGGTATTATTTCAGCCTCGGTTATTTTAGTAATTCATTGTGTGAAACTAGATTTTTCTTGGCTGGAAAAATATGCTAATTTGAATTTCCCTATCCCAATTAATTGCCCTAATTAATTTTAATAGCTTAATATCAATCCCAATTCTTTATGAAAAACTGTAGTGATAATATTTCAAAAGAAACTTTGAAAGGTTTGGATTGAAGAGTCATATTTTGACTACATTTGCAAGTATGTTCCCAATAGAGGGGGAAGGTGTTCTTGCTGAAGAGTGTGTATGCTGGGGGGAATTAAAAATGGTGGGTTTTTTTAAGTTTTTTTTTTTAAATTGGAAAAGAGTAGGAATGCAAAAACTATGCTCTAATGTAATGAACAGTTTTCTTCTGCTCTTTTCCTAGTGAGGCAGACTTTGAAAAATACTGAAATTATTTTGAGGCTTTAATAAACAACACAGGAAATTGAAGTTTTCCTTTTGACAGTTTCAATATGAAGTTTTTTAACTTTCATATCAAAATGAATTTTTCAGCTTGAAACATCTTTTTGAAAGAGGCCTAAAGCAATCTTTTGTGGACATGACTGCTCTTAATCATGGGTGATCTCCTACTGGATTATCAATGTGGGGAAAGTAGCTTGGCTATTGCTGGAACTTTGCAAAAAGAGAAGGCTTCTGGTTTTGGGTTTTAATGAAGTTGGTGGGTTGTTTTGTTTTTTTTCCATAATCACCTAATAGCAGTATGGACATGACAGGAAAGACTTTATACAGAGTTCAACAGTATCTGGATTAACTGTCCTGCAAATTTCTGGCCATATAAGGAGTGGAGTGTTTGTCCCAGCAGAAGGGATAAAAGGATTGCTTCTCACTACATGCTTATCAGTAGATCTCAGACAACCCCAGATTAGAGCAAATCTGCCTGCTGATGATTTTCAAATATGACACCTGCAGTTGACTTATGCATAATATGTATACTAATTTTATTCATCTCTAAATAAAGAGGCTTTAAGCTCTCTTTCTTAAAATGTTCTTTTTGGTAATAAATTGTGAACAAGTGGCACCATGGGCTGTGGTGGATGTAGAACCAGGTACACAAGAGCAATACAGCATGTGAACATCTATTAAAATAGAAAATTTACCCACAGGAAATAAATATTTACCCTCTAGCTGTAAAATGTGTTATAGGAGCAATGAAGTGTTTTTTACTAGGTCAGTGTTTTGAGATAGTAAATGATTATCATCTACTGAAATGGCATTGATAGATCAAAGATCGAAATAGCTAATGTCATGCTGGGATATCATTTTACAACCCTATAAATTTCAAATATATTATTAGGGTAGAAGGTATAAGCATGTTGAATATTTTTTTGTTTGATGGTAAGGAATAGAAATTGTTGAAAAATAGCTTTCTCATAAATATAGAGTGTGTGACCATGCTACTCCCTAAATAGTTACAATGAAGGGCACAGGATATGGTGAAGATGAGGTAATAAATTGTGGGAGTGTATTCTTTTAGTATATTTTTGTATGTAATGAAACTTCATTTCTATTGCAAGCACGTGTTTACAGGGTTTTTTGCTACTGTAAACTTGCTTGTAATAAATTTTGCCACCATGCTGTTCAAATCAAGTAACACAACAGCCACTGATCAGACTTGCAGTAAAAATAAAATACAAATAACTTTTCATATGACTGTGGTGAGCAAGGGCTACCCCCATCTTTGTTCAAGCTGGTTTCAATCAAGCTCTGAGAGGTTTCAGGCAGAGCAGCTAGTTCCAGAACTAGGATGTGGATGAACAACCTCCTAATTGCTTAGGTCGGTTGAAAGTGGCTTGTACTGTGTCTGGGACATAGCATGCCTTCAGCTGAGCATCTCACCCTGCCTCCTTTGTTTTTTGCCTCTGCATTGGCATCACTGCTCTGCCACTGCTGATCAGGAAGCAACGTGGCCTCTTTGCTCCTTCCTGAATTGCCTCTTACCAACTAAAAAGCCAAGCTTAATGGTGATGGATGGTGCCAATGCTCCACAGAAAAGTTTTGTCTGCCATGGTACTTAGTCAAGGTTAGTCTTCTGCCTCTCACTGGAGCAGTTGCCTTGCTGAGGAGAGGAGAAAAATACTGTCACAGTGTCTCTCAGCTTAATGAAGTGCAAAGAGTCAGTTGATTCCTGTTTCTTTCTGCATGAATAATTCCAATCCATTTTCCTTCCTATTAAAGCCCTTAGAGCAATCATTGTCTTTTTGGGACATGCCTTCTTCAGTACTGTATTTTAACTTAGTCAAGCAGCTAGAGCTGATGCTGAACTGCTACTCATACTGGTGGTGGTGTGTTCATGGCTTTGGTGGATCATTTTCCTGTTAGGATGCTGAGACAGTGGCATAAGATGCTAGGTCCTGCCTTCTATGAATACGGAGGGGTCTGGGCAGTGCTTTTGTGGAGGATGTGTGTAAAAGTTTTGACAAAGCTATGTTGCTTGAACTTTCTTGCATAACCTGTGAGAGTTTCCATAGGGATTTTCTGCTGGTCTTTGTGCTTTGACTAGATGCCTGTTATGTGGATGCACTAAACTTTCTGTCTATAATAAGGCAATTAATTCTTTTGGTATTTTGCTTTTTATAAGGCTATTATGACTTGGACTGCTTTTCTCATGACTCATGAGAATGGCAATTGGTAACCCACTAATATTGCTGCCCACAAGGGTTTGTAATTTTAGAAGTAATCACTTTGTGGCTGATATAAATTTTGTAATGAGAAATACTAGATTTATGACTGCAGGATTTTTCACAGACTGTTTTATTGCTTAGAGGAATTACTTTCTCTGTTGGGAAAATCCATCATTAGATGTCTGCCTTGAATGTTTTGTGGACCGTTTATGCTCAGAGAATGTTAATGCAATCATTGAAACAATAATGATGATTTGAGATAGTATAATTGTTCCCCTTTCCTTCACTCCAGACACAGAATAAGCTGCCAGTCAAGTTAGGCATAGGTTCTTAAGGGGACTTTACAGCCAGAATGTGAGCAATTGCAATGTCTGGTTGTTGAGTTCTCACTCTACCTTGTAGGTTTATTCCACCTTCCTGAAATAGGTGTCTGACTTCTGTACATAACAGTTGAGATGAGATGTTTGGAAGAGTGCAGGAAACACTACTTTTGTCATGGTGATGATAACAATTGATTTTGAGGAAAGCCTTTACTGCTGCATTTTTGTGTGGAACCTGTCAAGGTAAAAAAATACACCTTGCCTGTATGACTGATGTCCTCAGGCAAGGTGCTGGGTGGAGAAACTCTGTTTGCAGTTCCTAATGACTTTCAAGCCTCAAAGACATGAATTTCTCAGACCTGCTGGGGTTGAGATGTTTCTGGTCATGCCTGCTGGGATATAGAAATTTTGGGACCTATTTAGCTTTTGTGATGAAAGTCTTTGTAGTCCAACGGTAGTTGATGTGGATTTTGAGGATTACAGTTCTGGTTTGAAATATAAAATGTGGCTACCTAATTCTTAATTCTGTTGTGGATCAGTGGCTGGGGTTTACTGTGGGCATGTGATCCCCAGTGATTTTTGAAGCAGCTCTTGCCAGCATGGCTCTGCTGCAGGATACTAGGCAGTGGGCCCTGTCCAGCCTGAGGATACTGCAAGTCCTCAGGCTGGCTCTGAGCAAGTAGTATGTGAGCATGGCAGAAGAGTACTCAGTTTATCTAGCTCTTTGCATTACTTCTGTTTACTGATGAACTTGTATGTTTTCCTGGGCGCATTAGATAATAACTACATGAACATTTCTGTTATCACAGATAGCAAAGCAGTTGCTGTTACATACAAATTTTATTTTCTGTTTATTTGCACTTTCAGTAAGAGCAGAGTATGTGCATGCTTTTGTATTTAAGTGAAGATAACTGCTAAGCTTTCTATTTCAATGTGGCATAATTTTGCTAGCTCTATACCAATTGCGTATCTCGGCAGAGAAACTGCTTCAGTCAGCAAGGTCTGAGTCCATAAAAAGAAACATAATGGAGAACGATCTTTGAAACTTTATGCTTTGAAATATCATCATGTAACCTCTAGTGCCTGAATTTCTCAAAGATGTTTTTCTTTACATGTATTCCAGTGGTGCAGCAAGCAGCTGTTTCATGGAGTGCTGACAGCATGGTAGAGAAGGAGGGAGATGGGGAGCTCTTCTCTGCTTGACTCACTCACCTAGTCCCATTGTATCCTGCTATAGCTCATTTTGATCCAATGTTTGCATTTAAGGACCTGATTGAAGCCCTTGTGTCACTTCATGGCATCTGTGAAGCTGTATTGTTGTGTGGATTAGGATTTCTTTTCCGTTCCTGTTTTCTGTGTTCAATAGGTGTACTCTGGGTGGAAGCACATGCTACTGGAGAATTGCTTGTGGTGGTTTGGAGTTTTAAATCTTTGTCTGATTCGGCACTTTTTGGTTTTTAATGCAATTCATTTCTACACTGCTGATCTTATTCTTTACTGGAACAGCACATTTGTGCGTGAATCAAGTTCGTTTCTGGAAACTAGTTTCAATAACTTTCATATATTTAAACTATTAAAATAGTTCAAAATATAGAGGAGAGTACCACTCTCACTTTGTATTGAAATTGCTGCTCCAATAACTGAAACAGCCTTGAAATAAAGTTTCATGGGTTCTGCTTGACCTGATTCAATGTAACTGTTAAAAAGTAGAATTACTGAAAAGATAGTCAGATGCGTTCCCTATTTGGCTCACACTATTGAAATGGGAATGGTTTGCCACAGCTATTAATATGTTATTAATCTGGGATATATTATATATTGCTTTTAAGTCTTATCTGAAGGACCGAATAACCTTTTGTAATGTGTTCTTTTGCTTTTTCTATATGCTGATATTTTGTAGATGAGCCACTGCTCAATATGTGAAGTCTAAATGGCTCCTCTTACTCAATCAAGTGCCATGTTATTGAGTGCGTTACAAAGAGACTATATCCTCTGCACATTAAGTTTGAATCTGGTGCTTATTACAAAATTCAGACTTTTCAGATGCTAAATATGAGCTATATCTTTCAAGCTAAAAATAGTAGACTCCTGACAGTTTTGAGCTGGTGAGGCTAAATGAATCTCTTGTGTCCATACTACTTTTTTGTCCAAATGATTTCTGTGTAAGGCCCTAGCTCTTTGCAGTGTTGAATATCCCTGTGGATCCAGATGGCTAGAAAGAGGAAATGTCATTAAGTTCTCTATTTGTTTTGAATAAAGATTCTTGTTATTTTGACTTTGCCTATAAAATATCACTGAAGAAATAATCATTCTTAACATGGTGATAGCTTGTTTTGTGTTTGCAATTTGTTGGAGAAGCTTTCATCACTTATTTTAAAGTTGTTAGTATGTGTGCTATAAACTCAGGTTTCTTAAGATTACTTCTACCTTTTTTTTTCAGATGCACGAAGGGCAATTCTTAAATCATCTACATGAACAATTAATTAAACTCTCTTCTTTGCTTTTATGAATGTTTTCTCTCTTTCTGTCTTTTAAAATTATTAAAAATTCTGTGCCTGGGTTATAAATTTGTATCAATAGCCTGTTCATTAGAACTTTATTTCCATGTTCTAGTCACACTGATTTAATTCAAATCAAAAATGTCCACACCTGCTTTTCTGCATTCAGTTCAGCATCACACTGGCAGCAGAGGCACAGCTTAGTCCTTCACCGTGCCCAGTGTTCAGCTTCCCAATCATCAATAATCAAAGAGCTCACTTGCAGAGAAAGGCAGGCATTGATTGTCATTAAAATGTTGGATTGTGTCTTAAGAAGATGAGTTTTGCTCCTCACTGTCACAGCACCTAATTGACTTAGATGAAAAAGATTATTTCCAGGCTACATCTAGTGTATGACAGTGTAATAGAATCCTTACCTCTTGAAATAGATAAGAAAATAGGGAACATTAACAAAAGTTAATGGGGTGCCAAGAAAAAGGATCTTATTTTGACAGGAATGAAAGTACCCTTAAAAAAAAACACCCAACAAACAAACATGGATGGTGGAACTATTCATAAAGAGAGGTCAGAATAAACAAACCTACTAATTTCAGTTTTTCAAAAAAGTTTAAAATATGGAAATTGAGAAGGATGCAGATTGTTCTCAAGAGGTTATTAAATACAAGTGCTGCTTCTTTTTACTTGGTTATGTTATTCATAAAATTTGCTGCATCTCTATCTGTGTGAACTTTGCTGAAAAAGTGTGAGAAAACTGTAAACTTCCTAGGTTGCTGCTTTTTCATAAATTATGACTTTTGCAAATGTGAAGGAAAACTTCCATTTGAACCACATTTCACTTCGTACACCAATTCCAGAATGAAGAAGAAAAACTTGCTTGTATCTGAATAGAAAAAAAAATAGCTCTATCATAATGCAGGAAAATTCAATGGAGCCAGCACTACAAAGATTATAAATACATAAATGATATGTAATGGCTTCAGGCAAATAAGAAAATAAATAAATGGAAATATTATTATCATGTACCTTTCAAATTTTCATTGTGGCCTTTTCTGTGAATTGGTAAGTATGTGGCAGTGATCCGTAGTATTGTGGGTTGTCTATTAGTACAGATTTAATTGCATCCAAACAATAAGGAAATTAATATAGAGATGTTAGATCTGGAGAGCAGAAACTGGAAGCTCTGTTGTAGAATGAAATAAGGTTTGAATTCAGCCTATAAGCTAAATTGCTTTTGAAATGTAGTGTAGTAGTGAGTCAAAACATGGATTTATTTCATGGATAAACTGGACCCTAACTTGATAGGTTCCTGTTATTGCAGTATTTTTAAAATACTTTTGAAGTTTTTTCTTTTATGCTGTCTAAGTGTGTGAGGAAATATATGTACAACTGTAAAACAAATTGAAGAAGTACTTAAAAAAAATAGTTGTGTTTAATGATCCCAGTATTTGACATAATCACAGCTGAAATTGTTTGAATACCCTTCCACCCAGTATAGTCTTCACCTCCCTTGTTAGCATATGTATATTCCATCTCTTCCTTGTACAGGCAGCAGCTAAGGCTACCCTGTTGCACTTAACCATGTTTCCCCTTATAATTATTAGTGTCTACTTGGTAGAGAGAAACATGTTACAAATATTAAATCTACATGTCCTGTTTTATTTGGAAATAGGTGGGAAATTTAAAAAATAACAACCAACCCACTAACAAATGGAATATTTGGTCGCTTGCTTTCTGTCTCCAGACAGAGGTTTTAACTCACATGGCCGCAGTTACATGATAGGTACAGAGCAGACTAGAGGAATGGAGATCAGGACTCTTGGTCTAAGCCAGGTCATTCTCCTTTTGAAGAGGAGCTGTACATACCTTTTAGTTCAGATGTTTCACTGGCCTTCACAATCAAATACTACACTTATTTTGCTATCAAGCACCTTGCTTTTTGCTAGTGCTCACTTGCCAAGGAGGATTCTGTTTTCTTAATTATTGTAGTTACTGAGCAAGAGAGCAGGGTGATGTGGAGGTGGCTGTGTGTGTGTGTGTGGAAGTGGACAATGAATTTTTAAATTTGGCCTAAAGAAGTTGTTTCTTGATACATGAGTTTCTTTTCTGTTTTGCAGTTTGTCTTCGTCTCCTCTGTCCCACTTTCTGCAACCTGAAGAAGGAGGTTGGACAGCAGAGCTCTTTAGCATCACAGGTGCATTTCTCAAAGGCAGCAGCTGAAAAGATCTGACACTGACTCTGTTTAGGGCTAAATTGTGCATATTTATCCTTAGCTGAAAAGGATCATTAGATTATGCCCCATGCTCATATGAAATGGATAGTAACATGTGCAATGAGCCTGTCTTCTCTTTTATGACATTATGGACTGAAGTATTTTACACATAAATAGGGCAAGATATGAAGCAGAGTGCATACTTCTTCGAGCTGGGAGACATGCACCATAAATCAGGATATGTATGCATAATTACAAGCTATCAGAACAAGTCCCAGGGGTATTTTTTGCATTGTAAAATGTTAGATAGATCTACTTTCCTACAGAACATTATCCTTCTCATTTCTCCACTCCTAGGTACCAGACAGTTTTGCAAGCCAGATTACTTGACACAGTAGCAATACCATGATAAATTGCAACTGCAAGAGTATGCTGTCTTTAATTGCACAATCAGAGTTTAAAACTTTTGATTAAATTGTGCAAAGCCTTTGAACTAATTGTTTGAAAATGTCTTCAGGGTTGAGCCCTCTTTTAACTAACGTTTGGATGTGAAAATCAAAGGCTTGGCTTTTCAGTGTGCAATATTCTGGGAAGGCAGCTTGACCTGGGTGAATCATAAAATTGCTTAGGTTGGAAAAGACCTTTAGGATCAACGAGTGTTAACTTAGAACTGCCAAGTCCCACACTAAACTATGTCACTAAGCATCACATCTCCATGTCTTTTAAATACCTCCAGGGATGGTGACTCCAGCACTTCTCTCGGCAACCTATTCCAACCCTGTTTTTTCCTAATAACCAATCTAAACCTTCCCCGGTACAACTTGAGGCCATATCCTCTTGTCCTATCATTTGTTACTTGAGAGAAGAAACTTACACCTACCTCACTACAATCTCCTTTCAGGTAATTGTATAGAGCAAGAAGGTCTCCCCTGGGCTTCCTTTTCTCCAGGCAAAACAACCCCAGTTCCCTCAGCCACTTCTCATAGGACTTGTGCTTCACTGGGTGTGTTGCCCTTCTGTGGACACACAATGAGTAGCTTCAGCAAACAGAAGAACAGCATCATATCTGTGCTTGAGCATCTGTATTTTCAGAAGTGTTTGGCAATTAGAAATTTAACTTTGTATACATTAAGTGTTTGAAAGGGTTTGGCAGGAGAGAGGGAGGATCTGTTTTGGGTTTAAATACTAATTTTTGTCTTTGTCAGCGTAGGCATGAATGTGAATTTGATCATAATGATATATCTATGTTTTGAGGTAATTTTTCTTCCTTTTCTCTGTTCCTGGGATAG
This sequence comes from Bucco capensis, assembly GCA_013396975.1. Lineage (NCBI taxonomy): Eukaryota > Metazoa > Chordata > Aves > Piciformes > Bucconidae > Bucco > Bucco capensis. Next base: position 66,135 of record VWZO01017254.1, read on the forward strand.
CTCTCCTGTGTTTCATTCCTGTCTCTGTGTAAAAAGAAGCACCTTGGAGGGAAGAATGCCTTTAAACTGATGCAGCAGGTGTGGTGGTAAGAAGGGATGGAAGAACAGAAGCACTGAGCTATCTTCTTGCAGATGATAGAAGAGAGGCATGTGAGATAATAGGTATGAGTGATCTTATTTCATCCCCTTCATGGAAGAGGGTCTTTACAAAAAATGCTGGCTTGCTTTTGCAATGGAAATCGCTACTGCTCTTACAATACCTGTGATCCTTTGAGTTTCTAAATATGAATTATTTTTTATCCTTTGTTCTGAAGGTGAAAATATAAATGTCTTTTATATATGTCACTGTGCTTCTAAGTTCAAAAGAAAAGACCTCTGCACTGATTTAATTATCTGAAAGCTTCTTATTCTTGTATACTTCTACCTTTTGTGGAACAACTAGCTGTCATTCAGCTTGATTTAGCCAATTTACTCATAGCAATTAATTGGATAATGAGCCACAGGCAAGCTTTATATAATCTTGAAACTATTATCCTCATTTCATAATTTACTGCAAGAGAAAATAGAATATTAAATTTCTCCAAATGTTCTAAAAACATAATTCTGTTTTAATAAACTGAAATTGCCACATCTTAATTTTCTCTCACTGTTTTATATTATCCTCAAATTAATTTTTACATTGTTCTTCACTTCTTATTTGATCTGTATGAGAATGTCCTTATGTCCTAAAATGGGAAGACCACTCATGACGTCTAAACATTTGCACCTATTGCTTAAATTATGTACCTTGTGCAAGTACGTGGTAGGTGTTTTTTTGGTAGATATTTTAAAGGTTAATCACAAAGCTAGTCTGCTGTCATTTGATTCATTGATCTCATCTACAAAGATGAGAGAAGACAAATTAATGATTTTCTGTTTACTGTTGGGGATGGCTGGGTGATTTTTTTTTGTGGTTTTTAGGCCATGTTACAAATGGTTTACAAATATTTTGAGACAAAAGGCCTTATACCAGTGGGAACATTAAGCAATATGTGTTCCTAAAACAGACCTTATCCCTCTCTTAAAAATTAATGCAAAAAAATACTTTGCAAAGTATTAAATATTTAACAACCTTAAAAATATATTTTTAATAGCTGAGTGGCTCATTGGCCTAACAAAATAGGTTTTTGGAATAATATTTGGAAAATGTTCGTTTTTATGCAATGGTAATATTCCTTTTCAGATTTTCTTATATGCCGTTATTAACATCATAACACCTTTAAAATTCGCCTTATGAGGCATTCAGGGAACTTTTTTATTGAATCTGGCACTTGTAGTTTTATTATTGGTTGTATTACTGTGTGACTCGTGTGTATTTTTTAGCTTTGTACTCCATTCTAGGTATATCAGTCAGTTTAGTCATACTAAACCCTACTGGTTTTGACAAAAGGATGCAGCTTTCAGCTGCAGTCCAGGATTTCTAAACTTTGCACAGTGTGAATGGACTTCCAAGGTTCCAGGAGTGCAAACCCTTTGTGTCTTAAAGATATCTCCTCTGTGAGTAGATGATGTTGTCAAAATGTATGTGTCACATTACACACTGTGACTAATTTGTAGAGCCTGAAACTGCTGTGCACGCTTGCTGTGCAGAAGTTTTGGACCTATGACTTGAGTCTGTCCACATGATCAGGTCTGGTTTTAATGTACAGTTCAATGTATGCCTGAAGTAATTAAATACATCTATCTAAAGAAGATGGGAAGATGGTGGTGGTGTTTCCCTTCCCCCCAGTTTATGTTACTGTTACTTATTTCAAAGCACGTAAATCATATTCTTATCAGGAAAAGTAAAGCAGTGAGAAATTTTAAATTAGTCTTAAGCTAGACCTTGAAAATTAAGGGTAAGAGTTTTAAAGTTTTAATACGCATTTCCCCCAAATCAGTATTTTCTCTTTTGAAGGGATTAATGAAACTCTTTAAAGCTGCATTTTGTGATGGCCTGCAGCATATTACCGAGGGCTCATTATCTTGTCAAAACTTGTAAAATACAGACCCTGCAGGAGTAATGTTGTTACTCAGTTAATATGGAGTTAATCTTCTTGCATTGTGCTGGGAGGAAAAATGCTACAGTAGATATAGATGGAGATGAAAATACAGGACTCTGTGAGACTCTATCCACTGTACTTGTTCTAAATTTGTTTTGGACAAATTGGATTTGTTGCTCTTCAGTTTCCCTTCTCAAAACTCTCTTGTGACTTTATCGTCAGCTGAAGTGTTTATTGACTGAGAAGTGCTTGTATTTTAGTGATGGGGATAGGGATCCTGGTAAACACTTTGGGGCCTTCATGATGCAATATGCTGTGTAAGTATTTGTGTCATTTTTTGACAGAGTGGACAGAAGCTTATTTAAATAAAAAGCAGAATAAAAAGCCCACAGTTTCAGCAGCCATTAGTTTCATTAAAGCTAGTACAAAGATAAGAGTTAAATGATTTGTGGATATATACAAGTGTCTTAAAGTAGAAAAGTAGCACAAAATTCAATGGTGTTATTGCTGGGAGAAGTGCCAGTGTTCTCATTATTTTTAATGACTTTCAAACTGGGCCCTTAGTGACTGACGAGGTAAGCAATTCCAGATAGGAAACATGATGTCCTCAGTACTGGATAGTGCTGAATGCTCTTAGTTGTTAGGGACTGTAACCATGCTCAGGATACTGTGAGAGGCAACAGACAAATTGTAGGTTGAAGGCTACCATGGCCACTTCTTTAGGAAAGAGGAAGAGAAAAAGGAATTTTTTTCAAGGTTGTTTAATAAAATAGAAATATCTAGATGATAAAAATTGTATTGTGATGGCACAGATCCTGAACGCACATCCATCACTGCAGAAAGAATGTCTGCAGTGTTTTGGATTTTATCTCAATATTAAAAAAAAAGGCCAAAATACAACTTCAGTAACTACTTCTGTTTATTAAAAAAGATAAGCATCTTATGAGGATCTAGAAGTTGTTGATAATGAAGTGACAAGTGAGAGGTGCTTACCTTGGAAGCAGATGGCCTGTGGTTCCCGTGTGCCTGACACCCCCTACCTGCATTGCCAAACATGCTGGAGAGCTGTGTCCTTTAGAAACTCCCCTAGCACTCATCTTCTGGTGAAGAGGCAGCACTTGGATGTCTCCTCCTGTGTAGGAAGGAGTTTGCAGAAGCAGCTTCTCCAAGAGGTCTTGAGGAAGGATCCCAATTTGCAATGTCCTCAAATGCCCATGGGCTACTCCCCTTTCTGGGCTTTGAGCAAGACCTGCAAGTCAGGAGCACTGAACAGTAAATCAGGGCATAGCAAACACTGGAAGTGTTTTAATGGTGAAAAAAGGATTTTTGCAGGACCCCAGGGTCCTGCTTTTGTTCTTTCTGGCACATAGTTTTCTGCATTTTGCAAAGGAGACTGGGCAGCCCCTTGGCCACTTCTGTCCCAGACAGAGCGCCCTACTCTCCCACTAGCTAGTCTGGGGACAGGGTGTCTGTTACCCTCCCATCTGGCTGGGCATGTCTGCATAGAAATGGATCCTATTGTGCCCAGTTAAAATATTTTCTTCTTTTTAAAGTTGCAAGTCAGGACTGCAGATAATGGAAATTATTACATTGTGCGGTGCAGGAAAGTTGTGTAGTGTCACTTGTGATGATGAAATGTCTGTTTTGGAAGTTAAAATTACTGGTAAGATGACCCAGCAATAGCAGAAAAATGCACAAATTTGGCAGATATAAAGCCAACACAAAGCAATATATTTTTATAGTGTTTTTTTGTAGGTTGGTGTGGGTTTTTTTAATGCAATAGATTATATGGTAGAGCTTGCTGCCATGTGTTACTTGGGAAGCTAAAAATATAAAAAAGATTGCAAAGATATTAATAAAGATATAAATTTACGGACGATTGGTTGACTGATGGTTATTAAAAATGACAGTTGGCATGCAGAACTCATCTTAGGAAACCCATAAATCACCGCTTGCTCAAATGTGAAGAAATAAACCAAAGGAAGGCTTGTGTACTCTGTGTGCCTCTCTCCTGGTCCTTGGACCTCCATTACTGACCACCACTGAGATGGGGCATAGTGTTGCCTTTGCCCTGGAGCAAATGTTATATGTCTGCTTCAGTGTCCAAGGATTATTTGTAGGGTCAAATGCAGAGATGAGAAGCTATTATCTTCTCATTTATATTTCAGCTGGGGGTCTTGTAGTTCTTGCTAATGTGGATCCAAGCCAGATGTGTGCTGGTAGTCCTTCATGTTTTCAAGCACCCCAGATGCTCTCTCCCTTCAGACAGAGTAAATAACAGCGCTCTGCAGTCTTAAAAGCAGCCTCTGCAGCTGAGACACCTGCACAGAGAGTTACAGCTAGTGGAAATTTAGGTGAGCACTCTACTGTATAAATTTTCACTACACTCAAGTATAAGTTACTTTAGACACATAGTAATATCCATAATTAAAATGCTCCCTGGAAGTAAATAATTAAATGAGGATTACAATTACGAGCCACAAAGTGACACAGGTGACAGGCTTACCTTAAGTAGGACAGTTAAATGGTAAATTAAAATTAAACTTCTCCATGAAATTAGAATATTATGTAAGGTAATTAACTAAGAGTAATAGGTTAGGTCTGTATACTGCATCAATAAAAAAAATTTGAAGGTTTCTAGAAAACAGATTTTCTACACTCCCGTTTTGTGTCTGAGTTTTAAAAAATTATTTCCTAATCCAAATGGGAGCAAAAGTCCAAAGAATAATTTTAATGTTCTTTGGAAAAATTGATATTTTATGACAGAAGTTTTATTTAAAAAACACTTTCCCTTAGCAAACCTTTTTTTTTTTGATGGAGAGATGGTTGTGTGCCTGAGCTGGGCTTTGTTACGGACCTGTGCAATATTAGAAAGAGGCAGCTTGTCACTTGCTGTATAAGCAATAAAGAGTTCTTGTTACTGGCACTTTTGGGCATGCTCAAAGATTATTTAGTAACCAATTACTGAATTCATGAATATATATATATATATATATATATATTACATCTGAATTTTTAAATTGTTCTTGTGAGTTAGAAGTTGAGCTCTGTTTTATTCTATTTTAAAAGAATAAATTTATTCTCCAGATAAGAAGTGACCTTAGATCTTAGTAAGAAGTCATCTTAGATTTAGTCCCTAAGGCAAGGAGATATGAACTATGTAAATGGTACAAACATAATTTCCCCCCCTGCCCCTGTATGCTTGATTTTTCATTAAGAGAATCAATATAGAAAATACTAGTAGTAAACAAGATCTGGAAAAAATCCTGGTGTTCTAGTCCAAATTCAGAAGACCCATTCTGAAAAAAATGTGCTGATTTGTAGGAATAAAAGTTTATTTTCCAAGAAACCTGTGTTTGGAAAACACTGTAAATTAATGCTTCAGTTAGAAATTGGAATAATAGGATTGTTGTATCAAAATACTGAATAGAATAAAGTACAAGTTAACTTTAGACAAAATGGGGTTTTAAAAATTTCAGGAATTCTGTAGGCAGGCTTAGGATCTTTCAGCACCTCTAGTGTTAACTTCAGGGCCCCTTCTGTAGCTACAGAAGTTTTTGGCTTTTTCCAAGGGAGTAAGGCAGCTTGCTTTTTGGGGTGCAGTTAGGGCTGCTACTGTCTGTTAATGGCAAGATTTCACAAATCCCTACTTGGATTAGTAGTCCTTCCTCATTTAAGTAGTCTCTTGGTTCATTGAGTTATTTTCTGTGAGTAAGAATAGTGTGAACATGTAAAGGATTTACATACTCAGGTCCTCAGCAGGCTACTGGCATGTAACCTCCTTGTTCATGGTCATCGCAGAGCTGGGCCAAGCTAGGCATTGTGCCTTCTTGGCAAGGATGTGCTGCTGTGGCTTGCTGGTATGTCAGCAGCTTTGCTAATGTTTATCACAAAAGTAGAGCTGCTTAGATAATTCTTCATAATATGATACGCTTGCATGGTGTGGTATTTTTTATTTAAAGTCTTATTACAGTAAATAAAGTCTGAAATGATTAAAAAACCAAATCAGATTCTGATTAGAGTCATTCCATATCCTTTGATAATCTGACAATTTGAATCATGCCAGCCTGCTAACTCAGAGCATCAAAACATCACAAAATAGTTTTCATGTTTTAGTAGGTCCTTTTATGCTGTAATTTTTAATCTGTGCTTCTAATATTACGTTTTACTCAATTTATTAAGAAGACAAAGAAGAAAAACTGATTTTGACAGCTTTGTTACTCTCTATTCAGAAGAAAAACAGATTATTCCATCTTTGAGTGTACAGTCTTAAAACTTGGAAAAATTTAAATTGCTTTTTAGATACTGTACTCAGTTTAGTAAAATATTTAGTGCTATTACGATAGTGTAAACCATTAGACTGCAATTACACTAACACAGCACAGAGACTAATAGTTCTGTTGGAACAGAATAGTGATGCACGATTGCCCCTTTAGGATCGGGAGTCTTGAAGCACTGAAGTTATTAAAAAATATTAATCACTGTTAGAGTCTTGATTTTGTTAGATTGCAATAAAAATATCTCAGTTATACATATAACTACTACTGTGTCAAATTCTTAAAGTAGTATTAAAAAAACCTCCTAGTAAGGGTTCTTGGGGTTATGATTTTTTTATGATGTGTTTTGCCTAGCTGCAGCTGGAAGTCCAGAACTCCACCTATACTTTCCCTAAAGTGTTATTTAGGCAAGTTGTACTGCAGTGTGTTTTCAGGACTTAAATGTGGCTGTTTATACAGTGGTTTAAAGGTTGTGACAAATTAAGTCACATTGCTGTCGAAATATTCTTTTACAAATATAGCTAAATATACATCTAATATATAAGCATAATCTTGAAGACAAGTGTAGATGAAAGGTAGGAGGAAATATTTGCCTTTTTATGACCTTGTTTAGCTCTTAAAGCATTTAATAAGAGTTTACGTACACAAGTTTTCACAGAAACAGGAGAATAAGATTCATTTTGAAAATAAAAAGGAGACTATAAAATTTTTTAAAAAAGGATCAAGCACGTAGGAGCTGAATAACATCTAACTGGTGAAAAGGAAAACTGATTTATTTTCAAATTGTTGACATTCCTTTACATATGTGCATGTAGATGTCAGTAGCATATCTACCTGCATTTAATATAATCAGAGAAGAGACTAGAAAACAACTGAACTAGTCACCACTGAGCTAATTGCTGGGATCTAAAAACTTGCAGGTATTTGAAGAGAGTTTTCTTTTTAACAGTCCATATACTGAAAATAAAGCAGAGAAAAATCACTCTCAGCTAAAAATTAATCTGAAAAACTAACTTATGTTTAGAAAGAATTAATTTCTGAGAGTGGAAAGAAAGGTTAAGTTTTGGGTTGAAATTATTTGTGCGTACTTCAGAAGTAGAATGAGATGAGTGTGAGTTTTGCTTATGGTGACACATGAGTAATCCTGGGCTTGCCCTGTTTTTTTCAGGGATGAAAACACAGCTAGATGGGTGACCAGCTGGTGAAAGGACTGACTCGCCCTCTTTGCACCTATGCTGCAGGAATGCACCCACTACAGCTGGGTTTGCAAAGTAAACAGGGAGGAAGAGATCAGAGAGAATGTGAAGAGTGAGAAAGATGAGAAGGTTCAAAGAGTAAAAAGAAAGTAGGAAAAAATAGTGTAAGCAATACAGGCAGAAACAGTGGTATTCCTTACTATAAGTGATTCCTTGTCATGGGTCATGGATGAAGAAAATTTAGACTTTTGAGAGTCATAAGGTATAGTTGGACAGTGTTGTCCATGGTAGGTAGTTGCTCTTGTTTCTCTTAGTTTTGTTAACTTTTCCTTCACATTGAAAGGTAGTTTAGATCAAAGAAAAGAATTGCTTACACTGATTAAACATTGTTTAACTTGCATTCTCTGAAATGTGTAAACATGTAGAACACGTCAACTGTCTGCATCTGCAGTTAATCCCACACTTTATGATAAAATAACTGTTAAAACACTATATTAGTGAGAAAGGGGTGCATTTTAATTGAGTTAACAAATATGACTCAAGAGTAGGAGATACTGCTTTAGAGAAATGATAGTTTAAATAAGGCACTTGAAAATAACATTAACATTAAAATGTCTCTAGTGTTATAAATTATTTGAATTGTGTCTGTTAGCTCAGTAGCAATATGTTAGAAGTTAGTTTGTATGAGATACAGTACAGAAGTGACCTGGACCCTATTTAAGGTTGTTCTGGTGTGAGGGGATCTTCGAAATAATAGAGAAAAGAGCATGAATCTACAACATTCAGGTTACAACACACTCCCTGAACGTGGACCAGTAACTAGTCACATCCACCATGCATCTGTGGGCTTGGGATGCTACTGACTGCCATAGAGGAGAGAGAAGACAGCCATATGGCTATTAATCTGCTTCAATCAACACCAATTTCTTCCTGCAGAGTGCAGGATTCTTGATTCTGCTACTGTAGATCGTATGAGGTCAGTAAAAAAATGGCAATATGGGAGTGGCAGTATTGAAGAAACCTACTTCAAAGAGCTGCAGAAGCTTCAGTCCCTTTCTCAACTAGTTCTATATAAAGAACCCCAGGTGTAGAGTACCTCAGCATATACATTACACAGACTTGTATTTTAGAGACAGATTTGATGTTATCTTCCCCTCTTATTTGGAATGTTTTCTAACAAGACTTACCTGCCCTTGTGTGAGCATCTTTTTTTCTAGATGATCTGGAAGAACTGCTGTATAAAATGAAACTACAAAAGTGCAGTATAAAATACTTCAAGTTGTGCACTAGCAAATGAATGTAGAAGTGTTTAGTTCAGTGTTTGAGAGCAAATCTGGTTTCTCTCCTGTACTGTACAAAAGGACCGATAACAAATTCATTTTAAGAGAAACTTGGAGTGAATCTGTACTTCAGCAAATGTCTCTAGCTATCTGTGACTTGGCTTTGGCTGCATTCTCTGGCTGTTGTCCACAGTGGTGACTGCTGGATTTTGGATCTCTTTTCTTAACTGGCTTCTTACGTTTTGCTGTTTCAAATGAACTCTGGCATTGAATATTGGAATACTGTGGCTTCTGAAGATTGAGTGGGGTTTTTTTGTGTGTGTTATTTGTTTTGTTTTGTGTTTTATTTTGTTGTTGTTGGTTTTTTTTTTTGGTGGGTTTTCTTTGTTGGTTTTTTTTTTTTTGGGGGGTGGCATTCCTGCAGGTCTTTTTGCCTGGTTTTCTAGAGGAACTAGGTGGATATTGTCATGCTGGTGTCTCCAGGGCGCTCGCTACCCATTGAATGTGTAGCTGCATTTCAACCACATTTGATGGTGTGGGACAGAGCTTTAAAGATACTAAGTTTCTTGGAGCACAACATAAATACTTCATAACTGCTCATCTTTAACTGAACGTTAGAGAAATGTAACATGCCTAATGGGGAAATCTTTGTTAAGACACCAGGAAAACTCAGAGGAGACATGAAGCTGTAAGCATCCCAGCTGCTAGTGGTGCTGCTGAGGAATTTCCAGATGCCACCATACTGCTGGTGCTTGCATTTGGCTGGGCTGCAGGTCAGTGCCCCTTACCTGCATCTGCCCTGCTGCTGTGCCCTCGAGCACCATCTGCACTGTGGGCCACTGTCTTGGGCAGCATTTAGTGCTCATCCTATGCATTTTTCCCCAATGTAGCTGGATACACGTCACTTGCTTCTCTGGAGTGTGCACTGGCCTGACCTTTGGGTGACACAGGGTCTCGAAACTTCTCATTTATCTGATGCACCTCTTAGCTCCTGTCCATATGTGTGATATCCTTCCCAGGGTGTGCATCATACATCGATTCCCTGTGTCCCTGGGGTACCCAATGTGCTTTGCTCGTGTCTTATATTAGCAGAGTTAATCTTAGCACTGTCTTTCCTGATTCCAGTTTAACACAGTTAGTTAGGATTTTTAAGTAGTTTAACTTGTGTTGTTTTTTTTCTCAAATACCAGCTGTCAGAAGCACACATAGGTCTCATGAAACAGGTGCAGTTTTTGAACGGATTTAAATGAAGAAGGGAGAGACATTTGGTAAATATTAATTGGCAGGCACTCTGAGTAAGGATAGCAGACAAAATGGAAAAAACCTGTGAGTTTAGGAGTGGCTTGCAAATGGGATTTCTTATTTAAAAAATAAATCTTTAATTCTGTAAGGAAAAAGAAGGGGGATGCAGATATCTGACTGTGGTTCTGTGGAGCCTTTCATAAGACTGTATCCCTTTGAGTGTTTCTTAATTGTGTATCACCTCACAGTTATCATTTTCATCACTGTTGTTCTTGTTTTTGATTCCTTCTATGTCTTTCAATATTTCAAAGAAGTAGTACAAATGCTGATACAGGAAATAAACATGGAGGGTGGTGTTTTTCTCCAGCTAACGTGCATTGCACAAAGTTTACCTGAGAAGTATTGAACATGATGTGTATACAAGAGTCTTAGCCCATTTTAAATGCTGTTTTGGTTCTATAACAACTATATTACTGTTTCCCAGTCTACGGACCAATCTTACAAGAAATATTTGTAGATGAAATTTCATAGATGGAGGCAAAGTAAGGAAAATGTCCCTTTGATATCTGATGATGCTGAAGTCTAAAAAAAAAAAAAATTATTGCCTGCATGAACACATGCAGAAAAGTTACTTAACTAGCTGTTACATTATTACACATTTTTTCAGTGTGTTTCTTTTTATTACAGACTGAAATAGGAACTTTGATACAGAAAGAGGAGCTCTTTGTGTCCAGACAGCAACAAAGATATAGATTGTATCAGCCTCTTTCCCCCTTGTGACTTTTCTGCATTTGCCAACTAAATCCTCCAGTATTTTTCTGCTCAGAGTTTCACATGGAATACTTCAACACAATGTGTCTGCTTTGGGGAGTGGGAGGAATGGCAGGCTTTTAACAAGTGTCCTTGAGGCAGAGAACAACAGGAAGGCACATTGCTATGACTCCTTTATTTATGCATAAGGAGTGCAAGGTAACCGGTAGCGGGGTCTGCCTTGGGAGAAGGTGCAGTGCTCTCACAGAGCTCTGAAAGTTCAATAAAAACAATGAAGGATGTGCAGCTCTTCTATATCTGTTCTGCATAATGGTGACTCTGGTTTTTACAGTGTTTGGACGTTCAGTCCTTCTGAGATTTAGTGAAGGACATGGAAAACAAGTGCATCTGCTGTACCTACTTCCTGCTGATAGTCTGGAAATGGAGCAAGTCAGAAAGAAATGTAGCTTTTTGGATCGTTAAAAATCCATTTTCATTAAAAGCCAAGTATTGCAGTGACATACTTATTTATACATTCAGCCCATGTCTGTCTATGCCTTACAGATAGAGTGAAAAGACAGCCTTTTCATAACTGTTTTAAAGTCCAAATGAAAGAAAAGCATTCTATTTACCTTGAATTACTTACATGGTGTACTTGTTTGCTTTTTTCACGATGTATTGGATGGCAATTACTTTACATTCTTTCTTTACCACCAGTGCCTTTTGTCCTATATATCTATCATTTGTTTTCATCTATATCTTCCACCTATCTATCTATTTCCTCTTTGTGCTTAGAGTTGGTGGCAAATTATATTTGTGATGCAGGGAGCTTTCAGTCTGACTGTCTTGATATTATTTTATGCAACCGTGACTACTGTAAAAATTGGCTTTACTGCATCTTTTGTGTTATTGATTCAAGCCCATTTCAGAATTAACTTGTTTGGAATGATCTGGCAGTGCTGAGTGCCCCAGGTTCTCTCAGGGAAAAAAAAAAATCATATCTCATAAATAAATGCAATAAAATGTTCAGATATATCTAAACACAGTTATATTTTGAATTCAGATGAAAACCTTATGGAGTCAATCAAATATACAAGTCATGGGTAAGTTTTAGTTCTAGGTTTACAAGTACTATATTGCAGGAAAAAGTACAGAGAGACCAACTTTTTCCTAGAGGGTTGTCCCTTATGTTTGCTTTATGAAATGCCTTATCTCATCATTCATATTTTCATCCTGAATTGGATGGACATAATTTTGACATTTTGACTGTAGGGCTGTGTCTGTAATTTGAGATTATTGCCTCAATTCATTTAGGGATTTGGTCTTTCAAATCTTAGTGTTATATTTGTCCTAGTGGTTAGGTAGAAATTTTTGTGTGCTGACAGTCAGTGGAAACTGGTCTACAAAAATGAATCTTCCCTCATTAGTGGCTTAACTGGTCAATTTTGAATTTTCTGTTACAAATGGAGAAAATTAAATGCTAATATAAAATGCTAATATGAACAGGGAAATTTATAATGTAAGTTAATTGTAACATTCAAATGTCCAAGTGTTAGAATTTGTTCACTAACATCGGATCCCACTCCTGAGTATCTTTAACTGACCCAAAAAACCAGTCATACCCTGAAAAGCCCATCTCCAATTAGAATGTTTTTCAGGTACTGAAAAATGTGAAATACACTCTGGATGACCAAATAATTTTAGCCTTTCCATTTTATAGCCATCCAGACTCCTCTGCCCAGATGCCCACCATGAAGACAGAACCTTCAGAGTTGCAGATTTCAGATGTGGTAGTGTACCTTGGACTGGTGAACAGAGAACAGGGAGCTTACTGGCACCTACAGAGCTCTGACCCAGCCTCCTGCTGCTGCTCACTGCCTCAGCTGCCCTGGGGGCCTAGGCTCCTCTTCACTTTAGGACGAGATTGGGTGTTTTTGTCTGGTGGAAAAAAGCTGTATGCCAGCCACTCTTTGAAATGTTTTGGCAGTCATGGATCTGCAATACAAATTCTTTCCTTTTGTTTCCCTTAATAGCTTTTTCCCTGCCTGGTCTCTCTTAGTTCTTTGCTAATCTTTTTGTCTTTCAGAGTACAGAGCCTTTCTTGAGTGTGTATATTAAATGTGTGGAGAGGAAAAAGCTACCCAGTGTGAGTACAAAATAGATGCATGCACATCCTCAGATGAGTGCATTATGGATAAAGAACTATTATCATTCTTCCCACATTCACGTTTCCATCTACTTATGATATATACGTGTGCCTTGTTAGCAATGATGTTATAATGCAAAAGCTAAAGTTTTCATATTGGAGGAAACATATATTGTTAAATGAGCTGAGAACATTCTCCCAAGGGTTAGCATTTCTCTTGTATGTGTGAAATCCTACTGAAATAAATGGCCCTATTATTTTAATTGGATCTTTTGGTATTAGAACATCTTTCTTTGCACTGCAGTTAAGAACCTTCTTTTTCTTCCTTCCCTGAAAATGTGAAATGAACAAACACAGGCAATGCATTAAAACATTTATGACTTCAGTAGAAGACGACTATACCTATATACACAAGTGGACATACACACACATAAATTAAACTCATATTTTATGATGTATCCCTCCATTCTCTCTGAAAATATACAAACAGGATTTCTACTTTTAAAATAGGTACAATTAGAATTTTGCCGTGTCCTTTTGACTGTAACCTTGTTTACAATGCTAATAATGACTAAAGCACTTAAAAAGCCAAAAAAGGTACCCCTCCTTAATCAGAACATAGTAGAAATTTTTCAAAAAGGATAATATATATTTAATAAATGAATTAATACATGGACTCTAACACTCATAAAACTTACGAACAGACTTCAGTTCTTCAAATACTTGGACTGTGTACTTAATTTGCTCCTAAGAGAGAGAGATTAAACACCATAATGCATTAAATTTCCATGGACTATTCTAATCTGTTTTGTAGAGGATCACAGAAGTAAGGGAGGAACTCTGTTTATCATGTTGTGATCAAAAGCACAATAAAATAGGAAATTTTCTGTGAACATAGGCTTGAAAACGAATTTGTTAGTATGTTTGTTTCCTCTCTTTTCTGCAGCTGTTCAATTATGAACTGTTACTGCTGGTCAGAAAACCAAGTATCTATTCTCTAGGGTAGCTGCATTGTACTCCAGTGTTTGAAATTTGGTTTCTTTTATAATTGGAATGAAATATTGATTTTTTTTCTAAGACATTCTCCCAGTATTCCATCTGAATAACAGCTGAACACACTCATGCATGTATGTGCTGTGCTTAACATATGGATACAATAATGATATAAACCCCAAACTGAAATTGATTGCAATTACAGAGGAAAAACATTTTTTTATTGTACAGAAAAGATCAAGTAATGATTTGTTATGAGCAAAATGAGAAAGGAGTAGGATTAGAGTTTATTGAATTTCCTTGTTTGCTTTTTATTGGGTCTAAGTTTTATAGGAACAAATAAGCTTTGAGGGGAAAAAAATGCTTGTAGACTTGATTGGTTACCAAAGCTTGAATAACAGGCCTTTTAGAAGTCACGATTTATTGCTGCTCTGCCCTTTTCTGAGGGAGGATCCTCTTGCCATGCGTGGGGTGAGGACAGCTCAGCTCAGTTTTGGCAGCTCTAATGCGTGATGGGTCTTTGCAGGCACTGGTGTTTCCCATGTGCATCTTACAGGGCGATGATGGCTTGAGTTATTGCTGCATGTATGTGTAACTAAGTATCTACTGGTCATCTGTTCATTACCTAGGAGAAGAAAAGACAGCTGCAGTGACAAGCACTGAATTGTCTTGTTTGGGGTGTTTCTCCCCTCAGTGGAAATGATGGATTTGTTTTCTTGTCTCTTCATACTGAACAATCTGCTATTTTGAGCAAATTAATAAGGTAACTTGCTACTTACAAACAAAGTAGGTCAGCATTGCTGTAGCGTAAATTGCAGTAGCTTTCTGGGAATTAGTGCTGCTTTCCCTATTTGCTTCACTAATAACCTGTTTCAGTGTGTGCAAACCTCCTGTTGGGTGCTGCTCTCCCTGTGTGCCAAGGGCTGCCCAGCTTGAGCCCACTGCAGTGGGTCTGTGCTGCCAAAGCATGGGGAGCCTAAGTCTTGGCACAGGACATTGGAGCAAACAGTATTTTGCAGTGGTTTCCACAACAACACCCTTGTTACAAAATAAATGTTTGCTCCAATTTCACAAGTGTCATTTTGCTAAGAATTTATTGATATTGGTGTTTTTCCCTCCTTGTGTTTGGGAGCATTCTAGAAATAATGCAGAAGTGTTTATGGGACAACACAGCATCTTGGCACCATTTGCTGCTGACTGTACCCTACCATGGATTCAGGAAGGTAAGGAGAAGGAGCTGGTAAAAAGCGCTCTGATTTTTGTTAAAAGATGAATCAGATGCTGTTCTGTTCTGTAAAGCCGTCTGGGGAACAGCTGTGTTGATGGAACAGTGTGTCTGGCAGGAGAATGCGGCAGGAAGGGGCTTGTGGGATGGGCATAGCTTCAGGTGGCCCTTTGCTGACACCTTCAGCCACCAAACCCAGTTCTTAGGTGTCCTCTGAACTCCTCCAAACTCTTACTTCCACTCCAAATAACATAGTGACCCATGTCAATACTCACAAATTAAATCCCAAGAGTGGGAAACGTACTGTAATGGCAAGTGTAAATGTGTAAAACATGGTTATTTCTTAATATTTCTTGTAGTGTGTTCTCAGGTCAATATTTAAAGACTGTGAATTCTGATTTTTAAGAAATCTGTTTCTTCAAAAGTCCTGGAATTCAATCAGTGATACAATTAGTTTTTTTGATGGAGGTGAGTTTTCTAGTGGGAGGAAATATTTGGCTACTTGCTGCTGGTTTTCTATCTGAGATGTAAGCCTGTGTGAATAAAGACTTGTAGAAAGCAGGCCAAAGCAACAGTAGCAACTCTGGTAACTAATGTAGTACAGCCTATTAGCTCAGCCATATTTTCTTATCTTTATCTATTCTGCTAGCAGGACACACTGATATCACCCAAAGCCAAAATATGTTGTCCTCCTCTGCTTGGATTCTTTTATATTGTGCCCACCAGTATGGCATCTGTGTGCCATAAACACCACGACTAGCATCTGTCATTTTTCATGATAAGTGGAACCAATGTTTGTAACCAATGTAAACAGAAGACCAAACACAACACAGCAACATAAGACCTGTGGACAGAGTTGAGTGCTGTTCCAGTTGTTATTGCATCCCATTCAAAGAAGTAATTACTGAAGGTCCGAGTCCCTATTTAACTGTTGTTCATCTTTCAGCATTATGAAAAGTCTTTTCTCTATCAGGTGTTAATGCAGAGTGACATAGTACGAGAGCAGCAAAACTTCAGCCCTAGGGGACCAGGATAGTTGAGCTGATTCTTGCTGCTAATTTATTTTGCCACTGGTTAGGGGAAGAAAAATGTGTGAACTGGAGAAAGAATTAGCAATGGTAGAAAAATAGGACCATTTAAAAAAAGGTGGGCTTTATGGTCTACCTGTGTTGATACCAAATAGGTGATTCATGTTTTCTTTTTCTTTTCTTTTCTTTTTTTTAATGCTGGGGAGTTGCTGTTCTTACTGCAGAACTTTTCACTGAAAAACTGTAGGTTTTGTAAAAGACAGGAGTTTTTCTTGAGAAGAATAGGTCTTTGTCTTTGGTAGTCTCATTGTTCATACTGTATAAATACTTTCTGAAGATGGTCTGAGCCATTTGTGTAATTTGATAAACACAACGAGCTAAGTGAATACTGACCAACTGAGGAAGGTGAATGAAAAGGGCACAGATCAATTTGATAATGATTAATTTGCTTAATGTCAGTCTTGTGCTTTTAAATTTGTTCACAGAGAATTTTTCAATTACTTTAGGATTGCTGCAAGAACTCCAGGATTACAGAAGATATATTTGAATTGATGAACTGCCTAACATGAACGGGGGCCATCTTTTGCTTTCATTTCTACATATCTTATGTTTTACATAGGCTAAGTCTGTAACAAACTTAAAACCTGTCTTTTTGTATACAGTTAGAACAAGACTGAGGAATGCTATACAATTAGACTGGTAAATCAATATGTTGCTATAATATAGTGAGACGACAATGTAAATCGTGCGCGAACTGACACATGGCTTCTTTGGCACCCTTTGACTGTATGAACTGAACAAAGGAGTTCTTTATTTAATAATTAGCAAGCTATTTGTACTGCTAGTCTAACCACTTAGAGAGAAACAAAGCCATCTACCTAAGCTAATAGACATTGTTGAATATTGACTTCAATATTAATATAGCTGGAGGCTGGGAGTTTTTTTGCCCTTTTTTATATTTGTGTTTTAAATTTAACAAATTAGGAAGAAAAGGATATTTGCATCCTTTCAAGACTTATTATGCACACGAAGCATGGGGCAAATGGGAGTGTTGTGTGCCAAATGAGCAACAGGATAGTGATAGGAGCTGAAGGGAAGTACAATTTGCTTTGCAAAATGAAGTGGACATAAAGGGAGGAAGGATTTCTTGTGGTAAAGTTTTTAAAATCTGTTCTACAAGTATGCTCCTTCCAAAAAAAGTCCTTGAAAAATTACTAATGTTGTATTCCTATATCAGCTGCAGGTATCATACTCTGTTCTCTGTGTATTGATGCTGGATTTTTGCTTGGGGTAGAATCTGTGTCTTTATGTGCCTTTTGAAGGAATATGTTGGAAGTTCACATTATGAATAGTGTAGTAGATGGATAAGGTCAGAACTGGAGGAGTGAAGTAAAACAGCAGAGACACAAAATAAGCCCTATAATGCAGGAGCATAGTCTTGAGGAAAGGCCCTTTTGGGTTATCACTTCCAGTTGAGCTTGGGTCACACAGCTTCTTGGACTGGGAGAGGCAGTGATTTTCTACCCTATTCTCCCATGAACCCAAAAAGGCACACCTGCAGAGCACCTGGGCTCTGTGATATGTAGTGCTGATGATGCAGAGGTGCCTGAAAATCCTCACAGAAAATCCTCACTTCAGCTGGTTAAAGGCCACCTCATTGAAGAAGGACTGAAGGAGCACCCAGGGAACCACTGGAGCCACAGGTATTGTAAATACTGTGGGTTTGAACAGAGATTAGGCACTGAGCTTCACTAGGGTCTCTCAAGGCCACTTTTCTAAATTTAACTTCTGGGGAGCAGAAGGATGTGCAGGTATAGTACATCCTGCCAGATGCATTCAGGCCAGTCCGGCAGGAGCTGCTTGTGAGAAGAGAGCTTGCAGGAGATGGCTCTTCTGGGTGTTACCCACTGGCTGGGCTCCCTTGGCTTTGGCAAGGCACAAATTCATTTTTTTTGCCAGTTTAGGGACCAGATACTTAAAAGATGGAGAGAAAGGCACACAGTGCTTAGGTATCCACCCCCACAGAGCAGGTAATGGGCAGCAGGACAGCTAAGATTGCAGTGACTGTGAGACTTATGAACCAAGTCCTGCTGTTGTCAAAGTGGGCTAAATATTGGGTCAGATGAATTGATGAAGTTTCAGTAAGTGTTTTAAAGAGAAATTGTTGAAACTTTTCAGTAAAGCATGTGAGCCTGGCTTCCCTTGTCTCTTCAACAGTGATGCACAGCTGAATTGTCGTATTAGGTAATATTTAGTCTGAATGTTTTCCTTTCAAAGGCTCTTTATTTGGCTCCTGAGTTTTAGTATACTTTTATATCGAATTTCATCATTTTTTTCATCTAATATCTGGATTGATGACACTGGCAAGGAAAAGCAGTGGAGATGGAAAGTCAGATTGCTTAGGCATGTATAAAGTGACCTAGAGAAGCAAACATGGAGTCTCATATTCCTGAAATATTACTTAAATATCTCATATCACACAGTGAGAACTCTGCTCTTGGCTTAAAAGGGAAAAAGATAGATTCCTGAGTACAGAGTTTCAACAAAGCTGAGCTGTTTGTGTTCTTAATAAACTGACTGCTAAGGAAAAGGTGGGATCTCTGCTTTCCCAGGCCTTCTCTACCCAGGGTTGACCTGGCAGCAGCTTTCTGCATTTACACTAAAATTCATGGGTGGAAAAAATTCTGCACATGGCACACATGCAGCTGAGAGGGCTGTGGAGAAATGTGAGGGAGGCAATTCTGCAGAAGAGTGCTGCTTTTTCAGGAAATCTGCTTCTGCTCTGCCTGGGATGCTGAGGGCTGCCCAAGCATAACATCAGGGTAGTGGAGGTAGTTTCACGAGATGAATAATTGGTGTGCTTATTTGATTATTATTTTTTTAGCAGCACAATGACTGTGTGAGTATGTGTTAGAGCTATTAATTAATTTCATTTCCTGCAAGTACACTTTGGAAAATTAATAGAAAGTAAAGCAACAGCTCCCAGAAAAAGATTAGAAGAAACAAAGGAACATTCTTTAAAGCAAAACATTAATGCTAATAGTATTTGAAATATGCATTCAATTAATTTGCATCTTTATATAATGTAAAAAATAAAGGGGTTTTCATGAATGTTTTCAGGTCTATACCTTCTTTTGGTTTATTTTCCTTTTAACTTTCAAAATAATATATACCTACTTTCAAATGGAGGCCTCTAAACAGTGCTAGATTTGAGAGTGTCCAAGCTTACTCCATAACATGGAATTTCTATTCACTTTTCATGATTTAAACTTCTGAACACAGGATTTGCATTCCACTTGAAATCTTCTCAAAATCAAGCCCTCAGTGAAATAACTTCCTTTTTATGTCCAGCACTTGTGCTTAGAAACACATCTGAACCTATTAGAGACAATAACTTAATGAGCCACACTTTCCCTCCACCCTGAAAGCAGAAGGATGCTACTAGCAAGTTTATATTTTATAAGCATGTAACTTTTTTAACTTGAAAGTGCCCACTTACGAAAATCCTCTTATTCACTAGTGATTTTTGTTCCATTGTGCTGTATCATTTTCCTCTTTCTTCCTCCTTTCTGACCCCTTTTCCCACTCTTCTTTCTTTGCTTTTTTTCTATACCCTCTTTATATTTTGTATAGATTTCCCTCCCCTCTGACATTTTTACCATTTTAAAGCATAAAATAGGGCCTCTCTTCTGCTTCTGCAGCTGTGACCCCATCCCCTGCTGTACCAAATTGACACTTTTGCAAGCAGTGGCTCTAGTCAGTCACTCGAAGGCTGCTGCTTTCACAAGTGTTGATTTAGTGCAGCAGGGGATGATGTGCCAGCTGTAAATTAGACAAAAATAATAATAATAAAAAACCCTATGAAAAGTCTTACAATGGGAGGGAAAATAAAGGGGAGGGGGAGGGAGAAAATGTGGGGAGGAGCGTAGGAAGGGACCAGGCAGGGGGAGGAAAGAGACCATAGGTAGCTGTGGGGCACCTTGCTGCACAAAGGGTAGCAGGATGAGTAAGAAAGACCCATGAGCAAATGCTGCTCCTCCTCCCTTCTCTCACTGTTTGCAGGAAACTTCTGTGACTCACAGGGCAGAGCAACACTGCCTCAGCATGCTGAGGTTCTGTGTTTCTACCAAAACAGAGTTATTTTGGGGTAAAATCCTGGTGGCAGGGGGTTGGAGGGTTTATAATATGACTAAAGGAAATGAGGAGTACCTGTGCTCTAGAGTTACTTAATACTTGGAAAACAAAACTTTTGGACACCAAAGTATTTGGTATATTCATTCTTAAGTTATAGATTGTATAGTACAGGCTGAATTTTTTTTAGAAATATGCAAATAACACATTGTTATTTAAAGCACAAAAATGAAGAGTTCCTTCTAAGGTAACCCTGATTTACCCTCAAGTAATGTTCCTAGAGAAAATAGTTTACAACATACTGGTGTCAAAGTACTTAATAAGAAGCTGTATTGCTGCTGTAGAACTAAAAGGATTCCTTAAAGCTTCTGATGGGCTAACATTTTTTAATGCAGTCTCTAAGTGCACAATGTCTTTTCATCCCTATTGATTTATTCTTGCTAATTTCCTCAGGTATTTTCATAAAGGAAGCAAAGCACTGGCTTTCCATTCTCTCATGAGTTGCATGGCAGGTGCCAGCAATGTGTGCTCAGGGACCATGTCCATAGAGATGCCAGTGTGGCCACAGCAGTGCGCTGATGTAGAACATCTGTTGGGCATAAGGTCTATGCCCTCCACTGGCACTGCTGGGCAGCATTGGGCTGCACTGACAACTTTGCTGCAGTGGAAATCTCCCCTCCTGCACAGAACAGCAGCTGCAGTGAACAATGCAGGCTCATTCACTCTTCCTTAACATATTGCTGCTGCACAAAAGGCAAACCGTACTGAGTGGACTCAAGCTGTTGGATTGAGAGAGGCTCTTACAATACCTATTATACCTGCTGCTGTTGAAGCACTCACCAAAAAGGGGAGAAACAATTCTTTTTGACTCAAAATGGAATGGTCCTGAAATTTTGTTGTGGTAAGAAAAAGTTAAACTAAATTGGAATGTGTGGTTTTGACCAGTGATTAGGCTAGTAGCTGTGACCTAATGTAGCCTATTCTTGTCAGTGGAGACTTGAAAGGTGCTAGTACATGAGTAATAAACATAACTGTTTGTTTAAATTTGATTATGACATTTGCCAAGTTTGTGTGGAGAGTGGAAATTTTCAAAGACTTTTGGGAAGCCCTTGTCTTGAAACCTTTTTTTTTAGACTACGGATTTGACGTTAAGTTAATGGAAAATGAGGACACAAAATTAAGCATCTACTCAAAAACTAGTGGATTGAAGTCATATTTGACAGGTCTTGGGAAAAATGTCCATTGTCTGAAAAGCATCTACTTTGTGTTAGGCTATCACAGCGACCACCTTCGTAATCTTGTTGTTCATCATATTAATTGAAGAAGCTCCTTTCTGATAACCTTTGGCTGCTCAGGATGTGTTCCTAAAGCATCAAAAGCTGAAGAAACTTAGAAAGACAAAAGACTTAATAGATCATTCAGTCCATTTTTCTGTCAATAAGGGATTATTTCATAGAGAACATTTATCAGTGTTTGGTCAACTTTAGTTTTTAAAATCCCAAGTGAAAGCTTCCATATATCTCCTTGGGAGACTATTTCACAGGCTAATACATCTCGCTGTCAGGAAGATTTTCTTGACCATTCTCCTGATCTTAAGCTTTTTCTTTCCATTATTTCTAGTTATACCCTTTTCCCTTGATGGCTTTACACACTTCAAATATTTATAGATTATTATATTTTTACCTTGAGAAGTTGTTCTTGAAACTTTCTTTAGTTTATCAATATCTTTTTGTCTTAGAAAAACCTACTTAAGGTAGTCAGAGGTTTACCACAGCACTTTCTTTTCCTTTTTCTCAGGGTCCAAAAAACATAGGCAATTCTAGCTAAGAGAGATCTGATAAGTACAATATTTTCATCAGTGTTTTGAGAGAGGTCCCTTTGCTTGCTTTCTGCTTCTCAAAGCACAGCCCTTCTGGCCATTGTGAATGAGGGCCCCTGGCTGCTACCTGTTTCTTTATCTCCCACCTCTAGGTGCTTTGTTCCACAGAAGGCCTGGATCCTTCTCATTCTTCGTACTTCTGCAGCTCACACAAAACTCACTTCATTCTTGTTAAGTGCAACTGCTGTGGTCAGGGCTCAGGGTATTACCAGGGAAACAGAATGTGTGAGAGGACAGTGATGTTCTACTGTAGTCAGAGGTCTGGGTTGAATTTTAGCTCCTTATTTAGGAGAAACTAAAATATGTCCACGCAGGCAAATGCAGAGAGCTGTAACAAGACCTCAGGTGGTCTTACTACTGTGGACTAATCCTAGGTTTGTATAGTTCAGGGTTGCAGAAATGGGGGCAGCTTGTGCCAGCTCTGAGCACAGGAAAGTTGGTTGAGAGACAGGCTCTGATTCTGTGTGCATCCTTCCTCTGCTACTGCTGTTTCCTGCTGCATGCTGATGGATACTGGTGCTATACAGAAAATCTACTGTAGGCAGCTGAAAAAATTTACTTTCTTTTTAGTGCAATTTATACTGTTATTATTAGTAATAATGTTAGTTCTGGCTTGCAGAAAAGGGAAAGAAACTGAAATGACTTACATAGTATTTAACTGTCATTTCTACCTTGGTTTTATAAAGTAATACTGACTGTCAAACTTACCTTTTTCTTTTGAACATGATGGACATTTTCATAGCTGAGTCTAGTGGGTAGTAGAGGTCCCAAAGATACTATCATCCTGCAGTGCTGTATGGTGGCTTTAAAATTAGCCAGGGTACTTTTGGGTGTCCTGTCTGGCGAGTATGGTGTGTACCTGAGGGCATCATGACTAGGTAGCACTGGAACATCCCAAGAAGGCAGGAAGACAAGTGCAGGGAAGGAGGGTAAGGGTAGGGAGTTTGGGAACTTGTAGGTGAGTCAAGGCAGAAAATAGTATTTTTCTGCTCAAAGAACTTGAGCCTTTCCCAAGGATTTTTCAGAGTGTTAGACACCCAGTGCTTGGCTAATTGTTCTTCCAGAATCGATAGTT
This sequence comes from Bucco capensis, assembly GCA_013396975.1. Lineage (NCBI taxonomy): Eukaryota > Metazoa > Chordata > Aves > Piciformes > Bucconidae > Bucco > Bucco capensis. The sequence goes on from VWZO01017254.1 coordinate 89,378, forward strand.
AAAACTCGCATTGATTTCTGCTGACATGCAATGCTTAGGATTCTAGCTATATTGCTGAACTTGAGATTTCCATGTTTCACAGAGGCTTACCTGCCACAGCCATTTGTCGCCTTCTGAGGTTTTGAGCACAGACTTTTCCTTTCCCTGAGAAGCATGTGGGGTGAAAATTCCACCCTGGATGCCTACAAGGTCCTTGTAGGTGCTACTAGCTGCAAGGCTGCTATTTCCCCATTGGTTTCACAGGGAAAGCCTGTGCCTGGTGTGCTTATTCCCATGTCTGTGTGTCTCAGAGCAGCAACTTTCCACTATGCTCTTCCTTTTGACTATTCCAAAGCATTTTCCCTAGATCTTTCAGCTGACATTTGCCTAAGAGAATTTCTATTTTAGTCCTTTTTGTATGTCTAGTTTCTAGATGCTGCTATGTACACTTTCTACTTTACTTACACTTGCAATGTTTTCCAGATTCACATCTTCCACAGGAGATTTACTGCCTAATACAGTGCCTTTATTTCTATATTTCATCTTAACAAGATTGCTTTCAACTGTATTTCTAAAACAGATATTAAGAACAGTGTTTACTAGCAAGTTTCCTTTAGCTTCTTTTCATTGAGAAATGGAATAAGAGTAATGATATTGCACTTCTGCTGACTACTTCGCTTGACTGATTCACAGGATATTTGCTCTTAACATGTTGCAAGAGTTAAAAAAAAAAGTGTCAAACTTTTTTTTTTGGCACCCAGCTACAGTAGATCCTGTTAGAAGAAACATATGGCCTCACACTAACAGTGTTAAATCACTGCTAAAGTATTGCATGCATGACATTGACAAATTTCCTCCAGGCTTTTTGTTTTCTGTGCTATTAAGCATTCAAAGTCCAGTATTTCATTACCACTGATGATACAGAGAGCCTTATTGACATTCTATCCATCTGTTCATAACATGCATTATTAAATGTGAAGCAACTAGTAGGTAGGAGTGCACTTGCCAGCTGTACAATGAATTCTCAGCAGTTTGGTGCCCTCTATAAATTTTCTAGTACTATGCCAGTTTCTCAATATAATTTGCAATAAGGATTTAAATTTTTTTTGGTACTGCACGTTGTACAAAGAAAAGTTACTTCAAAAGATTTCTCTGTTTTGTTATCCTTAATGTACAATCTTTAGATATAGTTTCAAAAAACCTTTTAACACACAAAGACTGTCTCTGATATTAGGTCTCACTAACCACAGTTTTGTTTGTTTTTTCCTAGGAGCAAATCTGCTGCATTACCTATGAACAGGACAATGGGACCCCAATGAGTCACCCTATTCATATATTTTTGGAACCCAGAGGAATTGGTTTGACTATTTACAGATTATAACAGTTGGTAGTTGAATGTTTTATTTTCATTCCCAGTTGGTACAATATGTTCACAGCTGATGCTAATGGCTTGCCCATTTGATATCACATATGGTCCACTATTTGGGTCTCCTAAAGCTTTCTTTTGTGGTCAGGCTGCTTTAAAACTCTCATATATTTAGGCTTATTCTGTCTGTTGGGAAGATGAATATGAAAGTCTGAAAATTGGCAGCTGTAGAGGAAATCAGCAGTTCTGTTGGTAAAGATTCAAAAATCTGCGTCAAAATGACTAAGAATATTTTTATATAAGATTGACTACAAATACCTTAGTAGATCACTTGACATTTTAAAAGAAATGTCCTTTTGTCCGTCCTTATCTTTGAAGCTATGACTAAGTTACTTTCTAGTGTTTTAGCACCACTGAGTGTCATCAGGACTACTTTCAGTGGATGTTCAGTTGCATTGGAAAACTGTTCACATAGAATCTGTATTTCTCAAATAATTGTCTTTTAATTTGGATATTGCTTTTCTGGTAACATTTTATGAAAGGAGATCTGAAAAGGCAAAGTGATTTTTCCTTTTGTTTCTAGAATGAAAGCATAGGAAAAGTGTACTAAACCAATATGAGGAAAAAAAAATTGAAATTACAAGCCTATTTGAAGTTCTTACCCTACGATACACAAGTGTTTATATTGACTCTAAAACATAGCTGATAAAGCCACAATCTCATAAAAAGATTATTTCTAAAATTATTGCATTACCCTCTGATAGCTGAAATTCTCATTTAGTCATAGGAATAGATATAATAGCTCTAATTCTCTGAGAAGGGGGCATTGTGTGATAATTGAGCAGGCTAGTACATTAATTGTCTTCCACTTCACCTCTAGATGTTTAACTCCTTATGTAGTCAACCAGAAAACAATAATACTCACTTATATGTCCCTTACTGTTCAAATAATGTTTCTGAGTTTTTTTTAAAGAAAGCAGAATAAGTGTATTCCTGTAGAAGGGACATTGAAATCAAGTTAGATTGACAGGTTTAGTACCGTTGGTAGGATAGGGGTTTTATGGAGCTGAGTAACAGCAATGTGATTTTGCATACAGGAGTATTTCTTTAGTGGGACAGATTTGGCACTTCCTACCACATGGCTACTGCTTTCTTATGGCCTCTCCACGTTGTCTCACTGATGCCTGTTACGAGAGCGCTAAGTGTGTGTTGGAAATGCTGTTTGTGCCTGTGATGTCTGGCTCCTGCTGCTGGACTGGGTGAGGCAACTGGTGGTGGGAGAAGAGAGGCTCTGTCTTGTTTATGTGCATGTTACTGGTTTAAAGTCAGGCCCTGGAAACAGATTGAAATGCAGCTGAAGTAGGAGGCTTTAAGTAAACAGAGTTGTTATTCATCCTGGAATGCTAGAGAGGAAAATAATGTTTTCAGGGGGGAAAATAGCCAACAACCCCCAATGTTTTTGCAAATGAAGCTAGTAGATGAGAAGTGAAATTCTGCCCTCTACCATAAGCAGTTTCAGGGACTCAGAAAATGACAGTAATACTTTTTAGCATGCTAAGAAGTTCATCATGCTAAGAAGTTCATCATGCTAAGAAGTTCATCTACCTTGAAATGTCTTAAAAAAAGACCGAGGAGATGAAATTATTGAGGAATAATCTCAACAAAGGACTCAGTGGCTGATGATATGCTACAAAGCATTTCTTAGGCCAGACTTAGTTGAAATTGGGAGAACTGGCAATACCTAAAGAGAGCTTAAGAAGTTAGCAATGTGTTGCTTTTCACAACATATCGGATAGAAAAGGAAGACTATGCAGGAAGAATTTGGCTTTACTGAACACAATTTAAATTATATTCAGGAAAGGATGTATTTCTCATAAATAGAACTAAATGTTAAGAACTAGAAACAATACTGTGGAAACATTATTTTCTTGGTCTTACATAAAAATCACAAGCCTACAAGCCTCCAGGAGCAGTAACTTGTGCTTTGGCTTGTGGGTGTCTAGCAAATCCTGAGTATCATAATGCAAAAGTGGGTATCCTATGTACATGAGCATGTCCCCAGGGGTACATACACATCATATTTGGGGTGGCTAAGCCTGCTTTGAGGACACTGTGGTAGTTTAGGCATGGCACCGTGTCTGTGCCAGCAGCACTTGTACACAGCTAGCTATGGAAGAGCAGCAGGGTAGCATGGATGCAGCTCACTGTGGAGATAGTGTCTTATGCCCTCTCTGACATCATCCCTTCAGCTCTGAGGCAATTGTGATATATCTTCTGTATGCTGGACAGCCTACTCTACTCTCTGCTGCATCGACTCTGGCCTCAATGAAGCCTTGGGACAATTGCTGTGAAGTGCAGGATGTTCATGCAAAGGTGGGTTTTGCAGTGTATTCTCCATGCCAAATGGATCCTGTTAGAAAGAAGAGTTATACTGACTGTGATCTCTGACTCACGAGACACAAATCTAGTGGTGAGTCATCACTAATAGTCACACTTGAGATTTCAAAGCAGCTGAGGACCTGTGATGCTGAAGCTGACCCCTCTCTTTGTGGGTTACCAGATCTATAATGAAAGAGGATGACTGAGAAGAAAACTCTTGCTTTTGTATGTTAACACCACACGCTTGGACTGTAAAACTGAACCTGTGTGTTGTGAGAGAGGAAATGGGAAGATTAAATGGATATTGTCTTACAGTGAATTTGTAAATGATGTTTTTTGCTTTGAAATGTTTGGGTTTTTTACCCAATTAAAAATCAAGTTACTCTGCTTCAGGCAGGCTTCTTTGTAAAAGAAATTGGAGTTACCCTCACCATTAAACCACTCGTATTTTGGATCACTCCTCAAGCATTAGACATAACTTTAAAATCCACATAGTTAATCTCACTTTATGAGAAGGAATGTTTTGCTGATCTATTTTTACGTATAGCACTCTAATACAGGCTTTGCAGTACTATCCAATCAATTTTAGGAAGATATGCAAAGACAGGATAATTTCTAATTGGTACTTGGAGTATTATGTGTTTCCTGGGGAATTCCCTCTCCCCATTTGTTGTTAGTAGTAATAATTATTATTATTAGTATTAACATTGTATTTTACAACCCCAAACATGCGAGTGCTCCAGCAGAAACCTCTTCCTTTCCTATTCCCCTTCTCTCTGGGACTGTGAAGAAGTGGTGAGTGGCAGCTTTAGGCACTGTCCTGCTGTTGGGGGCTGCTTCTAAAATCAGTAACTGCTAATTCCCCCTAGCTTCAACACTGATGCTTTTGTAGGAAGCCTGTGGTGCTTGTGTCTCCTCACCTGAGTGGCTGTTACCCCCCCAGGCCATTGTTGAAGCTGTAGGTCAGGCCCCTCAAACAGCCACCAAAATTCTGACCTCACTCTCTGCACAACAAATTCTTTCTGTCTCAGAGCAACAAGATCTTTGCAGCTCTCCATTAAATAAACTTTCTCCTTCTTGTTCCACCAGAGGAAGGACCTGAGGCTAGGGCTTGCTGAGGAGGAGAAGACCAAGTGGAAACAGTTTGCCCAGCTGCTGTTGGCACAGTGTGGAAGGTGAGGAGTGAGATGGACTTGATGAAGGCAGCCTTATCTTGGGAAACCGTTGATTAGAAAAAGAGAATCAAGTTGTAATTTATTGGCTCTAGGTATATTTGGGGGAGTCCTCTCTTCTGAATGGGATTAAATTACATATAGTGTTAACACAGAGTCTTCTGAAACAGTGTAAATGAGTTGTTAACATGGCACTTCATTGCAATAATAATTCAAAACTACTAGCAGGCTTGATGGGTCTGCAATAAATGTTTTATTATTTAGGAAAAATACACTCTACAAGTTGCAATGTGCCATGCTCATTCATGCTGTAAATCAACAAAGATCAGCAGGCTGAACAGGAAAATGAAAAGCTTATTTAGTAACTGACAGAAGCTTTCAGATGAGCAGGGATGGCTGAGGCTAACTGCATTCATTTTTCTTTGCTTGTCACAGTTGCCACTTGAATTTCACTGCTAAAGATTGTGGGTAGTTTTGCTTTATTAAATTATATCTGCGGAAACAGTATTTGCATTTATATGGGCTTAGTTATAATAAAGTTAAACCTAACACACCCTCTTGCCTCCTCAAACAAACAAACTGACCAGCCAACCAGAAACATCAACGTTAAAATAATATTTATCCCTTAATTTTCATATATCTGAATAGGATGCAGCTAAATGGTTTTCACTGGATGGTTTAAAGGTGCAAAACTGGTGACCAGGTGAAATGCAGGAATTCAGAGCTATGGTCACCCCACCAACAGGCTACCCCTATCCTTACATGGATAAAACCAGTTTTCTTTAGAAGTGTGCTTTATGAGTGAAGGTACTGACAGGGTAGAAGTGGTGGGAGACTTGGAATTCAGGTGGTCATCATGGTGTGGTGATGAAGTGCCTGAAACTGGCTCTGATACCATGCTCTCTTGCTTCCCCAACACCTGGAGATCACTTTGTAGCATGGAAGCTGCTAAATGCTGAGCATTGGCTTGTCGTGAAAAATATACGTGCTCAAACAAGATGTAAAACCCTTTGGAAACTCTGTACTTTGATGTCCTTTGAGAGATGTAGGCATCATGTCCAGCTGAGGAGGCATTACATTAAATTTTCTCAATTTCTTAAGTTTTAAAACCTGCACTTTAACTTTTCAAGCACAAAAATACTTTCAGGATGTACGTGGTGTGTGAGAACCTCTTGGAAGTGATGTGTTACCTTCCCCAGACTATTTAACTTTTGTCAGCCAGGAAAATGAAATGACTTTTTACCCCTTTGGATATACAAAATGAGTGCTTTATTTGTAAGACTAAAAAAACTAATTTGGAAAGCTGTCTTAGACTTGCTTCAGACAGAATTTTCTGAGGCTTTATTCATCATGATCATTTAGAAAAAGGCAAACATAAGTCAAAGACTCTTAAAATAAAAAAGTCAGTGTGATAGTCCATAGTATATGTTTTGAGTTTGTTTCGCAGAAAAGTTTTGCTTCTTGAGCCAGCCATTTAAATGCTAAGGAAAGTCCAATTAAGATGACTGAATTGTAAGTGTTATAAAGCAGAGAAGGCAAAGGACATTTAATTATAGCTGTGGTGCCAGGCACCAATATAACAAAAGAAAAAATGTTCAACTACAACATAAAGTACTGCCTAATACATTTCATGTAATAAAGAGACAATATATGGTCTAAACACACACTTCTAAATGGTTCAAAAAGCCATATCTTCTGATTTTCATGAAGCAGTTATCCAATTATCAACACAGTTTACAGAAAAAGTAATATTTTTTTTAATATTGAGACCTTCAACTTTGTTCACAGGTTTAAGAAAAAGCATCATGCATTAAGACAAAAATGTTGCTTAAGAAAGCAGATTTGTGACCCACGAGAATGTATAATTGATGTGTGTGGTTGTCTGGATGGTAGAATAACAATAGCAACCATTAGACATGAGAGCTGAAACTAGTCAGGCAGTCAGGCAGGATGTATTTTATAGGTCATCTGGGCTCCATTCAGATCTACAGGTTGCTATTCCTTCTCCACACTTGAAAGCATTTAATGGATTATTATAAAAGGAAAAGGATAGTATGCAATAATGGTTTAAATTGAAGCTCTGTATATATATCACCACTGTGTGACTTCTAAATGAATGCTTCATTTTTAAAATTCTCCCATGACATACTTGAAAGTTTACCAGAGCATCAAGGTATTAAAACAATGAATTGACCAGCAGCAAGAGTAAAGGACACCGAGTAGTATAGTAGAAACAGTTTTTCTCTTTCATGGCATGGAAAATAATAAATTAGTACAATTCACCAAGAAAGTTTTTTCCAAAGCTACTATCTATCCTCTTCAAGGCAGATGAACTCTTTGTTCTGTGTTGTTTCATAATCTTAAATTAGGAAAAAATGAGAATTTTAGAATGAAAGTTAAACTATCAAACCAAGCCAAAAGTGCATAATACTGAAGTCAAATTCAGAATCCATGCTTGCCTTGAAAATGCTTCTTTCATATCAAAATTGATACAAGTTAAAGGATGGAGAATCATTTCTGCTTTGTTTCACATGAGTATAAAAGTTTTATTCCTTCTTTTAATAGGTAGTATTTTACAAATGTAATGGAACATCATTTTACCAGGTTTCCCTAAGGGAAAGTTACGGTATGATTACACAGGCAGCCCCATCTCATTTAGTGTAATGCTTACAATATACATGCAAATGTACTTAGGCAACTCAAGTTAGAGATAGGTTGAATGACATTCAGATAATCATAGAGCAGTGCAGATGCTGAAGAAGGTTTTGCAGGAGAAATATGCATTGAATGACCCGTTGCTTGTACACATGCCCTCCTCTGTGATGCAGAAGATTCAAGCTGTGCCAGACAGAAATATGTGGCACATGTACATTTGGCGGTTGGGGCTGAACATTTTAGCTTGGCCCCATTTCAAGCACCATTGAGAGCACATCCCAGCAAGCAGTAAGAGAGATGGATGAAGGGGATGGGAATCCTTGTGGCTTACAGTGTCCCCTGCAGTAGGGACAGACTGGAGAAGGAGCCATTCCCTTATGGGCAGAACTCTTCACTGTCCCTCAGGATAACTGGTAATAGAACTCGGAGGGGGCTCTATGAGCATGGAAGGAGGTAGATCAGGTGGAGGCACAGGGTGAGAGAGCTGGGAGTTTTAGGCTGGCAGAATTGACTTTTCAAACTCCTTGCACAAGGAATTTTTCAGCTAGGGATTTAATAAGTCTTTAAGTTATGAGTAATAAGGTAATGATTTAACATGATGCAGTGCACACTGCATTTAGAGTATGTTGAGTGTAAAAAGCAAGGAAAAATTTGTTATAAGCTAGTATGAAGGGATTTATATTTGTGGGAGTTTTAGAGGTGCTTTGTATGAGGTGGCATGTGCATTGATGAGGGACAGAGCTATAAGAAAAACAACCTGGATCTCCTGTTTTCTTGTAGAGGATGACCAAGGAAATTTAAAACATTTTACTAGCACGTGTGAGGGTAGTGTATTCCCTAGTTCATGAACAATACATAGCCTTTTGATTTCACTTTAACTGTAATGTAATTATAATGTAGTTCATGCCAGACTCCCTTCTCAGATCTGGCTCTTACTTAACCTGATGTAGATCAGTGTACCATCACAGAGATCAGAGAAACTATCCTAAATTTTCATTGGTGAAATGGAGTAAAAATGTAGTCTACGTGAACCTAGTCTTGATACTGATTATTCGGAGATGTGTGAAGATGATAGCAACCCACTTAAAGTCAAAGCAACAGGGTTGTCTAGACCTCTCCCCCAGGACCACTGGCAGCAAAGCTACTGCCTCTGCACCAGGAGCTCAGAGCTGCTGCCATAGCTGACATCTGGATTGCAGGTGTGAGGCCAGCAGTGGGCCTGGCAGCTACTGCACCGTTCTGGTAGGCAGATTGCTTCTTGTTCTCTTTGGGAAGGTCAAGAAATAACAAAGAAATAATAAAAAATGATGTACACAAGATCAACATCTGTCTATGTTAGGTTTTACTTAAATTTTCCCACTATCAATATTAGAAGCTCAGATCTGTAGGGAATAGCAATAGATAGGATACCATGAAATCTGTATTACAGGTATATGCCTGTATCTGCTGTGGAGAAAGCTGAATAAAGAAAATATTTAACAAATGAGCTACTATTTTTGTATTGTAGTTAGTGCATTCTGTTTCCCGACACATTTGAAGCCAAACTGGTTTTCAGTAATCAAGAGGAATGTTTGTTTAATGTATTTTTGCTTTATTTTCTTTGCATTTCTGTTTACTACATCTCAATTACTTGTCAATACTCGGGAACATGAATTGTATCAATTTCTTTTCAGCGTAGTGTAAAATTTATGATGCAGATAAACTAACACCTCAGTCAATATCAGACTGAGAAAATATTTACTCATCCTTGTTCATTAGTTAACATTTCATCTGTGAGCCTCGGATGGGTAAATTTCAGAGTGCATCTTATTTAACCTCTAAAAACATATATTTTGTTCAGTGAGAAGGGGTACCCCAGGGCTGTGCCTGCCCAGCTCAGGCTTCTAGAGGACAAAGTTGCTAGATGCTTTCCATCACTATATTGTCGCACGAGATTGCCTTGTCTGTCTCTCTTTTCACGTCTAAGGAGATGTTCTCAGATGGAATGTAACACTGAATTCAAGTTTTGTTTTTTTGTTTGCTTTTCAAGATTAGCAACAGCTTAGTACAAGTGCTGAAGTCAGTGATCCTGTTGAGTGTCCCAGGCTTTGTGCCTGCTGCTGTCATTTTCCTGTGCAGTAAAAATGGATAGCTCTGGTTCTGCTATTTGCAACAGCTTTAGCTGATGTTTTGTTTGTTGTTTTGGTTTGGTTTTGTTTTTTTTACACAGGATATTTCTAAACCAAGTAAACTGGTGATGTGGTTTAATATCAGCCAGAAACACAGTAGGGGAGATGTTTAACCATGGCTTGTTCCAGTTGTAGGAAAATTCAGAGAAGTGAAGGGAATGTGTGAAGTACACCAAACCTACAGTGCTTTAAGCTCTTCTGTGGATGATCCAATTCAAAAGGAAAATGGCCTTAGCTCATGGTAACTTAATCCTCTTTTACAGTAAAGTCAGACCACTTTACCTCTCAGTGAGAATATCCATGCAGGAATTTAATGCCTTTTAACTTACATTGTATTATCATCACATGTTTCGTTGATTTAACTTTCCTGAAAGGTCTGTTGAAGAAAAACCCATAGCCATATTATACAAGTTTACTTAAAGCATAGTCATGTAGACACATCCTTAATCTGATATGGTTTTTATGTAACTATGTAAAATGATAATTGAGAACTGCTTTTTTAGTTCTTCATGTACATCCTGATCCCACAAGGTAACAAAGTTAATTTTTTATTTGTAACTGGACTTGGAAAGCCTCAGCATAAGTGCTTGGCATCTGTTTGTATGCTGGGCACTGCAATGCCAGTGATTCTTCACACACAATATCAAATCCTGGAATTTTGGGGCTGAGGCTCAACGAAAATAATTCCTGTGATTACTCTTAGTTCAGTCTATCTTCTGTGCTTTTTGCAAGCCCAAGATAAAAATGATACTAATCACTTTGGAGCAACTTTGCTTAACGTGATTGTAATATCAGCAGAATGCTGGAAACGTCTCTTATCTTGCATGGAGAGCTTTGATCCCTACCTCATGGGAAGGGAGGAGTAAACACTGACTAGACTTTTTTTCCAGCCTGTGTTTGGAGCAGTTTTCTTCATGAGAATGACACTGTTAATGACAGACAAATGGTAACAACCAACAGGACAAAGTAGCGCTGGAGGCATGCAATGCTGCACAATGCCAGCAGAAATCAAGAATATGGAAGTCTGCATCTGAACAGATTAGAGCACCACTGATCACCAGAGTGTGCCGTGGCAATGAGAGTCCTTGTTGCTGTTGAGCTGATTCAGCTGGCAACCAAGATAAATGGAATGGAAGATGTCATCAGTGTGATGTTTGCCTTCCGAATGGTAAGTACCAGCTGTCTCAGGACACCATGGATAGCTTTGTATAGCTGCTGTGATCAGGGAGTCCCACAGCAACGTCTTGGCCTGCTATAATGGGTCTTAGTGTTTAGCGACAGAAAGCAGTGTTATGCTTAGATGATATTAGGCAGGTGAGTCTCTATGGGCTGTTAGTGTGGGATGCTCCGGAAAGGTTGAGTACAATGGGCTTTTCTTCTCTATGGCTAAAGAAATCCCTTACTAGAAAGCTGGAAAGGAGGTGGATAATATTCAGAAACAGTGGGTGTATGAGAAATGTTGAAGTGGCTTCTGTTTTCCTGGTTGCTGTTCCTAGCAGAAGGGAAGCACGGGTTGTTAGGTAGCATTAAAAGATTTACACTGCTATACTACCACTACTGCTGCAACATATTGCTTTTTATCTAAGCTGCTCTTGTTGTCACATGACAGGAGGTCCAGTAAGCACTAGGAGCAGAGTTCCCCAGCATACAAGAGGAGTAAGAAATTCTTTACAGGTTGTTTAAACCTTTCCTGTTTCTGCTGCCTTATTTGAGTAGTTTCCTTCATAAGTAATTTTGGCCTGAAGCTGAGGGCACTAATAAAGCCTTTGTATGAAAGCATTATTGGTATTTGAGGGATTCATCCTATATTTGAAGAGTTAAACTTTCCTTGTCTTATTTTTTATTTTAGCAGTGTTTGTGTACCATGCTTTTTTGAGTTAATGCAAAACAACTCAAGTCAGCTAAAAGTGTATGGCATTAATGAAACTGTGAGCCACATAAGAGACTAAATTGCTTTTCTCTTTCTGTAATTGCCACTACAATAAAAACTGCCTTTACTGTAAAATTTTTCAGGGTTAACCCCTGCAGAGCTCCCAGCTTGATGAGGGAGAACTGTGATTAGAGGTCTGTAGGAGGAGGAGAACAGCTGACTAATAGTAATTAGGGGTGCTCAAAGGCTGTAGGCAGCAGAGGGCAAAAGTTTCAACTGTGCCCCTCAATTCCCAGATGAATTGCAGTGTAATGAGTGAGGGTCAGCTGTGGTCCCTCAGCAGAGCAACTTTGCAACCCTGCCCTGCTTGCATCATTTTTAGCAACCCTGCTGAAGACGGCAGAGTGTGATGGGAAGAGGATAGAATGGACAGTTGTGGCTGCAAGTCAGGAGGAAAAAGGAGTGGAGGATATTGTGTTCTCTCTGGCCACTATTTTGAACAATAGTATAAATATTTTGGAGCAGCAGGGCAGGTGAAACAGCCCCCTTACATGCATGTATGGGCAGAGTTTTCAGCCAGCAGAGCAAGGGAAGGATTTGGTGGGTGTGCAATATTTCCTATGGGATAAGCATGCCTCTATCCCAGTGGTTATGCCATACCTATATTAGCCCTAAATATAAACAAATTTTTCATTTACAGAAACATCAGCCATGTGTGCTCAATTATTAGGGAATTCACCACATACCAAACATCTGTGAAGTAATACATTGCTGAAAGTGAAGAAGAGCATCCACCAAAGCTATGCAGGCATTAAATTGGTTTTACAAATCTACTTTTGTTTTTAAAAGGGAATGAAAATGCTGTGTCGTTATAATCTGAGGGACTGTCTTTGAGGAAAAGATTGAACATATTATTTGCAGCATCCACATAGTCAAACTGCAAATGCTAACAAACACTGATGATGAATGCTTTCCCTTCTTTCTATTAGAATAGAAAATAATTTTGAGAGGAGGGAAAATACTAGATTTTAAAAAAATGTCTTAAATACAATTTCATCTGGAAAAAGGTTTGGAATAAGCAACCTGCTTACTGTGGTTTAATTAGCAGTATCTATGGTAGAATGCAGGAGGTGGTGCTTATCACCTGCCAAGGAAAATGTTGTTTTTTGGAGGAGGGCAAGTGATGTCAAACAAAATACAGCCTGATTTTAGTTCTTCAATAGCATTTTCTTTAAAATCTTCTGATGGACAGAGGTGATTGGGCTTTGAACAGTTAAGAAAGTGGAGAACAGAGATGCTAGCACCCTGACTATGTCACCCAGAGCCTGGGCAGGTGTGAGGGCCACGAGCATCCTTGGTGATTGCTGTGAAAGGAGATGGCTCTCCTGGTGCAGCTGAATGGGGCACATTGCACCCAGCAACTACTTAAAATTACAGAAGAAATTAAGACAAGTGGGAGTGTCAATTCAGGTATATCAGACTGTTCTCTCTACATGAACCATATTCATGTTAATGGCAAAATATTTCTGGAAAAATGTGCTCTGTCTTGCTGTTAATGTTTTTCTTGTTGTTCTTGTTAGTTGTTTTAATAAACAAAGTCTGTAATTCTCTTTGAATGTATCTTATATCCAAGGGAGCTGGGTACAGGTGTTGGTCATTCGTTATGGACATCTCTGCCCATGGATGGACAGAAATGTTGAAAATGTTTTAATGAGGTGACAAGGGTGTGAGCTGGAAGTCACTGGGGTCAGCAGAAAGGTGGCATTTAATATCCACTAGACCAAACAAGGTTAAATTTTACCTTAGGTTAGACTTGGTAAAGTTTCTATTGTCAAAGATAATAATTTTCTTGCCTGCTCTGTATGTTTCCAAACATTTTTACTCCTCCTCAAGAGGTCAAGAGGCAGTAAGCCAGTAGCCAGGGTAGGTGCAGTCAGCTGAGATAGGTAGTAGTTAGTATTCTAGCAATTCTTTCACCTTCGCAAAAGTGTTCTGGGCTATTTCTGTTTAGAAATGGGAAGAAGTGTACTTGATGTATTTCTGCTTTGGAATGGAGGAGAGTAAAATGGGATATTAATCTTCCATAAACAGGATTACAGACTAAAATATATTTTGGACTTTTTTATGATGGTATCCACAATGATTTTGAATGTATTAGGTAAAGCAAAAAAGTAAAAAAAAAAAGCTAATCTGCAGTTCATAATTAAATTAATTTCCCCTATTTCAATCCATGAGTGTTAAGCAAAAAAAAAAGTTAAAATATTAAACAAAAAAATTAAACACAAATTAAAAAAATTATTTTGACATTTTTGTGATAAGCACGCAATTACAATTTGTGTAGTGAATTTTTATAGTCTATATCCATGGCATGGGCATCCTGCACGTTGGTACTTCAACAATGGTAGGCTTTACCCAGATAGATCTGTAGAAATGGTGTAAATGAGACTCAATGAGCCCTATATACCAAAATTAATTCCTTCAGGAAATCAAGATGCTACAAACCCACCATTATTACAGGATGAACTTTTTTTCAGAAAAGCTATCTGTTCTGGCATGGATTTTCAAATCACATTTACAAAACAGACTGTAGATGAAGTGTCAAATGATAATTCCTCATTCTAAGAGATACTCAAGAACAGTGACCCAACAGAGAGGGGCCCCTTTATGATATTTTGTAATTTTCATTCCTCTTTTGTTAACATTTCTTTCCGGTCCAAGTATCAGTTTGAGTGACCCCTGCATGATTCCTTGTGCTGGGGCTGAAGCTGCTCCAGAGGTGCTAGTTGTCCTCTCCTATCATCTAATTGATAATATAGTAACTTCACTGTAGAGCATATCTTCCTAAGTGCTTTTTCTGCAGTTTGCATCCTCTGTTTCAGGCATAAAGAATGGCTTATTTGCTTATGTATTTTTCCCACCACCTCCAGTAGTTGGTCTTGTAAAAGGTATTCTGTAGATGTTGGCTCTCTAGACTGAATATTTTTGTTCCTTGGGTGCAGCAAGCAAGAAAACAACCTCCTTAAGCCTGGAGTTTCCTTTTAGGAGCAAACAGTATCAATTGAATTATAGACTTAATCATGAAACTATTTCCTTTACCCAATTCCACCTAATTTGAACAAGTATTGGACTTAAGAATGGAAACATTCTCAAAAAAGATTCTCAAGATATTTGCAGTCTGATGCTGGTTCAAATGACCATGTCCTGCCTGAACATCCCAAAGTCCCAGCAGGGAAGGACTTGAGAGCTTTGGCCGTATTTTACTGGGAGGCCACAAGGGGCATAGGAGTCCCAGTTAGAGGCAGGAGTCCCATTGTGGTGATGCCAGTGATGCCCTAGAGAGGTCAGAGGCTTATGGGGACATGGGAACAGTACATGCAGTGCTAGTGTTCAGCCCTTACCCCAGCATGGCACCTGCAAAGAGGCTTAGGACAGGGATCCATGCTATGGCTGTCCCTCAGGTCACCATTTACAAGATGCATGGCTTTGCTTGTGTGTACATGTTTTTACACTTGTGTTTATTGTGGGACATGGGGCATCCACCACATCTGTGTTTGTGGGCACAACTTGCTCGTGGAAATTTGGCTGAGATACTGTTTGTACAGCATTTAGCTTTTGGATTGAAATACTTGTGGGGGTTTTCGCTTACATAAGTTTCATAAACTATTTCTAGCTAGTCAGCATTGCCAAATGAGGAAATCCCTAAGCTATTTCTTAAGCCAGACAATAAAATGTAGTGCAGCAAACCAAAACAGTGGGTCCAAAGCCATGTTAGGGCAACCTACTTCGTCATTCAAAGCAGGCAGACCATATCATACTGAAACTGGTAGTTTGAAAGGTGTTTAATCCAACCAAATTTTTTGAAAGTGGCATCATCAACTGGTTCCCTTTAACCTCTGGAAAATGGTAGTGATATAAGAGATTTGTGAAGTTTATGACTCATGGAGGTACTTGCTTCACTCACTTGTGATTTCTAGTGGAAACAAGTAGTCAGCCTGTACTTGTCTGAGAAAGAAACAACAGTGTAAAAAGTAAGTAGAGCAGATTAACTAAATTGGCCATTCTTGTTAACTCTTTCTAGTAATAAAAAAACTAGTAACATTGCATAAGATTAGAAGGCAACAAGATAATAAGATGTAATGCATCATTATCTCTTATTGCCCCATGCGTTGTTATGGGACAGTCTAAACTCATACTTAATTCAAAACATAATTATGCAATTTATATAAATAAATGTTCATTATATTAAGATGCATTAAAACATGTTTATAAACACTCTTCTTCAAGTCACCAGCCAGCCACACAACATAGTTGGACAGTTACTCTTCGGTGAATGGTTTTCTTTCTATCAGTATCTTTGGAGTTTGTAGTGCTGCCTGATGCAGTGGGGGTGAGCAGACATGCCCCAGCAGCACTGTCCCCAGCTCTCTGTGAAAGAGGCGTTTCTGGCACCTAGCTCTTTTGCTGCTATTTAACATCTTATATTTCTGTCTGCTATGTAAAATTCGTGAGTGTGTTCTGAATTCCTCAAGTTTGCTGATTCACACTTCTCACAGGAATGCTTTTTGTCTCCTGAAGCTGATGAGTAAAGCTGATTTAGGGCACTGGGGAAACCTTTTCCTCACTCCCAGCTGTGGTAAGGATGCTCTGCGCTCAGCTGGTGCTATGTGGCTTTGCTCATGCTGGCCCTGCTGAACTGTGAAGTGATACCTGGGTATGGAGGGGCTGAACTTCATACCTATTGATCACAGGGAAAGAGAAAAAAATAGATGGTGTAACTGGTACAGGATAATGCCCTAGCTCGAAGCTGGGCAGTTTTGCTGTCTTAGCCTCTTGCTATGGGGCCCTGAGCTATTTGTTGTTTGAGATGCATCTGGACTAGCAATTCTCTGTATTGTCACTATTGAAACTTGACACTTTCCAGCTTTCCTCCTCCTGGGGTCTGCACCCCAGGTCCCTACTTACTTTTGGCACTGCTTGGGTGGAGAGGGTTGAGGAGGGTCAGTTGCCAGGTCTGGGTGCAGCCTTGTAGGGTCAGGGGAGCATAGTCAGTCCTGTTCCCCAGCCCAGCTGAATTGGGCAGCAGGGCCTTGCATCAGGTGTCCTCCTGTTTTGCTGGGCTGCTGGAGTTTCTGTGCTGAGATGCACTTTGCTCTTCTGCCTGAGCCCTGCCACTGCCTGTGTAAGGACCATCACAAGTACCAGGTTCAGTCATCACTGGACAAATGGCTTTGCCTCCTTGCAGGTTGTGCTACAAAGTAGTGCAGGATGTGGGGGGAAAAAACAGGTTAGTTAAATCTGAATGTTCTGCTGTTTCCCAGGCACTGGCTAACACAGTGCAGGCAGTGCCACATACAGACATGTACTTCTGGGGTGTCATTTCCTCTGCTCAGTCTGGCCTGCATCTTTAAAGACAGGAATCCTCTCATATGAAGAAAGGCCTTGTTATAACAGAGTCCCTAGAAGGATGGTGGTATTTGTGAGGAGCCAAGGAAAGCCTTACTGCATGATCCAACTGGGTGTAAAAACTGGTGGCTGGAAGGTAGCTGGGTGTAAAAGCTGGTAGGCACAGCTGTAGAGCTGGGAGGGAAATCAGGTATGGAGCAGAAATAGCAGCTGGGATCAATATGTCACGTGGCTTAGGCAGCAGCATCGGCCAAGGCAAGCCAATACTTAAGCCACGATGGACAATCGGCACAGCCCGAGACAAAGGGAGGAGTAGGAAAGCCTGGTGATGCGGAGGCGGTGAGTGGGAGACAGCAGCAGAGAGCAGCATGGAGCTGTGCTGGCGTGGCCACGGGTGCCTGGTGAGAGCCAGGCCTGCAAGGAAGCTCCTGCCACGGGCAATAGCAAGAGCAGCACGATTTTTCTATGCTGGGAGCTCTGCTATGTGTATGGACAATGTTTCATCACTTGGCAGTATGTTAGGGAGGATCCTTCTTTTGACTTGGAGCATGCAGGGTGGCATTTCAGTCCTGTGAAGTGTGCGTTAATTGCTGCGCTGCAAACTTGCCGTTCCCACCATCCAGTACAAGGGCAGTGTGTGTGCTGCAAGGTTTGTTATAGAGCTGCTTTATGCCTCTTTGATGGCTGCTTTCGTTTGGATGCATTGTACTGCTGATTTGCTTTGTTGGGTTTTAACCTAACCAAAGAAAGCCTTCAAGAGCTGCTTAAAAAGAATGAAATTATTAGTTGTGCTTTAGGGAGCAAAAATGATCTCTTTTGGCATTGTGCTCTTATCACAAATGTGTGTGTGTGATTTATCCTAATTAAAAATTATGACAGACATAAGCCAGAGAAATGTCTGTAAATGACACAATCTGGTCCTGTCTTTGTTTATCACTATCATAATGTATTGCTGGCCTCCTAAAATTATTAGCCTTTGTTACTAACTATCACCCACAGGCTCTTGACTGTGGAACTGAAAGGTGTGTAATAGCAGAGCAGAATGTGAGTATTTTGATGTGGGATCAGTGTTTCACTTTGTACGCTCGATCCTTCTTTATTGCTTTTTCTGCAATTTTTTCTTTATTTTTTTTCCTGGGATTTATTTTCTGTCTGTTTGTTTAGCAGGTTGGACATGATTTTTCTAGCCTATGGCTGAAATGCAGAAATCTGGAGTGGCATTCAGGGCTTTCCTTTTCTTGGAGTGAATTAAAGGGTTATCTGCCACATAAGGACACCTCTATCAAACTAACACCAGCCATTTCCCCATGTGTGTCGAGTAAGTTTTCAGATCAAACCAGACCTATTCACTGGTGCATTAAAGAAAGATGCTGTGATATTCTGTATCAAAAAGGTTAAACTCATTGGATTCTATGTAAACACTCATTTTACCCCAGCTAACCTGTAAAGATTTCATTTTGCTTCATTTATCTTCTCCTTTACCCTAGCTAAACCATCCCCAGCTTCGATGAAAGAATCATGTCTCCATTCATTTCCTATCTTGCTGAATTGCCTTCGCATTTCCTATCATCTGCACATAATCCTATTCTCTCCATTATTGTCTTAATACCAAGTACAGCACAAGATAATGGATAGGCACTGTAATAACAGTGTGGCCTGTAGGAGCCCCTCGAGGGAAATATCTTTGACGCTGGTAGAATATTAATGCATCCCAGGTCCCTGATCTTCCTCTTTCACTTCATCTCCTGTTTTCTAAACTACATAATGACTTTCATATACATGACAAAAGCATTAGAACAGAAAAAGACTCATTGATGAGCAGCAGAGCTGTGTGATATTAAGGAGCACTATTCTCAGTTCTTTGTACAATTTTTGACCACCATCAGAGACAGTGTATGCAGGTAATTTCTGATTTGAATAGATACAGGCATAAAGAAGCATTTTTGTACTCTGTTCATCTGAATGCCCATCACAGGCACCACATGAAAATAAATTAAAATGTAATTCTTCAATAATGCATCTGTCTACAGGATGATTTTCAGCAGATTAAAAACAAACAACCTGATATCACTTAGAAAGGCTAGTAGATTATTTTTGAGAAGCTTAAACATCAGAAGATTATGAATGGAACAGTAAATCAAAGCAGGGTGTGTTAAACAATGTAGATTGTGTTGTAGTGGCAATTTACTGTACACAATTTTTTAATAAAAGGGAAAAATTAATTTTCGTGACATAAACATTGAATCCTGTGAGAATTTAGCTGCTATTATTGAAAAGAGGAATGTTAAAAATGCTATTCTTGTCATATAGGAATGATAATCTTTCATTTCTCTTAGAAGAAACAGAAGTTTGCTCCCTTTAGCGCTGCCTTTAAGCATAACTCCTTTTCCCATTTTTCTTTCCTTTTGTGACAAACTCTGTATTTTGTTAGTGTTTTCTGGATTCATTTTCCCCATAAACCAGTGACTTCCTGGTGAAGGGGAGAAACCTCTAAGCTTCCCTTTTGTGCCAGAAGGACCTCAACAAACCCACACTTTGTGCTTTTGGTTTTAAATGCAGATATCTGCCAACAGACCTCTTGATGCTTGTCTTCAAGGTCTGTTTTTAACTGTTCCTGGTGCTGAATTTCAGGTGTAACTGCAGGCTGGGTGCTCCACAACAGCCTTGTCTTTCCATGCCTGCTGCCAGGTGCTGTAGGAGCAGAGCAGCTACTGACCATCAACCATTACAGGTAATATCTGAGGAGAAAGGAAGAAACTATTTCAAATCAGGGGACCTGAGTTAGGGGCAGGAGGCAAGCAGTATTCTGGTGCTGGCAGTGTGCTGGAGAAGAGAAAGGCTAAAGCCTGGGAGAATCAAAGGTGAGAGCTAATACATAAAAGTCCTGATGGAATGTGGTTTTGAGATTAAAAGCGTTAAAAAGTACTTGAACATTAATTACATACTAAATCAAAGATTAAGAAAATCCTCACAAAACGTGCAGGTATCCTGTCCTTTAAAAGCATGGCTGTTCTCCCTTGTTTCCTGCTAAGTAAATGCTAAGAAGCATCTTCTAACTTCAGTGCTCGATCCTGACCCAGGCTTGTGACGGGCTCCGGGGAGTCTGAGGAAATGGCAGGGCAAGTGACTGAAGCCATACTAAAAGAAATCTGTCTTGAGAGGAAGAGAGGAGAGAATATGTCTATTTCTGGGCTTGCTTTTGTTTTATTTATGCTCCAATTTTATTTTCAGATAATTCATTTGATTGATTTCAGTGCTTTTAATGTTATTTCTTCTCTTTTGAACTTGTGGTACTGTGAAATAGTCTAACATTGAATAACATTGCTTCTGTATTTTAAACTGCTCAGCAGGGTAGAGAAAAATACATGTGCCTCTAAGAGACATGATATACATGCACTGTACATCAGAAAGCTGAAATTGTCCCTTTGAAACTGAGTAAAAACTACGTTAGCAAGTTCTGTTGCTATCATTATAAATGCAATGTCTTTTCTTTCACATGTGTTTACTTGCCAAGAGAAAAAAAATGACATCCTGTGTGACACTGGTAGTGTGGGATCCCAGTTTATGAGACTGTAAACAAGAAGAGGTGAGAAAGAACTCAGTTACTTTGAGAATTCACTTAAAAATTGTTTCAGTCTAAATTTAGGTCTGGAATAAAAAGATTAAGTTGTTTTTTTCACTTCCTCTTCAAAAACAAGTCTGGCGTATGGCTTTTGTTACTCTTCCATAGCTGTCCTAGAATGAGGAGAGAAATTAAATTGAAATTCTAAAAACTAGACCTCCCAAAGTCTTCTGCAGCCTCTGCACTAGCACTCGGGGTTGCAGCCCTGGGGTAACTGGTCACCCTGGGTTCTAGGAAGGTCCCTGTGAGCCTGACAAACCACAGTTAAATTTCTGTGCAGAGGTCTTTTTCTGCTTTGCTTGTATTTATTGTCTTCTATCATGTCTGTTACTCTGCTGTGATGTTTGGTGTAATATCATAAGGTAGGAACCAATGTAATGACAACAAAGACCTTGGATCAAGTTTATCAAATGAAGAAAGGCTTTGAAGATGTTCAAACTATCTTATAAGAAGGGTAAAAATGGATGTATTTGTTTCCAGACTTGTTTGTAGGTAAAACCAAGCCAAGCTAGGCAGGACAGGAATCTTCAGGAGATGGCAATTCATCCAGAGAACAAAAGCCATTTTAAAGCATGTAAATGGATCCTCCTAGGGACTTTGAGTTGGATGGTTGTGACTTGGGAGGTTGCTGAATTGTGTTTAAAGAAAACGCCATGCTATCTCCTGAGGAGCTGGATGAACAGATTTCAATTAAAACCCCAATTTTCAAATGTATTTCCTGCCATGTGTATTAATTAGGTCCCTGCGATCTGTTCCACTGTCAGGTTGTGAGGCTGAGTGTGGTGAGTTTTTAACTGCTCACATTGCTGTGTGACTCACTGTCTTCTGCTTGTGGGGCCTTTTGTCAGAGGAAAGCATGCCGTGTGTGCCTTGCAGAAATCCCACATTCACTTGGCTCCTGTTTTTTGTTTCTGACTTACTAAATGCTGCTAGTTATTTGTAAGTTTTTTTCCTCTTTCTTATAATCACTTTCAAGGTTTTGACCAAGGGAAAAAAAAACTTTGTAGGGGTGAAGTACAACTTCAGTGTCTTTGATACACTCTGTTCTTACTGTAACCTCTGGTATACAGCAAAACTATCTTTTAGATTGACTTTTAACAAGGTCAGTTTTATCATTCAAATACAATGTTATGAAACAAGATGAACTCTGCTCATGACCTTTTTGTCATTTTTAGTTAAAAAAAAAAATCGTTCTCAATTATATAGTTGAACATTGAATTTCAATTTAAATATTATACCTTATTTTACAGGTTGTTATAGCTCCTCTTTTAAAAAGTATATTGCTAGCAAGAAATCTAAATTATCGTAAGCTATTTTCTTTATTATATATAGCTGTGTTTTTACTTTTAAGAAAATAAATGCTTTCTACTAGGGTACTTTGATAATACATTTTTTCATATATTCAGCAATACTGCATGTACTGTGTGTGAAATACACTTGAAAGGGTTTTATTTGTGATAGCAGTTCATGTTGTTTCTAATCTTAATCCAGGCATCGCTAATTTTGTGTTTGCAAGTAAACATGATAATGAGTGAGAATCCTCCTAGAATTGTAATTGGTGTCGCTCTTTTGTATTCTGGGTTTCAAATCTCTGTGTAATTGTCAGTGCCCTATAGAAATGTTAATCATCTTGAATAATCCTGTTTGCCTTGTTCAGGCTGGAGCAGTCCTAATCAGTAAGAAGGTATCACCCAAGAAAGTTAGAAAGGAATATGGCATTAAAATGAGGCAAAGAAAGCGAGAGGTGTACCGTTGCAGCTAGAATGGGGAATGGTGTGGGACTAGAGATAAAAAGGAACATGGGCTGAATAAATGGAGTGGATTTTGTTTGGTAGAAATGGAGGAGACCACCCCAAAGAGTCTAATTTGAAGCAGCTGCAAGATGGGGAGCTGGAGCCACAGAATAACATCTCCTCCTCACCCTGAGACTTGAAGGGGCAAATGTCTATTCCTTTGCCTGTGCACAGACATTTTGTGATGATGTAGAAAAGGAGAGATGATGACTATGGTTTTGACATGATTCCTCCTTGAGCACTCTATATGCTTCTCAGCACTGTGAGAACTAGTAGAAAGTGGTAGGCAAATGAGGAGGTTGCAGCAAGCAGGGCCTGGAGGGTTGAAGAGCTACACTGCTCTGGTGGTGCTGTTCAGAAACTGCATTTTCTACTGGATGCATTTCCATTTAACTACATAGCTTCCTTGGGCTTACTCCTGTTGTAAGTAGAGAAAGAAGTTGCTGCACTATCTCCCAAGGAATTTGTTAATGGCAATCAGGCTTCTTTTAGAGATGGTTATTGCAAGTAAAAGCAGGATGTCTGCAGTGCAGCTGAGTCACTTTATTTGGACAGTGCATCTGGAACACGTTGGTGTACCAGGTTCTGTTATCTGTAGGACATGTGAGCATACACTTGCTAGATGGGATATGCAGTCAAGAATGGTGTGGGCTCCTACTCAAAGTGGCAATTCTTTGTCAAACTGCAAATTTAGAAGTTAATGTGTGAGAACTAAACTTGTAATAGCAGTAAAAAAGGCAGAGTGGAAAATCATACTTGTCTGTTTGCAAAGGAAGAAAGGGTCTGGGTGACCTGTTATCTTGGTTACAGAGTCCTCTGAGCTTCCTTGAAGTGGAGGGGGTAGTCAGTGAATTTGGGAAATAATAAACCATGCATATTATAATCCTCTGAAACGGTAGTTTGAATACATATTTTGTGAAACTTTGAATCAGTGTGTTCATGAAAACATGGACAGCAAACTCCATACTGTGCTGTGAAAGGAAAAATTAGTGCTCTAGAGTACAAAAATGGCTCTGGTTTATTATTACTTTTTTTGTTAGTTGCTGTATTAATAGAATACTTTGTTTCCATCGTATTCAAATTTGGACTGCTAAGGCATGGAGTTTAGTCCAAAGACCTAGTTAACTAGTGTTTTCCTTTTGTTATTTGTTGATTCTGCATTACACAGTTTGGGTTCTTTGGGATTTATGTGTTATGATTTTTGTCACTACCATATCCTGTATGTGCAGAATACATCTTAGTTTGCAGTCTCTTTACTGTGACATCTACTCGACCATACTCTGCAAGCAGAGTTGTTTCTAGTCAATTCCAGCAAACCAAAACTTTGCTGTGTAGCAGTGCTGGGCCCATTTCAAGGATTTCAGCAGGTACCTGCTGTTATCAGGGGCTCTCCTTCAGTGAGCTCATTTCTGCTGTTTCTGTATCAGCATCCTGTTTCCCTGGAAATACAGGGCGATTGAAAGCTCTCTCCTTGGACACTGAAGCAGGAACATTAATTACTGTGGTGTCTTCTAATTTCAAAACTAGAATACTATAGTTTTCTCCTTAATGGTCTTCCAGACTCTACTATGTGAAGATTAAAGTGAATTAAAAAGCTCTGCAAGAAATCTTTTACGGACAACAGATTTTGCACTCACATTAAACCTGTTCTCAAATCACTCCCCTGACTCCCTCCTGACAAAGTTACATATTTTTTTCAGAGTGTGATTGATCTCATAAAAAGGCATTAACACCTCTTTAATCCCATCATCAAATTAATCCCGTTGATACCGTTAGTATCTTTCTAATGAAACATAGAGAAAAATAAAACTGTAATTTGGCTTTTCAGATTTTCAGTGTGGCTAAACTGACATGCTGAATTGTACCAGCTCTCATGCTGTCAAGAGATGCCCTAAAAAAGCTCTTAGCCCTGATTATCCATTGGAACAATGGCTGTATCTCTAATTTTAGACAGCCACAAGCAGAGTGACTCTCTGCAAAGAAGCAGGACATTTTGTGCTGCATTCCCTTCTCAGGCATGTGAACTCTTCTTTCGCTGCTTAAAGCCCTGCTGTTTACAAGCCTGAGATCTTCTTGCAAACACACGCTTCTGCACTGTGCCCTTGAACGGCTTCAGTATTTAGCACTGTCCTATTCACAAACACCAGTGCTATATCCTTGTCTCTCTTGGCACTCAGTGCCCTGCTGTTTGCACTTCTTAAAGTAGATTTTGTGTTTTTATGTAAAAACTGTGGTGTTTGTATTTTGTATACTGCTGCCCTCTCCCAAAGAATACTTCATGTTATCTTATATGATAACAGTTTTTTTTCTCAGAAACCCAGAATATAAATATTCACTTAGAGCATATCTCCTAAATCAGTGATGTACTGTTGATGGAGTTAAGCTTTCATAAAAATATTGTGAGGCAAGGTTTTGTACAGCAGCTATGAACTAGACGGGGAAAAATTTGAAACTGGAAAATTTGTTATCTGCATATCCCTGGTGACTGGAGTGCACACCTATAACTGAGAACAGTTCCTGTAACAGTCTTTAAGTTGGAAAGTCACTGAATACAGAAAAACCAAATCAAACCAACAACAACAACCCCCCAAAAAACAACCCAAAGCATTAACCATAAAAAGTTGACTACAGATTTGGAAGAGGGGATATGTAAAATGCCTAATTAAGAATAAAGAAAAACCCTGTGCTGGAGTTTCAAAACCTGAATGAGCATTGTGCATGGAGATAAAGCATTCCCCAAGGCATATGCTGCAAGAAAATTATTCTCAGCATTTTCTATTCATTTCCATTACCTTGACTTTAAAATCATCTCTTCTTAAATATATACATTTCACGAAGTATCTGCAGCATGCTGCTATAATGTAGTGTCACATTGTACCAGAGCAGGCTCTGCTCTACTCTCTTCCAGGCGACATTCTTGACACTGCTTTTAATTGCTCTGTCCACCTAATGGAAATGATGACCGAGAGTAGATGTTGCTCTTGTCTCTTAGCTACCCACTCATTGTCTTCTCTTGTGATACTTTGACTTCTAAAGTGTATTTTGGGCATCACTGTTACACAACCGTCTGGTAACTCTTTGATTTATGGGATCTGCCAGGGGGACATGTGCTGACATTCAAAAAGAGTAAAAGACTGTTAGCCAAAATATTCCCTCTTTTGTTTAATAGATAATATTTGGCTTGTACTTGGCACACCAGAAAGTTTATTATTTAGAAGTAAATATCAAATGAAAAAGATATCATAAAATCTTCTGTAATTCATCAAGCTGTGCTCTAACTTCTGGTTGACCTGACTTCGTATGGATGTTCCTACTGCCAAACAGAAACAGTATTCTTTGCATGCAATGAAACCTCTGTGTTACAAATCAGTAGAGCAAACCCTTGAGCTGTGCATAAAATAAGCTATAACTATTATCTGCTTCTATTTCTCTCTGAAGCTTTTAAACACATCACAGTAGGGTTTCCATCAGAGGGAGCTCTGCAGTGGCTTCTTTCACCCCCTGTGCAGGACATGGCGTGTTCTCACATGCAGCTGCCTCAGCAAGTCTCTTTTCCTTCCCTGCTGCCAGCAACCCCCAGTCAATCACAAAAGGTTTGCCTTTAGTATTTGATCAGCAAACAATGACTACACAGGAAGGGTTTCCTTTCACCATGCAGAAGGCACTAAAGGAAATTGCTTTGCCTACTTGCACATATGTATTTACTTTATTAATTTTCTACTTTAGTGGTGCAGCAAGCAAAACCTGCATTTCCACATAGAAGGCCTCTAAAGCCAAATCCTCCACTACTGACATCAGAATGAATTTTGTTGAGGTCTAATGGAAGCACAAGGAGAGCCTTCCCCATAGTTTTATCTCTTCTGCTGGTATCTCTTATGGATACTGGAAAACCGTTGTGAAATTTTCCATTTAGCGCTGCATTATTGTACAGATATGTGATTGGATTACTTGACATTTCATAAAATTCCTAGAAAGCAAATTCTGAAATTTGTAAGGTTAAATAAGCTTAACTAAACTAACAGAAAATGCGTATCAAACTGTCATGTATTAGATAGGGGTACCATTTACAGTTATTTTGTTCTAACCTACATGCATATATGTACTGCAAAAGCTTCAGTGACAGCTATAGTGATTTTAACGCTACTGAGATTTTTAAGATCATCTGTAAATCATTGGACTAAATCATAAGATGTTGTCATTAATTCATTTCAGCTAAAATGCAAGGTATTCTGAAGGCTGTTCAGAAGGCAGAAGGACAATGTTGTGTGTGGAGCCATTCCCTTTTCAGAAAGCTTCAGGAAGGATACAGCACCTCTGGGTAAGCAATGGTTTGCATAAGATGTGACCATGTTATTTTATGGTTGGGTGCTGAAACAAATGGCTGCTTTCTGCTAAAAGTAACAATCAAACAAATCCCTGCTGAGCACTTGGTTAAGGTAGATTTTCCCACCCTGAGCATGCAGCAGTGCAATGCGCTGAAGCTGCACTCGCAGCATTGTTGGTAGGAACACAGTGGTACGGGGTCTGAAGGACCTGATGAATCTGGCAGAGAGAGAAGGGATCTGTTTGGTAAACAGATTCTGTGTGCTAGTTTTACAAGGTGGGAAGAATACACCAAAGGAGACACGTTTACAGGTTGTAGAGTAACACAAAGGCTTTACAGCTTCTGCAGTGTTTCTAAGTTACTTCCAGTAACTCATGCACTGGGATATATTGCTACAAGCGTCTCAGTACAGTTTCAAGGTGAAGAAAGAGTAAATAATTTGTCTGAAGGTTGTAACAAGGTCATGTTAAATGCTTTGGCAGACTGGCACTGTGTAGGATGGTATGATGGTAGGTGGACAGAGGTGGCTGCCCTGGCACTTTGTGGGCTGGGCAGTCCTGGGGTCTACCTACCTTTTGGGGCACAAGGCCATCACCCCATGGGCAGCCATGAGGTTAAGTTTCTCCATTGCTTTCACAGTGTTCTCTGGTGCAGACTGATTTGTGAGTCTGATTGTGGAAAAAAATTCTTTTTTTTTAACTATCCACTTTATTTTCCATTTGCCTTATATTTTTGTTTTAAACAGGCAGAAACATTAGTAAAGTATATTGAATACAGTGCCTTCTGCTGGGACAGCATCTGTGTAATGGAAAGCATGTCATAGAATCATAGAATGGTTTGGGGTGGAAGGGACCTCTGCAGGTCATCTAGTCCAACCCCCCTGCAGTGGGCAGGGACATCCCCAACTAGATCAGGTTGCCCAGAGCCCTGTCAAGCCTCTCCTTGAATTCCTCCAGGGGTGGGACCTCAACCACCTCCCTGGGCAACCTGTTCCAGTGTTCCACCACCCTTGTGGTGAGGAACTTCTTTCTAATGTCCAGTTTAAATCTACTCCAATTTAAAACCATTGCCCCTTGTCCTTTCACTATAGGCCTTCCTGTTCCTCAAGATTACAAACAAACTTCTTTCCAGTACCAACACTCCTATAAGAAACAACATGTTTGAATTCAAAATGAGCACTTTTGGGATACTGGACTGACACATCTGACCCCATATGGAATTACAGACTTATGTAAGCACTGGCTGGGAGTTTTTGACAGATTTAATTTAATTCGGCTACAAGTAACCATACCTTGAATAATGACAGAGGCTTATGTTCTCAGCACTTAGTATTATCATTGTAAAAGCAGTTCTATCTTTGTGTCTTTATAGGAAAACAAATACTTGAATTGTTCAACTGATACAGAGTTGCACAGAGAGTGAGAAACATTGGGTGCTCTGGTAACCTCTCTGCTGAAGGTGCTGCTGTCATTCCAGGATGTTGTCCAGGGCATAGAAAATATTATTGAATATGTGCTAAAAAGTAGACAGCACGCAAGCAACTTGTAATATATTGCAGTGAGAATGCAACAAACTACCATTAGCCTTTGACAATACTCTATGCTACCGCAATTCTTGGAGAAAATGATAAGCTTCTGATAAAATAAGAAAAACAGAAGCCTATCTTTCATCTGCTTTCATCTCCTTAGTTCACAGAAGTGAATGCTGTACAGGAGCAAGAGGCAGAGGGTAAAGGGGAATTGAGAGGGGAAGGATCGTGATTATACTGAGAATAGGGGATGTGATCAAGTAAGATAATAATCAAGATTAAAGAAGAAAATATGTTATGTAAGCTTAAAGGGGAACAACTTGGTATGCTGCAAAACAAGAGAAGAATAAATAATTGTTAGTCTATCATATTCCTCCTGGAATTATATACATATAATACGAATGAAATGTAGTAGTGTTTCTAGTGGGGTTGCAAAGGAATGAACTGCTAGAATAATAATGTAGACTTGTTGCTGTAAATTCTCCTAAAACAGAGACAATTTTTTTGTTTGTTTTTAAGAGATAGTCTGCTATCATGACATTACTAAGGAAGTTTTTGTGGAATCATAGAATCTCCTGAGCTGGAAGGGAACCACAAGAACCATCAAGTCCAATTCCTGTCTCTGCACAGGATAGTCCCAAAAATTACACCATGCACCTGAGGGAACTGTCCAAACCTCCTTTGGCACAGCTTCATGCCATTCTTTCAGGTCCTATTGATGGTCTCCAGAGAGAAGAGCTCAGTTCCCATCATGAGGAATCTGTAGACTGCAATGAGATCTCGCAGTCTACTCTTCCCCAGGCTGAACAGACCAAGTAACTTCAGCTGCTCCTCACTTTGGATGCCCTCCAGTAGCTTAATTTTTTTTTTTTTTTTTGATACTATGATGCCCAAAACT
Organism: Bucco capensis; assembly: GCA_013396975.1. Taxonomy (NCBI): domain Eukaryota; kingdom Metazoa; phylum Chordata; class Aves; order Piciformes; family Bucconidae; genus Bucco; species Bucco capensis. The sequence continues at coordinate 118,535 of VWZO01017254.1, forward strand.
GTATACAGTACTCAAAGTGAGGTGACACCAGTAAAGAGCAGAGTGGGACTATCACCTCCCTTGCTACCAATACAGTATTTGATGCACATCAGGACATGATCGGCCCTTTTGGCTGCCAGGGCACAGTTTTAACAAGAATGAGGGTCTGAGGCAAGTGCAGAAAAAATTTATGATAAATATTAAGTAAGTTCTCAACAACACGGTTTGCTCCTGAAATTGCAGCTGTGCTTTATAATGTACAATGTTTTGATAAAATGTTCTCTTTTGAATGCATTTGATAAAAAGATAATGTCACAGCAATATATTGAGATTCTCCATCATCCTGTGCTCAAACTCTGCTTGGAGACTGAATATGGGGGATAACATTTCTTCTTATAGGGTAAGGATGAAAGCTTATTCGTTTCAGGCCAAGGGTAGGACAATTTTTGGGAGATGCAGCTCAGTATAGGATATTAAATACAAAATTAATAATAAAAACTGTTTAAACCCCTCCTACAGTGATCATTTCTCTTGTGTTGATGGGCTTTCTTGAGAGCCTGATGCACCTGGTGGAGGCTGCAAGACTTCTACTAACGTTCACTGGAAAGATACAGTGCTCTGTTAGACAAAAAGCTAAGTATAACCTGGAATTTGCAGGCCTAAAAGATAGGCAAAATGAGCAGGAGTGGGAGCATAATTCTTCTTTCTTTTCCTTCTAACCTGTTAGATTCAGTGTCTTCAGCCAAATCCTCTCCTGGACTAAGGTCATTTGAGCTGTTTCATTCAAACAACTAATTGTGGTGCGTGATAATGTGTAGAGTGGAAGGAGATGGTCACAATTGGAAAATTTATTTTCAGTTCCTCTCTTAGATATCACCTATTGGGAATGGAAGTTCCCATGTTACACTTCTGTGGTGGTATGTGGAAGGAATTAGGCAGTAGTGAGGTGGGGAGTGGCTGCTGTGTAGTATGGCTTTTATTCCATTCAGTGTCAGCCTCTGCAACAGCTTTAGAGGAGCTCTGCTGTATGTTGCAGTGTAGGGAGTTGCCAGGAGAGGGGAGCAAATGGGGGAAATGAGGTTTGGTTTATAAATCAGCCTCACACCTTGAGTGAGGAGCATCAATGATGTATCAGTGACTGTACCAGGTTTTCAGGTACGCAAGATTTGGCTGTAGGGCTGTACATCTTCAGTCGTGTTAAAGATTAAGGAAAGGCTCCAATAGCCTAAACTGCCTGTCTTCCTACATGTATTCATGTGAGCATCAGCTTGTGCTATGCATTTGGGTGATGCTGTTTCTTGTCCAGAAAACCATCGGCTTCTTGGAGCATTCACCTTTTGCACACACCGTGATTAAATTGTACAGGGAGAACATGTGTTACTCAAATCTCCCTGCAGCCTTTTGGATATGACTTTAAGTTTGACAGGGGGAGGTGAGTATGCACGTGGAAGTACATGGTTCTGAGTTTGTTCTGGTGTTTTCATATTGCAGAGATCAGTAATTTACCTCTTGTCAGGTGAAACAAGATGATTAGTTGCATTAATTATTGAATGCTCACATAGTATGTGTGAATTGATTTTACCTTGGCAAAGTCCTGTTTGCAGCACTGCCGTGCATTGGTGACAGGGAGCTACACTGAGCTGTGCTGCTGAGTGTGTGGCTTATAAAGCACTGTATGTGAATGAACATTGCTGTTACAAAGGGAGGTAGGGAAGAGGGAGAATCATCAACAAACTTGTGGTTTGATGGGGCTGGGCACTGTTTTGATTTAGGCCGCTCATTGGATTGAGTTTTTCAACCAAGGTAATGTTTGGTTTTGTTGGTTTTTGTTATCTTCTCAAATACACCCTTTGCTCTTGGTTTAGCTCATCACCTATGCACACAGTATGATTCCAGGATGATTTCCAGTGCTCTACAAAAGGCCAGTAAGCCCTTACCCAACTTTGCATGATTGTCAATATTTTTTTGTAAAAAACGGGTGCAGAAATGTAGTGCTACTGTTCTGGTGGGCTATTTTTTTGGCTGAACCTGGAGCAAATGTTGCTGCTTAAGCTGGGCACCTTAGTGCAGCAACACCAGAGCAGTTGAGGCACCATGTGGTAGGTCCCAGCACCCTCCTGCTCCTGCCACAGTGCCCCAAATGGGGACATGCTCTCAGGAGCCTGCAACTCCTCCCAGCTGACTACCTGGCTCTCTGAATGCAGGCTTGAGTTCACAGCGAGCAACGAGTACTTGCTGTGGGAGGGGGGTGATGCCTGCCCAGCATCATCCCCAGGTGGTATAGAGGTTCCTCACATAGGCATTTTGCTCTGTTATCTCTTTGCAAATTCTTTGCCTAGTAGATATTATAGTGCCACCTAAAATGTTGCTTACTTACATTATTCTGAAAAAATGCTGGTAATAATCACCTACCAGCAGGCAGCAGTTCCCTCTGTGTTCAGAGGCATCAATTGCCTGCTGCAGTGCTGCTCTCCTCCACAGCTCAGGAACTGCCTTAGGCCCATGGCGGTGCTCTCTGTGCTACAATGAATAAATGTAATTCTCTGATCACATCTCTCATTTGTGCATTGATTTTGAACTAATGATGTGTTTGTGTGTGCGTATCTAGGGAAAAAAAAGTATTATGTGCTAGAATTCCTCCTCTGTTTTGGACTGTGTAGCTCAAGGCTGTCATGGTGATACTGAGTGTAGCACTGCTGCTGAGCCTGGATTTTTATGAAGTCCTTGGAAAGATTTAATTAAAACTGTTTTCTAGATTTCATCTTCTGCAGGAATGGCTTTTTATAGGTTCTACCCATGGGGTATTGTTTATCCAACTTAAGGTATTTAAATGCAGAACATTGTTCTGGTGTATTTATTCTGTGGAAATCTAGACTTAATTTTTTCCCACCAGTTTGCTGCTATGTGGAGCAGGTGCAGTCAACATTCTGCAACTGCTATGAGAGATGAGAATGAAACAAGTTTGACTCTTCTGTGTTTTTTCAAAACCCTGCAGGTTAACTTGACCTTGCTCTGTCTGAACACCGTAAGTATTTCTTATAGTTTATTAAAACACTTCCATAAATATCACTGTTATTTATCTTACTGCTATTTATCTTATTCTGTATTTAACCAAATACTTTTCTCTCCTTGTTCTGCACTCCGTGTTTCTCTTCGTTTTGTCCATGCGAGCTAATTGTTCAATCTCTGTTGCTTGCTTGCAGAATTTGCTTACAAATTGAATATTGTGGTGTTCCCAGGTGTTGCCACAAGTGCAGCATGAGGGCACATCTCTTGCACTGCCATTGCACCAGAACTCATATACCTCTGGTTTCTCAGTGTGCAAATCACAGCTAACAATTCAGACAAACTATGAAGCTACCTGTGCTGGCTCTGTGACAAAAACTTCCATTGCTCATCTGCACTGGAAATCCCATTGTCAGACTTGGTTACCCACACTTCTTTTCCCCATACAACATTATTGTTTGCAGCCTCTTCTGCCTCAGGGGATCTTGCCCCCCAAACACAACTGACTTTTCTTACTGAAAATTGAACCACAGCAAATTTCTTACATGATCAATTGTTTTCACCCATAAGATATGACTGGCCATTTTCTTCAGACCCCATTCAATGCCTTCTCCCTTTGACTTACTTCTACTTTCTACCTTACACTTATTTATTTTTGCAGCCAGATTCCCAAGTAATTCCTCACCCTATTCAAAGAGATTGAGTTTGCACCTGTCTCATGTGGGATGTTCCCAAAGTCAGAAGCATTTTCTTTGAATGAAATTCAGTCCATATGTCTTTGTGCAGCCAGCCAATGAGGAAGATGAATCATCTGGCTTGGAGGCATTCTCAGGATTAAGGAAGCCCAAGCTCAGCATCCAAACACCCTCTATGAAAAAAAAAAAGATGAAAAGTCATTGTTATAGGTGACTCCCTCCTGAAGGGCACAGAAGGCCCTATATGCAATCTTGACCCACTTCAAAGGGAAGTTTGCTGTCTCCCTGGGGCTCGAGTTAAGGATGTGGTAAGAAAGCTTCCTGCCCTCCTACAACCTACAGATTATTATCCATTGTTGACTTTTCAGGGGGGAAATGATGATCTTGGAAAATTGAAGACTGTCAAGAGAGACTTTAGGGCCTCGGGTCAACTGATCAAGGGAGTGGGAACACAGGTAGTTTTTTTTCTTCTATCTCCTCTGTTGCAGGGGCCAACCTAGAAAGGCTGAGGAGGACCCATCAGATCAANCTCGAGATCACAGGCTCTGGTTGTCATGGGGGACTTTAATTACCCAGACATTTGTTGGGAGACTTACACAGCCAGGCATATGCAGTTCAGTAGGCTCCTCCAGATGGTGGAGGAACCAAAAAGGAGAGAAGTGTTGCTGGACCTTGTACTAACAAATAAAGAGGGACTCATTGAGGATGTGAAGGTAGGGGGCACCCCTGGCTGTAGTGACCATGAGTTGGCGGAGTTCAGCATTGTGGGCAGTAAGCACAGGGACAAGAGTAGGATTGCAACCCTGGACTTCAGAGAGGCCTTTGGCCTTCTCAGGGAACTGCTTGATAAAGTCCCATGGGACAGGGCTCAGAAGATAAGGGGGCCCAAGCAAAGCTGGCTAGTATTAAGCGCCTTTTCCTCCAGGCTCAAGATCAGTGCATCCCAAAGAGTAGGAAATCTAGTAAGAGAGTTAGGCGACCTGCATGGTTGAGTAGGGAACTACTGGATAAGATTAGGCTTAAGAAGGAAATATATAGTACATGGAAGAATGGGCAAGCCACTTATGAATAATATAGGGAGGTTGTAAGAGGGTGTAGGGAGGCAACAAGGAGAGCTAAGGCCTCCTTAGAACTTAACCTGGCAAGAGAGGTCAAGGATAACAAGAAGATATTTTTCAAGTATGTTGGAAGCAAAAGGAAGTCTAGAAGTAGTGTGGGCCCTTTGAGGAATGAAATGGGTGCACTGGTGAGTGAGGATACAGAGAATGTGGAATTACTCAATGCCACCTTCACCTCGGTCTTTACTGCTAATACCAACTACCAGCAGTCCCAGTACTTTAAAACTATGGAGGAAGATGGGAGGAAGATAGTTTTTACCTCGGTTTATGATGTTTGTGTCAGAGATTAGTTCAGCAAAGTGGAGGAGACTGAGAGGGGGCCTCATTAATGTCTACAAATATGTTAAGGGTCAATGTCAGGAGGAGAGAGCCAGGCTCTTCTCAATGTCATCCAATATTAGAATAAGAGGGAATGGGCGCAAGTTGAATCACAGGAGGTTTAGTATTAACAAGAGGAAGAACTTCTTTACAGTAAGGGTGATGGAGCACTGGAACAGGCTGCCCAGGAGGCTGTGGAGTCTCCTTCTCTGCAGACATTCCAGAGCCACCTGGTTGCATTCCTGTGTGAACTCATCTAGGTGATCCTGCTCTGGCAGGGGGGTTGGACTAGATGATCTTTCTAGGTCCCTTCCAACCCCTGATACATTGTGATACTTTCCCATGCTAGAAGCTCACCCTGCTCAGGGACTCTTGGCTTGGTCTGGCCTATTCTCATCTCCATTAGACTTTTCTGAGCTGTATTTCTTGGTGGGTCTGTTGTCCCCAAATATCCTTCCAACCTTCTCAGGCAGATGGGGAAGTCCCAGGAGGCACCCAGGTGTGAGGCTGTGCTGCTGCGACATGGCTTCTTGCCCAGGAAAGTGACTGGAATGACTTCTGGTATGTATCTAATTTTGAAATTGTGTGCTTTTGAGTTATGCTGTATGAAACTACAAAATAGCTCCTAATGCTTACAGTATAATTTCCCACTGTTAGTTTTCATTTGCTAGTATGATGTTAGTTCTGTATAATAATTCATTTTATGTACCCTTTATCATATTTGTCAGTAAATCCAGCAGTGTGTTTGCAGTTCTACAGCTACCAGGACTTGGCAAAATAATAGTATAAAAATCGTTTGCATTAGAGCTAATAAAGACAGCTGGAATGGACCCCAAAACATGCTCAATAAACCAATAAGAGTGACTGCTGATTACACTCCTGCTTTAGTAAAAGGAACTGGTTTTCATTCAATGTTTAGAGTACTGTAATTGTGTAGTGTAGTATTTTACTTGCAATTTAAATCTAATATAATGGTCAGTGCCTGATTTTAAATGCTGACAGTTTGCTAACAATTTCTGGTCTCATGCCTCATGTGTTTTATGTCCTCCATATAAGGGTAAGGTGAATGTCTCACTATGTAGTTTGCTGTAACTCCTGGGAAATGCTGATTCTTTTACTGTGACCATTACAGTTATCACTTTGGGGAATGAAGGTGTGTTGGGTATTTTTTTCACCCCAATTCTTGTGTTCAAGGTTTTCCAGAAATCTTCTGGGGAAGTAGAGAGATCATACTTAGGAAAAGAGTTACGTGAGTTAACCAGTTAAATTATTTGAAAATCTAGGTACTAACATGCTGCTGTAAATTCCTTTGCTATTTCCCCCTAGCAAGTTCAGCTTATCTATGCCATGGAAATGACTTATTTAAAATACAAGTGTCAGACCTTGAGACAATAATATTTTACTAAATCTGCATGTCTTGAAAATGTGTGCTTATTCTGAAGCAGGCACATATTGGCTTTCATAAAAGAACGTGCCTGTTTTTTTCCTTGTTTGATGTATGTCAGCAATTTTTACAAAGAGGATAACTGATAGACAGTCTTAATAATAATGACAAATAAATAACATCTCTTTCCTACAATGCTCGACAATGCAAAGATTCTGTGCAGGATTGATATAGGCAAAAATAACAACGAGAATTTGCATGTACCCTGTATCATACGTGAAACAACAAATCAGTCCATACTAAGTTCATTTAGCCATATTTTACATCTTCCAGAACTGGAATTGTGTACCCTACAAAACAATTTATATCTTATCTGTACCATCTAATTAATTAAATGGCCCCAGAGTACCAGACTCACAAATCTCGTTAATAGCTGAATACTGAAATAAAGGCTGTTCACCCCTACTAGAATAATATTTGCATATCTCCACCTGCGATGGGTAATAAGTACCTGCCACAAATCAGAATTATGAATTTTGTACGCCTAACAAAACCGCAGGGGAAATTATACCTCAGACATTCCATAATAATTGCAGCTAAGCTGTTTAGTGCCATCCACTTATTCTGCCTGAAGTGTTTAAAGCAGCAACAGTTGTAAATGAATTCAGGCGCACATTCAAGAGAAAATGTTTTAAAAAGTTTTTCTGTCTTGCCATATGTAATTATCTTTATAGAAATGTTCAGCTACAAGTTATAACACGCTCGCATTTAAAATTGCAAATTAAAAAGTAAGTTCCTCCAATTAAAGTACATTTTATAAGAGCATTTTTTTTTTTAACTTTAGTATGATGATATAGGAAACAGCTTGGGTCATGTTTATTCCATTGGTCTCTCAGAATCAGTGATCCAGTCTATAAATGACCACAGTGAGGAGCCTGCTTCTGCAGTGCTTCTTTCCCCAGTAACATGCAATTCCTGGGAGAGAGTTAACTGTTAAGGCTTGGACAGAAATATACTGTGATGTAGATAGTCTTTCACAGGCTGGGGAATTGGGACATTAAAGTAGGCAGCACGAGTTGTCTCTGGTTTGTTTATTTTCATGACAGAAATGGAAATGGAATCTGTATATGGAGCAGAGCTGAGAAGGCAGGGTGGTGAGATGCTGGTGGTCCCAGCTTCTGCTTGGGAGTGAAAAGGAATGGTAATGCCCAAATTCATAATTTATATAGTGATTTGACTTCCTGAGAACCCCAAAGGTCTCTTTATAAGCATGAGTCCTGCTCAGTCACGCATGTCAGGACAGCTCTAGGAACTGGACCATCATTTCCTTCAGGAATACATGGCGATCTGTGAGTGTGGTCTGAATCCATCCTCTGTGTGTATGCATCTGCCTCTTGTGGCACTATGTCACTGTTCCTAGTTTATCAACAGAAGCTAAAAGAATAGGGCACAGGCAGTGCTTTTGAAGCCGTAGCAGCACATGGAGCCTGTTTCACCTTTTTTCCATATGAAGATACATAAGACATAGGACATCACCTCTCCCTGTGGCATCCCTGGTTCCAGCCTGTTTCTCTGCAGGAGCTGCTGGGGACAGGTCTTTGTTACTGTAAACATGAGGCAGTAGGCAGCATACTGGTGGCAGCCCTGCTGCCTCTTGTGATGTGAATGCATGAACCATTTTATTACAAATTTTAGAGAAGGCAACAGACCAACAAAAATAACTCCTCCTCCACCCTGGTTCTTGCTGAACACTGTGTATTGCAAAGAGCTAGGCTTCCCCTCTCTGCAGCAGAGAGGAACAGAGCTGCAACTGCAGTCTAAATGGTATTTATGATCACTGAATTTAGCTTGTAATGTTAAAGCTAGTTGTCTTATTTTGGGGACTTTTCTCTTAGTAATGCACAGCATGGACTAGCATGGGGATGCATGTTTAGGCTGGCAGAGGCAGTACAGTGGAGGGAAGGGAGACACAGGGAAAATCCATTCCCTTCAGATGACAAGGGCAGAGGCAGCCCAGATGAGGTGGCAGGGAGGACAGATCAGGGTTTTCATGATGAAACTGTGTTCTGGAGCAGGGCTGGCAGTCTGGGTAAGGATTCAAATACATAGGTTTATACAGAAAACCAAACTCACCTCAGGGCTAGGTTTAAGCTATTATAACACCAGCTGCTGTAGCCTTTTAACATGAGGCTATTGCCTCACTGTAACACTTGCTGCCCTTCCAGAAGAGGAGCAGGAGATGCAGGGAGGGGATGGCTCCTGCAGAGGTGGTGGTTAGGAGACCCTGTGGCACTATGTCTCTTATGCCTATAAATGTCCACATCTGTATGCTGTGAGGGTAGCTGTGACTTTGCCAGTGTTCTAGTAAAGGATTAAAAAATAATTAGGATTTATATATGTTCAAAAGGAAGGGGTACAGTGCAGCAAGTCACAAGGAGCTGATTAAGTCAGGTTGTCTGGCTCTGTCTAGACTGACAGCAGTGAGTCTGAGGGTTTAGGAAAATAGCTGATAGCCTATTACCATGATGAAGTGTAGCTTAAAACTATATTTTATATTTTAGAGGACTAACAGATGATGTCCCTATGGATTTTTTTTTTCTTCATATTACATGAAATGGCTGTAGAAGCTGAACCATAATCTCTCACTGACTTACGCATTAGCCCAGAGCAATGAAGATGTTTTCATTGGAGGCAGATTTTGTGAAAAGTTGTTCGGTTTTATCTCTGAACATTGTACTATGCTGAAGGCACTTAAGTATCCTGCTGGGACACTGTCCTGGAAAGCAGTTACTGTCAAAAGAACAGAGAGGTCATTGGAAAAGCTCTTCTTTCTGCCAGAGACACACAGGATCCTGCCCTTTCCTCTCTGCTCATCTCCCATTCTTTTGCTTTAGCTGCAAACAGAGGCCAAGCTGCTCTTTCAGACTGTAATCCCTGCTTGCCCTCTGATGGATCTAGATCTGGCACTGGCAGCTGAACATGGCTGACAGGGACATCCTGGTCCTCTTGCCTTCTTCAAGTCTTAGTCTTACTCTTTCCTTGCTCGCCACCAGCAATGCAGCACCTTGCCTCTCTCTAGTAAAGTTGCAGGTCTGCTTTTCAGTTCACACCTTGTACCTAGGCCATACTCTAAAAAAGCAGGCTGGTTCCCTGCCATAAGTTGCCACTTTTCCTGTCTTGGCTGGAAGCAATTAAAACAGTTGCCCCAGCTCCTGTCAGCTTACCTTGATTTTTTACAACGTCCTTTTCTCTGATCTTGACAAAGGCAGTACTAGTTAGTGCTACCCATCCAAACCATCGTGGCAACCACCCCTTCCTTAATGACTCACACTAGCCAGTTTGCCTCTCTGTATACATCATTCCCTGATAATTCCCTTGATTTTTCAGGTTGTGTAACCCACTTGTTGTCAAGCCCTTTCCACCCATCACTCGGTATCAGCCTGAAACTGTTTCTTGGTACTTGCTGTCATTACAGGATGGCTACATTCTCTATCAAGCCCTTCATGCCTTCTCATATTCCTGTACTTTCTCCAGTTGACAGTAGTGCTTCATAAATATACATTAGCCTGTCTTCTAGCTGTGATTCAGCATTGTGTATTTGTGTCTGTGACTTGTATGTTTGGAGGACTATTAGCATTTCAGGGGTTCCCCTCTGTCTCTTGGGTGGTCCTGCAGACGCTCCACCTCTCTTCTGGATTTTGCTGTCCCATTGGATTCTTGTAGAAGCTCAAATACATACAAAAGGTAGGAGAGTGTCCTCTCTAAAGCCAAACACTTTAGTCTAGACTGTTAGTGGCTAATAGCATCTGAAAATGCTCCTTGTATTGCTATGTAAATGTGGCAGTGTACGGCCTTAGCAGCAGTGATACTTGGGCTTAGTCCCTTTCCAGCTGTATTTGTTTCAGCTTGCCTCTGTCTGGAAAGCAGATGAGGAGGTGGCGTTAGTGGTTTCTTTCCATAAACTATTATGCAGAGGTTAATCTCTGATTGATGAGGTCATGCCCTGCTACCTTACAAAGAAACACATGTGTCTCTCCTAGATTTAAACCTAAGGCCACACTTGGCAATCAGTCAGCATCTCCTCACTCATTATGACTGCCAGGGATTTTTATGTTTATTTTTGTTTTATTTCCTTCATTTATCTGAATCTACCAAATATTTCTGTTTAATCTTCAATCTATACAAAGTACAGATTTTATCTTCTATGATGTTTTAGTATGTATGATAAAAAGATGGTTTTCCCTTTACCTTGCACTTTCCATTCATATTGTAATTTTTTGTTCAAGCTTAAGCAGTCCACATTTCATTAAAAAACCCCACACTATTCATATTTCTTTCACCTCTAAAAGATGGTAAAAGCAATGTTGCTTTGATGAAATTTGGCAGGTAAGAGGATCTAGTTGAATCATCTCAAACCCCTGGAGTTTTGGGCCTCCAGCTATTACAGTACAGCAGCTATGAGTATTCAAAAAAATTGGCCTTTTGTTTGCACTGAATTTCCAAGCCATCTGTAGCACACAAAAGCCACAGATCTCTTTATAGTTCAGAATGAATATTTAAAAGTTCAGTTTTAGATTTTATTTGTAGCATTTCAGATCTCTCTATCCTATCTTATGTCTCAGAGTAGCTGCATTAGACTGTACTTGGCAAAGTATCAACTTCATCTTAGAGTTGACGGTAAACCCTGGTTCCTTTTTTTGGTACCACAGCATATGCACATGTGTGATCAGGATCTGCACAGAGGACTGATAACACGCATTTTAAATTATTATTAGTGCTTTAAATTATTATTAGAATATTAACAAGCAGCTGCAAATACCAGGTCACCCATTTTAAACCTTGCTGTATGCTCTCATAGTGTGGCAGAAAAGACCAAACATCCACATGAGCACTTCTGACTCTGGATGGCTGTAAATCGGTGGAGGAGCAAAGCACCCTGGAGTGGCTGGCAGTGCCCATCCCAGCCTCGGCTGCCCTACATCAGGAAGCCATCCTCAGACCCATGTGCTGAGCCTCCACTTTCACAGCACAGCTAGGAAGTGACAGGTGCCCACAGGGAAAGGGAAGGTGTGAGGACACATCATGGTAAGAGGGAGCTTGTGCTGGCTGGTGTAGAGAAGGTCATAGGGAAAGGGGACAGAACTGCTCACTTCAGACAACGTTGGCATATGCATTCACGCTTCTATATACATGCCTGCCTATTTCATGGAAAATTTAGCAGGAAACAACAGAGCTTCTTTAAATTATAGGAAAATAACTCCTTGTGGTGATCTACCCTGTTAGTGTACTATCATCTGCTTGAGACAGATTCAGTATTTTGTATCTGATCCTTAGCTGCATCTGTCAGCAATGTGTAATTTTTTTTCTCTTCTGTGTTTAACCAGATACCTGAAGTCATCAATTCTGAGTCAGTGATATGAAAAGAGAAGCATGATATCTTTCATAAAAAGTTAGAATCATTAAGGTATTCTTCAGTTCTGGTAAATCAATCATCCTGCATTTTTGTTCTGTGCCCTGTCCTGAGTTGCAGTGGAATATTTGTTAGAATCTTAACCTGTAAATGTGGCTCTTCTTGTTAATATAGATCATCTTGTTAATATTTTCTTCATCTATAAATATATATGTTTATATATATGTGTGTATGCATCACCATCCCTTTCTGTAAATAATCAGCAAAATATGTACGTTAATACATACCACTATGAAAAACTTCTCTGCCTCAACAAGATCCAGAATATCAACAAACATGTTGCAAGTCACCATGTAAAATCTGTCCTAATGGCTGTGTTATTTTCATGTGAAATGAAATGGGTGAAGACTGTTATCCTGAACTGAGATCCTAGGATTAAGTGAAGAACGGAGTTTATAAAACCAATAGTTCACGTTCTGAAAAGTAAATTATGTATTGTCATCTCATCAGTTAGACCTAGAAGGGTAGGAATTATTTAGGTTACTGTACTGTTAAATGTAATGAAAAATAGTTATTTTAGAATGTAAGCAATTCTGCAATATTTAATAGTAATTTAAAGTAGATTCTTAGATTTATTAGGTATATCTTTAAAGAGGGTTGTGTGCAGCTCTGGTAGGTGCATGTTTTCATTGTTTCTCACTAGGGTCTTCCATGTGGCCAGATTCTTGTATTTCCACAAATGAGCATTTTGCACTGATCTGTACAGGTTTATATGACTTTAAATAACAAATGGAGTGTAGTGAAAAAGTAATACCTTTTGTTGAATTGAATAAACCACAGGGAATTAACTGTTGCTTCTGGTAGCACTGTCTCCGACACAGATCTCAGCCTCACTGAGAGTCATAGCAGAGCACTTTGTAGCTCTCTTCCCATAAAGAGGTGTTTTTACTGTGGTGGGTTGTCTCTTTTCCTAATGAAAGGCAGCCTTACCTTCTGGCTTTGCACTTCCTTTCATGTTCCTTTAAGAGATTTTTTCTTAGACTTTAAAATAATGAGCTTCTCTTTTCCACAGACCTCTGTCATCTACTGCTAGTGAACCATGGAGAATACATGGTCACAGAAGTGAACTGTGTTTCTGGGTGCATATGGGATCTGACACTTGAGTCCATGCACTGCCCATTCTACTGTTCCTTCGAATGAGTAGCTTCAAATGAGCAGCCCAAAATAAGTAAGTATGAGAATTTGACTCCAAATGTTGTTTTGGTTATTTATTGTTTGGGGAACTTTTTTCTGTTATGATTTAATGAGGAGCTGCAAAACATAGACAAGTAAAATCATGTAATGTGCCTAAAGCACTTCTCACTGAGACCAGCTCAGGTCATATGGCTGCAGCAGTGCCATGTGGATGAGAAGAGCAAGAGCCACATGCTTATGTGCTGTTTGAGGTTGGAAATGTTGAGGAAGAAAATATATTGGTAAATGCATTTATTGATGGTAAACTGTTTCTTGTCAATAGGCTTCTATTCTACAAAAGCTACACCTCACTGTACTTTTTTTTCTATGAGCATAGGCAGTAAGCTTTGACCTTCAGATTGTAAAATCTAAGACAAAGAATCTAGAGGAACAGTGAAAAATAACAATTCAGCTGTTAGTTTCCTTTCCTTTGGGAAATGAGTGGGGCAAAAGAAAGACTTCATGGAGGGTGGGAATGAAAGCTGCTCCAGCTGACAGCCTGAGTTAATTTGTTAAAGACAAAATTTGTGGGGCGTTGTTTGCTAACACAGGGCTGGCTAGCCATGTTTAACTAACATGTTTTTTGCAAAATTCTCCATGTCAGGGGAAATAGTTAAAAGAAAGGAAAATGTTAGTAATTTCCCTGAAATAAAATCTCAAAGTGGAAAACATAATGGAGTCTCAGATTAAGTCTTATGAAGGAAACATGCTGAAAACCGGAAACAACAACAAAAAGTCTTTCTCTAGGGAGCTCTCTACCTTTTAGGCTCCAGCTGCTGTACCTTACCACACTGGAAAGGCCTGAGATCCCCAACAATCAGCCATGGCTCTGGTGATACCTGGTCTGACTAGCAACACTTAGAAGTCCCTTGGGACTGCCTGTGGTCTCAGGAGATATATATATCTATATGTATACACGCGCATATATATATATATATATATATATGCACACACACATATATTCATTTACTCTTTTGTAAAAATCTCCGTTCCTTCCACAGAGATATGTGGCTGGTTCATTGTAAATCTTTGTTCTGTATGGTATTTCTAATCCTTTTGCTTTGTATAAAAAGCTGCATATTTCCTATACTTTGCCCACCTTTATCCTCATCAATGAAGGAATAAGACAGTGGAGTGGGATGGCTGTAGCCGGCCTATTTGTGCAGCAGTTCAAGCTTACCTTCTACTGCTCCATACTACATTTAAATACCAAGATGGGTTTGGTTGTAGTCCAGGATTTCTAGAAAAGGGGAAAAAAAGTTAGGTACTAAAGTACATCTAAAAACATTGAATGCTTTGAAGTCCTGGCTGGCTTCAAAAAAGCTCCCTTACAGTCTAAATTTCACAAGACAATTTTTTTTAGGTATCTGAAGCATTGATTCAGGAACCTAGTTTTAGATATCCAGTCTTTTGGATTGACCCCTATAGTCCTACATGTACACAATGGGACTCCAAGCTCTAGCTTCTCTGTGTAGAAATGTTGGAATACAGCTCTTCTCATCCAGGTCTCTATGTTCTCTCCTCTCCTGCCTCCCACACCAGGAACATGCGATGATAGCAGTGTTTTGCATCAAGTTCAAGCTGGCTGATGGCATAATCCAGCTGCTTCAGTGCAAATCAAAAGAGAGTTTGATAATGTGCAGGTATTAACTGCTGACAGAACAACCTTTTAAAAATACCGCAACTCTTATATCCTAAGAGAATATCTACTCTTCATTTTTCGGTTAATCCCACCCATTTTTTCCTCTCCAAAAATTGAGACCTGTGACTGGGGGATGCACAAACTGTAGCTGCTGTATGGCTGGGCTAAGAAAGCAAGCACGTTTCTCTAAGGGTTCCCAAAATTGTTACCTGGTGTAATTGTATTTTAAATGTGAAGTAGTGTAATTTAGGGACCAGTTTCTTAAGGGTAACTAACTCTGAAATATCCAGCACAAGTGTTATTGTCAAATACGTTGCATTTAATATCAAGCAGTGCAACATGTTAGGGTGAGAGGAGAAATATAGCTAGCTGTTAAATCCCAAACTCTGTGAGGTAGCTGCTTTTCCTCTCAATCTTCAGCACCATGGTGCTTCAACAAGGAGGGCAGAAAATATTTTGGCTGTTTCAACAGCCTGGTCTTTCTCCCACAAAGGATGAGGCTTTCCTGCCCCATGCTCAAGTAATCTGCTCCTGTTGAAGAGGATGGGCAGGAGTGTGGGTCCAGCTGGCCCACAGCCATGGAGTACAGATGAGGCCAAATGCTGGTTTTCCAGTATTTTGACAGACTAGCACACAGTCTGAGTCTGCAATTGCACTCCCAAGCCCAGTGTGGTCTGTGCTAAGGGCTGGAAATGAAAAAAGGCAAAATGCAGAGATCAAGGGCAAGGATGAGCCCCCTCACTCCAAATCATTGGGGTATTTGTATTTTTAACCACCATGACTTGTGAGTGGGCAGGTCAGGTCAGAAACGCCCTTCTGTCAGACCTGCACACAGTGTGAGCGACAGCATGAATCCCACTCTGGCTTGATGCTGCCAGACTGCTGCTTATCCTTCTCCTGTGTTAGAAAGCTTTAAAAGGTCCTCTAAAACCAAAGAGGACAATTAATGTAGTGACAAAGAGGTACATTAGAAGATGGAGCACTAAGGTGCAAAGTAACTAGAGGATTTTTTCATTTTAATTTTTCACTGATTTTTCCCCTTTATAGCGTGACCATTGTTTGATACGTTGTAGCTTCAGTTTAAATGAATAGCCATGTAAATTTTGAAAAAGAATAAATGATAGGCAATGGGGGAATTGGTTGTTTGTAATTATGATTAACGGAGGAAACAAGAAAGTGCACATCAAACCATATGTGTGATTTTCGTAGACCAGTTTATGAAGTTGCAGAGAAGGAGAGTATTCAAATATTTACATGTTTTTGTAAACCCAAAGAGATTTTTTTTTTGTCCATCTATTCAGTGGACTTCCAGAATTCCATCAGGCTACATGTATGCACTTCTTAGTCCTTAAACTAGTAAGATGTCATTAAAACATTCATTGACAAAACCACTGTCTACTTTAGCTAGACCTTCAACATTACTAATTCAGGTCTTCCTGCATTTGCATGCAGCACCTCAACTACATGGCTTTAATGCTGTTCTCTGTTTTGTTCTGCTGTCAGATATTCAGCTCGAGTGTCTTCCTCACTGAAGAATTTCTATATTACAGCTCTGAATACAATCTGTTTTGTATGCTCATGAACTAGCTTTAGGACTTGAAAAAAACTATTTTATATTCTACACTGGTTAATTTTTCATTTCTCTGGCACCTTGATGAAAAGTAGTCACAGTTAACAATATACATTGTGCAACAATAAATATTTTATTGGATATATAATCTGCACAATTTACAAGTTTGATTTTTCTCTGAGAGTCTGAATAAATCTATAATTTTTAATATTTGGTGAAAACTCATTTTTATAGTGTATTACTCTATAATCACTATGAAACATATGATCAGATTTTTAATGAGAGCTATAGACATTGCTTTCACTTTTTTCCTAACATTGTAAACTCTAATAAAACTATTTTATGGGGAGAATAGTATGGAGCAAGATATATGTAGGTTTCATCCCTGGGAACAGTATATAATTCATATGCTAGTAAATTACAGTGTATTCCTTACAAAAGATATCTTTAAGGAGGTTTTTAAAAATGTGTGTGTCTAAATACCTATATATCTAGTTTATATATGTTTTTGATGTACTTTGTTTTGTTTTCTGGTTTCTTTTGTTGGAATTAATGGATTTATTTACGTAGCACATTATAACAAAGGAAAAAGTTCTTTTCTACTCCAGCATTTCCACTCTACATCTACAGGTTTATGTTTCTGTTCATGGTTTCATATACAGGAATGCAGGGCTGTAGATCGTTTCCTTTCTTTATGTATTAATAGATTAGGCTTTTACTCTTGCACACACCTAGAAACTGTACTTGATCCAGGAGACAAAAAGATAAATTACTCCATACGCAGGGTATTGAACTCCTATCACTATATTTTGATATATTAATTCTTCTTTAATGTATTTATCCTCACTGTGTGCCTGTGAGATAGGGAGGCTAAGTCATACTTATCTCAAAGATTGGGGATTAAGCCACAAAAAACCCTCTATGCAACTTGACTAGGACTGCATGGAATGTTTGTAGCAAAATGGTGAAACATCACAGCTCTGAGTAGCAATGTTAAGCATGGGATCCCTCACCCTCTGTTCCAAGGCTTCAGCTATTGCCTCAGAAGCTACATTTTCCCTTTGCTCAAATAAAATTCCATCTGAAATAAACCAGTAGTTGTAAATACAAATGTTGTAGTCTGCAAGCCTACCAAAGGATTTTAAATACCAAGTTACAAGGTATGTAATTCCTCACTGTTTTCCCCTGGTACTCTTGCTTTTTTGGAACTATGGATGAAGTCTCTTGACAGAACAAAGTGATGTTAGAACCTATTTGAATATAGACAAGATTATGAAATAAGATGTAGCAGATGATGATTGTGGATGGATTTCAAACATGTAGAGAGAAAAATACTTTAATGTCATCCAAAGGATGAACAGAAAGAAAAAAGGAACAATGCCTATTGGAGACAAATTACCCAGAATAGCTGGCTGCATTTAGATTGGTGAATACTTTCCAGAGAGGGGAAATGGAAGCTCAGGTGCTCAAACAGTTTGAAATTAGACTGGTGAATGTGTTCAGAAAACAATTTGTGATTAAAACAGGTCTGTTCCAATTCTAATGCTTGTTTCTCTGAAAGAAACTCATATTCAGTAATGGATTTATTACAGAACTGGTAACCTAAATATTGATGCATACTTGCAAAATTGTGTTGTAGGTGCATAGATTAGCTCAGGGTTTAGAGTTCCCTTGGGTAGCAGGAACTATCTGTTGTTTCTCTCAGATAAATATGTTTACTGTTGGCAAAACAGTTGTCTCTATTCTTTTAATGGAGAGCTTAATACTGCTTCTTTAAATGCCATCCTCCTTTCCTGATACCATTTTCTACCTTATCTGCTCTCAAAAACTCAAGACGAAGCAACAGTCCTGAACACAAACAGTTCTTGAAGTTCCATTAACCTCCTCTTGCCACTTTGTGTGCACTTAGTGACTAGAAGATCTTTACAACCACTTTGTAAGTGATTATTGTTCTGACAGTATCCTCTGTGAGGCTTGCTGTCTTGCCACTGAACAGAATAGGCTGTGCACAGGACAATATCTTGTGTTTTAGTTAGGAACAGTAAGCCATAGATAAAGGAATTCAATCATCTTGCTATGCTAAGTAGTACAATTTCTTTGGTTGTAACCTATGGATCTTTGTGTAAAACTCCTTCTGCGGTTTCTTCTTCCTTTATTATCACCTTTCTCGTCTCCCATCATGCTTTCCCGGATTCTTCCTTTCCCTTGTTTAAAGATGTGCCTGTCACCGAGCTGCCCTTTGCTTATCATCAGCAAACCCACCTTTCAGAAAGATCTACTTTTTTGCCATGTCTGTAGTCAGTAAGAGTTAGCCTTGTCATCCTCTATGAGAGCCCCATCATTGACTATAACCCCATGGTTTGACTGCTGTGTTATGCAGAACGAGGCAGACTGCAAGGATGTCAGATGCAGTATTGAGTCTGTGCTTTGACAATTGGAAAAGACATTGAGAATGAGATTTCACAATCCCAGAAGACCTTTGAGTGATCAATGAATTCTGAGTAAGTGAACTAGTAAGTGAACTTCTGCTGGTATAAGGGCAAAATCAAATTAGATCCATCAGCTGTTTCTGTCCTCGATAGCCACTGTCGCTTAGAAATTATACAATAAAAAAGTAACTAAATCTGATGTATGAGACAGGAGATCAATGATGTGTTAGAATAAATGCAATGTAGCAGTAAATCAACCACCTAAGATACAAACCATATTCTAAAAATCTCGCCAATAAAGAGACATTTTCTATTTACAAAATTTATGAAAATTAGGACTCAGCAGACTGTTTGGGGAATAAATCTTGTTCAAAGTTCTCTTAATAAACTAGTAATATTATGAGCCTAAGCTTTGATACACTAATATGATACAGGCTTATCACGTTACAAGGCAGCATTCTGATGTGAAAATGCTTGTCTCATTATTAATAATTGACAGAGCACATGATGTTAGTCACTACAGGAGCCTATTAACTGAACGCTGGCAGCAGGATACAGTTGCAAGGGAATAGCTTGTCCTTAAACATAAAGCAAAAGGCATCAACTAACCTATGTAGCTTCCATTCAGCTCTTGGGACAATGTTCACCTGCCATGATGGAAGCAGATTGCTGTGCTCAGTTGGTAGAACACCTTCCCAAAGGCACTACTGGGTCTTGGGGCTTCTCTACTTTCCCAAGTTTTGCATTTAAGGGGAGAATTGCTGCAGTTAGAATTCTAGAGGAGCCACAGAACATAACTAGCATTTATTAATTTGTGTTAAGGTATCGCAGAGAATGCTCACCAAGGACCAAAGCTAATTGTGCTTGGCCATATGCTGATGTTCACTGAGGTAGCATTTTCCCTCTCTTCTATGGAAGCAATGATGATGACAGAGGTCATGAAAGAATCAGGTGAGTACTATCTGATGATAACTATGGTTTGAGAAAGTTGAAGTCCTTATTTATCACTCAGATCTGAATTATCAGCTTCAGCTACACCTTAAGTTATTATGGCAAGAGGTAAGGATCAGATAATTCCTATTTTTATTTTTTTCCCTAAGAGAAAAAAAGGGCATTCATAACTTAAAGTTCGAAGGTCCTTAATGGTTCACAATCAATCTGCAATTGCTCTTTGTTCTTCAGGGATAAGAAAACCTAAAATATTCTGCATTATCATTAAAATTATCAGATTTATAGAACCAATATTTTGTAATCAGTATAGCCTATTCCCAAGCGGCAGACGATATTGATGATGTGACTGTAAAAAGGGGGTTAGATGTACCAAACTGCTGAATAGTAGTAACAGTTCTGATATCAGTGAAACAGCATTCTGTGCCAGGAGAGAGCTTGGGAATGGATGTGATCTTTTCATTTGATGGGGAGGGAATGTTGTTTTCCTCTTTCAGGTTAATCTTATTTATAAACTATTAGCTTTAAGTCAGTTAAATGCCAAGATGAATCTTTTTCCTAATAATAAATTGACAAGAGACTTGTAGGGATACTGAGCTACAGCATCTATGGCATCTCAATTTTATGTAGTGAATGGTCCCTGGATACTATAGTATATTCAGACCAAACCTATTCTTCACTTCTGTTCTTAATTAGCAACTAAAAGATAAATAATTTTGCTGTCATTGCAGCACAATAACAATCAGGACAAGGCAATGCCCAGTGAGCCTTGCATTAAATCCTGTAACACTAAACGTTCAAACAAGCAAATCCCTCCACCTCTATTCCTTACTTTGATTTATTAACTTGAGATGAAAGATTTGGCTGTCAAAGCCTGTCAGTGCCATGCAATGAAAATAAAATCAGTGGCAATGCCCCGTGTATGAAGCCACTCATGGTATCTAGCCTTCTATGTTAACACTGAAGCTCCAATCCTAGCCTGCTCCCCACCCCCATTCATTGGTTTTCTAAATCCTCCTGTCTTTGTGGAATCACTGCAGCAAGTTGAAAATGATATATGTAATGAAAATCCCTGCCTGCCTAGTGCAGAGATGATGGAGGAAAAGACTGTGCTTAGCAGTGTCTGCTGTGCTGATTCCAGCAACGATTAGTGCAGACTTTGTTAGGGAAGCTCACCAAGAGCAGAATACTAAGGCACAAAAGGGAAACTCATTGTTTGTAAAGATTTGCATCTGCCCTGGCTGGTTTTGTTTGTTCTTTGAGCTCTATGACCCAAATGCACTTAGAGACTTCAGTGGAAAAGAAATACAGAGGTTTTTGAGGCTCTGGAATAGTTTGGGGCCATTTTCAATATTATGCTATAAATACATCATTATCTTTTCAGTATGGATACCTGAAGAACAAGAAGCTTTACAGTTTCTGTTTCAAGTGCAGGCAGAGGTAGAGGGAATGGCATCATGTCATACCGTAATGTGTTTCAACTCAGCAAATTAAGGGTATGAGCAAATACCAGCAGATAAATATTTCTAAGGTTTTGTGAACTACATATACAGAACAATAACCTGGTTATTTAAAAAAATATTTTGTACTCTTTAGCATCACACACAAATGATTTGATTTTTCGGAAGCGCTGGATTTCACAGTGCTAATCTAAGTCAATGACAGTGTGGGTGTTTGGCATCTCTGATGCTAAACTATAATTGTACTCGGTAAGTCAGGGTAAGGAACCTAGATGTTTAAAAATGTGCATAATAGAGGACACAGGCACATCCTGCCTCATACTCATGACTATAAAACTGGCTTTTTTTCTTGGTGAGAATGTACGTTTACTGTAGTTCAGATGTGGAATAAGCTAACAGGCAAGCAATGCAGCTTTAGGGCTTAAAGCTCTACAGCCATCAATGAATCTCTGTACAAGCTGTTGGAGGTTTGGGCACAAAGCTTGAGATATTTGTGTTCACACATATGCTACCACTCTCTGCCTTCAAGTGTCTGAATGAAATTTTGTCTATTTCTGAAGCTCTTCTGTGTCACTGGACTGTACACTGTGTCTTAGAGTCAGATTTTATTCTTGTCTGCTGGACTTTATAGCCAGATTGTGTTGTTATAGATGCTTCTTAATTGATTCAGTATTTGTCCCACATACAGCATATAATCCAGTTGTTGCTTATGTACTGGTATATCTTGAGGTGCCCATGGAAATGAAAGCTTGTTTAATGCCCAACATGCTGGAAACTTGTATTATGAAAAAGTCCTTGCCCAAAGTGTTTTGTTTTTTTCAGCTAATGTGATGTGAAAAAGAGGAGGAAGGAAAATAGAAAGTATGGGGAAGTGAAATGAGTTGCCCAGGTTCTGGCAGCTGGTTTTCAGCTTGTGATCCAGTCCCTGGGCAATGAATCACATTGCTTACCAAAGGCCAATTTGTGAAGGAATGAGCTCCTACTGGGAAGCAACAGGCTAGTACATACTTATTGAGTTCCCTGCCAGATCTTCTGTCTTGGCTCTATGCTGAGCTTTACCACTCAGCACAACGTCCAAAAACGTTCACAGCATAGCTCAGAGGTAGTAGTAGGCTAGAAAAAGCCACAAAAGACTTCTTTGCATGTGTGTGTTTTCTGTATGCATATGTACACACTCGTTGGGATGGCAGAGTATTAGAAACAGCTATGACTGCATTTGATTAATGTCTTTTTCAAAATCCACTTTGAAAACCAGCCTCAGGTATTAAGATGAAAGACACGTAGTGCTAATCAAAGCGATGCATATTTTTAGGATACAAGAACTCTGGGTTAATTGTGCTGAGTCTAGAAGTGGCTTGCTTTTTCTCACATTCCAAGATGCACTTTTACTTCTGTAAGCTTAGCACTGGACTTGCTGAATACATTGGATTCTCACTAGGGTTTATGGCCAGATATTACCAAAGAACAGATGGCTTTTCCTTTTGAATTGAGAAATATGGAGATATTCTTACTTTCAAGTTCTGTGTCTTTTAAGCTATTGTGATGCTTAATAGAGATTCCTTTAAAAAGATTCATTCTTGTCAAATAGTAAGATTAAGAATCAATTATCTGTGCTGTTTTCCTTCTTTCCCAATATGATTCCTTCATTACATATATTAGATACTGGAATTTTTTTTGACTGAAAACATCAAAAATGTGTTTATGCCAAATGCTCTCAAGTTCTGAATCCTATGCTCTGTGAACCGTAGGATGTGCTGCTTTGTTGTCTTTTACCTTTCTGCCTCTGACAATTTTATTTTAAAATAGTCAGAAAGTGATGACAGCCTAACAAAAAGTCCACATTGTACCTTGCCCTCTCCTCCAGCCTTGAGCCTCTTGTTCTAGCAAAACTCCTTTGCTTCCCCCTTTGATTCACACAAATCTACCTTCAGAACGTTTCAAGCATTGCAGTGCATTAAACACTACAGCAGATGGTGCTTTTTGACGATGCCTTTCTACATGAAGCAATACTTTGTAGTGTATGCTGCATTATCAAAAAATCAAACATGTAATTATGCAAATATGTATGCCTTTATAATAATCAAGTTTTATTGTAAATGGTTGATGCACATCAATTTGATCCTGTAGTGCTGCTTTAAGTGCAGTTTAAGTGGCTTTTCAGTGTACCCAGAGGCAACACAAATGCATCTCTGGAATATTAATAAAATCCTGAATCTCTGAGACACCAACTGGTACAGCATTTCTTATACTGATTGAAACTAAATGCTAATCCTTTCTTTTATTTAAAAAAAAAATTCTCTTTGTTATTTAAAACACTGATATTAGCACGATATGAAGGACCATTTTATTTTAAATTGTATTGTAATGTAGTTGTTAAAATAATGCCTAATCATACTATATTCAGATTCCACAATGTAAATTTGATGAGACAAGAATCCAGTCATTTTACAGCTATGAATACAGAGATGTATGTTAATATGTCCACTTTTTCTAATTCTGTAAATTTATTAAGGAAATATCTGTTTTCAGGTTTCAATCCTGAATGCTAGAGCTTCCAAGTAACTGATTTCTGAATGCTCACTAGTAATGGTTTTGCTTGTGAAACTCAATAAGCTGAATACTCACAGAAAAAAACCCCAACAACCCAACACAGCAAGGATTTTGATATCCATAATGAAGTGTAAACTTTATTTGTGATCTGATCCTGGATTTTATATATTGGTTAACTTCTTTGGTCTAATGACAGCCATCTCTCTGAATGCACACATACACATTCTGCTGTGATTCAAGTTAGCAGATGGGCTGTGGATACAGATAAACCAAGACTGTAAGTTATGTTTTGCCTGTTTGTTCCTCCTGTTCTGAAAGGCATGGCTCAAAAGGAGGAGACTGTATGGCTCATGGAGAGAAGGCAGTAGCTATATCATGTGCTCCTTACCAGTTCTGATAGGTAAGCTGTTTATATTTTGGGGTTGCTGTGAACAGTGGCTCTGTTAAACTGAACCTAGATTGAGGAGGTAAAGAAATATGTGTGCTTCCATCCCTGCACTGCCTGGGCTTTCCCCAAAAGTAATTTCCTGTAAACTTCATGAAGCTTTGTAAGCTGGGCTTTCACTCTAAAAAATTTGCCTTTGTTTTAAATCCCTGTTTTCAATTTACCTTCTTCATCATCTCTCTATCCTTCTATTTTTGTTTCATACTGCTAGTTCCTGTCTTTTTGCCCTTTGTCCTTCCTGTGCTTCCTTCCACTGCAAGTTTTTAGCTTCCTCTCTGTGTATGTGTTATCCCCCTCCACTTTTCTCCCTCACAGATTTTAGCTCCTCTGTCAGCCTTCTGCTCCTCAGATCTTTTTTCCAAATGTTTCTCTCAGTTTTCCCATTTGGCTCTTTAGTCCTTCCACACGTGTATTTCCTTGCTCCTGTTGTGCTTTCCACTTTCACCTTCCAGGTTTTACTCTGTCTGATTTCTTTGTGTTTTTTGTTTTTTTTAATTTTCTCCCTGCTTTTCTCTATTCAGATTAGTTTAAAATATTGCTGGAAAAGCTGCTCTTTAGAAATTTCACCCAGATTGCTCTTAGAGCAGCTGCTGTCCTGGAATTTCCAGTACTGAGTTAACCCTGAGCCCAGGGGATAGGAAGTCCCTGAAGGATCAAAACCCAGCTTCAGAATACTACCCCAAATATTGGCAAGAACCACCACAACCAATAGTATCTGAAAGCTCTTCCCACAGTTTTGACATGACCTAGTATTTTAAGGGTAGTGTTTGGTTTTGTTTGGTGTTTCTTTTTGTGTTTTGTTTCTTTGTTTTCTTTTGATTGTGTCCTTTGTTTTCCTGAAGGAAGGGATTTCTCTCTCCTTATTTATCATTCTTAGACTCATCAAATAGTTAAGGTTGGAAAAGACCCCTGAGATCATGAAGTCCAACTGTCTATGCAACAGCACCATCCCCCCTCAACCACTATTGACATTGGAGCAGAGAAGACACATTATGCACCTTGAGAAGACACTAGGACCTCTAAAACTTGCAGTATGATTTTCCTTATTTTCTTAACATAAACCCACAAAAATACTAATTTTTTAAAGATATTGCAGGAAAATTCTTGATCAGTAAACTGCCTTCTCTTACTGAGAAAGCAGTTTGCTTAGCAGTAATCAAAGATGCTGCAAAACAACTGAGATATTTTTCTGAATTGAAAAATGTTCTTCAGGAACTTGAAATTAACAGAAGTCTTTTCATAAGATTATAGAAATTAAATATATAAAGAAAGAAATCTGTAAAAGCAAATGGCTATTACCTTCAGGTGTTGCAACTTTATTCTCATGTATGCAAACCTGACAGTTCCTTTTCGTTCCTGATCAATTTTAACTTGCTGACTTGCCATTTTTACCAGATATGAAAACTGTGAACTTGTTTTATTCTTTACACTAAATTTTGTCTCAATAACTTAAATGACATTTCTTGGGATTTTTTGATGTTTACGTATCCCTTCTAACCAATACTAACTTTTTAAATTTAAATCACATATATCTGTAAGACTAAACCAAAGAAGTTGCCTGAGTTAGCTTATTTGATTATTTACAGAAGAAACCATCCAGATTTTTTGAAGCTCAATGAGCGAATGTTTCTTATCAGTTCCATAAATNCAACCACTATTGACATTGGAGCAGAGAAGACACATTATGCACCTTGAGAAGACACTAGGACCTCTAAAACTTGCAGTATGATTTTCCTTATTTTCTTAACATAAACCCACAAAAATACTAATTTTTTAAAGATATTGCAGGAAAATTCTTGATCAGTAAACTGCCTTCTCTTACTGAGAAAGCAGTTTGCTTAGCAGTAATCAAAGATGCTGCAAAACAACTGAGATATTTTTCTGAATTGAAAAATGTTCTTCAGGAACTTGAAATTAACAGAACTCTTTTCATAAGATTATAGAAATTAAATATATAAAGAAAGAAATCTGTAAAAGCAAATGGCTATTACCTTCTGGTGTTGCAACTTTATTCTCATGTATGCAAACCTGACAGTTCCTTTTCGTTCCTGATCAATTTTAACTTGCTGACTTGCCATTTTTACCAGATATGAAAACTGTGAACTTGTTTTATTCTTTACACTAAATTTTGTCTCAATAACTTAAATGACATTTCTTGGGNTCATCATCTCTCTATCCTTCTATTTTTTGTTTCATACTGCTAGTTCCTGTCTTTTTGCCCTTTGTCCTTCCTGTGCTTCCTTCCACTGCAAGTTTTTAGCTTCCTCTCTGTGTATGTGTTATCCCCCTCCACTTTTCTCCCTCACAGATTTTAGCTCCTCTGTCAGCCTTCTGCTCCTCAGATCTTTTTTCCAAATGTTTCTCTCAGTTTTCCCATTTGGCTCTTTAGTCCTTCCACACGTGTATTTCCTTGCTCCTGTTGTGCTTTCCACTTTCACCTTCCAGGTTTTACTCTGTCTGATTTCTTTGTGTTTTTTGTTTTTTTTAATTTTCTCCCTGCTTTTCTCTATTCAGATTAGTTTAAAATATTGCTGGAAAAGCTGCTCTTTAGAAATTTCACCCAGATTGCTCTTAGAGCAGCTGCTGTCCTGGAATTTCCAGTACTGAGTTAACCCTGAGCCCAGGGGATAGGAAGTCCCTGAAGGATCAAAACCCAGCTTCAGAATACTACCCCAAATATTGGCAAGAACCACCACAACCAATAGTATCTGAAAGCTCTTCCCACAGTTTTGACATGACCTAGTATTTTAAGGGTAGTGTTTGGTTTTGTTTGGTGTTTCTTTTTGTGTTTTGTTTCTTTGTTTTCTTTTGATTGTGTCCTTTGTTTTCCTGAAGGAAGGGATTTCTCTCTCCTTATTTATCATTCTTAGACTCATCAAATAGTTAAGGTTGGAAAAGACCTCTGAGATCATCAAGTCCAACTGTCTATGCAACACCACCAACCCCACTCAACCACTATTGACATTGGAGCAGAGAAGACACATTATGCACCTTGAGAAGACACTAGGACCTCTAAAACTTGCAGTATGATTTTCCTTATTTTCTTAACATAAACCCACAAAAATACTAATTTTTTAAAGATATTGCAGGAAAATTCTTGATCAGTAAACTGCCTTCTCTTACTGAGAAAGCAGTTTGCTTAGCAGTAATCAAAGATGCTGCAAAACAACTGAGATATTTTTCTGAATTGAAAAATGTTCTTCAGGAACTTGAAATTAACAGAACTCTTTTCATAAGATTATAGAAATTAAATATATAAAGAAAGAAATCTGTAAAAGCAAATGGCTATTACCTTCTGGTGTTGCAACTTTATTCTCATGTATGCAAACCTGACAGTTCCTTTTCGTTCCTGATCAATTTTAACTTGCTGACTTGCCATTTTTACCAGATATGAAAACTGTGAACTTGTTTTATTCTTTACACTAAATTTTGTCTCAATAACTTAAATGACATTTCTTGGGATTTTTTGATGTTTACGTATCCCTTCTAACCAATACTAACTTTTTAAATTTAAATCACATATATCTGTAAGACTAAACCAAAGAAGTTGCCTGAGTTAGCTTATTTGATTATTTACAGAAGAAACCATCCAGATTTTTTGAAGCTCAATGAGCGAATGTTTCTTATCAGTTCCATAAACCTGTTTGTATAGGAAAAAAATCTGTAAGTACTATTACCTCTTGATTGCATTTAATATTCAGAAATATTAAAGCTTTGCTTCTGATTTTTTTATTTCAGTTGGAAGGCATTTCAAGCTTAATTTAAACAAAATAATATTGAAATGTACATCCAATGCCTTGATTTCATTTGCAAAGCCAACTAGACAACCACACTCTTTGGGAGTTTTTTCTTAAAGGTTCTGCATCAGGGAATGCTTCAGATATGCTTTGCCTGAATCTCATGTGGGGCAAAGCCTTAATTAGGAGGTCATAGCATTTGAATGTGATTTTGTACTATTTAAAAGAAGAAATAGAGATCAAATTGATATTTTACACTGCTATTTATAAAATTAATTACTGAAGAGCTGTAGACTTATAAGAAAAATGAAAAAAAAAAATCTGAAAAAATACCCTTAGTGGATGATGTTGGACTCGATGATCCTTGTGGGTCTCTTCCAACTCAGGATATTCTGTGATTCTGTGTTATATCTATATGTTTACAAAATATTAAATGATAGGCAACATTCTGTTTTTTTAAAGATTGAAACTCACGGTCAATTAATACAGTATTTCCTAAGATGTTTGACTTTATAGGCTGCATTAGTCACATAACAGTTAATAAACCATGAAGAAAATAAAGCTCAGTGATTGCCTGGTGTTTTGTTTTATATATGCAAACATCTGATTGCTGGTATGGCTAGCAATTTGATAGAAATTTTCATGCAAGCAAAGCAGCTTGGTTTGGGCACAGGTGATTTTACTTCTAGCTTATATCCAGTGGTGTACAGACTGTCCATATCTCTTGTTTTACTTTCAAATCTGTTTCCAGATTTCCTCCTCTGTTCTACCCAGTTTGGTGGTCTGTAATAGACTGCAGTCACATCTCAGTTACAGAGCTTGAATAAAGTGTAAACAAGGTTTTAATGTGGTTAGAGATTGCAGGGCCAACACACTTAAAAGCCTTAAAAGTCTGAAGAGTCACCATTCCCTGTATCCCATTTCCCAGGATATCTGGTACCACCATGAATACCCCTCAATACTTTAGTTGTTGAATTTGTCACAAGATCTTCAAATGAACATCCATTCTCATAATAATTTCTTCTGGCAGGCTGAAATGCCTTAAGTCTGACCGTTTATGAATATATTTACTCTTTTGGGCATAACTTATTTGAATTCAAAGCCAAAGCTGTGTCAGTGAAGGTGTTTTGATGTGAAGGTGTCAGGCTAAATGACTGCACTGGAAATGAATCTATTATTATAATAATCTTTAGAGGAACACAGGTAAAGGCAGGCACTGTTTATATTTTATTTTTTAATGAATCCTACTAATTCCCACACTTTACCATCTCCTTTTTTCCTTTAAATTTCTCCACAGGGAGATTTAAGTATTAAATTTAAGTATTAAAAATTAAGAGAGATTTAAATTTTTGCCATGGACAAATTTAAGTGCAGGTATACATTGTCTTTTACTGATTTTGGTTTTATTTCTAATTTTTAATACATTATTTACAGATGCAGTGTAAAATATTTTGTCATTGAAATGCTCTCTGTGAAAACATGAATAAAACCTTTTTTCTCCTCAAGCAGCTTTCTGGTAGATTTGTCTACCAGCAGAAGCCCAGATGCTATCCTCTGCTGCGCATTTATTCTACTTGAAGCATGATGTAAATGTCTGGAGCCCTGGTGTAAGTCCTAGATGTGAAAGCTGTCCTTGGAAGGTAGATCCAGGCTCAGCACACTCCTCTCATCCCAGAAGCTCCATCTTGGCTCAGCCACCTGCAGTATGGACAGAAGGGTTTCTCCTGGACCTCAGAAGTCAGCCAGCACCCTTTAGGTGGTATGGAAAGGGACTGGTTAAAAGGCACAAAAGAAAGCTTTTGTGAACATTTTAACCATGCCATTGGGTTGTCCCAGCCCTGATTTTACTATTTGAGTTTTCCCTCCATTCCTCCTGGAGAGGTAATAGAGGGCTGCATCTATGAATTATGGGAGCAGTTGCAACCACTCCAAACACCTCAGCTAATAAGGAAATGGATAAACTAAATCTACAGGAACTAGTTAAATAGTCCTGAAACACCTTCTGCTTCAGGCTGTGTTCAGGAAGTGTGTGCTTGCTTAGCAGGATATTAATCCTGCCATATCCTTGTAAAAGCAAAGTTCTGAGTTCTGTGAAGTTCTGCTGAGAGTTGTGGAACTTGTCATGACATTCTGACTGCATGGAGGAAACTGTAGCGTCTGGTTTTCTTTAACTGTGATTAATATTTCTTGAGAATTGTTCAATGAAATAGTTTTTCAAAAGGAAGTAATTGAAACCAATCTTCCACGTGTATCCCAGAAGAGAGAGCTGCTGGTGGCCACTGTGTTAGTTAACAGTGTAATCCAGACATGGTATCTCCAATCACAGATGCATGGCTTTGCTGTAGGATTCTGGGCTACTGAGGGATAGGTCTGTTTTGCTTTTGGTGTAAAGCCTCAAAATATTGACGACTTTTCTCAGTGTATCTCTGAAAATAATGAAATATCTTAGGGAACAGAATTCCAGTTTTCAACCTAGTCCTGTGTTTTAAGGCTAGATTTTCTTCTGACCCTGAAATTCTGATGAAATTTCTATATGTGTTTGCTGCTATGTTCTTTAAAAATGTAGCCAGAATTTCAGGGATGCTTCCATTGCTACTTTGTTCAAGGATTTATGCTTCTGGAAAGGAGTCCTACAACAATTCTTTGACAGACTGTCACTTTGCATCTTCAGGTTTTAACTCTGAATTTGGCAGGAGATTTTTTTTTCATCCTGTTTTCAAGTGAAATGAAACCTGTGTGGCTGAGCTGCTTTTTTTTTCTCCTCTTTTCCAGTGCCTTCCCTCAAATAATTGCTAAGCAAGTTGATCAATTTTAATCAAATTTGATGGAAAGAGAGAGCTGCAATAGACATGAAGTTTAGGAAGAAAACAGGTGCTTGAGTATGTCTGAATTAGTGCTTTTACCAGGGAAAAGTGATACAAAAGCCAGGAGCCAGCTCACCAGTCAGCCCCTAGATTTTGCCCTAGCCTTGGCAGAGGCACCAAGGGACAACAGCACAGCAAGGTATTTGCCAGGGGATTTATTGAGATAGTGCTCAGGAGAAACTTGTTAGCCTAAGCTCGGGTCTTTGCAGTGTGATGGCAGCCATGTGATATACTTTAAAAGAGGATCAAAGAACAGACCTACCTTGGGGTGGCTAAGTTAGCCAGAACTGACAATCAAATATTAAATAATTAAACTGTTTTAGCTATTAATTGTAAGTGAATGTTGTTTTTAATTGTGCTTTAATAATGCCATGCCCTTTATAACCAAAATTAATGTTTTCTGTCTCCCTGTTTTTGAAGTACATGTCAGTTTAATTAAACTATTAATGGTAGACAGATTTTTAAGTACTTTATATTCTTCATTAAATTGTATCTGTTCAACAAGCATAAACAGGAAAATAGACTCAGTTAGAAGCAGATTCACATTCTGCCTGATAAATCATTCATCATCTGATAAGATGTTGAGGCATGCTTGGTTTTTTGTAGGCTCACAATAATAAACAAATACGCTTTTATATTCTAATATTTATTGAGTTCATAGAAAAATAAACAAGACTCTTCACTTTTAATCTTAACAGGTCTGAAAGCTGTTGTTTGCCTTTATGACTGGTCAGTGAATGGAAAGCAATATCTTGATGGTCTGAGGGTCAATGTTAGTTCATTTTGTCTGAGGTGCTTGTTAGCTGAATATTTCTCTGGTTTAGGATATAGTTCTCTCAGGGCCATTCAGTTGCAGTAATGATGAATATTTCTACTGTTCCTGCAGTGTTATTTAATTGCATCTGGAAAAAAAATTAAAATATCTTTTGATTTGGCAGAAATGATATATTTATTAAAAAAATGTGGACTAAGTCTCAATCCTTGTGGGATCCATTGCTGGAAGCCTGATGAAAACAATTTTTTTTTAAGATTGTACAAGACAGAATTATGGCAAGGTCATTTCTTCTCTGGTGGTAAAGTTTGCAAATCCTAATGGGCTGTTAATGGGCTAACAGGAAGAAATTAGGAAACATTGCAGCAACTGCTCATGATACATTCCTGTGCATATTATACAAGCAGACAAAGATGTGACTGGTTATAATAGAGACAACAATGTTCTTCCTTTGTGTGGCAGATCAATCAATAGCCAGGCATGTGATCTTGTTCACTATTATGTTAGTAATGAAACCTTCTTGTGATGTGACAACTGTGGAATAACATTTGGTCACAAAGCTGGTGTTAACAAGCACAACTGGCACTCTGGTAATTAGACTGATTTCTGGTCTACTTTCACAGATTGTCGATAAATGCAGTAAACAACAGGCTGCTTTTTTTTCAGAACAAGTTATATGAAGTCATCATCCATTTGGCAGTATGTACTGTGCTCTCCTTTGTTTTTTATCAGACTGGGGCAAAGTGGAGATATGCATATATTTCTTTATAAAATCATGTTTTTTTCAGTAGAAACTTTGTGTGCAATGTTCAATGATCACCTAATTAACTTCAGCCTTTTTTCTCTTGGGAAGAATACTAATTTCTCAGTTACAGGTAGGCAATTAGATGGAGATGTTCTTTCTCAAATATCCAATGTTGTCCTCTCTGATAAAGCCGTGTCTGCTGTGGACAGCCATTAATATTGTTTAAGGAGAAACTGAAATATTAAAAGCCATAGATTTCCTTGGTTTTAAAGGCCAGGAATATAGATCACATACAATTGTAGTATAATTTGTTACATTACACAAAATAACTACATTGAGCCATGGATGTGCTGGGCAGATTTTCCATAACCAGTTTAGGACTGTTATGCCAAATTTCACTTGCTGTGTTTTACTCTTCTCATAGACTTCACTAGTGGAAAGCTAAACTGTAGGTTGGTCTTTTTACCTTCATGACTGATTGAGGAGTGAGAGCTTCTTCCCTAGGACCTGTACCTCCTCCAAGCCCATAATCTGTCTCTTCACATAGGAAAATGCACGAGTGCTGTAGTTTTGCCTCCTTTCCTTCCAAAGCAGATGAATTGATTCAAGTGAAGTACTTCTGGGGGAGCTGCTCAGTTTATTTTATATTGGCTACATGCCAAAGCTTAAGCTGGAGGCACTGTAACATGGATGCTATAAAATAGCACAAGTTTCTATGCTTGCTGTCCTTCCACAAGGTGAGTTCAGAAACTGGAAAGAGTGTGTGGGATGGCAAGTAGTGGCAGTGTCATGGTGTGTCTGGGCACTGGAGCTACCTGGTGCTTTGCTCAGATCTGCTGAAGTCCAGCTTCATGTCGACCTCGGGGATCTTGGTATAACTTGACTGAGAAGGGTTTCTTTCTCATGCTAAGCCGTGTTTTGACCACTTGCTATAATGAAGTCCATTTTATGAGATCAAGAGAGCAGTGAGCATTTCTTCATGGCTGTTATCGATGGTTGCCAGATCCTAATTCCCTGTGCAATCAATGAAAAGCAATAGGGAGGAGTGTTTTACAGTAGGTACAGCAGGATTAAGGCAGGAAAATGCCTCATTAGCAGTCAGTGAACATAGAAACTAAATTCATGCTCATAAACCAAGGAGATGTTTTGGACAAGTTCATTCAGCCATAGGTATCAAGTCAGAGGATATAAATAGCAGTGAACACAGAATATGAATCTGAACAGTTGGAAATGAAGATCAGAGGTGTCTGTTGCTTTTCCCTTCAGAGCAATTTCTATTCTGACAAACCTCTGAGAAAGACCAGTGAGGCACTGTAAGGCTTGTGAGTTTGTACTGCTGAAAAGTCTGCAGGCTTCTAGGAAAGAAGGGCTCTGTAAAGTAAGATAGGATACATGGATTTTTTTTCTGAAAGGGCAGAACATCCCTATGTAGGAAAGGATTAGTAAGAGCTCTTTGAAGTTTTCCAAAATGCCATGAACTCAGGGAAAGGGCAGGGTAAGAATCTCTCCTTTGACTTGTAGTTGCTGAAGATGGTGGTATGATTTTGAGTGAGACCTCATGTTAAACAATCCAAGTTTGGTTGTTCCCAAACAGCAGATTGAGCCCGACCTCCTGCTGAAAGCAGTTTGGCTGTGAGGCCAGACCAGTCTGCTCTTGTGAACCTCCAAGGATGGAGATGATATAGCCTCCCCGAAACCCTGCTCCACTGCTGTTCCCCTGCCCAGAAATCACACTTGAAGTATACGTGTGTCTTTTCACCAGTTTCTTCAGTTCCAACATGATTTTGTTTGGAGCCAATGCTTCTCGCAGCTACACACAGATTTCTATGGCAAAATCTATTGGTGAAAGACTCAAATCTGCTGCTGATACAGCACTGAGACTGTATCTACCTGTCAATGTGAGTCCATAAGCAATGAATCTCTTCTGCTGCAGAAAATCAGAAAATAAAAGTCTTAGCTGCTAGAAGAGATTGGCTTCAAGCACAATCACCTGCAGCAGATAACATGAATGATCATGCCATTTTAAAAAAGGGGTGATTGGTCAGAGCATGTGTGAAAGCATCACATGTTTGGAGAAACAGCCTATGCACTTGGAAGGTAACTGAAGAAACAAGACAATGTGATGTTTTGCCATTCATATCATTTAGGATTTGCCTGTTGTGAGGAGGTTTTACCATACAAATGATTCTGTCAATGAACGGCAGTGTAGAATGTTTCCTGCTGTGTGGCTGGAAAATCTTAGTCATTGCTGCATGTATTTATACCTTCCCAGTGCACTGTCTGTAGAAAAGGTTTTGTCAGGAAGGAGCACTGTGAACTTCCTTCTTAAGGGTGCATTTCACATTCTAAATTAATTTCTTTGGTAAGATTGAATAAATTCTAGTTTACTAGCTTTGATTTTTAAAGAAACGGAAGGAAAAAGAGCACAGCTAGTGATAGAGAAGTTGCCTTGGCATTTTGTGTTCATTTGCCCTCAGTTACTTCCATATTAAATTGCTCCATTTCCAAGGTATTATAATTTTTTTCCTAAGTGCCTGCTGTTTCGTCTACTTGTGGAAAATGAAGCTCAGTTGTTTATGGCCTGCACTGTACTTCATCACTAACCTTCAGCAAGTGTGCAAGCTCTGGAATGAGAATAAAGCTTCATTGGTGGTGGCACAGCATGAGACAAAGTATAATGCATATTACTGTAGCTCACCTGTGCTGGCTTTCCCTTGCTTATTGTGATAAGTTTGCTTTGTTAGCAGGCAAAATAGGCACAGCTTAAGGGGTCTTTGTTCTCTGATTGACGTACTGACTCCTGCTAACATTAATTAGAAAAATGGACATCTATTGACAAGAGGGCAGACACTTGAGGAAGCAGGTAAGTGCAGGAACAAGGTGACATTTTTATAGTCACTTTTCTGACCATTGAACAACCACATAATTGAACTTTGAGTCTCTTTAAATACAAAGATTGCATTACTCGATAAGTGGCAAAAATCTAGTGAGGGTCAGGTCTGGCCTCTACTTTTGAGAGAACAAGACACAAGACACCAACTCAACCCATGCTTAGGCTTGTCCTCAGTAAAATACCTCTTGACACCTGTTCCACAATCTTACCAGTTATCTTCCAGTTTTCATCTTCCCTATGGAAATGATCAGTTAAAAATTCATTAAGGAAGTTTTGTCACTATCTAGAGACCTCAGAATTTTTTGCACCCTTTTGGTCTTGTTTTGAAGGCTACAGAAGTGTGAAAGAAGGTGGAGGGAGAAGGATGGCAATCACTGGCAGTCTTCTGGCAACAGACAGAGCTCTATGTTGTGACTATTTGTGATCTCCAGACCTGCTGTAAGAGGAGGTGCACCACAATGACTGGTGAGGATGGATTAGCTCTCACTGAAATGACAAAGGTGTCAAGAGTTTCCTCAGCGTTTAATTTAGGTAAAGACATTAATTCTCTGGATGTCTTCCTTCAGACATACAATATATCTGTCTTTCCAATTTCTCACCGGGAGTTAGATCTTGAATTTCTGACTTGACTGGATAAGGTAACTAGCCAGAAGAAATAAGAGATCAGCTGAGTTTTCTAAACTAAGTTTGCTGGGAAGCCTCAGGCTCCTTCTAGCTTTTCAGGCTGCAGCAGTAACTAAGAACATTTATTCCTATTTCCACTTGGCAAAGAAGGTTTTTTTTTTTTTTTTAAATTGTTTTTCTTTTTTTCTTTCAGTTATGGGCTTCATTGCAGTTACTTTTCTGTCTTTCCCAAATTCAGTTACTGAAAAGCCACTTTTTGGATGCCTTTAGCTAATACTCTGAGTATCCATTTAAAAAAGCTAGGCATAGGTATGATGTATAACAGCTTTTTGGTTCAGTTGCAAAACTGAACCCAACCCAGCTGAACCTGAATCAGACAGTTTAATTTACAAAGTTAACAAAACAAAAAAGGTATTTTTATTCTACCACCAAAGCAAAAAGCTTAAAGATTTGATGATTTTTTTTCCTCCCCCCTTTTTTTTTGTTTTTCGGTAAGTATTTTTTTCAGTCATAACACATTATCATATCATAGTGATAAAGTTACTTTTAGAAAAACCTCCACTTTTTAATCTGACTTTTAAAATGCTAAAAACTGTTTGAACATTAAAAAAAAAATAAATTCAATCCCGTCTGCTTTTTAAGCCAAAGGTATGTCCTATACAGAGCCCCATGACAGAAATTGTGTCTGTTCCCCTGTAACTCAGTTTGATGTTGAAGACAGCCCTGTGGGGTGAGGGCTCCTGCATAGCCCTACTCGGAAATGGTGGTCAGTGCAGCCAGTGCCAAAAGCACCATTGGCAATCTACTCTGTTTGTTGATGTGCTCCACAGATTTCCTAAACTGATTTAAATTGTTTTCTAGGCTCTCCTCAATGTGCTACATATGTATCTATGAAGTATCTCTGATTATGGTCTAGGCAGGGCACAATTAAAAAGAGGTACTTATTCCTACAGCTGCTCCAATGATTTTATCCCTCTCACCTCTGTATTTAAAAATGTATCTGTGAAGAAAACCTAGTTAAGCACACCTAATGCTGGTCATGTCTGTGCAAATTGCAGCCAGCTTGTACCAGAGAGGGCTGATGGCCCTGTGTGTGTTTGTAGCATCTTAACCTAAGGCTGTGCTAATGGGAAGCCTGCAACCTGGGCAGGCAGAGAGCACCACCAGCACTGCTTCCCTTCAGGGAGGACTGCCACTGTGGTGTCTAGCACAGGGCCACATGCTGCTGCTCTCTGAAGCCATGAGAGGTAGCAATCCTCTGGGCAACCATGAATTTTGCCTGTAGACATTGCCTACCTTCCTGCTGCCCAGCTGAGTTTCATGAACTTCTAGGTAAATTCAAAGCCTGGTGTGACTTTCAGTGTTTCTGCTTGGAAGATGGATACCTAACATATTTGAGATCCTTTGTCATTTGGAAACCTTGAACAAATTTAGTTAGCGTTTTAATTTTTGTTGGATTTATAATTGTGGTCATGTGTCAAGAGGTTACTTTAGACAGCTTGGTAAGCTGGAAAAGCTAACAACAAATCCAATCAAGTAAATATTTCGTTTCAATGGCTTTTCCTCTCCTTGTTTCAAGCCCAGAAGGAGGCCTTAAAGTTGATGAGAAGATAAATTCAATTATAGTTACAGCGGACTTTGGCTCTTAGCTCTCATACTACCTTTCCTCATCTTTGCCATCCATCCTATTGCAATCGTTTAAATTTGCCCCAATAGTAGTTTGCCTATTAGCTTTGCTAATGAATTTACTAGTGCAAAAGACCACTTGCAGGGCTGTCCTAAACATAATGAATGTAATTATTTAGCACAAAACCAGGGCAGCATCTTTTTCTCTCTTGACAAGAATAATTCTTTATTCTCTCATTAGCTATGTGCCTTGGTCTGGGTAAACTAGTTATTGACCTGCTCATTTAAGGAGCTTCACTCTAAATGCTTCTTCCCTTATTTAACTCAGACAAGTTCCTGTAATTTCCCCTCACCATGCAGTGCTAGCCAGCAAAATGTAACCGTTGTTCATTTGTTGTGAAGAGAGCTGGAAGACAGGAAGCTATTCTTAGATGGATGCTCAGCCTCCTGAGCCCTGCTTGCTTGTCCCTGGTTATAATGGATACAAAACTGTATGGGGCTTAGTAGACATCATGTAAACTCTATAGGAAATCTGAGCCAATGAATCATGGAGACAGACCCCTACTGAGCATTGTGTGTCTGAATAGACTGCAAATAGATAGAAAAGCAGCTTAAGCAAGTGGCTTTCATATGACAAGAATGCATAAATTAGAAATGAATTGAGAGTATCTGTTGTTTTAAGGCAGTTGGATTTTTACTTTCTGTACCATTTCCCTGTTGTAAAAAAATCACTAATTACTCAGACTACACTGAAGGCTGATGCAGGGTTTTTGCATAGTTTTTATTGATTTTTAAGTGTTCTCCACTGGGCTATGTCAGCTCAGCCCGGCAGTGCTGTCCCACATTGCCTCCTCAGCAGTGGTATAGCCACTCTGTCCCATTCAGCAGTGTCTGGTGGCATCCTTGGGGAGTCCCACCTGTGGCATGATACATTAAAATGGCAAAAGCAGGACTCCAATGGTGTCAGGGCTTTACAGGCTCTCCTCCCAGCTCGGACCACAGCACCGGTTGAACTGGGATTACCTCACAGTGGAAGCAGCAGCTTCATAATACTCAGTACTGGGCAGCAATTAGTTGCTTCTTTCTCTCCCTGGGCCATTCATTATGTAGGGCTCCTGCCTGTTCCCACCCTGACCATCAATGAGTGGAAGGGAGCAGCACTTCCAGACAACCTTCTCCTGGAGTCAGCTTTCTGACTGAAGGAGACATCCCAGTTGTGCTGAAAGGCAGTCTTCATGCTCTGGATCCATGTTGTCCTGAGTCAAAGGCAGTGGGCAGAGAGGCTCAGCTCTGAGATGATGGTCATGTAGTGTAGGCAAGGATGAGGAATGTAAAATCCCAAGACCTAGCCTTTTTCTAGTCTCAAGGTAATAGCTTGACCTTTCTGCTTAAAATTCAGCAGGCTCCTCTGAGAGGATACTCCCTCTGCATCCATGGTCTGCAGGTGGATACTGGGCAGCACTGACAAACCACATGTGCTGATCACACATTACCACTCTCTGCTTAGCCACAGCAAGACAACCACCCAGGGATCAGCTACCATTTCCACAGCTTTCTCTGCAGCAGCATCACAGATCAAAGTGGTAAGTTTTTTGTCCTCTTGCCCTTGCTGAGCGCCAGTGCATGTTCCCTGCTGTACCTCTGGAGCACTCTGTCTTCCACTGCAGCCCTGTGCAACTCCTGTAAAGTGCAGCTGGCCAAGGGTGCAGAGGATCCTCTGCCAGCAGCAGCTCCAGCATAGCACAGGGGAGTGGAGGACAGTGATGGAGCAGGCAGAGACAGGGTAGGCAGTTCCGATGCATGTTTGTATGCTGGCTGTGAAAGAGGTTTGGGATGTTTCCTTTTGAGGCAGTACCATGTTGACTGTAACTGCCCTCACACCTTCTTCAGCACACACTGAATTGGCTGCACAGGCAGGGTCATGGTGCTCCCAGGTCTTGGAAAAAGTGGCCAGGTGCTTGCATTTGCAGGAGAAGGGCTGAAGCTATTACCAACTATGGCCTCAGTAACAGCAGAAATGATGTCTGGTCTGTGGCAGCTGATGTGGTGGTAGTGGGACTGGGAATGAAGTGCTGTTGGGTTCAAGGGCAGCAAATGGGGGTGCATGTAGTGGCTGACTGCAGTTTTTGTTGCTTGCTTTTTAATTGTTTTCTGGCTTTTTTTGGTGTCCTTTTTGTTAACTTTGCCATTTCTAAGATGAAATATCCTGTCTGTAATTGTTCACAGATTGTGATAATAAACTGTGGGCAGATGGCCCATGGTCTGTGGTCCAGCAATCATGTGAGGGAGACAGATAGCTGCCCTCAGTTGTGCTTATAAATTCTGGTGCTAGAGTTGCTGTTTCTTGTGGCCCATACTGGGCCACATCACCTCCTGCTGTTATGATCTAGGTTTTTGACTGCGTCATTTGTGCCAGAAGTCCACATGAGGTCCCTGGTTATATATAATCTGTATGGCCTCTGATAGGCCTTGGCAGCAGCATCTCCTTGCCTTTGTCAGGGGAGGGAAAGGGTGTCTCTGCCTTTTCAGGTGGAAGCTGGTGACTGACACCTGAGTGACTTGCCTAAGAAGAGCGGGGAGGGGAAGAGCCCAAACAGCTGAGAAGACCTCATTCAGGGGGCTGAAGTCCTGCAGTGAAAGCAGACTGGGAAATGAAGGGGTCCTGCCTGTGGGCAACCTTTCATGCTTGGTGTCACTTGCACACCTCACCTGATCCAGTCCTGCTGACAGCATTGCAAAGCCTGTGCCATGCTTACCATTGCACCATTTAAAACATAGCTCAGTTCCATGTGAAGACCTCATCAGGTCCTGCAGCTCCCAGCCCCTGTGGTCTGGGGAGCTGCTCTGGAGCAGCCATTAGGAGCATGAACCATCCTGTGTGCACCTGTCTGCAGTGTGTCTGTGTTGTGCTAACTGCAATAAATCTATGGAAATGTGGCTTGCACAGCATAATGTAAAAAAGCATCAGATTTTGTTTTAGAAGTGAATATAAATTCCAAACCTACCCTCTGCCAGTGCAAAGTATTCATATTTACAAAGTGAAAATTGGGCACTATATTTTAGTTGCCTGGTTTTCTCAAAATTATTCTTAAAAAATCTAATGTATTTAATAGAAAAGCTTTTAGGGTATTTGATATGAGACAGCTTACTTTCAAGGTGTTTTTCCATTTCTCCTAGGTAGATTCAGAAAAAGAAATGCTTTATTTTAAGCTAGCATTTGTCTGTTTGAATGTAATTGTGCTGCAAAAACTTAGCAATAAACACCTTCACCTTAGGGAAAGATGGTTAACATTTTCATTGCATTTCTATGTTTGAATAATGATTCTTTAATATATCTTTTTCTTGACTGTAATTCCCACTCTCCTTATAAGAGTAACTTGGCTTGACAGTGCATGAATTCTAAGACAAAAATAAGACAAATTAGGAAGAAATGTATTGGCAGTGGAGAAAGGGCAGCAGGACAAGTTGGTATAACTAAAAAGTATTGGTTAAAACAATCTTCAGCCTGAGATTTAGAAGGCTGTGTACTTTAATACTGTTTAATTACAGATTGTGTGGGGCTTATTGGGGTGTACGTGTGACTGGGGACCAGGCCTCAGTTCATAAGACCCTGTCTTGACTCTCAGACCTGCCCATTGTGTGGCTTTGCAGAAGATGGGAGATGTGGAAATGTAAAAATGGTGTGCCAGGCACTGAGCTGGTCTCTAATGCTCTGCAGTGTATGAAAAATGTTTTCTTTGGGTCTTGCTGAGGACATTGCAGGGAGTACTTACTAATTCTTGGCTTGCTGTATCCTCAAAAGTAGAATTAGTTTTGGATGGCAGCATTTTTCTAATGCCTCCAAGTTTTATTTGTAATGGCTACAGCTGATAGGAAGGTATTATATATGTAATACAAACTCTTCCCATTCGTCAGTAGAGTGTCCTGTGGCATCACGTTTTTACACTTGGTCGTTATGTTTGTAGCTCTGGTACCTACTCTTTGCCAATCCTTATTAGTTATTTCATGTGAAATATGAGTAAGGAAAGAAAGCAGAGTGATTGCAGTCACTTAATTCTCCTTGCAGATCTTTTTATTTCTTAGCAGTCACTGTTTTTCTATGAAAAATGGTTTGATACCAAAATATTAGAGTGTAATTTGCAGGAAGAAAATTAATATATTTCCCATCTTGGCAAGTTTTCTTACATGTTTAGTACTGAGACCTTAAGTTCAGCTTGTTTTTAAAGGTTTGATGTAACTTAATATTTGAGGCTAGTTTGATGTGATGCACAGAATTGTATTGGCTGTTCTACTAGACTGGTCTTTAATGCAATTTTAGGTAGATTTATTTATCTGAGTTTTAACAGAATCAAATGAGTATCAAGCAATTACATATAACATACATACAGCACTCCCACTATTATGTAATTGCTAAAATGAGGAGCAGGGCAAAACATGAGGTGTGCATGTTAGGGAACAGCGCTGAATTAGGATTTCTGCCTGTGTGATACAGAAATGTGATAAAGGCAAGGGGAAAATGTATTCCCCAAGATTTATATTTGAAAATGTGAACACAAAAGATAAAGGGTCTAGGATCGCTTTTACTTTTAGAGGGAATGTCCTTTTGAGGGTTAAGGTGCAAGCTGTTTCTTCATCTCTAGCAGTGGGCTTTGCCTCCCACCCACTAAGAGAAGAAAGTGCCCTGCGACACTGTGTGGACCTTTGGTGAAGTTACCTTTTTGAGTTGCTCTTCAGGAAGCCTTTTCTTGTTCCAGCTTGTGAGACTTTCAGGTAGTCTCATCAGAGCTGTTATTTCCAGTCTCATTGTCCACTGGTGGTACAGTACCTGAGTCAGGACCCTCCTATACAGCAGAGAGCACAGGGACATGTACCCCCTCTCACAGACATTGTACTATTTATCAGAGAGTGGAAAGGGAGGCAAAAAGCCCTGTAATCACAAAGACTTGTGCTGTGTGATAACCTTGAATCAATTTTTTTTATTTTTCCTCTGCGGATACGTATTTGTATCTAAGCTCATCCTTTCAAACTCCTCTCATGAGACTGATCATTTCTTGGCATCCCAAGAGAAGGGGGTCACTGGTGTTTGAGGGAGTTGAAGGAGCAGCATAAACACTTTAAGAGTCAGTAAATGAAAGTGATGTACTTTGCTCCAATACTCATCAAACAGAAAGAAGAATCTGTCTCAGCAGGCTGTAGGATGATCATTAATTTTTAATAGTGTTAATGTTTATTAGTGACAGATGATTGACTTTAAGTGCCTTATGAATAATAAATAAACGATGTGAATTTTGGGCATCTGCCTTAGATTTGTATGCAAAGCCTGTGGGACTAAACTTCACAATTTCAGGGGAGTGTAGCTTTGATTCCTCAACATATGCTATAATGTAAGCTTTAAGACTTTTCAGGTTTTAGCTCCAAT
Source organism: Bucco capensis (assembly GCA_013396975.1). NCBI lineage: Eukaryota > Metazoa > Chordata > Aves > Piciformes > Bucconidae > Bucco > Bucco capensis. Next base: position 161,402 of record VWZO01017254.1, read on the forward strand.
AAACCTGGAAGGCCTTTCTGGCCCCTTTCTTAAGGCACATCGATTGCTTAGGGGCCTCAGGATGAGAGGGGAGCTCACTCCAGCTCTTTTGGCTAAGGCAGGACTGCTGGAAGGTACATTATTCACTCTGAGGCTCTGCTGGATTTCATAACACTTAAACACCTGTGTCCATCAAACAGAACACACAGGATCGCAGCTAGAGCTGCTCTTGACTTTGTAATTTCATTGACTGACAGTTTAATATCTATTTATTTTCACATCTGACTCCAGTAGAGACAGGCTGGCATCCTGAATGTCAGGATATTATGCTGACAACTGTGTTTTTTCATTACTATAGGAAAGAAAAAAGAAAAAAAAGAATAGAAAGAAAGGGTTCTTCATAAGTAAAGAGGTTCTATTCAAGCACAGCAACTGTAATAAAGACTGAATTACACTCCATATAAATTTGTTAGTAGTAACCAGTGATAGTTTATGTGTACATATTTATATAAGAACAAGGGCATACAGCTTTCAACTTTCTAGTTATCTGTCTATTCTATACTGTGAAATGCCATGTAATTATATTGTTTAAAATGCTGGAACAACTGCCTTCGCCATGGGCTCTTGTAAGCCACAGTGTCTTTGCTTAAATTAAATGTTTGAAATTGGCCTCTTATTTCAAGCCAGTTTTGTTTGCTTTCTAAACAGAAACAAGTGGCTTATCCCATCTACATTCTACAACATTGAAGCTACTTAAGAGAACATTTCAAGAAGAGAAAACAGAAATACGCATGTTTTGGCAAGGCTGTGTTAATGTGTAGAGAAAGAGGGTAAAACTGCTTCCATATTGGGTACCAGCCAAATGGCTGATGACTCTGTAATAATGTTCTCCAGATGTTAGGCAGTTAAACCAGACCAAAATGACTGTTGCTAACTTGCTGACATTCAGTGCTTACTATATAAACAGAAAATTTGTATTTTAATTCCACTTTAGTTCAATGGATTGTGATTAATATTGTAATCACCCTGATTCAGAGAACTTTTTAGACCAGACTCTTCTGGGATTTCTCAGAGTGTGGCACTATACATCAGCCCTGATTACATGGTGCTTCTGACTGGGAACTGCCCTGTATTCACATGCCTTAATGCTCCCTGAAACACTGGGTGTTATGGCAGCAAAAAAGAGACACAATTGCACTCTGTGGAACATTTCAAGACACTGAAATAAAATTCCACCTTATTCAGAAAGAGGAAAAAAAGCCCTTAAAATTCACAGCTTTTAATTAGTCATCAGGTGACATGAAATCACATGAACTTGTTTAATTTCTCAGCAGTCACAACGTTAGTTACTGTCATTAATACAAGGCATGGTTTACAGTTTTTTAAGCATTATTGTTATGCCTAATAAGTGTCTTATCTCAGTTTCAGGGTCTAGTCAGAACATCACAGTGTTGCATGCTTGTGGCCAGAAGAGGTGGCACTCCACTGCCAGAACATAGGCCATGTTGGTCCACTTTCAGGCATGCAGACATTACAGCGGCAGTGCCCGTTCCTGCACTATATTTGGCTCCCCTTGCCCAACTTGATCCATCCTTCACCTGGCTGCCTCTTCCTGAATTCTCACAGGGCTGTGCTGTCTTTACAGGTGGAATTCTAGGCTCCCTCTGTCCCTGGAGAGACACTTTGGTACTCACAGTGGGTTTCTGCACTGCATTTGCAGAAATCATTGCACAAGCCACATCCTAGGAGAGCCTTAGGATCTCTTCAGGAACCAGCCCAAAAGTGATACCATGCCTCACTTTTCCCCAGCAGACACCAGGGATTAGCTAGTTACCTTGCTGCTGCTGGCCACCTAAGTATCTTCAATAAACAGTCCTTGCTTGATGTCAGGTAGTTTTTTATCACCACGCTATACAAATACAGATGCATGGAGACCCATCTTGGTGGTCAAAGGTAAAGAGAAACACAGTGCTTGCACTTTTTCAAGTATGTAACCAGCAGGGTGAGATTTTGCATGCTAAAATCTGAAAAGATGTCTGTGCAGCTAATCAAAGGGGCAATATTTTAAGCCCTCATAAGGGCTTGGTGCTCTGCTTCCATTTACAGCAGTGTCAAGAGTAGAGCAAGGACAAATGGGAATCTTGTATGATCATAATGTTCCTATTTATATACACATAAAATAGAACAGGATTTTAAGAGCTAATGCAATTTTCTATTATAACGATGCCCTTAATAACAATATGGTTTCACTGCAGAGATATAAACAAATATAATAGAAAATGAGATAATGCCATAAAATAGATGCATTATTTTTGGAATTTGAAGGACACTTGCCAGAAAACATTTACCAACTTATGAAATCCACAGCAAATGAAATACAAACTTACCTTCTGCTGTTGCCTGGATATAATGTATTTACTGTGCAGTTTTCTTATTGCTGTGGATTTCTAACATAATTAGTTGTTTCTGTTGCCAAGTGTGTAGTATCTGACCTAGAATTTACCAGAACTCACTAAACAAATGTTGAAATCAGAAGAGAGATACTACCTTTTTAAAAATTCATTTGAAGATACAAAACTGGTAGTTTATACAGTAGAGCTATACACCAGCTAGATGTGCTATGATTATCTCAAGCCTATTATTGAAGTCTTCTGTTTAGATTTTGCATATACTTTGCTGCTAGCTCAATGGAAATGAACTGTAATATCCAATTAAAAACTAGATTTGTCTGCTTTAGATTATTAACATTAAAAATATTGTGGATGAAATAAAAGCTGACCTGAACCAAAACACATCCTATGAATGCACTGTAACTAGCACTTATTTTTAGAAAATACTACAGATTTTATTTATGAAATCAGCCTTCCTCTTATTACTTAATTTGTCCTTTCTATCTTAACTGCTTTAGTTATTGCTGAAATCACAGAACACTAAAATTCTCACAAGATGTTTGTTTTCTTTGTAGCTTCCTCTTCGGTTCTTTACTGATGGTGTATGTGTTTCTTTAATCATTTAAGGGTGTTTTGTCACATAAATGACCATTCCTTTCTCTTTCATTATGAAAGGCTATAACCAGGAGTACCGAAGTGGATTGCTGGATGGCATTTATCATCATGTCTTACATTACTGTGTCATCACTTAGCCATGTTCTTGGCGCGTTGACATTCTGAGCTGATTTTCCTCTTGGAGTTGAAGGATGCCTGGGGAAAGGGACACTTCTCCCACCAGGTGCTGAGGTATCTGGGCTATAACGTGTTAGCCAGGGATTGCACACCCCTGGGATGGAAAGTGATGCTGCAGTGTAAACCAGTTGTAGTCTTCAAAATAATGAAGAATGGATTGCGCCTTTGTTGTTGGGAGAACTCTCCTACTTTCTGCCTAGTTTAAGGGCATCAGACCTTGAACCTCCCTTCTCCCTTTTATGGAGGACAAGAGTAAGAAGGAATGAGAAATGTCTGTTTCTTGTTTTCTCAAGCATGGTTTGTGATGCCTAGCACAACTGGAGGTAGGCTTGGAGTATTTGGCAGGGGAGGGAGGACCAGCAGACTGGAGCTGTCTCAGTGTAAGAAAATTATGAGTGTGGCTATTGAAAGGGCTAGAGGGGAGGACGGGCAATATGGCTCTGTAAGAGAGGGGCACTGGGCTGTTGTGTCTGCTGAGGGGCTGAGGTAAGAAGAGGGGTGTCAGGGTGTGATGCCACACACCCAGTACTCAGGGCAGCAACTGGGGCTTGGGCATGCTAATGCGCTTTGCTGATGGCCTTGATCCACTGCCCTAAGCAATGGCTTCTTTGTATATGGCCATGTCTAAAATGAACCCTGGGAAATGATTTAACAGAGTCAGAATCTCTATGTCTACCTTTACTCAAGTTCTGCTGCCTTTCCTTCCCTAACACAAGGGATGGTGGGTTTTTTCTGGTGCCCCTGTTCTCTTCATTTCACAGGTTATCAAGGCAATATACCACAGATGCTCTCCTTATTATAAAAAATGCAGTTAGGTATGTAAAATGACAGTCTAAATGCTTCCGTTGCCTTTGTGATGTAGGTTTAAACCTTGAGCAGGGCATGTGATTTCAACTTGCCTTGAGCATAATAAGGAAGTAATTACTCAGCTGTTGAGAAAGGCCCTAATATCATTACAGATAACCTGAATGCCCAGGCAATATCTGCCTATTATTTGAAATGGTTTCAAAACATATTTCAAAAAAATAAAATCTCACATTCTAATCACATGGAAATAATATGAATTACAATAAAAAAGTGTTATGAAATAGTTCTAAATGTCAGCTTAGCATATTTTAGACTACTGGATCTTTAAACAGAGTTGAATAACATCTTTCATGAAGTAAATGTCTTTTTGGTAAACTGAAAGGGACAATGATATTTAAAGGTCTGTTAACATGGAGAGTTGGTTCTAGTTATTATTATTAAAGATCCAGCTGTATTACCTTTACACAACATTACCCCACAAATCCTTATTAAAACTGCAAGAGCAAACTGTCTTTCACTCTCTTCTTCCCTCCCTCCTTCCTGCCACAATCCTGAGATCTTTGATTCTCTCTTCTCTTTTTTTATGTGTAACAATTTCTCTAGTGAATAGCACTGGATGATCCTCACCCTGCTTCTGCCACGCTGCATCCAAAAGAGTCATACATTATAGCTGCTGTCAATGCTGCAAACTGGAAAAAACCTCTTATTTCTACATTACATTTCAGCCTCCCACGTATGACATGAACTACCCTGCAAATAGTTGTTTAATAGTTTTGAACTGCTTAGGAAATGGTAGTTGATTTCAATTTTTTGTATAAAGAAGTTGTTGCAGTAGTATGTTGTACAACTGCTCCTGCATTTAATTGAAAACAGACAAGCTGTCTGTCTGCCCATCTAACTGCCCACCCATCTGTGACCAATTGATATTAATAGTAAGTGCAATGCAATGATTCATTTATGCACAAGCACCCCCCCCCACCTGCCAAAAACTCCCTTGGGAAGGACTCTGTAGCAGTGTGCATCCCTGAAGGCCTGGAAGGGGTCTGTGGAGGTGTGCTGCAGGCTGGCAGCATGCAGCAGGCAAGGTGAGGGGTCTGGGCACCACGCTGTGCCTCTCTACACTGCATGGTGAGGGCTGAGGGGTGAATGGCTGTGGGGTCTGCAGGACAATTTCTCCCTGCAGCCCCCTCTGCTGCTAGCTCTTGCCTGGCCCAGTGTTTGAATTGTGCTCTGCTTGGGTAGGTTAGCCCCTTGTCTCCTAGCCACCTACTCACAGATGTTAATGAAAAGGAATAGCAATTAAAGAGTAGCTAGCCACAATCTACTTTTGATGCCTGCTGGAGACAGTGTGAGCTGTAAGGGAGGTCTGGTGCATGAGATGGAAGTGTTTGCTCTGTGTTTGTGTCTGTGTCTAGACACTGCTCTGTGCTATGCTCACAGTCCTTTCATCACCAAGCCAGCCTTGAACAAAGAAATGATTGGTTGTTTTTGCTGAGGTTCCTTGTTGGGTATTTAGTGCCAGGATTTGGAGCTGCAGAAGGGGATGTTGGCATGTTTGGAGCAGGTGGCTGAGGAGTGAGTGGGGCTGCAGACTGGGGCTATGTTGGGAGAGGAACAAGGGGAATGCACCCCGTGCATCCCTGCTGAGATATTGTTTGCTTTTACCTTAGGAATGGAGATGGAAAAGCATTTTGGAGTGATTTTGGACCCCTTTTAGTTGAGGTGGTTATATAGCAGGGCTGGAGTGGGCTGTTGCCTTGCTCCTGGGCACCCATTGGATGAGCATGGACAGTGTGTGCCAGGCCTTGTTCTTGTTGGGCAATTCAGATGTAATTTCTCTATTTTAATGTATAGAGAGAGTTTAGGTAAACATATGCGAGTTGTGCAGTGTCTGATGGTGCCGGGGCAGCTTGGAGGCCCTTATCTTCAGTAGTGGAAATATAGCCTGTGTGCTTAGAAATGATGAGGGAAAATTTCCTGGTGTTCAGCACAGTGAGTGCATCTCTGTGCTGAATGAGTCTACTAAATGCCATGTGCAGTTGGTAAATGGCTTCCATGGAGAGACTGCAAAACCTGACTGCCAGATTTTTTTTTCCTAAGAAACCTCAAAAAGGAATAGTTTCTATTTTCACAAAAGCAGAAATGTAATATTATACAAATGGAATTCTTTTCTACAAGCTTTGTTGGGACATACCAGTGTTCTTTTAACTGCTAATATGGACACAAGGATTGGGTGAGTAATGCTCCCACGAACAAAGATTCCAGGGAGATGTGTTGGTTAAAGCAGAAAAACACTTTGCCTGTAAACTGTGCTTCTCCAGGTCAGGTTGGATCTTTAGATGAAAGTTAATTACCTAGATTGCCTGATGGTGCCAGCCAGGAAAATCACCCACTTGGAGAAGGACCCTGCAGACCTAGAGCGATTGCTTCCATGCAGTGTTTTCTGGCAGCTGATTGTGGCTCAGGAAGAGGGAAGAGGACTGGGAAATTCCAGGTATTGCCTCTGCTTCAGCAGTTGCTTTTGTTCCCCATTGCTTTTGGTTCCTATCCATGTTAGCTTTCAGTATTAGATGAGCGCAGCCACAGACAAGACTCTAGGCCACAGAAGGAGTTCTGTGTTTGGGTAGCTAACAAATGTCTCATGCCATCTCTCCAGCCAGCCTGCTCCCTCTGCACTTCTCAGCAGCTGCTTGTCCTGGCCCAAGCAAGAGTTGCTGTTAAGGCTGTCAGGTTAAGAGTAGATCTGCAGGTAGTGGAAGTGCAGGCAGCTGGAAGGGTTGGAGGGAAGTTGCTTGCACTCAGTTATTTTTGCAACCCATTAAAGCTGAGGCTGGAGTGATCAGAAATAGCACTAATGGGACACTGCAAAAACTTCATTAAGATATGAAGCTCCAGAGTGCCAAGCCCAGCAATGCTACTGTAGTAAACTGTAAAACCACACAGAAGTGTTCATCCTTCTGTTTCTTTTTCATTGCTGTGGGCTTCTTCATGAGCTTTATACTGTGGTTACACTCTCAGAAAATGCACCTTCCTGTTCGAGTTTTTAAAGACTGTTTGCAAGCATCCTATCCTAACTTACTTTCTTTTCTATCTTCTGGATGGAAATCCAAAAGCATACAAGCAGTTGTGATTTTTATTTCCCTGCTTCTGGTATCCTTGGCTCCCTCTAAGGGAAAGGTTTTAAAAGTGCCAGGTTCCCAGGTCAGTGTTCCCTCTTGTGCTGGCTTGCTGATGATCTTGCTGGTAGAAATATAGGTTCACCTCCTCCAGGCGTAGGAGAGCTGGACCACACTGCAGCTGTGGAGGTGGTGAAGTGTTGCATTTCCTTTTAGTAGCTCTGTCAGCTTCCATGATTGAAGCCACATCTGCAATGCTGTTGCTGGCTGATGCTTGGGCAGCATGGAGTTGCTGCTCACCAGCAGCTGTGGGGCTTACCTCCAGTCTTCAGATGCGCCCTTGCTTAGCCTAGCTGCCCTTACCCAGGGTCTGCAGAAGGTGTTGGTTTGGAGCTGGCCCTAATGGATGGATAGGGCAGGGAAGGCAGGGCTAGGACACCTCTATCTGCTGGGGAGGGAGGCTTGCTGCTGCACAACTCCTTCAGGAGGAAGTTTGTGGTGGGGACAGCATCTCTGGGGTCATGGAGGTCTCCTCTTGCTGGGAAAACACAGAAACTGATCCATCTGTCCTTCATCCATCCAATAAATATTCTGCCCTGTGCCCTCTCAGTGTGAGGAAGAAAACACAATTAAAGAGTTGAAATGCTTTTATTTGTGAAGTATTAACTTCGTGTAATATATATTCAAAAGCAGATACTCGTTTAAAGGTTATATTTAGTATAGCTCTGCTCCAGTTTTTCTTTTTTATTATTATTTTCTTATATATCTTTCCACTTTCTAAGGCAATGCTCCAGTGACTACTGCAATATAATAGCTGCTTTCTCTCTCAGTACACAATTTGACAGCATTTATTCTTTCCTTCAGTGAACATAATTACTTCACATATGGAACCTGTGATAGCCTACAGGCATCTGAGAGAAACCAGAATCATACAATCTGTCCCCTTTGTGAGCTTAATTTACATTCACAAGTGTCATTTTAATAGTGCTGGCAACATGTAGGATAAAAATTACAGGTCAGCTGCAGCATGTCACAGGGAACTGTGCTTAAGTCAATAACATGGTATTATTACATTCTGGATAATTTTACAAGGTAGATCTCACAGGAGGAATTTGACCCCTATTTCTATAGTTTTCTGCCTTTTGGTTTCCTCCACAAAGTAATTCATTTAGAAATGGATGTTGCAAAGCTGCAAATGCATTGACAAAGAGGTTAGGCTGTAGTAGGCATTTCCAAATCTGAAAGCAACACCTTTCCCTTGCTGTAACTTGTAACAGTGCTTACAATTACCATGCATCTGACATATTTAGAAGTTTGCACTGTTAATTCTTGACATTTTTTTCATGACCTGTGTAATCAAAATAGTAAGGGATATAGCCTTCTGCCTTCTAATTTCATACAGCTGACGAATTTAAGCTTTCTGAAACTGATTACTTTTTAGCCAGCTGAAGTAGTCTCAGGCTAGGCATTTTATGGACGTCTTTTACAAGTAAAATAGCAAGCATCACAGAGCCATGTTAATACAGAGCTAGATATAGTACCCAACTTCATTTATGTATTTATGACACCCCAGGATAATAGCTAATTTCTTATCCTGGAGTCTGTGACACAACTATAAGTGCAATAAATAATCTAATAAAACGAGGTGATTTGTTTTAGTAAAAATTTGGGCTTGTTCAGAGTGCTGAATCCAAAATCAACCTCAGTTACCATTACTGATTATTTTCTGTTTGTACAAAACCCACAATTTACAGCAGTTTGTTTTCAAAGTTTATTTAGGAGACTACTCAAGAGCTTGTATGTTTTGTCTATAGTACTCTGATATTCAGAAAGCCCATATACGCACAGAGAAGACAAATACACCCCCAGGTTTCTCCCCCTGTGCACACATACTCCCATAAATCCATTCTCTGAATCACACATTTGTTTGCTTCCCCCCACTGTCCCCCAAATCCGCATCCTTCTCTTGCCAGAAGCACTATTACTTGTTCAAGGAACACAAAGGGGAAAAATATATACTAGCTAATGATTCATTTCCGTGTCACCACAGTGTTAAGTTTGAGTGTTGGGGTTTTTTTAATTAAAAAGCCCCACAAAACAAAAAGCATTTTATTTCTCTGAGGAGACTAGACAGAACATACTTGAATCTTCAATAGAAAGCATGGCAAACTAACAGCAAGGAATTGGAATGACCTCTTTGTATTTTCTTGGTGAGCCTTCTGCTAGAGTATTCTGTCCAGTGAAAAGATGGTGAAAAATTCAAGTAGGTTCAAAAGAATTGAAAGAATAATTTGAGGTTTGGGAAATGTCTTTTCTCTATGAGAGCCAGGTCAGTTTATCAACTTGCCAACTATTTGAATGCGTAAGTACCCAGGTATAGTAAAGATGCCTGCTACCTGAAGACTTGTAATGTGGCCAAGGATATGACAAAAATACATAAAAAAGACCAAATAATTGAGATTAAAGTAGGGAAAATTAAAACTTAAGTCACACATTTTTGACAGTGGAGGTAATTAGACACTGAAAAGGATTCCTGCTGAGACTGGCGGATTACCTGTCAAAGCTCCACGGCTTTCCAAAGGATGTGTTCCACTCAGCTGGGGGTCTGATGTTGCTGGTCAGTCATTTCTGTTTCATTGCCCATGTTTATGTCTATCCTGGCCTTAAATCCTCTGACACCTCACGGCCAGCCTTTACTTTGGAAAATGTCCATTTGGAGCACTGGGAAATTTTTTCCCTGTGAGAAAAAGTGATTATTAGTCGTGTTCTTTAGAGTCTGGCATTGCGTTTGCATTTCAGATACTCATTACCTTATCAGGAGGCTCTGGTTTTGTTTTCAGCTCTCAGGGTGTAGGCTGAGAACCAAGCAGGCAGGAGGCATTCATTCCATCTCTGGACCTACCCCCACCCCGCACCCATCTGAGCATAAAAACTTTCACTGATATACAGAAGAGCATATATGCAAATATTAATATTTTATGTGCCTGATGACCTATTGGCTAAACTGGTTTACCAAAGAAATATTTGGCACATAACAATTTTCATTCTTTGTGATGATCTTGTATGATCTACAATTCAGTTGCAAAAGTAGTATTTATTCCTCAGGAAACATGCTGGAGTGTCTTGCCTGCTTTTCCTCAGCTTTTGTCTTCCCTGTTAGCTGACATTAAGTTTATTACTTTCTTGATTAATGGTTGCCGTATCTAGTTTTCCTATTTTGGAGAGAAAAAAAAGAGAGTTAAAAAAAAAACCAAACGGGTTTACAGGAGAGATTTGCAGACAGAAGCAAGCCAAGTCCCTGATGACCTGTGGACATAATCAGCCAGTTTTGCTTTAGCAAAACGAAACAAGGAATTGCTATGGTGAGATTGCCCAAAATGGAGTTTTTCCCATGTTAGGAAGCAGTTGTGTGACTGGCTGGGATCATGATGCTTGGGGATGCTTGCCTGGTAGCACCTGAAGCTACCTCCATGCACTGCAGGCAGCACACTATGCCCCAGCACAGCCCTTTTCCCCTGATGGGTAGTTTTAGAATGGATGCAAGAGCCTGGATTAGTACAAGCAGTTTCTCATGTTGTGTTTTCTGAGTGATAAAGAAAAAAAATACAGCTTGCATGTGTGCTGTTTTAATTTATTGCTTAGAGGATGAAACTGAATAGAGTCTGTGGTTAATACAAATTTTAAGAAGATGATGAAATAATTTTTTCCCAAGCTGACATACAATTTTACTTCCCTTACTCCTCCTCAAAAAAAAAAAAAAAAACCAGCAACCTCCATCAAGCTCTCTTATCTCTGATTTGTTCATAAATGCAATATCAAACATCTCCTCTATGCCTCTGATGTATGTTTAAGTCTATGTGCCACTGGGTGCTGATTCATCTGGAGGATCCCCTGCGTGTGAGTGGCTTGGCACAGTGTGGTATAGGAGAGGAATCTGACAGTGAGAAAGGCACGAGGCAACAGCATAATTATGAAGGATTTTTTCCCCTTATACTGCTTCTTGTTGTTTATTTCTTCTCTCTGTGTTTCCCTCGGTTATTTCTCTTCCTGAAATGCAAATAACCTGGCAAGAAAACAATGTTTCCACTCCCATTGTTTTTTAGGCAAGGAACAATAGGCATGGTTGTTGTTTTTTTTAACATGCTGATGGATGATTATTCACTAGTATTTTTTGTTGAAGCAAGCAGGCTTGTTAACTGTGGTGACATTTTTAGTGATGCAATGATATCCCCATGTCATTGTTGCCTGATTTATCAGTGTCTAAAGCATTATTCTGTTGAAAACATTCCTATGAATCTTGGGTTTAAGGCTGACTTTATAAGCGTATGAGCATGAATGTGTGAATTTGTGTGAAAGTAAGGGACAGAACTGTTAAAATGCTTCTTCTGGTTTGGGCTTTTGACTCTGCATTGGAAAATACAAACTTCAGCCTTGAATTTCTGTACTTTAAAAGAGAAATTTTGTAATTGAGTGCAGCTCAGCCACAGCCATCCTACTGTGTTCATCTACTTACTCTCTCTCTTCTTCAAATTCCCGACTCACCTTCTCTCAGTGTGCTTGGAGGAGTGAGATGGTAGAGATGTTGGGGAGTCTATGGGATCACCCTGGCTCTGAGGGAAAAAGGACAAGCAGGGATCCCATTCCTTTGAAAGAGAACACTTGGTGAGACAAGCACCGGGAAAAACCATTGCTGAAGGGTTAGGCATGAGGAGCTTAGGAGCACTGAGATGCTCCAATTGACCTTCATGCAGCAATGCAAGAGGTGGCTGCAGGAGTAGCACTGTGCAACTCGGACAACAGGGAGATGTAAGTGGTAGGCGCAGTAGTGTGAATGCTGAGCTGCTGCTTGGAGATGCAGCAACCACAGATAGTCTGCAAACCCCAATACATTCAAAACAGAAAAAAAAAATTTACCTTGATCCCTTTTAAACTCAGTGAAAGTGAATGAGCTTAAATTTCCTGGGAAAGACACCATTGGAAATTCTGTGTAAATGTAAATACCTGAAAGCCAAAGAAGGTGAAGTTTTCTTTTAATTAAGATGACTAAAAAAAAAAGAAGCAGCCTGGAAATAAATGCCAGCTGCAGCAGGAGCACCATAGCTTTTTTTGCTATAGCAGGAGCAGATTTATTAATGGAATGATGTATCCTGTCCCTTTTCTTTGCTTTGGCACCCTGGTTGCTCTGCCTGGGTGGAATGTCTGTGCTCCAGGCTGTGTGATCCAACTTGGCCTATACAGCCCTTCATACATGGCATTCCTGGTCCAGATAGTGTGATGTTTTATTTTTTCCCCCCAAATTTAGTTTGACAAAGATGTGTGGCACTAGCAGTCTTACAGTGACTCAGAGGTGCAAGTTACCAATCATCTCCAGCTCCCCCAGAACTCTTTGGGAAATTCAGGTGCTTTCAAGCTCTCTGAATCAGACCCACAGGAGTTGGTTTGTTGTGTTACATCTAGACTCCAAGGTTAAAGTTAAAGATGGAAGGGACAAAGCACCCTTTGAGTAGGCCCTCAAAATCAGATCAGCTGTCAAAAAATTGTCTTGTCCTGAGTAGAGAGGTGGAGGAAGGGGAAGGCAGAGCACGTTTTAGGGCCACTTGGGAGCCCTTTATGTGGATTGTGGCTATTTAGGCTTCAATAAAACATGAATTCTTACCATAGCAACCACAGCAGCCACCTCGGAGATAGCCATTGCTCTAATAAAGAGAGATGTTTGCTGAAGAAACACAACGTTCACTAACAAACACTTGTAGAGCTTTTACAGTGCTGTACAAGAAAACAATCTCACTTGAAGAAGCAGTTGTGTTTTCCCAGGAAGGGTGTAAGAGTAATGCAATGCACTGCCAGCTTTTGCTGCCTCTGCTTCATGCTTACTCCTGGAACATGCTGTTATTTAGGTGGTGCGAGCCAAGGGACAAGGGTGATAGGGTGGGCATCCAGTGTGGTCCTACTGCCAGCTCTGCTGGGAGAGCTTGCTGCCTATGGCAAGGACAGGATGTTTTGAATCCTTTCCAATTGAAGCTTATCCCAAACTCCCCACAGGCACATCAAGACATTGTTTTCCTGAAATCTTATGCCTGGCAGGTATTTTTCTGAAATGTCCCCTCTCGCTTTAATCTCTGCTTAATCTTAGAGAAAAATAAATACATGTTTGCAATGTCTCTTTGCCTTGCAAATTCTCAGGGATGGCCAACAAAATCTTCTATGTCTTTTTATTCACTTACCCCAAGAGTATGTTGGGGTCACTCACAGTAAGCATATTTGGATATGAAATGCTACTAGATCAATGTCCTGGAAAGAAGATGCACAGGTTTGTAACATTTGAAACAGAACGTTTATTGATGAAGTGTTAGATTAGTCACAGATTAATTACAATTGTCAAGTATTATTCATCTGTAATGAGTGAATTCTTCACTCAAGATTCACAGCCAAATAATGTTATTTTTCACATACAAATAATTTAAATTGAAGTAAGACCTTCTAATGCCACCATCTGTACAAGTAAATTACTTTCAGAGTAATTAAATATGCATATCTGGGTTGTGTACTGTACTGATGAACCAAGTTTTATAGATGCAATATGCTTATAAATCCCTTAGGTATTAAAGATGAAGGATGTGTGACATTTTGCTTTCGTATAAACATGAATAAGAAAAAAAATTCTGTTGTATAATTTTGGGCAATATATCTTTATTAACTTTCCTGGTTAATTAATATTTTTGCCAAATGGCAAATATGATCACAGTATTGTTTCAGTCTGGCATTTCATAGGAACTTAAAGCTTTGTAAGAAATTTCAGCATTGTATGTGTCTGAATCTATGATCATGACACAGTCACTCATCTTCTGCCGGTTCCCAGGAAGCAGAGCAGTGCAGTGAAACTGAAATCATTATGTTGACTGAATTTGTTACTGCTGGACTCACCCCACCATGAAATAGCACTGCTCAGCCAATTGGGATTCATGGTCACAGCCCTTCATGGGGATCATCAGGGTTTATAGTCCATAACAAATACAAATACAGAAAGGAACAATAACAGTGTGATACATCTGACCTATTATCCCACCTCGTGAGACTTTGTCGTGAGTACCAGAACTGGTACTGGCTGCATATTTTCTGTTGTGCAGATGAGTGAGACAGTCACGTAGGAAAGACAAACTGTGCCTCAAAACTGGTGTAACACCAGCCTACAGCGAAGCTTAGGAGGTTTGCTGGAAGCATGTGAACACTGCAGAAACTTTTGGTTCTGCAGCACACTTCAGAAGAAGCCTGAAATCCCAGCAGGTCAGCCCTTTCAAAGCAGCAAATACCAGCACCTATGTGCCGCCAAAATACAAGAGTGAACTCAAGCATCAAGACACATGGTCAGCACAACCTCTGTTTGCAAGTTAGCCACACTGTGCTGCACAACATGACTGATCCTCAGATGTTTTTCAGAGAAACATTTCTTATGAAACTCTTTGAGGTTCCCCATCATAAAGAGATTTAGTGTACCTACAGTACTTTCATGGTTACCTGCTCAGATTAATTGCAGGAGGCTGGCAATAGATGTGGGATGATGGATCAATTCTCTCTGTATCCCAAAGGTAAAAAAAGAAATGTTGACCTGAAACTCAGATAAAGAGGAAACAATGAGGACTTGACCTCTCTACTCAAGGCGTGTGCTAACATATGGGAACCAGCAGATTGTATCACCCCTATGGAAACTCCTCGTATGTATTTTAAATCATATTTTGTGATGGATGGAGGTGAGTGTTTATGTAGCCAAGATAGAAACTAGTAGAAATTTGTGTTAACTGACAATCCAGAAGGTATTGAAATGACATCATTTCTGACCTAGTATAAGTAGTAGTATGGTGAAAGATTCAGTTGCGTCCAGTCTAATCACATATATGTATTATGCTGGCGGTAGTCACTTCCTGTATGTGTTTTCTCGATCTTTGGATCTCTGTTCTCTGTGTGTCTTTTCACCTTTGTCTCTGTCCCATCGTTGAATCCCAGTTCATGCCCAGGCTGCAGACCACAGCACCACCACATCATTCTATGATTCTAAGTAGAGCATTTCGGTTGGAAGAGACTTTTAAGATCACAGAAGTTGAACAGTTAACCTAGCACTACCAAGTCACCACTAAACCATGTTCCTCAATATCACATCTATATGTCTTCTAAAGACCTCCAGGTCACTCCACCACTTCCCTGGGCAGCCTGTTTCAGTGCTTCACAACCCTTTTGGTGAAGAAATTTACTTCTAGTGGTTCAATTTCTAGAGCTGACATTAGAAACTAGACACTTTTTTAGGAGGTTTTCTGGCAGAGTTGAGATTTGAAAGCAAACAAAAGTGGGAATTTGGGTGTGGATATGCTGGGTGAATCCTTGAGAAATGTGCTTTGGCAGGCAGCTGTGTGGTATTGCTCCTAAGAGGGCTGTTTATAAAAGATTTGTATAGTACTCCTGAGCAGACCTGATTTTCAGGTCAAGGTTTGAGCCGTAATAGACAATGTATATAATGATACTTCCTGCTTTCAGGCAGTGAAGTACAGGTTGGAATTTAAGGCAGCCCAATAGCAACAGCCTTAGGACAGGAAAATATTCAAAATAAGGTCTGCATATGCAAAAAAAGGAACACTGAAATGTGGATCTCTATTCAGCTTGTGAATGTTTGTGACTACTTTGCCATGTTTAAGCCCAGGCTTATGCTAAAACATTCTTAGTTCAGCATTATTGGTGTAATGTTGCACAATTTGGAAATGGATCTTCCCGTGTGTTTGAAAATGCTGTGGTAGGACAAGGTATTAAAATCCTCTTGTCTGCTTGTGTCACAGTGTCTTTTATTCAGGGTGTTTCCAGTTCTCACAGAGACTGGAACAGTATTTTCCATACCCTTTTCCCCCCGTTTAGCTTCTAGGTACTTAGACAAAATTGAGTAAAGAAGACTTTACCTGAGAACCTTTTTACTGGTTGCTGTGCTTTTAAAGCTTTAAAAGCTTTTGCTGAATAGGTACCTATTTTCTTATCACTTTTTTTTTTCCCTCCAGAAAAAAGGCATCATTTGAAGTACTTTTTTTGGCAGCTGTATTTCATCGTGATACATTATGTCAGGGCACATCAGTCACAGGAAAATTTTATGGAAAAAAAACATACTCTTTTTAGATGTCCTTCTCTGCAGCTCCCCCCCCAAACACTGTTTTTTCAAGAAACCCTTCAACTATCAACAGCATTATGATACTTGAAAAATTGTGGATGTAATGGCTTCATTTTACTCAATTATATAAATGTTACTTAAAGAAGGAATACAGGATTTAATGTGGTGAACTTGGTAATTCTAAAAAAAAAAAATTTACTATTTTCATCTTTTACTGATGTTTACTTTTCGGTGTTGGGCAAGGGCTTTTTTTTCTTTGTAACCAAGCTAATCCTGTGCTGTTCCTTATTTTACCATAAAATGAGATACAGTCTGAATTCAGATGAAAATGAGGTACCTTGATGAAAGTGGGCTTCAGGTGTCACACACTAAGCATTGTACATTTCTATTTGCTCTGATCCTCCAGCACACATAAGATTTCACCTCTTCACCTTTGAACAAGATTGCACTAACTTTGATCTTTTCAATTTTGTTCAACTCCAGGGAAGGAGCAGCTATTTGAAACATGTTATCATTTAGACGTTCAGAGGTTCTTAAAAAAAAAAAGAAAAAGACAAATTGAAAGCACGAACTAAAAGCTATAGATTTTTAACTTGAGCATCAGCTTTTGTAGCTAGTGCCTTATGCTTTGACATCAAAAACTCTCTCTGTAGAACAAAACAAAATGTAGATTTTTAAAAGTACACAGAATTATTAGGCACAAATTTTGTTTTATGTAAGCATTTTTCCCCAGTAGTGATGTGGCTATCCTTTCCCAGGTCAAAGCATAAGCTTTGTGTTCTTGCTGCTTTGGTTATGGCCCAAGCCTGTTATTTGAGCCTCTGTACTTCTGTGATATTAACTCATGGTACTGACAGTTAATCTATTTTTATAACTGTTATTATCTGAGCAAAATAACAATCTAGATTCTTCATTTTCTCTGCTAGTCTGAGAACAGGTAACAGTAGGAGCAAAGTTAGAAGTATGAAATTTTCAAGTTCTTATATGGTTTAGAAGTATTATTATAATGATTATCACTGTGTGCCAGTATGATATTTTTTTTGCTATTATTTTGTCATAATTTGTGGTGTATTTTTTTGCTTTTACAAGCCGGATTTTCAACAAAATACTTAAGAATTTTGAGTTACTGAGCCCTATTGCAAACTCTGCTTCACCTTCTGAAGAACAATGTTAAGGTAAGGTCCTAGAAAGTTTTGTCAAAATTCTTACGTAAATGATTGCTCAAAGTTTACATTTTTTTTCTGTTTGTTCCTTTTTCTTCTTGCCTAGTTTACTCAGACTTACATTGTTTCATCTCTATCTTCTCTGCTGAGATTGCAGTTTTTCAAGGATGCTCATGGTAAGTAGCTCTTTATGTTCTTCCTCTTGCTTTATTTGAGGTTTGCTTTGCACAACAGTGCAAATGGGGATAGTTTCCCTCTTCTAGGATGTGCTACTTGTTGATTTCACTTCCATTAACAAGCTGTTGGAAGCAAGTTAGTGCCACAATAATTTACTCTAATCTGATTCTTCTCACCTATTCTAAGGGTTGTTTGGACCACAGATCAGCTCCTAAATGGTATCTCAAAAAGCCTGAAGTCCTCTCCCCTCAAAAAATGCAACAATGTAACTATTTATGTAACACTAAAATATTGGTAAGAAATAAAGTAGATGATGTGGTTATATTATATATGGTTAAATGTATTGAGAGAGGTAATCTTTATGGAGATCCTCGAGGGTGTTACTTACAGGGACCAAGTAATATATTAATATTCATCAGCTACTTATCTACTCCTCCTTCTTCCTAGTTTTCTAGGTGTCAGGCAATTCTGAAGTCAGATGCCTCAAGTCCCATTTCATCCTCTAATTTGTCTGAAAACATTTCTTTACGTGTCGAAGTTGCTGGATGTATATTCTGACAAAGGCACTTGCCTACACAGTCCTCCTTATGAGCATTTGTTCTGTTGTAGACTGAAGCTTCACTGAAACTTTGGTTTGCTACTTTTTGTAACTCCTTTGGGCCTGCTTTTTCTGGGCTAATCAAACAAGTTATTTTTTAGGTTATTCTGGCCTCACCATCACATAGACCTTTTGCACTTGAGCTTTACTTCTAAACAACTTCTACAGTGGTCTGTATCTCATGGTCACCAGCTGAATGGCATCTACTCAAGCATCACCTCGTGAGGGCTCTGATGAAGCCATCAGGGCTCTTTGCTAATACAGGACATTGGTAGCTACAGCAGAAAACTGCAGCTTCTCTAACAAAGGACAAGAACAGGTGTTAGTGCTAGTGTAAACTCAAAGTAAGTGGAAATGGCCTAAACCAGAAGTACTCCTGAAAGAGTGATTACTCGTTGTCACTGTTTGGGATAAAATACGACACACTGTGAGGTTTGATCTTCTTTGTATTGCTCAGGTACCTGATACTGCAGTGTGTGGCCAAAAACTATCTGTGAGTGAGGCACAGGCTATTGCTTGCAGGCTTCAGGGCAGAGAACATCCTCTTGTATCTCATTGTCTGCTGGCTGTAGTTCCAGACTCTGTCAGTATATATAGGAGCAAGCTGTCTGTAATCTCTCTTTCCTGGGAATTTGCTGCTGGGAAGCACCCAAAGGAATCACTGGTATTCCCAAGAGGCTCAAGCAGTGAGCACTGGTGACAAAATCTTAGTTATCTGGAATTTTGCATCTATGTTTAGTGATGAGTCCACTCCACTTAAATGCTATTAATCTTTCATTCCATTTTCCTAATTTTTCCAGGAAAAAGAGCAAAACCAAATTTTCATTCTGCAAGACAAAGATTACTCACTGCAGCACAACAATGAATTTTTAGAGCAGTACATCATAATTTTAATTTTCCCGAGTATATACAAAATAGTGTAGTGTAGTATATAAGACTGTACATACCTTAAAGGTACTATTATCTAGATATATATTTTTTAGAGTAGTTGGTAGTTAAAAGCTCTACTTATTGCACTGAGGAAGTAAAATCCACACTTGTTAGGCTCTTATTTTATCCTCTTTCCTGTAGTTTCACCTTTTTGGCCCTGCTAACTTTCATGTCCATAATGAACTCCATTTAGCTTCCCTGCAGTAGGACCTTGTCTTTGTTAATCACTGACCCAGCGGCATGAAGCTGCATAGGAGAGCAGGTTATTTTTTTTTTTTTCTGGATTTTCTCTACTTCCTTCAGCAGTTGTAACTTCTAAGAAACTGAAGAACAAACAAGTATAAAAGATCAGGAAGATGGCCTGAAAAAATAAGGTTTAAAAGACATCTCATTGTACTCAGTTCTTCACTAGCTGCCAACTACAGACTGATGGCTGAAATTTTAGGAGGAGTTAATGAGATCAGGTCTTTGGCGACGGATTGCTTGATGCTGTCTTCTCGTTCAGTGGTGCCAGTCTTTTTTTCTTTTTTTATTATTTTCAGTAATAATATATAAACTTCTTATGGAGATTAACTGGGACCTCACAGCAGAAATCTCATTTTAAACAACTGGAAATGATTCACCTTGGCCCAAATCGCAGCATAACAGCCACCACCTCCTCCTCATCCAGCCCTGCTGTGAGTTAAAGGCATTTTCTGGGCTGTTACTTTCCTGTGCTGAATGACCTCAAGCCTCTTCCTGTGGCCCCTTCTTTGCCTGGCTCAGCATGTGCATCCCTTGCTCTTTGTAAATAGACTTGCATGTTCATCTTAACAGTGTTCCATAGGTACTGATCCCTTCTCGGGCATTGTGATGCACGCGTTTTAGTCCATAGATGCCTATAGTAATTTTCCATGCTCTTGATTGTGGGGATTTCTTCCATCGTAGTAAAAATAATAAAAAGGTTGGTATGCTGGATATATAGTACTCATCTACTGATGTATTTCTCAGGGCAGATTCCTTTCTGTCTGTACTTGCAAAGTGAGGGAAAATCAGGTGAAAAAGTAGAGTAGAGTAACATTTCATACTTGCTTTGCTGGAGTATAAATGACTTCTAGATTTGTGAAGCGGGGGAGAATCAGCCCACCGTGACTCACAGCACAGACACAACACAGTAGAAAGAGCCCAGCTTGAGTGGCGTGCCTACCTGCTAGCTGGGAAAGCTGAAATACTAATAGACCTTCTGATCTGGTTCAAGTTGGGTAAAGGTCATGGGATCTCTGGAAACTGTCATTCCTTTCTGCAGAAGCCTTGCGAGATGCCCTAGGGCCCTGCAGGGACAACCTGTGTCTTTGGTTACATGGAGGACCTCTGCTGGGAAAACAGAGCTGAAAGAGTGAGGCATGGGGATGGCAGTGGTGTTACAGGGGTGGTAAGGCACTGGGATACCTTCCAAGGCAGAGTCATCACCTTTGCTTTTTCTTTTTCAAATTAAACACTATGGAAAATATTCCTGTGAAACAAAGCTGCTTAGTCTTGACTACGGATCATCTTCCCAATCTTCAGTCTCCTCCTCAAAGGATGCACCAGCTTTTCTCAGTGCTGAGCACTAGGTTAGATTCAAGCACAAACTGAAAATAACAGGGTGTAAGATAAGGAGGACACAATACTGAGTGCTGTGCAATTTCCAGCCAATGTGGTGAACCCAGTTCATACACTCAGCAAGGTAGTCTAGCGTGCACATGCCTCAAAAGTGTGTCCTGCTAAAATATAGGGAGAGGCTGTTTGTGTGTATAAATACATGTGCATGCTAAAATGCTCTGCTGGGTCAAGGCCAGGGTGTTCAGCAGTGTGTGGGTTGAGCCCTTCCAGATGTCTCCAAAGATAACATGTAAAGAAAGCAACAGCCAGTCCTGGTTACATGGAGTACAAAAAAAAAAAGGCTACTTTTGATAATTAGGTATTTTGTGTACTGTGGCAAGATGTGAATTATAAAACCACTAATAATAATGTAGTTCGGTCAGGGTAGCCTTGAAATTAGACCCCTAGCAGAGAGGTTGCACTGCATAATGATAGTACAGTACCATTTGTTTCAACACATTTAACAGTTCAGAATGGGATTTTTTTGTTAAACACCAGATGTTCTAGTGACCTGAGTGCTGACTTTAAAAGGAGACACAATAGAATATTGTGTTGAGGTCAGCAGCACATACTAATCTGTATTATCATGCTGTCATATTATGCTGTATGCCCCATATGAGCAAGATGTATGGCTAGTGCTTCAACGGTATGGGGTGTTCCAGTACAGAGATTTTAAGCTCCCCAAGCCGTCAAATGCCCCTGAAAGAAATCTGATTCCAGCTTTGATAGTTTTGATTGTAAATGTAACATCCTTACAGACAGTGAGGGATGTGTGGGAATGTGGCTGAAATATGTCAGAAGTGGATAGATATGCAGCAACACAATGAAAAGTGTATCTGTTAATTGTAAATTCTGCATTTAAGAACTTTTAAAAAATAATCTGGGTAGCTTGGTTGTCTGCTTTTTTCTCTGTTTTAAAAATGTTATAGGGCATAACTGAATAATCATTTACAAACATTTTAAGTAGTAGTTTACCTGAAATAGATGCTTTTGTCTCCATGAGTCCCTTATATCCCTCCTCTTCCCTGCCCTATGCCTTCTAAGATATTGCTGCAAGATGGCAGGATGTCAATGCCCCCAAAATTGAACCTGTGATTTGTTTTTCTTTGATTTATGGGCTTGTAGTCAATGAACTTTATAAAGGGAAGTATCAGACTGAGCAATCAATCAAAGATAAGCAGATTCTTGTCCTTTAAAAGCATTTCACCCCAGTAAGCAAGGACCTCATTCATCTTTTACAACCATTCTTGCAGCTTTCAGCTGAGAAAGGACTCGCTGCTGACTACAGCCCCTTCTGCTGAAAGTCCCCTGTTCTTGTGTCTGAGCTGAGATTTTTAAAATTCATTGCAGCAGTATGCTTCCCTTCCATATTATTTGCTGTCTCTAAAAGGGCAGATTGCATGTTGTTATTAAAGGTAAATTTCCTTGTTGTGTAGAGAGGAAAAGGTTTCTGTTTTAAACTGTCAGAGGCATGGAGTGTTGTTTTGTGGAAACAGTATTCATTTTCTTTGCTATTTTAGAAAACAAAACACACAAAAAAGGGTTTCCATTTCTTCTTGTAGTAGTATCTGAATTTCCCTTTGACTGAGGTAAATGTTATTCTGCATGTTTTGCTTCTCTGAAGCACAGATGGTGTGCATATGTAGATTGGTGATTTTCTAATCAATACAGTGACACTTGGGAATATATGTAAGTATTGTAATAATGCATTAGTCAGGAGTGATGTTGTAACACACTGAGATCATACACATAAATCTAAGACACCATGTCTAGACACCCCAGGGAAGATGGTATGCCATGGGTTAGAGCAAGCATTAAAGAAAAGAAGTGCAATATTTCAAATATGATGGGAAAATAATGCAATTTGCAGACTTTAATAAAACCATTGGGGAATTAATTTCACTACGGGTACACTGTCTCCCAAAACATCCACATTCCTACATTTGCTTCATGGATAATCAGAACAAGAGACACTTTACCTGCTATCTCAGGCATAAACACAGTACGGTATCTGTGAATTGTGCTGTATCTTTAATATGCTGAATATGAAAATAATCCCTTTATAGGTATTGCTTTAGTAGTATAAAACTGCATTATGCAAACAATGCACAGACAGCATAAACCTTAGAGATTCAGAATTTGAAAAGCTTATAAATTAATCTCATAAGTGTTGATTTGAGCATGCTCAGGGAATGCACTCAAGTGTAAAACTTGACCAGCCTAACTTTCCTGGATTTAATGATTAGCTTTTTGATGATAAAATGTTAAATGAAGATGTGTGATTTATGACTCTTCTGCTTGTATAAGTTTCCTTCCTCTGAAAAGATTTTTTTTTAATCTTTGCTGCCGTTGGCTGCTTTTAGTTTTTTAATTGTCTCTTTATAGCTTTTGGCATATAATTTTAATCAGCCAACCTCCTTGTAAATTTCTGCCAGCTCATAAATACTTACAAACAAGTAACTTGCAATACTGTGCCAGGAATGTTGAGATAAAAATGTCATTTTAAACCTGGCCAAGGATGACAATCATAACTATTTCTAAGTGAGAAACTTGAAAGAGATACATAACACAATAGTACCTTTTTCTTTCTGCCAATGAAATAAGTGCTGGAACTCAGGATGTTCCTGTAATGATAACCCTCATAGCCAAAATCCTACTTAAAAATTGGTTGCATTGGTGGCTCCCTCAGCCTCATCATCTCTTGTCGTCTGAAAGGCTGATAGTAGAACATTTTAATACATTTGAACATTTTCAATTAAAATCTAATCAAGCCAAATGCTAGCTTGATGAGATCAATCCTATTTATTCTGCAGCTATAAAACTTAGTGATTGAGGGAGCTCAGGTTTTCAAATAGTGACAATAGTTTATATCCTAACTGAACTCTCAAAAAATATCCTGGCATGGAGTAAACCCAAACATTTCAGTATTTACCCTTCCCTCACTACTCTCTTCCTCTCTGCTTCATAAAGACACCGATCAGAATCCTGTGTCTGGTCAATAGCCTAAAATGAAGATACTTTCAACCCAAAATCTGAAATTGGAAGTGTTGAGACTTAAGTGATATCTTAAAATGCACAAGAAAGTCTTGAGAAAGGTGGGTTGTCAGAGGTGGGACCATGCTGTGACAGCAACACTGCAAAGCCTTTCTGCAGACAGACCTGTAGAGAGCCCTCTCCTCCTTCAGAAGTCTATAAAACACTACTCATGATCAAGCTCTTCCCATTTCAAAGTTAGGTTTCATCATCTAGGACCTTCAGGAAATTTGAATGGGCCTCAGGGCTTGTGCAGGGGTAGAAATATCTCTGCAAGATAGTAATAAGAAACAGTTTTCATGAATCTCCATGGAGATTTCCTCTCTCTGAGCCTATTCCAAGGCCTTTGCCACAATCGGGGCGGAATGTCTCTGTTATTAGACTCATCTTCCTATTGTCCTCTGCCTCTTCCCATCTAACTGGCAGAATCCAACTATTATTATAGTTAGTCATTATTACATATTCATTTGCACAGTCCTTGTCGTAACTGTGAAATGTCAGTAGCACTTTAATGGTCATCCTTTAACCTTATTTTTGCCCTCAAGGAATGTTTTCTAGTCTTTTCCTCTTTCTTTCCTTTTCCCTTACTCTGGCTCTCGATCTTTGTTAAATTTCTGCTGTGTTTCTACCATCATTTCATCCATGTTGATTACTGTCATCCTTCGTATTACGCGTATCCAAAGTCCACCCACTTTAATTAGTATCACATAAAAATGCACTAATGTTTTAATTTGGAGGTGGTTTTGCTAATATCAGTTCTTGTGAAGGAAATGCATCACAGTCATGTTCAATAAATACAATCCTCACCATTTGCTAGAATAGAAACCCAATCCTGGATTGTTCTTTTCTGTGGAAGTTAACCGTAGTTTAATTTTAGCATTTTCTTCCTGTCAGATGGATCTTTCATGTACCTCTTGGTATGCATGGAAAGCTTCCACAGAGTAACTCCAGGTCATATACATTCTCTTTTGTAACTCCTGGCTGCATCCCACCGCATAGACCCTTTGGCATTATACTTGTGCTTCTCCACCTCAGAGGGGATAGGGTAAGGGAGCTGTGCTTCTTTTCCAGTTCCATACCCACATGTGGTTTGCTTCAAAACATCATACAGATCCAGTTCTCTTGCTATGATGGTGTAAATGATGACACTCCCATTAGGCTGGGCTCAGCAGAGGGTCAGCCATGGTTGATGATGGGATGTGATGGAGGCAGAAGACTCTCAGTGGCTCTTTGCTGCAGCCCCTTTGCACAGAGAGCACACAGCCTTTACCACACTGTCAGGGATATCATTAAAGTTGGTCATGAAGAATAACTTGTCATCCTGCAGGAATATCAGAAGCTAGACAGAGCACTTTAACCTTGCTTGACCTTTCACTGTGCTCTTCAGCTAATTAGATGAATGGGAGTTTTATTGGTATTTCTCGACCTAGATCTTTTACATGACAGTTCTATGTATCTAAGCAGCCTAATGTCTTACATTTTGTAAATCAATACAGCTTTATCTATTTTTAAAAAGCTAGAAATGGTGGGGTTTTTTTAGGCCTACTATCACATCCTATAAATAATATTGATTTTGTTTAGCTCGTAAAACTATTTAATTCTGAATTGGCTTGCCTTGTTAGTCAAATACAGTTCTTAGGTAAGTCCAGATATGATTCTCTTGCATTACAGTACTTTAATCCCTGCTAGTATATGCAAACCTGATGTCAATAAATTGAGAATGGGATCTCCTGTGCATAAACTGCATCTAAATTTTCACTTTATGGCAATTTTTCAAACTCTGAGATTTAACTGACAAATACAAAAAGCAGTTATAGGCGATAGCATAGTCTCATGTTACCTCAGACAATGCAGAAGTTATGGGACAGTGATGGGGCTGTGCAACATTAAGCAAGACTTAAATAACATTATATGAATTGCACTGGCTAGGACAATGGAAAAAGTTAAAAAATGGTTTCGTATTTACATCTTGAATATACACTTTTGCTGGTCATTATTTTCCTTCCATGCTTCCATCCTTCTACTGCTGGAAGTACAAATATTCTGATTGCCATTTGTGATGTTCTAAAATAAAGATTGTGATAGAATGGATAATGGAGTGGTTTGGGTTGGAAGGGACATTTAAAGGTCATCAAGTCCAAAGTCCCTGCAAAGAGCAGGGACATCTTTGACTAGATCAGGTTGCCCAGAGCCCCACCCAACCTGATTTTGAGTGTTTCCAGGGATGGGACATCTACCTCCTCTCTGGGCAACCTATTCCTGTGCTTTACCACCCTTACTGCAAAAAAATTCTTTCTTGTATTTAGCCTACATCTTCTCTCTTCTATTTTAAAACCATTACTCCTTGTTTCTTTTTTATAGGGCCTGTAGTGATAGGAAAAGGGGTAAGGCAAGACAACAAAATAACAATATTCAAGTTTACAGGCATTGCCCCATCTGTTGTCTGCTGTATTTGATACAACTGATGTTATACCACATGTACAACTAGAAAGAACCAGTAGAGTTGATGGTCCTTGCAGATGCATCAGACACTTCTACAGGCACTTTTGAACATAGCTTCTGCAACCCGCTGACATTTCCTTAGCATGTGTTCCAGACTTCTCTACCAGTATTTTACCAGTTTCTGTTCTGAACACATGAATGATATAAGTAATCCAATTTTCAAAACAAAGCCCAACGAGACAGTATTTTTAAATGTGTTTCTTATTATGCAATTCTAATAAGATTCTTATACAAGCCTTTGTATTGCATGGTAAATAAATACTCATTTAATCTGTTTACATATAAGACACAAAATCCTGGTTTAATTATCCTCTCATAGCAAATGTTTGACCCTTTAGGTACGGAATAGATTGTCTGAAGATTGACCCCATGTAAGTACAGAATCAATTCATATAAAAATTCAGGTGCGTTAGTGAATTTCAAGGCTCTTTGTTATGTTAGCCTTACACAAGTGCAACTGACAAAGTGATTATTATGTTTCTCTCTTGAATTTCTGGGATTTTAGTTTGTGTATTATTACTCACACCTAGCTTTTGAATTTTTACTGTTAGTTGCCTTTCTCAGTTAGGGATAACAAAATATCAGATTGCTTTATTACATTTTATATGGGAAGAAAATAGGAATTGCAAGAAGGTTGGTCTGTGAATTTTTAAGGGAATAACACAGAGAAGCTAAACAACTTTAATTCCTATTTCCAGAAATTCATAGATAATATTGTTTTACTAAAACAAAGCATCATCTCATGACCATAAAAATGACTATTTAAAAAGTACATAAGCCTATTTTGTATAGAACCTTAACAGAAAGTATTCATTTCTTCTTGTCAAGGGGATGCCCATAAGAATTTTTGATAGGCGTCTAAATGCGGAGGTAAGTAATAAGCAGGTATTGACTTCTATTGAGATCAGTATCGAGATTTGTTGACCCAAAGAGGTTACAATTGACTGAAGAGTGGGGCAGTAAATCTTGCTATTGAACACAAAGCAAAAGTCAATATATGTATTATTATAAACATTTTTCTTTTGGAAGAGATAATAAGGGCGGAGTGGTTTAAGACTCTAGATTTATATGGCCGTGATAGCATGCAGCTTCTATTACTTAGTCTAAGGATGGAGAATGACTGAGTTTTTTAGTTTTGTTTGGCTTTTTTTTATTTGTTTTTAACACAGCTTCACCAATCATGCCCAAGCAGTAAAGCCTGCATCAACTTTCACATCATAAACCCTTATTCTCATTGTTTTATAACTCAGCTATAAAGATCATTTTCAGATTGAAATTTGGCCCGCAAGCTCTTTGCCTAAGAATCATTTTTTCGCTAGAAGGGTGAAAGGAATAAAGAAGATCTATTGAACTGTTTATTGAATTTTAGAGGAGGACAAAAAAGACGTGTTGTAATTTTTATATAATTCAAAGTTTAGATTGTATTCTTTATTGAATATTATTTTCTGCATAAAACAAAGAATTTACTTGATCATAAAGGTGGGGACTGCAAATATTCTTTCAGTGCTTTCAAACACTTGCTGATATTAATCCATGCCTTTCATTGTAAACAAGTATTTTTATGATTCTTCTATTTTAGTCTATTCCATTACGCTCTGGTCAGCATTATATTTTAGGTTATTGCTTGGGAAAATAAAGAGCAGACGGAGCACAGAAAGAAGCAGAAATCCATCCAGCTGAAGATATTAAGCTTATTAGTTAAAATCACATACATCCCACAGTGAGAGTGACTGTGAAGAAATAACCTGAATTATTCTTTTATAACATTTGTATCTGCTAGTATCTTAGCTGCTAGTAGAAATGATCCTTTAGTACCTCCAAAATTCTCTAACAAAAATAATCTGTTGTTTTCCATTGCAGAAACCATCTGCCTCCTGCCTTCCTTCACAAGACCCTCTTAGATTTCTTTGAGGATTCAGGAGCTTGTACTATTTTAGGAGACTCACCGAATCTAGGAGCACAGGCTACGGTAAATGCATCAAACGTATTCTCTGCTCCTTGCTGTGAAATTTAAAAACAAACTCCAGCTTGCACTCCCTATCTTGGAGTTGCTTCGTGGCCTGGTCCCAGTGCAGATGAAGGCTGCTCAAAGCTCGGTGGTAGAGCCTCTGCCTGAAGCATGTTGCCTACATGGTGGTGCCAGGCATGGCTCAGCAGGTAACGTAGCACTGCTTGGGACAGGAATGAAACTTCCTTCTGCAGAAGGCACAGAAGAATAATCACCTTATCCAAAACTTGGCTCCAAGCTCTGCTCTGCTGTGTTCCCTGGTGAGGTGCTCTCTGGTGGTGGCTCTTTGAGTCAGTTGCATCCTATGCTTTCACATTGGTGGCACTGCTTGCAAAGGCATTCTGAGCTGTGACATACTCCACTGGGGCCTATAGCCAGGATCTTTTCTCTGCTGTGCTTCTTTTTCTCTCTCCTGCAGCACTGGGGAATGGCATAGGACTAGTTTGGAGTTTCTTTTTCGTTCTCCTGATTGGCGATGGACTTTGCTGTGCTTGGAAAAGTTCTCTTCCTGGCTGCATAACCACAAAACCACTAGCATCATAGAAATTATCTACTCTTCTCTTGGCCTTCAGTATCTTGAAAGGGAATTGTACCTCCCATAAGAGCAGTATTTTCAAATTCATTGCAAAAAAATTGGCTTATTTTCAATCAAATACTATTTCCTCTATTTATGCATGTTCTGTTCTGGAAACTTGAGAGGGAAGGGCAATTGCCTCATCCTCAGTTTTTCCCCATAGGAAAAATGCATGCGCATAAACACTTTTTCTCTGATAAAAAAGATGTGATCTAGAAGCCTCAGTCATCCACAGGGCTGAATGGTGTTTAAGGTTCTTTGACTTTTGTCCTTGAAATAGAAAAGATTAAAAATGCAGCAAAACTGTTTTACAAGCATGAGAAATATCATAGTTGCTTTTTTCTCTGTAATATAGAGTGATCATTGGTACTCACTTTGTATCAGCAGTGCATGTGGATAAGTATGCTGATATTGGCAGACACTGCAGTGGCCTTTCTCCCAAACATAAATGAGAAGCTCAGCTTATACTCTCACCCAATATGGATAAGCAGACTAGGATACATTTCCTTATTTCACCATAAGTATATAAATTATTCTATTTGTGTGTGACCAGAGAAGTTTACTATAAAGAAGTTTGGCTAAAAATGCCTTGGGCTCTAGCCATAGGTAACCAAATTAATGGAATGTCCCACTATGCCTGATTCTTCCCATTCCTTTCAAAATAATGTCCTTCAGGATTGTCTGCTAAAATATGTGGAAGAATAATTTCTTTTCAAAAGCGAGTATATCCCTGGAAGCATGCTAGGTTTTCAGAACCACATGTCCCACTGTGTTTTGCCCACCTTTTTGCAATTTCTGTCAGTTGCCTCTGGAAAGTTTAAATCAGTTGCCATTTCCAAGCTGTTATGAAGGCCATTCATGAAAATGCTCTATAGTTACAAAATGCACACAGATTTATTCAAATCTACTGAAACTTCATTCATTTCTCCTCACAAGATATTTTCCAGCCTTTCTCTGTGGACATGCATGCTGCTTAATGGCACATGAATGTCTGCTTGTTGGTACTGATGTGGTGATAGTGGCAGTTGCTGATACAAGTCATTAGATGGAGATAAAGGATCTCAACTATTTTAATGGTGAAAAACATCTGAATTTAGTAAAAGCAGATCTGAGGATATCAAATGATCCTTAAATGCATTGAGCTTCAACATTGTCAGGTTCTTGGTTGTGGCTTCTCAGTGGGCAGAGATTATTTTAAATCTTGTGTTTATGTAATTTTGTTTTAGGAAATTACTTGCTTTTTGGTGTATGAATTGTCTAAATGACTTCATGTCTGATGGTCTCCATTTAAAATGTGCTTATAACAAGTGAACTATAAGCTGGATTTGTGAAGTAGAAGGGAAAATCTACTTATGATGACATCCTCTTTCTGAAACTCAGACAGGCCAACTCTGCTCCTGAATGAGATATATCTTTTCTGAATAATACAGATTTTAGGCATGGCATTACCAGATAATACAAAAATATTTATTGAACTGTTAAATACTGGGCTGAAAATAGTTTGAAAATAGTGTTTCCATCCACATTTTCCCACGAGTACAACCCTATCTACTTTGGTTGCAATGAGCTGATTTTTATTCCCAATACAAGGTAATATGGTATCAGAGTAGTACCATGCAAACACATAGTGTGACTTTTAGAGTAAAAATGCTACGATGCTTTATATGGGGTTTATTAGCCAGATCTTGATTATTTTGATCACAATTTACTCTTCTTGAGCTTCAGCTAGAGACATTATGATCTCACTACTGTTTGCCAGAGTGGGATTAATAGTAGAATAAAGTCAAGGCAGACAAACTTAAACTGGTAAAGCAACTTACTTTTCTAAAAAGAGATGGACGTAGTGGGTTGTGTGGGTGAACATCTTTCCAGCATCACAAGACTTGTAAGCCCAAAGGACATTTTTATTATAGTCAGCGAGGGATACTTGAAAAATGAGAAGTTGAAGAGCAGAAATGTGATTCTAGCTGATTATTGATCTTGCTGGGCGAGTCTGTGCTTTGATTTCTTTCAGAAAAGTAGAGTGCATACCTGTGGTATTATATAAAACATTACGTAGTTATGAAAATAACACCCTGAATTTTCTCCCTCTAGCTCTGGCCCAGACCACCTCTAATGAAGCAGCAAGTGTGTGGTAATTTTTATTCAGATCTGCCTCTGTGGCTTAGCTTGCAAATTTGAGAATCTATACTTGTTGAGCTTGGCATATATTTTCTCGTGTTGTACTTGGTTATTTCGAGAAGAAAGACTAATAATCTTCCATTAAAAAAGTTCACTAGTCAGGCCAGATTGTTGTCTTTTCTTTCCTCCCACGCTTGCAGCTTTATTGTATTTAATAGCACAGTTCAGGGCTTTCCTCTCTCTGCTCCTTGTCACTCAGAGGTATTTAAAAGAGGATTTTAAATGGCTATTTTTTGTGCTTAATCCTTGATCCCTTCTGCCCCCTGCCCAAGCTTGCTTATTCACTGGAAATAGCAACCTAAGTCCACGTTGTACAGCTCTAGTTTATAGTAATTTTGTCTTATGCCTTTGGTGTATATATGATTGTTCAATTCAGACATTCAAAATTAAAGTGAAGTTGCCAGTGGAAACGGGTGACTCATTATACAATGAGTGAGGACAAATAAAAAGGGGTCTGCATATAATAATCAGAAGATATTGACTTTTGTTGAGGTCAGGATCAATTTATTAACCCAAGAGGTAAATATTGACTGAAAATTTGGGCAGCATTTTTTTCTTTTCTCCTTTCCTTATAGCCCGAAGAAGACTGTAGAGGATTTACTAAATAACTCCATCTGCCTGCACAGTGAGATGGAGACTTGCATTTTACTTGCAGTTTTATGCTTGTCTTTTGTTCTGGCTCTCCCAAGGGCAAAACAATTTATAGTGTATTTTAGAGGAATATTTAAAATCAGCCTAAATGCTGCTTTGTTGTCACTGATTCTTGTCTTGACAAACCAGAACCCTTTTCCTTATAAGAGGTTTTGCTTCTGAAGACTTCTTCAGACAATCCCAGCCTCAGCCTGGCTATCTGCATTTTATATCCTGCCCTGACCATCGCCCTCCTTGATGTCTCGGAGCTCCCCCTCTTTTATTTATTTTTTTTAATTTTTATTTTAGTATAAACCCACCAGGATATTGCAGCAGCCCTCAGAAAGATTCACTTGGGAATGGTGATTCCTTGTGCTGCTGACAACCTATTCAGAAGGGGCTTTTCAACTGAATTATTTCCCAGAGTAGAGAACCTCCCTTGGTTAAAATGAGCACCCTGAAACTGCTATTCTGATATCCTACTTAGAAACTCAGGCTTTGCCAGGTTTCCTCCATCTTTGACTGCTCCATCCTTCCAAGGGGCTGCAATATGGTGTTCATCCTCAGATGCTGGTAAACATGTAGGTGACACAGGGTGACAAGTTCCATAGTACTACTTATCTGTATTTTTCCAAGATGGTGCTAATATATAAGTTGTGGATTCTTGAGGCATTTATGACCCTTTTCTGAGCAGGGCATTTTCCTGCTTTAAATGCAGCCACATTTTTGGTTTGGATTTACTTGTTGGTTTTCTTGTTTCTAGTAATTTATGGGATGGCACTAACATGGCTGACATTTTGCAAGGAGATAACCAGTCCCTGCCCCAGGAGCCACACAACTGCAGGGCTCCAGCAAAGCTGGCAAGGGACCAGGAGGTGCTGGCTGCCAGCTGCCACCTCACAGCCACTGCATCTCTGCCAAGACACCTGTGCAAAGTTCATAGCACATGACCCTGCTGTCTTCCAGGCCAAAGGAGATGGTGCAGTGAGATCCACCATGACTTTCTGTGAGTTCTAGATTTGCTTCTTTTTTGTCAGAATCAGAATCACAGACTCTGTGATTCTTTTTTGTCCTCCCTTTCTCTCCTCTTTTCCTGTCTTGTATTTTGTCACACAATCTACTGCTTCTTTCTCAGTGTTCTTCTTGCCCACTGTTTTGGTTTTTTGCTCTTGCATCCTCCTCAGAGAAAGGGTTTTTGTTGTTCAGACTTTGATGTCTATGAGGCAACGTCAGACAGGATTGGGTTTCCATATATTTTTAAACATTACAGAAGTAATGTTTCAAAATCCAGTGAGTTTTTAGTAGGTGAGGGCTGCTTAGTGAAAGTTGGAAAAGTGCTTTCAAAGCAATTTCTGAACCTGCTGAAAAAATCCATCTGTGAATAAGGAATTGCAAAATATAAGTATCAAATTGCTATACATGAGAGCAAAGCCTTAAAGCAAACTTTCTATTTGTGGATTTCTAGGAAAGCTTTTGGTGGAGGTGTGGATACCTGCATAACAAACACGAGCCTACTGAAAATAAGCTTTTCCTTGTTACCTCTGCAGAGACTTCAGAACAATCCATAGATCCTTAGATCCTTGAGTATCTGTGGACTCCAGAGTGGAAACCACAGCAACCAAGCAGTTTATGCTCTGTAAGGTCTAGGGAGGATCCTTTACTGCTGAAGCCCATGTTATGTTTTCCCTGAGCTGAGGAACCTGCCCTGGATGGTGACACAAGCAGATTTAAACATTGTTTTAATCCCTCTGTAAAGACTGAAGTGCAGCTGTTGCATCTTGGAGACTCTATGTCTGTTCTGCACACTTCTAAGTGACTAACTTGTGTCTGGTGTAATGCAGCCTGCGTGACCTGATCCAGAGACACCCATTACCTCTGCAGATAAGGCCCATAAAACATTTTTGGGCTCAGACCAAAGTAAAAGGGCCAGAGGAAATGGGTTTAAAAGCCTGAGTGCATCTCCCAATGGACCTAGCAGTCCACATCACAAAATTTATATACATAATTTGAAATAATTGGCAACTTTAGGAAGCATAGCAAAGTGGAACTACTTTAGACAATTATTTATGACCACCTTCTGTCTCAGATGCTTTTCTAAGGAAAATCTTGCCCATTTGGTAGTTCAGATCATTAATGGCAAAGCTAAAATACTCTGTTCTCTACCCTTCATGAGAATCACACATTCACTCTCTATTTAACAAACATATTTGCTCCATTTTTAACTTTAAATTATTTGTCTCCCTTTATTTTCCAATGCTCAGGTGAAGATGCTTCCCCTCCCCAGATTCTGCTACCTCTCAGTTGCCCTCTAAGTATTTCATATGAAAGGTCATGGTCTCACCACACTGACTCCTTACAGAGTTCAACTGGCTCACCTTTGTAGGATAAAGCCATTCCCCATCTCCACAGCGAGGGAGGTCCCCTGGCAGCAAAACAAATGTGGTTAGTTATGTGTGGCATGAACCCCAGCTGCACTGGGAGCTGAGCTTTGGATAAGATGTAATCGTAATGTATCTAGAATTACAAGGCTAAGCCATCAGCCCCTCTCAAGAAATTTAACTATGAAATGTTTTATTTTGCCTAGGGAAAGTCTATTTGGGTCTATCATCTGGTTTCCAGCAAGGTCTGGTGCTCCCTCCTCCCCTGTTCTTTAGTAGGGTGAATGGCATATAAAGAGGTCAAAGAGACTACCAGTGTCATGCCATAAATCAGTGCTTCAGCTTAGATGAGAGCCCAAAAGGCTCCTGCTCATCTGGTGTAAACTGACTCACTCCACTACAGTCAACAGAGATCTGACAGCAGCAGATTTGCCCCAAGAGCTTCTGAATTCCCACTTTAAATTTATCTAACAGGTATTTCAGATACCACTTTTTCTGCTGTCAGTGGGGGAGATTTTATTAATACCCTCCTAATACACATTTATAGGTTCACAGGGTATCCATGCTTCCTCCCTCCTCCCACAAATAATATATTACTTATATGTGATTATAAAAATATCAGTAGCCAATTTAGTTTAATTTAAATTTAGATTTTGCCCTAAACAAATACTGATGTGCCCTGTGTATTTTTACTGCCAGATCATGATTTACTAACTCCATTTTGGAGGTTAAAGAGAGCATGACCTTGCCCCATATTAATATTTAAAGATTACCTTGCACACAAAATCAGATGCTGACACAAGTCTCAGAGGACTAAGAGGTTTTTAATCTTTTGAAGAAGCAGTGCCACACTGAAATATGTATTACTAGATTCAAAACAGAGCAGGTAACAAATGTCCCACTAGCAGGCATCAGAGACTGCAAATTTCATTCAGTGCAATCTGATCCACAAATATCAACTTTTTTCCTAGACGGGAAATTGCAATGCCACAAAGGCCAGTGCTTGACATCATAGCAAAGGCCAGCAGCAGCATCTCAGACACTGCAGCAAGAAGAGTTTGCTATCCTTTCTTAAATGCAGGAGCCATTTAGTGCCCTTTAAAAGCAATACATAGATTTTACTCTTTCAAAAAGGTGAAAGTTAATTTCCATTTCTATATAAATGCAATTCAGAACAGTTTAGGAGCCACATGATTTTTCCTTTTTAGACAACTGCGCAAGACTAAAATATGAAAATCGCCTGATTTTCTTTTAATAGAGTTAGTTAAAATGAAAGCCAGATTTGTTTTAATAGAAAGCTAAAACAGCTGATGTTTTCATAAAGGACTAATTTTAAGACATTTTTTAGAGCAGTTATTTTCTTAAAAAAGGGGGGGGGGGAACTTGGTCTATCAGCATTTTTAATTCATTTCTTTGACTACACCTAAGCTTCTAACAAAAAGTAGGAGCTGGCAAGCTTTAGAAGAGACTAACTTCTGATAACATATTGGTAGAACTCAGTTGGTATGAAACTGCCATAGATGAGGTCTCTGATTACAGTAGTTCCTGTGTTTTGATAGCATCACGGAGGTTTACAGGATTTGAAAATGATGACAGAATGGCTCTTCTTGTTCTCCTTTGGGGTAGGGGATGAAGATGGCAGCCTGCTGCTCATGGTCTCCTCTGTCATATAGCTGACAGTCCCCAGCTGACTGGTGCCTGTGGGAGCTTGCTGTAGTGCTACCAAAAAGCACTGATGTGGTTTGGAGGTAGCCAATTGATTGATTGGTGTGGAAAAGTTTGAGTATTAGAGGAACCCAGCCCTGAAGAATTTGACACCTGTGAGGGTGCATGTTCATCAGCTGCGTGCCACCGCTGTATTTGGCCATAAGTTTCTATCTAATCGCAGTAGTCATTAAAAGGAAAATGAGCCAGACCTATTGTTTGGAAGTTATGGAGGCAGTGCTGGAGGATTTGTTGCAAGGGCAATAAAAGCATCCCTTCTTGGAGATGCAGCTCTGCTTGCTATGGGGGGCTGAAAGCTCCCAGCTGCCTATCCTCTTGGTGTTGGCTGAGCCGTTGAAGGTAGTATCATCATAACCTAAATCTCACCTGACCAATTCACAAGCAGGGTACATCGTTTTTTCCCTTTAAAACCATTAAGGCCTTTTAATCTTCCTTTTCTCTTAGCATGTTCTCCCCAGACCCCACATTCTCCTGTCTGTTCACTCCTCCAGGAACGGGAGCAGATTCCAGAGAAACATGTGCACCTTCTCATTGAGTGACAACATAAAGGGAACTTTAAAACCTGCATGGAGACTTCTGTTTCAGTGCCTTCCAAATGTATGGCTAGGCTTCGCAAACGCAGATCCAGGGAGGGCTCCATCCACGCTCCTCATCAGCGCCTTTTACAAGCGCTCTGATAAAAAGAGGCTAGCGGATAGCACCCTCGAGCCTGCGCAATGGATTTTTTTTAGGTGAGACACAGCATGCACAGAGCTGGACCCACCCTTTAGTCCTAAGGTTCATCTGCCAGGGCCTAGCAAGCTTGGACGCTGGCAGCGAGGTCCTTAGGACATAGGTTTTATTGGAGTGTCCTTCTCTTAGCTGGAAGGCCTTACAGGGCTAAACGAGCTCCATCTGCCCAGGTTTGGAATCAGAGTTGTCCCTCTCCTAGGATGACTGCCAGAAGGCTAATGAGCACATGCTACCCATACAAGGATTATAGGAACATGGGTATCACTCCCCACACTTTACCGTGGGCAATGAGTTTAATGCTCCCTCTGCTGTCAGCACAGTTATCGCACCAGGGGCCACAGAAGACCCCAAGTGATTTTCAGACCGTGCCTGGCCTTCCAAATATTTGGTCTTAATTCAACATGTTTGCTGGTCATCTAATCTGTCTCCCTCTGAATCTGGTTATCTTCTCAGATTTTTTGTGAAAATGGTTATTAGACTATTTTGGTCACCATAAACACAATTGTATTATTTTATCCTAGATAAGTGTTTTTCTCGGCGTGATTTCTTAGAACATCATACTGATAAGTGTCAAAAAAATATTTTCAGTGAGTCACAAGTGCAGCAGGATGGCACAATACCCTTCACAGAATATCAGCTACAGATAGATACAAAAATTAGAAAGAATTTGAGGATGTGAAGTTCTTTGCAAAATCTGCAACAGTTTTATTATCAACATTGCTGATAGTACACATGGGACTGAACCAACTGATAAGTGTCCTGGTCCAATGAATTCACTTACTGTTTATGATCCCTTCAGTCATATTTTTAACTGTTTTGGCATTCCCATTAAATCTTCCTAAATATTCTTCTTGCTGGTTCAGTGCTCTTGACCAGGAAGCTTGTGAGTTTGTAAGGATTTGTACTTGATCATGAATGATTCATAAAACGAGCTCAGAAAACTAAGTTTATAATCTTATTCAATGCTGAGAGAGAGGGGGAAAAAAAGTGCATCTTTTTCTATACTTGTAACAACCTGGCTAAAAAGGAAGAGTCTCAATGTCTCATTTTAAACACTGAAATTCAGAGCATCTTTTGCCTTTCCAGCTAAGCCTGATATCTGCTAGGAAGCAAGAGGAAGTATTTTAATATACTACCATAATCAGCCTAAACCTGAGTTTTGCTCTTCATTTTGCTAATACCTTTTACCGTATAGCCAGTACCAGGACATAGCCAGGCTATCAGAGTGCTGCTGATTATGGTGCCATTTCTCACTCACATTTAATCATGTGTTATATATTTCTCCAAAAGCTACCCCTGGAAACAGTTGGTCTTGTTTTTCATTGTTTATGGCTGATTCCATGTCTCTCTGAGGACAGTAGAAAGCATATAACCTGGGGTATCAGGAACTGGTGCCTCTTCTTCCTTCTCCTCCCTCTTAACCTCTTTGTGCAATGCACACAGAAATACCCCAGTCTTTACTACCTAATTTTTGTTGTATATGTGTGTCATTCATAGGCTGAGTACTTAGAACACTATTTCCCTGCTGTGCGTATTCCATGCAGATGATGTTTGAGTCTTGGCTTTTGCAGCAGTGAAATGGGGATAATTGTGTCGCTTTGATGTACTGATAAAAGTGCTTTGTGAGAGCTAAATATTTCTTTGTGGAACATGTCATAGCGTGTTTGGAAGCTCTGTATAGCAAGAGGTAGAAGGAAGACAGAGACACAGACCTGATGCAAAAAAAAGTCAGGACAAAACAGAGAAGGAGGCCCATGGTTATTCTCTTGCTGTTCTTTGTCTCCTGTACTAGCTCTGCAAGAGGATGAGGATTTTTGCTCTTCCTTTGCTGAAGGAAAAGGCGACAAGACAGCATACATCTAGGGAGACCTGCTGAGAGAATAAAACACAATAAACATGAGCATGCTATGGTGAAAGATCTATTTTTCTTGCACAATAGACATTTTGATCCGGAGTTATAGAAAGTTTAAACAGAGCCTGTAAATTAAAATCAATTCAAATTCTTTTGTTATTCAACATCAGGGATTTTTTCTGTCAGAAAAATGTTGATCTTGTAGTTAAAGGAATTATGACAAAAAAGAAATAGAAGTACTTCTAAACAAGGTGGTCTAAGGTGTTGCCTAGCACTATGATTTTAAACTGGTCTTGCTTTAATTGCAGTTTCTCTGGCTGTTTGCTAGGCCATTGCCATGCTGTGTTAAGGTCTTGATGCTTTTATCTAATCCTCCCCTATTCTCTGTTTGTTCTTCAGTGAGGATGAGAGGAACCCTTACAATATGCAAATATATAATGCTTTCTATGCTTCTTTCTTTAGAGACATAAAAGGATTTTTGTTAAAAAGGCAAGTTGAATATATGGCAATAAAGACATAAATCTTCAGAAGCAGGCAAGCTACACTCCCTCTGCACTTCACAAATGAAGCATGGGTTTTGCAAAGAAAGAGTTTGTTAGGAGAACCACAGAAAGCAGGATTTCCATAATGATTTGCAAGAAAAAAATCTGTAACACATGGCACTGTATTTCCTTCAGAACTGCAATCCCCTTGGGACCAAATTCTTTACTACTTAATCACTGCAGTAATTAGAGATGATGTTGGCAAGTGTTCATTGAATGTTTTGTCATTTTACATCTTAAAACATTTTGGCATTGCTTTCCATTTCCTTTATTTGGTGTGTTCTGGTCCGTCCCCTGGATGATTAGGCACAGCTGGCCTTTTCTTTGGGACCAGGTCAGTTTTGCAATTAAGAGCTGTGTTGGTCTGCACTGATAAAAATGGGGACTAAATCATTCTATTTGTGATTTATACATAAATTTTCCACCAAACATTTTTTATAATGACTTTTACACAAGTGACATGATGTGAAACAAATCTCTGAGCGAAACTGAAGATTCCAGCCACAAAAAATATCCTTGTCCTGCAGTGAGCCTCCAAATGTGGAGAACTGCAGCGCCAAAATATGAATAAACATCAGTCTGGATGAAGCAGAGCTCTGTAGATGGTGAATAATATTGAAGCATGGAACCTATGTGTAAGAGAAAGTCCTGGTTAGGAGGAGTGCCCTGGGGAGCAGAGGCAGAGAGCAGGGGTTTAGCCCTGCTGCTCCCAAGGACCCACAAGCAGTTCCTTCCCCTCTCCACTGCTCAGCATAGACCTGCCAAAGTGGTGTCAGATGAGGAGAAACGAAAAAATGAAAGGGCTGTTCAAACTTCAAATCTGTCATTTGAAACATCTGTTGGTAAAGTTGGGGGGGAGGTGTTTTTGTGGTTATAATAATAGCTATGAAAATAGTGTAGCCTGGCTTCTCTGTATTTCAGGTCTGTGCCTGTAGCTGCTACTTCAGGAAAGTAAGAAAAAAATCTTCTTTCAAGACACTATAATAGCTGAAAACTACTTGAATACTATTCAGTTTCCTAAAATCCAAATAAAATTAACTATGTTAACTGACTTACTAAAGCAGTAGTGCACAATGGAAGACCCCTGCACTACTCTTATATAGGCTTAGTCAGTCCTTTCACACTCAACTTTCATTTTTCAAAATGTTTGTGTATGTTACTTTTTAAAATAGCCTTTGATGAGACGCTGGAGCCTTTGAAAGGTTTGATCTGGAAGGTGCTGCAACGGCATGGCTGTCATGGACACTTCTCCTTGACACTATGTGTTTGAGTATCCTTCTAGGTGGGCCGACGTTGTGATATCCCTCACAATCTGCTTTGGTCTTGACCAAAAGGAGCTCCTAATTTCCACTTTCAGTCTCATTTCTTAGAGGCTGAAATAGAAAATCCACCGAATTTGAAGTTCAACTTAAATGACAATTTGTGTGACTAATTACCTTTTATAAGGGAAGGTGGTAGATTATAATGTCTTGAAATGCTTTCAGAGGAGAAAAACACATAGTGAAAATTATATGACAAATATAAAAAGGGAAAAGAAAACAAACTTAGAAACATAAGAAAGCACCAACAGCCATTATGCTTTTAAATTTTCTCTCCACAGCCTACAAATCTTTGCTTTGACTCACATAGAACATACAGCTAGCAAGAAGAGAAATAAATTTTTACTACTCAATTATAATTGATATACTACTGTATCATTTTAAAATGTGTGAAAGCTGAAAAAAATACCAAAAAAGGGTAGTCAAGGAACAGCATATGAAATATGATAGAACTTTCTAAGTTAGTTTTATATACAACTCCCCATATATACATCTGTATGGAGAATATAACTGTTCTGTCAAAGACTTGAGAGCCATTGTGTACATATAGTTAGACATGTCTAGATATAACGGTGGCATTGACCATATACTCTGCAAGGTACTGAATATTTTACATCCTGACAGCAGTCAGGTGTGTTTGAGAGTTTCTAAACTAACCTATACCTAAGGTTGCTGATTTTACTGTGTGTGGCCAAGCCCTGCCAAAGTTACACAGAGTGACACTAGAGGTGGGTAAGATGCAGTGACCACACTGTGTTGTTCCTCATCAATGTGTGTCAAGGTACAGGAAAGGAAAAAATGCTTTAACAAATGTATCCAAGAACTGTAAAACAGAAATTCCTTTTTTTATACAGGTAAACTATGAATATTTAAGGACCCGAAATCTGAGACAGGCTGGAGCACCAATTCTAGAGTTAACATAACACTATATGTTCTAGGGGCAGGCAAGAAGTCCTAATAAAATTGGTAGTGCGTAGTAGCTCAAAACTGATTAAAGAAAATCACCACTCCTTTTCATTCTAATTACAAGCCTTTTCTGCAATATTGATTATTTTTCAGAGGTAAGTGATAGTATCTATTCTTCCTGCAATTAATCCATAGGTTCAGTTTGCATGATGTTTTTAGAAGTCCACTGAGGCCCAGAACGCTGATATCTCTGGAATAAAGCTAGTTCTGTGAAAGTTTCTAAGGAAAAAAATCTGGCTTCAGGCGGATTTCTCTGCTGCTATGATAAACATATCTGTTAGTGTATTAGTGGCCTGAAACACTAGAGGACAGGTTCTGGAATAATTTGAAACTAGACTTCAGATTGAACCTGGATAATTGCATCCTTCCTTCAACACTAGGTACTTAAAATTCCAGAGCTGTGGCTAATCGGCAAATTTGTGTGACAAAACCCATTATTTATGATTTTGTTTTCTACCCTAACATAAATTTGATTAATCTTTTTTTCTTTCATTTAAGAGTCTCTCATGTATATGGATCTTCCAGGAGATGATGGTAGTTTTGTGCTGAAAGTTGTATCTCTTAGTCTTTGTTACATTCATAGCATGCTCTATACCAATATAAAAAAGGGGTACATTTTCAAGGAGTTTTACACAGTCAATTCAAAATATAGATGCCTCAAGACAAATTCTTTGCAACAGGTCTAATTATTGCTTCCTAGATACCTATCCTGTGTACTTCAAGATCTCATTATGTTTCTCTGAAGCAAAAAAATAGGTATAGTTTGCACCTTTACATTTTAAGAATTACTTCCTTTTCTATTTTTCCAGTGCAAATACTCCTAAATGACCATGGAGCAGTAGGTATTATGGGATGCATCTTATACAGACCATTGAACACAGACTGAGAGTCCAGATACCTTGATAGTGTGAAAGGGAGCACAAGAGCATTAGAAAATCACAAATTTAGTGGCAATGGTATAATATAAATAAGTGTCTGTATCTTACTTTGCTTTGGTTTCCTTTCCTGTTAGTGCTTTTACATCTGTTTGTTGGTTAATAGTAACAGGATGTTCCTACCATTAAAAGTCCTTGCTAACCCAGACCATTCTCTGCCGTTCACCTCATCCAAGA
This sequence comes from Bucco capensis, assembly GCA_013396975.1. Taxonomy (NCBI): domain Eukaryota; kingdom Metazoa; phylum Chordata; class Aves; order Piciformes; family Bucconidae; genus Bucco; species Bucco capensis. Next base: position 203,670 of record VWZO01017254.1, read on the forward strand.
TGACCTTTGGATTTAAGGTCATCTCTCCTTTGGTTTGTTTTTTTTTCAAACAGACTTTGAAAAATGCGAGTGTGTATGCCTACAGATTGGCTCTGCCCTACATATATATCACTGGATAAGCTGTACCTGAGGTAGGCTTCTGCTCAAACACCAGCTGCAACGTCGTGGGCACAGCCTTTGTCCAAGGCTTACTCTCGTGTGATGTCAGTGGAATCGGGATCCAGCTGAATTAAGCCTCAGTGTGGGTAGCTTCCCATGCCTGGGGACAGCCCAGAGCTTTCCTCCAAGGAGAAGAGTGGACTAACACCTTCTTCAGTGCTCTGTCATGTGGTGTGCTACTCATTTTTTGATAATAATAAGAACCTCCTTCTAACATTTGAAGCTTGAGTTAAAAATCAGCCTGTAAAGATGTGGCAGAAATACAGCACCGGGATTCGTTTACTTCTGACCTCACCAAAAGTTTTCTGCTTTTAAGCTCAGGATGCAGTGTGTTGTTAGCTGTGGGAAAACAAAACAAGCCAAAATGCATCCTTTTCTCATTGAAATAGATGACCTATTTTCTCTCCTAAGACTCACAGACACTCTGCTCCAACTCTCAAAAGAAAAGAATTTGGATTCTGCAACAAAAGGAAAGACAATTATAGCTGGCCCTTGCTTCTGGCCACTTTAAATCCACATGGTATTTTTCATGCTCTTCTTTGTGCTGTCAGACATACAGGAATTCTACCATGTTGCAAAAAACCCTATATACTGTAAAAATAAGCTTTACTTTTTAAGTCGTGTCACAATAAATTGCCTTTGAGTGCATTATAAAAATTGCCATACTTCCTGCGGGAAAAGAAAAGTGCTGGAGAGGTAAGTTTCCTGTGCTATTTTTTAAATTCTTATCTGTTGTTTCAAAAGAAAGAAAATCTGCAAAACTTTAGATGATATTTATCTATGAAAGCAGTAAATTCAGGAATGTTCTCTGTATTTTAAATGTATTTTACATGAAGTTATAAGTTACAACAGTGACACAATTTCCAGACATGTTTCATATAAACAGAGATTAAGGCAAATGTAGCAGATTGAACTAAAATTACCAACCAAAACCCCAATGCTTTGGATTACTCAAATCTTGGATAACAGTTTAAGTGATATATTCTTTTCAGAGTTATATCCTGAAATGAGGGATGAATATGTCTTCAAAGGAGGAGACCAAGCACAGCACGGGTAAAAATCAGTAAGAACTGTGCAGTGGGTTATGTCTAAGTAAGTTATTCATACCTCCAGAGGTACCATCACAAGGAGTGCCCTTCTGGTTGGGAGCCTTAGTGGAGCCTTCAAGGGGCTCTAGGCAGAGGTAGACTGAGTTACCTTTTTAGGCTTTGATGGTCTTTGCTAAGTCTGCCTCCGTTACCACAGTTTCTATGTCGTTCTCCAGATAAGAAACAGAAGCATTTTGCTGTGTAGTTCACAGAGGCCTTGAGCAGTTAGTTGACATAGGGTCTTTGCCTGTGGTGAGGCTTAAGGGAATGAGAAGTAACTATGCAGAGGACTGTTGTGTGTAGGTAAAAATCAGTCTTTATGTTTGGGGGGTTTTTTTGCTTTTTCCTTGTTTGCATGCTTTAAGTCATATTGCTCTTTGCAGAAGTGTTTGAGCCACTGGCTAGATAAAGAATATCTTTGGCACAGTTTTATAATAAGTATTACCTAATTTTTGCATATTCCCAAAACTCAGCTGTGGTATGCCCTTTAATGGGCTTGTTGAGCTTGACTCTGGCTATGGACATTTTTATTGGGTATCTATTCATATTGCTCTTTTCTTCACTGCAATTCCCTTTCTTTTCTTGTACTTCCTGCACTTGCAAGTCCACTCTAAAATTTCAGAGCAGCAAGTACAGTATCTTTACTGAAGCACTAGAAGTTATAAAAGCAGTGGCTGCAGTTAAACACTAGTGGTAATACCTCTTTCACAGCAACAATAATTGCCTTCAAATAGTTTCTCACTCCCTAAAATCATGGTTCCTTCCAGCATAAGAAAGGCTATGAGAAGGGCAGGGACAAGCCTTTATTGCCCATTCCTCTCCTTGTTTTACTGTCAGTGGTGATTTCAGATCACTTTATTCCCATGCCAGTGTCTTTCCCCCTTCTTTCCTCTTCTCTGGGCAGTGGCCAGGACTTTAGAGTTAATGCAAGTTGTGTTGTGCAGAAGGAGTATTCTCTGTTACTGTTCTTTTTACTTTAATAAATAGATACTATCTGCAAGAGAAGAAAGGCAGTATGTATTTTCTTTTAATTTATTTTGCAGGCACTGTTAAAAGGTAGGGAACTCATTATGTTTCAGCCAGACAGGAAGTTTTATTTACAATTTCTTACCTCAGTGCAGCTGTGGAAAATTGTATCAGCCCCTGTGGAAAATTATATCAGCCCTTCAATTCGTGCATTATCATTACTTCCTTACTTTCATACCCTTTCCTGAATTACACTACCACTGACCTGATGAACCCATTTTCTTTTAAAATCACTCCTATTTTATGTTTAGAGATTGCTTGGGAAAACAAAGGCAGCAGCTAAAAGAGTAGGCAAGTTGGCTGTGTATAATCAAAAAGTCAGGGTCTATTTTCAGGTGCTTGTTTGGGGCCACTGCTGAAGAAAGCATGGAGCCATCTGCACCCATGTGGGTGTCAAAAAGTTTGCTCTGGCATGCACCACATAGGGCAAAGCCAGGGAAAACAGCCATTGAGTCCCCTGATGCCTTCTGTTTGGTCATGGATGCTGAGGAGGGTTTAAGAAAGTCCTCACCCCAGGACAAAAATGATTCACCTTGCACCTGCCCAGCAGCAGCGATTCAATTTTTGTGCTGTCACTTTGAAGGAAGGGGACTCTCATCCTTCCACAAACACTGACAGCTAGACTGATAGATGGAGTTGAAGTGGGCAGGTGACAGCATGATAAGGATCAATGACTCTGATGTTTACTTACTTTTTCTGCAAAGATCAAAACTTTCAGTATATGCTGCCAACACACAGCTGCTTGCATTTTACTCTTCTCTTCAACTGTCCCTGTCAACTACATAAGCAGAAGCAGTAGCCAACATCCTGCTGGGACTATAACCCCAAACTAATTCTGTATATGTGGGCTATGTCTATTGCCCTGAGCTCCAGCATCACAGCTTCACTTCCATTTTCTTGAAGATCCTTTGCCTGCTCATCTCCCTACCTGGAAACAAACTTTAGCACTGTGAATACCTAACCTCCAATTCTCCAACTGAGCAAGGCAGCATAGCAGGACTGAAAGCTTTGTCTTCTCTTGAGTTTTCAATAGCTTTCTTTTTCCAGCCTGAGCCTGCCTCTGGCTCCCTGTATCTCCATCTCCCTCATCCATTCTGTGCTGGTTTTCCCTCTTACTTCTCTTCCCTTATCTCTGCTTCTCTGCAGTTTCTTGGCCTTCCCATCTGCAGCACACCACAACAGTATCCCAAAGACCACTCCAAACACACGCACAACTGCCTCATGTGTGGGGATGAAGGATACTCACTGCTGGTACAACATTGCAGGTCAGTCTAGCACTCATCCCTATTACCTGGATTAACAGGACAGCACTAAAATCTATCTCATACATCTCTTTTTCCCTTAGAAGAGTGACTAAGAGCTTGGTTAGTCGATCTTGATTATCTACACTGACTAAACATGCTGCCAATAAGGAAATAGGCTGCTATTATGCAGCAACTAATATGCTAAATTATGAGAGACTATCCTGAAGAAATGTACTCTTCTATTGAGTACACTCTGAATTGCTGCTGCTCAATTTGCTATGAGTTGTGAATTTGCTCTGAGTTATTTTTACCATTTGAGAATTGCCAGGCATTATACCACGTTTTGCACAAGAACTCAGCTGCCCTTTCACTGTTGTGTTTGTAATTCCCTTCGAAGGAAGCTGCCTGCTGTTCCCAGGTTTATTTTTCTCTCTCCCTCTTAGTATCTCCTTTAGCTACAAGAATAGCAAATAACTGATTTAATTTTGTATTTTACAGAGAAACTTCCTGCTGGGACTTGATTTGGGCTAACTTCTGATATCTTCTCCCTGCTTAGACCTTTGTCCTCCAGGCTGATGGCAGGCACTTAAAAGGAAACCTGCTTGGTCTGTCCCTATAAGCCAGTCATGCTGAAGGAGAAAATTGCCCTTTTCTATGTGTTCACTACTTGTACAGGACAGGGACTGTTTGTTAGAATCACTTCTTTGGTATCATCTAATGGGACAGGCTGAGTCACCACTCAATTCTCATTTCTCTTTCACGTGAAGGTCTCTTTTCCCTTGGATTGCCATGAATTATAAGCAATGGTCACATTTTTTTCCTGATAGCAGCCCTCATATTTACATTGTACCTCCTGGATCGGCAGTCAAAGAAACTATTTTAGTGGGCTCTGAACTTCTCCTCTGCCCAGCATGATGGTGGATGGCATCAGTAGGAGCTACCATTTGGCAACACCTGGGAGATCTTGTGCTACCTATTCATTATGCTGCCCTTCTTACAATAGGGCACGCCTTCGGCATGAATAAGGATGTATTAACTGACTGGTAGATGTGCATTTATCCCCCAAAAGGTGTCAGTTCAGTGTTATTGTAGATGAGAGACAACTGTTCTGTTTATGTCTTTAAGCTGGAATGATTTTCATTAGGGTTGCTAATGGTCTTTCTTTGCTGAATAGAACCTCAGCATGGTAAAGGAAATATTCTGTTTAATATACTGTTTCCCAACCTTTTTGTCTTTTCTTCACCCATGGTAACTGCCAGCACGTTTGTGAGTTTTTATTTGAATGAAATTTCTAGCTGTGGGCATAATATAGAAAAAATCAATAGATATTAAGGTATGTGATACTGCAGGATATGGGATCCTACTGATAGAAAAAGTGAAGACTATTTATTTATTCACATTTCTAAGTGCCAGCATTCATTATCTAACCTCACTGCCCGTGTCCTGCTCTTTCTCCGTGTTTTTAGTGGGTTTTTTGTCACCAAAAGTGGAGAAAAGGATGTTTTGCCCTTTGCACTCTGCTGTGTTCTGTGCTAGTTCCTTGTGAAAGTCCCTTCAGGTACTTTCCTAGGGCTCACTTTTTTTTTTTTTTTGGTTGTTGTTCAAGAACAAGTCAAGAAAAAAGAGTTACTGGAGGTTTTAAAATCCATTTTCTTTTTATCTAGTGCTCTGTTAAAGCTTTCCTCCTAAGCAGCTTACAATAATATAAACAACCTGCAAAAAAACCCTCCCTGTCAATCTGGTGCTATGAAGTCCTACAGGTCCAGGGGCTTCAGGAGCTGGATATTGCACCTACAGGCCTCGGAGTCAGAGATAACTATCAGATAATTCACTCCTGTGAAAAATACTTCCTTATGTTCAGAGCGAGTGGAGAGCAGGAAGGGGGAAGATGGGAGGAGATGTGCCGAGAGCAGAGGCAGGAGCAGGGTACCCAATGCATGGGATGAGGATGAAGACCTGTGGGATTCACAAGTCCCACAGCCGAGTGAGTGCTCTCATCTTCCCAGGGCCCATGGCTGTGTGCTTCACTGAGTTCCTCAGCTGCAAATCTCCTTCCTCAGTATAAAATACAGGTTTTCTTCCTTCAGCCCGTGAGGGTGCAGACCACCATCCTGGCCCCTGGGGCTGCTTTAGCAGGAAGAGCAGCCACGTCAGCAGCGTGCTGTGCTGCTCCGCCTTTCAGAGGGACTTGGGAACAATGAGAAAAATCTAATTAAGAAAAGAGAAATACAGTAGGTTAAGTCAGCTGCATTGGAGTGTGAAATGGAGCCATTAAAAACCCAAACAAAACACTGTACAGCAGCATTTCAGGAGCTCCACAGCTCTACAATGATGCTGCCATACCTCCCTGGCGTTGGAGGGGGTATGCACCAGCAAGAGCTGCTAATCTGTTGGACTGTGATAGACCATGGCAGGGCTTTGCTGCTAGGCACAGCTTCTGCTCAATATGGGGGGTAGGAGAGGTGAACCATGGCATGGGCATTGCAGCATCACACTGGCCTGACCATTGTGGGAGAGGATGAATGGGGAAGGGAGTGGTGAGGAAGCTCTAGTGCAATAGGAAAATATTTTTAATCATAATGGTTTGCAGTTCCCTCTTTCTGGAAGGTGGAGAAAGGGTATCTTGAATGTACAACAGTAAGTTCAGCACAAGTGAAGCTGCTTTCCAATATGCTGGAAAAGATATCCATAGTAATAGGATTAGTAGAAAAAGAGCACATTGTCTTTGTATCTAAAATCCTGAGGCTATTTTGTCTGGGTTCCATCCCTTGAAAAACTTTTGTAACAAATTACTTTTGTCAGGAACACTTAATGATCTTTCAGTGTTAAAATGCTCACAAGAAATATCTAACACCTGCTGGGAAGATTATCTGTAAAGGTTATGAGAAAAAGGCTTGGATGTAGAATGTCAAAGGACAACTTCATCTCTTTCCTCTTTTTCATCCTCTCATCCCAGCTACAGGCAGGAAAACTGGGGAAGCTTTTGCAAAGTCATCTGACAGGCAGGAGTCTTCTTCCTTCCAGCCTTTCTCCACTCTCAAGAGAGCCTTGGGATTCACTTTATTTAAGCTAATGGGTGATCCAAAGGTAGAAAATAGAAGGTAGCAAAAATTAATAATTCACTAATACTTTGCTGGAGAGCAGTCTGATAGAAGAGCTCAACTTCTGCCATTGCTGCCTGAAAGACAACTTAACAGCAAGGCCAAGAGGCACCTATTGCTGCGAGCTATGCAATACCCATGTGGAGGGGAGCACCAGACGGGTACCCTGCTGCTGCAGAGGCACAGTCACTCAGTTTCTCTCTGGCTTCGGGATAACAGCACATTGGCTCTAGTCCCCTTTCCTTCAGGTTTCATCACTGCCATTCCTATACTGGCAAAAATGTGGCTGAACCCTTCTCCTTGCAACACCCACAAAACCTCATGTATTTAATGCATCAGCTTTCCTGTTAGCAGTATCTAGTAGGCTTTCTGATCCTACTCCCTAAAACCAAGAAAGTGCAGACCAACTTTAGGACTCATATTCAAGTAGTGCATTTTTGTTGTTGTTGTTATGGAATCATAGAATCATAGAACAGTTCCAGCTGGAAGAGACCTTGGAGATCATCAAGTCCACCCTTTGTCCTAGCCCTATCAACTTACTAAATGATGCCCCCCAATGCAACATCTACCTGTCTCTTAAACACCTCCAGGGATGGTGACTCAGCCACCTCCCTGGACAGCCTGTTCCTATGGCTGACAACCCTTTCAGTAAAGAAATTCCTCCTAATGTCTAGCCTGAACCTCCCCTGGCACAATTTCCATCCATTTCCCCTTGTCCTATCACTCTCCACCAGGGATAACTGACCAGTCGTTGCCTCTCTACAACCTTCCTTCAGGTAGTTTTAGAGAGCGATGAGGTCTCCCCTCAGCCTTCTCTTCTCCAGGCTAAACAGGCCCAGATCCCTCAGTCTTTCCTCATAAGGCTTATGTTCTAAGCCCTTTACCAGCTTGGTAGCCCACCTCTGTACCCTCTCCAGCACCTCAATGTCCCTCTTGTAGTGAGGGGCCCAAAACTGGATGCAGTACTCGAGGTGAGGCCTCCCCAAAGCTGAGTAAAGGGGCATGATCACCTCCCTGCTCCTGCTGACAACAGTGTTCCTGATACAGGCCAGGATGCCATTGGCCTTCTTGGCCACCTGGGCACACTGCTGGCTCATGTTCAGCCAGCTGTCAATCAGCACCCCTAGGTCCCTCTCTGCCTGGCAGTTCTCCAGCCACTCCTCCCCAAGCCTGTAGCACTGCTGGGGGTTATTATGACCAAGGTGCAGCACCTGGCATTAGGCCTTATTGAACTTCATGGAATTGGCCTTGGCCCAGTGATCCAGCCTATCCAGATCCCTCTGTAAGACTTATTATTATTACTTAAGGCTTCTTATACTGAAGCCTTTCCTTTGGAACAGAAGCAATGTTAAAAATTTTTGTTTCATCACTTCAAATACTTGTGAATGAAGCTGTTTGTGTAGGTGGGAGAAGTACACGAGATCACAGTCACTCACAGAAGGGTCTTTGCAGTATTGTTTTTGTGCCTAATCCCACCTCTCTCCCAAGCGGCAAGGAAGAAACTCTCTTCCTGCTTCTGAGATCAGCATTCATCCTCCAACTAATCTAGATGTTCATTATTAACATGTCTATCTGTAATCTGTTTGCAGGATGGAGAAGCAGCAACAGACATCATGGTAAAGCCCAGCTGCAGTCTTTGGCCTTGATTTCTCTACTGGTCATGTCAGATTTCCACAAAGCCAGCAGTCCAAAGCTTGACATAATTTGTACTTTGCGGTAGTCTTTTTCACCTGTGCAAGCTCTCCCCTCTGCACCTTAGACAAGGAACTCCTGAAAGCTGAGTGCTCTCTTCATCATTCCTACTCAACAGCTTTGTGCAGTGGTAGAGTCTCTTTACGTGGTTGGTCATTCTGGCACCTCTTTGTGAGCTCTAGCTAAGGGTCATAACTATCCATGCATCTGTGTAGTGCGAACTAGTTAAAATGGGAACATCTGGGAAACCAATCCAGAGAGTCTAGGAGTCTAATGGGTTTTGTGACAGCAGGTTTTTGCAGTGGTAAATGCAGCGCACAGTGGGAGACACATACCAGTCATGGACAGAACTTCATCATTTTTGTCTTCTCATTTCCTAGTGTTTCCCAGATGGATGGGTCTTGGTTTGGGTTTTCTATTATTTTGGTTTCACATATTTATTTGCTTTGTCTTATGTAGCCAGTGAACAGCCACAAAAGCCTGTTTAGCAGAGGCTTGATCATATTCAGTGGGTAAGTGTTAGAGTTAATACCCTCTGCTTTTCCTCTTGAGCTGGCTGTGCTATGTATCTATGTAATGGGATAACATACCTCTTATGTATCTATCAGAATCAGGCCAAAGTAATTTTGCTCAAAATAATCTCTCTGTGTCAGTACTATATTTCCTATCTTGATGTTTCTGTGACAATTTTTGTTTCCTATGCAATATCTTAATAATAAAGTGGCTTTACCCAGTAGATGCATTTTGCACCTGTAATAATGAATTTTGAAGTCAGAAACTCTTTACAAAACCCAAAAGCTGTGAAAGCTGTCCAGGTAGTGTTTGATGTGTGACACATGTATGCATGTTCTCCTTCATTGTGATTTCAGATAACTGTGTTCATGGTTAACAAAATGTAGAAATACCTTGGGAGTAAAAAAGGACACTATTTCTGTTCCTTAAGCTTTGATAACATAGTGACATCCTCAGTGAAGCTACAGAAAGGGTCAACTTCCTTTGCTGTCTTTTCCAGTGGCGTGTTTTGGAATGTTTCTCTTTTTGCTCACATGCCCTCTCTGTTTACAGGTGAATACAGTTATAGCTGCCCTCTTATGGACAGCTTTTTTTTTTTTTTCTGTTTTGTGTTGCGTCATACAGGTACAGATTTCTGACAGCTGCAAAACATGCCTCAGATAAATCACCAAATGCTGGTGGTGTGACAAGCAAAACCCTTGAAAATCCCTTCTGGTTTTGAAACTACATAACAGGAAATGCCTGATGTTTGGTTCATAAAAGATGGCTTTGCAGGACTACAAGAAAATCCTCACTGTGGGTTTGGAGGTCTTAAAAAAACCCCACAACCCAACCCAAAACCACAAAAACCAAAACACAAAAGCTTTGCTATTATTTTTATAACATACAAAGTTTGCATCTTTTTCCAGGTTTATGAAGTTGGCACATAAAACTTAATCACTGGGATGATGTCTTGTCACAGTTTTTTCTGAAGAAGTTATTTCCTTCTGTAGATATCCTTGTTCTTTGTGCCAGCCTTCCCTGTTTCTTTTTTGTAATATGTGAAAACATTGGCTCCAGCTGTTCAGTTGCTTGGAAAGCCCTCAACACAGCTGGTGATTATAAGGGGAAATGTTGTCTGATGGGCACAAAAGGACCTAGCGGCTGCCAGCAGCTCCCTGGTCTGTTGGCAGCTCTGATGCTGGCCTGTGGGGAGAGGCCACATGCCAGTGTCATCTCTGGGTCTGCCTTGGGGCACAGCAGCACTGATGTCTGCCAGCTTCTCCCAGCTCTGAAGTGCGAGCTTTTACTAGCCTCAGTAAGTCACTTCACTCTTCTATTTGTTTTTCCCCATGTGCAAAACAGGAGGGAGGTAAATGTGTTCGTGCTGTGTGGTGTTCAGTAGTCAACTAAATGGGCTACATCCAAAACCTACTGAGAAAGGTGGCTTGTGGTTCTGGATACCCTTTTTTGGAGTTATGAGAAGGGAAAGTAAGGTGTAAATGCAGTTTTTCCTCTAAGCTGTCATCACAGTGAACATTGTTTAATGTTGTTTTTGACTTGGCATGTGGTTTTCCTTTTCTGAGTTAATCTCAAAAATAGAAATACGTTTCTAATAAGGCTGGTTATGTTATTAGATATCTTTGTGACTACAGGAGCATGAGCTGTTGTGTGCACACCTGTACCTCTCTTCTGCAAAGGAAGTTTCTTATTTTATTCTCAAGCAATAAGCCTTTTACAGTCATTCCCATATTATTAATATTCATTAGGGAAGGACACTGGCTAGATGGAGCATCAGTAATAGAATCCACAGAAGGATTATATGTATGGTCACATAAAGCAGAAGTATTGTCTCTTGGAGTGGGAGAACTGTTTACGTTCTATAAATGTCTCCTGAATAAAGGCCATCCCTGAAAGGTGGAGATGTTAACAGTGGTTCTTGTGCACCAAATGAACTCAAGCATGGACTGTCATTGCATGGCTTTCAAGTGGTGATTACCTTCTGCTGCTCTTGATTCACACGTTTGGACCTGCTGACTTTGAAGGTGAAGGACCTGCATGTGGATGTGGCTTGCCAAGGAGCCAGCTTGCAGAATGCTCTGATGCTGCAAACAAATGTTTTCTACAAGAGTAACTGAGACAATCAAGACTTCGAAGCAAACAGAGGAAAAAACAAAGCAAAACAAAACAACAAAACCAACCCTCAAACCAAAATGCACTCGAGGGCTATTTCCAACCTCTGTCAGCAATGCTTAAGTGAGCTTGGGACTTCTTTGACAGCAGAAGTTCACTGGAAAAATTTCACACACGAAAGAAAAAGCTTATGCACAGCAGGCCTCTGAAACAGGAGTGCTAAAAGACAATTTTTAAAGGTCAGAATTATTATAGGACATTAATTAGCAATTAGATAATGCTCAAGTTACCTTAGCAAATTTAGACACTCTGTAAGGCCACATGCTGCAGAGGGTGCAGCAACCTGAAAAGGATTTGGACACTTTAACAGAAAATATGTTTTGCTCAGACAAGAGCTAGAAGAACATAATGAGAAAACAATACGACTTCCCTAAAGTAATTAGGAGGTGGTAGTGAGAGTAAATAAGCTTTTGCAGAACAAAGTGTTATTAGTGAATCAAAGGAGAGCAAATAAACCGGGAATCAGGTTTCCTGCAAGTGCAGGAAAGAGAAGGTAGATGATCCTGTCTTTTAACACTGGTACTTGAGATGTTAGCAAAAATGCGAAAGTGTCTTTGCAAAGAGGGGAAATTACAGAACAAATTGAATATACTTAACAGTTCCTGATCCCAAAAGTACTAACAACATCAAAAAACTTTCCCCTGACATCAGTGAGGTCTTCATTTGGTGTCTGGAGAGCTCAGGTAGGTTACATAGATTTCAGGCCCAGTAGATGACTTAAGGTTCTAGGAGAAGTGACTAAAAAAAACCATCTGAAACTTTATTTTTGTCTTGCTCTAAAATTCGAAGCAGATCAAGGCTGGACATATATCTCTTGCAATTCAAAAGTTGTCTTACCACTTTTGATAGTGTGACTGACAAAAAAAATTTAATTACTGATTTAGGAGAGTTATCTGCTTATCTGGTAATTCTATTCATATTTTAAATATAATAGCTCTTGATAATCAAGTTCTAAGTTTTCCTTTTTATGGGAGGCTGAACAGAATTGAAACTGAATTTTGAAGATGTTTATATTTAGGGAGTTGGCTTCATTCATTGTAGATAAAGCATTTCTGAAACTTGGAATAGCATTTGACTTCTGTCTGTAGCCTTTCAGCTAGAGAAATGCAGGAGGTATGTGGATGGTTCTGTGCTCAACCTCTCTATAAATATATAGGCTTTCTATATAATACATACACATGTACAGATAAATACACATATTTCCTTAGTAGTATTTGCCAAGAAATACTTGTAGTACTGCAACATCATCTTAAACTACCTGTTACAGATAGATGTGAGAACAACAGCTAATTTGACTTCTCATCTGTGGGAAGAAAATTCTAGTTAACGTTTTGCCACAAAACTGTGATAAAGAGTATAAAAAGAGTTGGAAAGGGTATACATATTCTAAAACATGTAACAGGGATTTTGAAGTTAATATTTTTTGTTATGTATTTTCACTGAAATGGCTCAACAGCCTGAGATAAAAACAGCAGAAGATTTTTTTTTTCTTTTTGATGGGGATATGCAGACTGAGGTGAGAACTCTCTGAAGATTGTCTGCCGAGTGCCAGCTTTTAATGAATCCCATTTGTTTCCTTGATTAAGTCTGCTATTACCCCTGTTTAGTCTTGTCACAAGTCCATTAGATGGAATTTTCATATCATGGTTTAGAAGAGAAATTCGACTAGAAGAATAGCACTCATCATCAGTCAGTTTTCAGTATATTTACTAGTGTTTACAGTTTATGACTTCAGGAACCTGTAGCCTTGTGAAGTGACTCTAAACTTTTGACCTCTTATTTTCAGAAGATAAGTATCCAGGAGGCTTACCAAGCCTTGTGGTCACAATGTACTCGAGAGCTTTGAAAGTGTTTAAAAGCCATGTGGGTGGGCACAGTGTAAAATGTCCACAGGTGTAGCAGGCTTTTCAAATTCTTGACTCTTGAAAATGCTGTGAGAATATCTGTTTAGGAGATTTAAATAACTCTATCTCTTTTCAGATTCTGTAAATGAAAAGAGCGGAGTAGGGCAAAATATACTTTTAAAATGACATTTTGCAAATTTCAAGAGATGCCATTTCAGCCTCTCCTGGAAGAGAAGATTTGGACAGTGGAATTTGCAGAGCTGCCACAGAAGTATTTCATCAATGAAAAAAGCCAGAGGACTGTGACTGAATCACACAGGGTCATGCCCTGGCATTATTCTGTAATGGGAAACATGACTTTGCCAGGTTCTTGAAAGCAAACATTGCAAATATTTGGACATTATGCCATTACTTAATATTACCCATTCAATGCCCTCTTTCTCTTTTCTTGTTTTCTTTGTGCTACTCTAAATGACTAGGTTGGCCTGCTGGCATTTCCTTTATTCCTTCTGATTTTCTTCTTTTCTTACCTCTTTTCCTGTAAGTCCTGAAACAAAGTGGGATCTTGATCACTCTATTATCTTCTCTTAGAGCTCCCACATCATTTTCTATTTGATGAACAGTGTGACAAACATCATGTAATCAAAGCAAAACCAGCTCCAATCATATTACTATTCCACAGGGGCTGCCAAAGATGCCTGGAAGAATTTGCTGCATTTCTGGGCCTAGAGGCTGTTGCAGAGAACCAGTTGGTAATCAGAGTTTGTTTTGTTTTGTTTTAAACTATCTGAATTAATCAAGGAAAATCCTTTCCCATATCCTTACCAGGGTTGGATTGAAAACACAAGGACCCATTTCATAACTAACCAAGTCTAAAAATTCAGTTCCCTGCTTAATTTCTTGGCTCGATGAAAAACAAACATCTTTACAAAACCAGTAAATGATCCTGACTACCTCTCCATAGAATAATTCAGAAAGTGTAAGATAAATGTACTTCTTAGAAAAAGCAGCTTTCCTAAAACCCTGTACTTTCCATGCACAACATTTTTTTCCAGCTACAAGACTCTCTTCTTTCAGTAAATATATTATAACCCTTTCAGTCTGTTCTGCTTTACATACTTGACACCATGAATCTCTAACAAGGTTAGGGGTGAGTAACAATTTAAATCTACTTTCAAATACAGCTAGAAAACCTATTATAGATGCAACCTTGAACTTTAATTGTATAAAGACAGCTACTTTCTTAGTATTCACACAAGTGACAGAGTTTCTTGCTCGTAAGTCTGTCTGGACTTTCTGGCTGTGTTGCCAACTATTTATTCTGCCTCTAGACTTTGAGAAAAGAAATGTGTAAGTTTGCACATTATAACATTACAACATCTATTGAAATTTGTAATGATGAAATTCATTAACATAGTTGAGTTGGAGAAACCAATCTGGTTAATTATATGGTATTCTTCATGCTATTTTACTGGGCTACACAAGAGGCTGCTGAAATCCAGAATTCATTTTTAGATTATACATTCATGTTTTTTAAGGAAATTATTGTAAAGAGTCAAAAAAAACCTTTGAAATTATGTTGGTCAAGGATTTTCCAGCATTGGTACAAACTAAGGAAATCAGAGGAAGCTCAAATGATCCATGAAAGGTAAACAAAGTCTCTCTTTAAGGCTGGTTTGTAGTGGGTAATGGAAAAATCTGGAACTATTTTTATTGTCTCATAGTTTCAAATCTTTCTGGTACTTCTGATCAAAAAAATCAACACCAAAAAAACCCTGAACCCCCAAGTCAGTGTATCTGACTTAAATGCCTAAGATCTCTCTTAAGGCCATAGATATGGTCTCCATGGGAAGGATCAGTCTCTGAGCTGTAAATTTGTGCTTCACACCTGAGAAGTTTCCATTAAACTTCACAATCAGGGTAGCTGCAGCAAAGGTGTTAATATCCTTATGGAGGTGGAAATGAGGCCACTGCTAATTCAATGAACACAGCTTACAAACAGATCTCAACTGCTGGCAGCAGCTATGGATATGTTCAGCTCTGGAGTAGCTATGTAAAAGACCAAGTGAGATTTTCTTTGTTTTGTTTTGTTTTTACCAGTGCTGCTAAGCCATGTTATCTCAGGCCTGTTAAGCAAAGATATAAAAAATTTGCCTTGAAAATATTTGATCAAATAATTCTGCTATTGTTTAGATAAGACTATATCAAGCTCATTCATTTTCATTAAATCAAAGATAATGTTGTGTGACTGGGTCTGCTACTCACTAGCCTTTTTGCTCTCGGAGAGCTATGTGATAGAAAGTCGAGCCCTATAATCCTTCTAGCAAAGTCTGGAGTCTCTCTTGAGCCTCTGAGACACAAAGCAATGCTCTGAGTGACTGATCCCTCTACAGGAGCACATTTGCTTTCCATTAGTTCCAATTTTTAAGGAAATTTGTAGGCTTTACAGTATGATACTAACTGTCATTTTTGGCCAAGATATCCTAATTAAGACTTGTTAGAATACATAAGAGAGCACTTGAAAAAAGAAAGTCCAAGTCAGAGCTACACTCAGAGTTTGTGGTCCTTGGGCAGAGATTTGAGATCTTTGTATTTCTTCTTCATTCAGAAAAAAACGCACAGATGTTAGAAAAGAGACAAGTTTTGGAAGATTATAATCTATTTTGATAATTTAGCTAATGAAATGCAGCTAAGTGAATATAGCATGATATTAATTAGCGGTAAGATGTATGTCCTCTTTATGATACTTACACAACGTTGGTGAAGAGATGTCAGCAGGAGCACTGTGGTGTTAGCACTGGGAATATTGTGTAATGTTGCATGCACTAATCCTGAATAATATTGACTTATGCTAACTCCTAAATCAGCTCAGCCCCTTCCTTTTACCCAAAGCCTTCCCATCTGGAAAGAGATTCATTTCTACAAGAAATGTAATGAGACAGTCCTCATAGTATGGGCTCTTGACTGATTAAACAGTTATATGCCAAGTCCCTTTATGGTGGCACAGAAGGAAGAAAAATTATTAAGTAAATTACAGTTATATAGTACATTGAATAATAAACAGTGTAGCTTTTCAGCTATACTAGCAAGCTACTGGGAGCATCTAAAAAAGCAAAGAAACATTTTACTTCCTTAAATGTTTTTTCTTTTGAGCTGTATTGAGCAATTATGCCTCTTCAGAGGTGGCTAATTTTGTGAGCAGAATATTAATTATTTATGTGTGTTAAAGGTATTGATCATACAAAAGTAGAAGCATTATGCTTGCATTCCTTCTAAAATCCATTAAAAAGGAGGTAAATTGCTTCAGTTTCATATTAAAATATAAGGCTAGCAGACTGTAGTTTAAAATATGTGTGAAGCTGTTTTCCTGTTTAAACTGCAGTCATCCATTGCTGATCTGATTGTCACACACAAGCGTTTGCTGGTACCCCGCTGCAGGCATTCAAACCACAGGCTCTTCCTCCTTCTCCTAGTGTGACCCTCAGTACCCCTGTCCTGCCCCAGCTGCGTGGCTGGTCTGCGTGCTCTCTGTCCCTTCTGGGCATGGCTCTGCTGAGCTGCTCTGGCACCTTTAGGGGCTGATTTCAGTAGGTGTGGCAGAAGGTCTCAATTTCTCCTGTTTATGACCCTGGGCTTGGGACACTACACCTAGAGGTCAGCAGGCTCTATGTTAATTCTTGTGGGAAATGGTGGGGATGTCTGCTGTGAGACCGGAGCTATGGTTTGTCCCTTTGGATTTTTCTAGCTCTGACTATTTTCACATTTTTGAGCACAATGTCTACAAATACTGTATTTATGCAAGGTGAGGAAATTCCATAAGGCTTGTATAGATCTAGGAATCTACCTACATGTGACTTTTTATTGCTTTGGGTACTTAGTGTTTTGTTGACTTTGAATTGTTCCCCTGTTTTTTCACAGTTGCATGAATAAAGCTTAAATCCTTAGGCTGGGGACTGTAGGATGATTGTGACAGAAAGGGGCATTGGCATTGAAACCAATTAGTGCAATCCCTATTCTTCTATTCCTGTTCTAAGACAGAGGAAGAATATTATAAACCAGAGGAAATAAATAATTTGTGAATAATTTTATTAATCAGATTCCTTCTGGACCACCAATCTCATTATTTGTTTATCAGCCAGGCTTCTACTAAATCTATTCACAATTAAAAAAAAAATTACCAAGTGAACAGTATTGAACTGATCCTTAATTAGGGCAGCTAAGATGGCTGGTATAATTAACTGGGCTTTGTTCATAATTATTTCCTGATAGGTGGAATTGTTTTCCACAAGTAACAGAGCAATAGTAATGGTAACACTAAGAATTCTTTGATTTCTTTCAGGATAAAATAATGGCCAGGCTTACTGTGCTTAAGTTGTATAAGACCTATTTATTCCCACTGACAGCTAAAAGTAATCATGTCGATTTGGCTGGACCACACAGGAAAGTTTTGCACTATCAGCTCTTTTAGTGTAGAAATAAAAATGCATCTGAATCTTTAAAATGCAGCTTTTATAATTTGTGCTTTATGATGGTAAGCCTGAGGTGACTCCTTGGGCACGCACACATGAATCCTGGAACATCAGTAAAACTTTTCTTTATCAGAGCCCAAGAGCTTAAATCTAGTGCCCACCACGGGGCGTTCTGGATCTTATTTAGTGAAATACCTGAAATCGGCTATTGGTAATATAACAGAGTGAAGAAACTGCAACTGGACAAGGACCTTCCCAAACCTCCTAACCAGTGACGTCTCTGCTGCTGTGCTCCATGTGGTGCTTGCAGAGCTGCAGCCCTATGACTAGGGTGCCAGAGCATAAGGTTTTCCAGGAGGTGTGGTCCACAGCCACGTCCATGCTATGTGTCACAACTAACACCATGCCACCAGCCTCCAGCAGACATGGCACTCATTATAGTAGGGAGTGCACATTGGTTGGTAGCTCTAGAAACCTACTCTGACTTCTTCATTTTAGGAAGACCTCACTGATGTGATTCTTTGAGAGAAGATGAGAGAGATGGACAGTAATGCTGGAAACAAGGTAAATTATTTTTATTTGCAGGTTATCCCTACTCCTTTCTTCCTCACTCTTGATGCTGGCTTAGAGCACAGCTTCTGAAAGCTGAAGGAAAGATCCAGCAGTGCCATACATGGTATTTCTTAGTCTGTATACAGCCAGACCTCCATGGAGAAGTTGCAGCAGATTCCAATGTATGGGCCCCTTGGTAAGAGGTGTTTGCTATATCATTGCCTCTGATTTCAAGAGAACTAGTATCTGCTCTAATCTGGGAAAACAGTAGTCATGTTACAACCTGAGGTTGTTCAGGATTCATTATGAAGCTGCATGAAAGAGCATGTGGGTTAAACAGGTTCACTGCTAATTAATACCTTTATTCTTAACGAAGTATCTCCTTGCTCCTGGGGTTACACAGAGTGTGAGAAGAAAAACAAGCAGGCAGCTGTCTGCAGGCTCTTTTAGAACTGAAGCTGGAAATGAGTATGTGTAGAATTAGGGAGCTGAGCACCACACAACGCAAAACTTACTGCTGCCTGAGAGCAGCTGAGTACCTGACTTCTCAACAGCACTAAGAGAGCAGGGCTGAACCTGTGTGATCACAACTAGACTCTGTTTCTAAAACTCCAAAGTTCAGAAAACCAACAGGGTTGGAGGTTTGTTGTTTGGCTTTTTTTTAATTTTCTGTGAGAGCTGTCTAATGTGACTAGTCATCCTTGGAGAAATCTTGGACTGCACTGCATTGTGTTCACGCTAGAAAGCGCAGAACTAAATTTATGAGAATTATTCACCTGCCTCTGCTCTCTACCCGGCAAAGACTCCTCTAATCTGCTCATTTATAATGGGTCTGGTGAATTTGGCTTGTTGCTTTCAGATTGCTCTGTTGCTAGCAGTGATGCCAAAGTCTGTAACCAGTGGAAACCTTTCAAGGTGTTGAGATGATGTGAGCAATGTAAGTCTTGGCTCCCAGAGAGTAGAAAGTATGGTGCAGTGGGGTGCCCTTACAAACATTCTCAGTTTTGTCCTGTTTATGAATCAACTGACCCATTACCTATGCATTTTATGTTATTAACTAATGTCTAATTATTTTTTCACTGTTGAATTCCTTGCAGCTCTCTTTAAAGTTTAGTCAGTAAGAAGATTAAAACATAAATGCCATTAAATATGCTTTAAATATCAGACCTATTGAAATATTTCCAAGTTCTATATCCTCTTAAAAAATAATCCCCATTCAAAACAGAGAGGAAATGTCATCTGCATGAGTGTCTTCTGAGTTTAAGATTGGATTATACAGGGAATTATGTAGAGTAGCTTTGGAAATCTGATAATTAAAAAAAAAAATTGGACTTTTTTATTTATGACATTTTAAATCCCTGTAACATTTGGGGAAGTTTTCAGTGTTGTACATGTGCTGTTAACCTCACATGTAAAATTTTCTTGAGTAGCTTCATGTTAATTAAAGGTCATACGCATGAATTCAGATTCAGTCAAGCTGGGTTTGCTGGAATTTGAGTGTGATTCCTGGATCTGCATGAGGTTAAAATGGGGATCTGGGGATATGGGCAGATCAGGATGTTGCTCTCAGTCACCTCATCTGGGACATTCTCTGCTCAATAGAGAAGTCAAGGAGAGAGTAGCCAGAGGTAAATGTCAGCTGTTATGAATGTCCTTCCATCTCATCCTGTATTGGAATCCCACAACATCCCCAAATAGAAAATCTCAGCATTTCAGTGCATATTTATTAACAAGCGCAGTGGGTCCTGGTAGTCCCTCCGAAAAAGGTCAAATGAAGTCCCATTGCAGCCACTCCAGTTTGCATGTTTAAGTGTAGTAGAAAAAAACAGTACAGGACTTCTTGGCTGCCCCAAGCCCTGCAGCTTGTGTCCAGCATGGAATATCAAAGCATCTGTAGAATGATTTCAACAGGTCTGCCACCAGAGCAGACCTATCAGTCTGAGGTCCCAGGGAACAGGGCTCGTTTCCAGAAAAGCAGACAGGATTTCTCTCCAAGGTTGATGAATATTCTGGTCTGTGGGGCAGAGAGTAAAACCTTCATACCAGCTTGGTTTTTTGCATCAAGTCATGCACAGCACAGGCTTTGGCAAAATGTCACAACACTGGGAGCGGTGTACTGCAATTGACCCTGGAGCTTGAGTGTGGGCTTGCCATCTAGCTCTTCCTACCGTGTACCAAGCCCCAGACCAGAAAAGCCATGATATCTCTGTCTCTGCAGTCACCTCCACAGTTGGTGTTCATCGAGGTTGCTATCACATGACTCCCTGTGCCTTTTCCCTTGGCAGAAGCTGAACTGTAAGACGTGTCTGCTTATGTCGAAGTGTTCTTGATAAATATTGACCGGGGAATTTATCATAAATATGCAATGAATCTATGAGCTATTGGGAAATATTAGAGCAAACATATTTAGGACAGGGGCTTTCAAAACAGGCCAGGAAAATTCTTATTCCAGCAAGAGGTGACATGCATCTATTCTTTCTTCAGCTGGCTAGGCAACAGCAGGAGTGTTTCCTACTAAACAGCCTCATTAGCATAAGAATAACTACAGGGTAAATTTTCAAGCTCATTCCAAGTGAATTCAAGGGGAGGGGGGGAAATATTCTTTTAATATGCGCAACTCATGCAAACAATGATATGAAACTAATTCATTTCATCATATTATCACCATATCATATTAACTTAAAAGAAATAATAATGCAACATGGAAATGTTTGCATATTAGAGAGAACTCTCATTGTACCCTATTAGCACCATATCGTATTAGTATTGCATTAGGCTATTATGCTCCAGTGCTAAAATGATGAAATCCCACTGTGAAAACTGATATTGAATTCTTGTAGTGTTTCAGAACCATTTTTAGCACTGCATATAAATAATTCATAGGAGCAGATCTAATGAATTGATGAAATCCCCCCATCCCTTGACATTGTGAGAGTATTTATGAATGTAAAGTCATGAACAGAATTTTTTTATTATTATTATTTTTCTTAAATGGAGATGGGCTGGGACTGAAATATCTGGTTTATCACCAGATCCAGATTGCCCGAGTCTCACAGATCATGGGTTGGGTGGTCACATTTCTCTGTTAACATGGCACAGGCAGAGTCTAGGAAGTGGCCAGTCCCAGGGGTCCAGAACTCACCATTCCAAATGTGCTGATTCAGGGAGCCCTCCGTGACATACTGAGTTACCTGAGTGGGGACACCTTGCCCGGCACTGGGTCACTGCACTAGAGCAACTTTGGTCTGTCTACATCAGCTTTCTGAGCATCATAGTGAATTTTTAATGAGGAAATAGGTATCTAACTTGAAGGTTTTTGTGTAAACAGCCTTTCGCATATCATTTCGGTACTACGCTGTAGTTGTAATGGTAGTTATTAATGCACACTGTGCTGAACTTTGCTTTATATAGATGTATTTCTGGCAAACCAGATCCCAGTGACTGTTTAGGAAACCAAAGGGCTGAACTAGTGAGAATTAACTCAGCCTTTAAGGGCCATGTGAGGAACAGCTGAAGCAGATGGCAACACCTATCCCTGTGCCCAGGAGAAGAAAGAGTGGCTGTGCTGGCACAGGGTAACCTATGTGCTATTGTCTGAGTTATAGTCACTGATTTACAGTCTGAGTTTCTGTCACTTTGTTCCTTTCTTGATGCTTTCTGGTATCTCTTGTCTGTGCTTTAGATCTCTCCTGTCTGTCCTCTGGCAGCCTACTTTCATGTCTGATTCCATGTAATACTGAGCACCGGTGATCCAAACCATGCTGCTGCACAAGCTGTAGAAGAAAGAGTAGCACAGGACCCCTTCACAAATCTGTTGGCTTCCTTTCACCAAGGTGTAAATTCAGAGCAGGAGATGTGTGGAGAGCAAAGCTGGATTACTCTTCCCTCTGCTTTTCAAAAGGATGTGAGAATGCTGTGTACTCTTCTGCTAGGCTCAGAGAGAAGAGGCCTTCTGAGCCCATGGATTCCTCCTCTTGAAAGTCTACTGTGCTCTTCAGGCTTGTGCTTTCTTCAGTAGTCTGGGATGAATCTGTTGTGCTTGTAGCTGGAAACATAAATCACACAGAGGGAATGACTCTCTGTTTTCAGTGCAGGAGACAGATATGCAGTGGAAGTTTCTCTAAAGGTCAGGAGAAGTCATGCATTCTCAATACTTCCCCCTAGTCTAGAGATTTCAAGTTAAAAAATTCAACAGCAGGCTATGGGCTATTTTGGGTTTTGCAGGATACTAGGTTAGTGCATTATGACCTTGTTCTGAGCAGAGAAGAGCTGATGCAGTATGAGTTATGCAAAGCTTGAGTAGGTGAAGAAATATGAAATGTAGGGTATCTGGTGACACTTGACAGACATGCTATACACATGGCTGTTTGCTTTAAGATTGGCTTGAGAAATGGAACCATTCAAGAGAAGGTTGATAGTAGGGGAGTGTTTGTTTTCTCTCCTCATTTTCTTTCCCTGGTCAGAGTTTTGGTTTTTCCATTCTTTCTTCCAGAAATATCTGCTGTAATCACTGCAGAGAAGCTGCAAGAGCTCTCCTTAGCTCTCTTATTTTTTTTTTTTCTCCAAAACTTGAAAAATTAGCAGTGTTTGGAGTTTATCCCAGTGGGTTCAGCTACTTCTAGTTTTCACTGGTGATATTGAATTACAGTTGTGTTGTTAGTGAAAATACAGTCAGTATTTAAAACATATAAATAACATGTTAGAGAGCATTAATTTTGTGCTGTATTTGGCTAAATTGAATACCAGATGTCACGTTTATTTGTAAGATAGGTAGAGGGGGGGTTTTCATCTGTAAGTTGCAGAGATGGTTGTGTTCACCTAAGTATGAATTGGTTTTTTTCTCATATTGGTGTATGAACCACAATATTAGCACATTCCATCTCTACACCAGCAAATAAAAAACTGCTTATTTTACCAAAATATTGGTTTTTATATATATATATTGCTAAGAAATGGACCCTAGTTAACTAACCAGTCAGTAAACTATTTTTGTGCTGTGCTGCCAAAGTACTATTTAAAATAGATTCTAGCAGCTTGTTGTGGTTTACTGAATTTGTTTATGTGGGTCAGTATGGCCTAATTTATCCTGTGGATGTTCTTCTCCAATTATAACTGTGAATCATTTTAGGTGAATGTGACAATTCATGAAGTGTTCCATAGCTATAAATATTGAATGTTTAGAAAATGCACCTTAACCTCCAAATATTTGCTGCTGTAATTACCACCAAATATTGTGGTAAGCCAAGAACAACTGTTGCTAGTGAAGAATGTTGCATTTTATTGGAAAGGGGCATAAAAACATGGCTGAGATGCTCACTGTGCCCGGGGAGGACTGTGGCAGAGATGAGATGAAGAAATGGAAAGCTGTGCTCCTGCACACACAGGAGCAGGGACAGGGCTGCTCTCAGCACTGGTGGGTACTGGGTTTGAGGCACAAATTGGTCCCCAGAGGCGTAGCCCAGGGTGTGGTTTGTGGCTGATGTCAATGGAACTTGCTCTGAGTGCTGCAGAGGGTATGTCCCCTTGGATGTCCTCCCACTTGTCCTTGCTGGTGGCACCTGCCAGACTGCAGAGGGGTGAGCTCCCATGCTGGAGAGATACAATGTCCTCTGCCCATGGGACAAACTGCCTCCTGTGATCTGCTTGCCAGTCAACAGGTATGGCATATCCTAACTTTAAGAAAGGCCTTTTACATTATTCACTAAAAATTACCATATGCTTTATTAAAATTCTGGCAGTTTCAGCAAGATATCTAATAAGTAATATTATTGCCGATTGGACTGTTTCAGTGCTGGAATTATTTTTGACATTCATGAACAGCTCTTCCAATGGTATATTGGATCTCCCACAGAGATCAGTATTGAAACAGCTTACTGTTTCCTGGGCATAAGTAGGTGTTCATGTCTATTTGCCACTCTAAAAACACTCCTTAATCATGGAGCTTAGATTTTGATTCTGCTCCCCATAAATGAATACAACTGCTGCAATTCTGCTTTTGCAGTTCCTTGAATTTGGCTGCTGCAGCAGCAGTGGGAATGGCTGTAGTGTAAGTTAGCAGCTCCCAAACTCTTTCTTTATTTCATCATCTCCACATCTCTGTGCTTTCTATAATCTCCCATAACTGAGGACTGCAGACCTCCTCCCTGCTGCTGCACATTTTGGTCCCATTGTAGGTGAGGGATGCATGTCTGTGTGGCACATTGCAGTAAGGAACCAGGAATAGCCTTGTGGGGCTGTGAAAGCACCATCAAGGCTAGATTTCCAAATTTATCTTCGTATTAGGTAGCCTGAATCTGTTCACACCACACTGAGGTGCAGATATACTCCAGCAATAACCAGGTTGTATTGCTCTAGGAAAAAATTATCCTTGTATGTGCTGTATTCCTTCATTTTCCCTGGAATCACTGGGAGGCCAGGGCAGGGAACAATATCCCAGACTGTTCCCCTGGATATTTGCCCAACCCTTTTTATTCCTTTCCTCAGATACATCCCTCCCATACGTCTCCTATAGCCATTGTTTCCCTGCTCATTCATATAGTAAAGCTAACGGCAGCACGCCTATGGATTTCATATGGATTTCATGCAGCTTTAACAGGCTTCTGCACAGAGAAAATATCCTGCATTTGGCAGGATAATAGCTGAATTGTTCAAAGTCCAATTAAAATCAAATCTTGCTAATTTGTGCCCATAACCAGAGAATCAGTGAAAATGACAAAACTTTAGCAAGTTATCAAGTAAGTGGTACACACATTTTAAGAAGTGTGGCTAATGCATTACAGAATTCATTATCACCTTACAAACTTCTTCACGCTCTGGAAAAGGATGAATACTCTTAATTCATTTATTTTGACAAGGTTTGTTTCTTAAACATCTTTTGTTATAGCTGATGAGTTTGTACTGTTAAAAAAAATTAATGAATTGTAATTAAGAAGACGTCATAATAGCCCCTTCTTAGCAAGTCTGTGATGGGTTTTTTGGGGGTACAGAGTGTAGCAGGTGTGGGTAGAAGTGAATGTGCAGCACTTCACTCTCTTTACAAAAGCTGCTGACATAGCCAGCTCCTGGCAAGTCCTTGCTGCAAAACAGCAATACCAGTGACTCCATTTGTCTTTCTGTTGGGGAACTGTTGCATTTTTAAAAAAAAAAATAACAAATAAACAAAATAGCTCTCATTTGGCATAGTATCCTTAGTTAAAAAAACAAAAGTTAAAAAGGGATCTTTTCTATCATGAGGAGGATATCTCAGGCACTCTGAGAACATGTCGCATTGAAGTTTGAATATTTGTTACTGTTAAAATCTTCCTCTTTTGCTCACTGCTGAAGTATTGTACCTCATTGAATCAGTAATGCAGCTTGAAGGAAAATAGATCAGATTTGCAGGTCAGAGGCTCTGCAAAAATGAGATTTGAACCTAAGTGCAGCAACCTTGAGGCAAGGCTGTCCTTCCTTGAATGCCAGATGCGCAGTGAGGGTAATTACCATCACCCTCACTGGCTCTCTGATTCGGACAGCAAGCAAGGCAAAGGTCAATTTATGGCATGAATCTTCCTGTTGATACCTGGGCCACCCCATGCTGCAGGCAGGTGTTTTTCATTCTTGCCAGTAGAGCAGTGGTTAGCAGATACCTGTATCTGTTGGTGTACCACTTGTAAATCTATAATTAATTACCATAGGTTAAACAGACTGAGGAAATAACTGGAGTCTTTTTCAGGAAATGTAATTGTCAATATAGCAAGACCCCTGAATTATGGATTCAGCAATGATTACTAGTACTCTGGCATTAGATGAGTATCATTTTGTCAATTAACCTTTTACAATTCATAGTTTATTATACCCTAGAACAACCCAATTTTAAAGACATTTTTTTGTTCCTAAACACAACTCTTGCTTCTTTAAACACTTACTACCTGCTCTTTAGCCTTTGAACATAGACTGTTATACTTGCTTAGTATAAAGCATAACCCTAGGTCAAAAGCTAAAGCAAACCCTTTTAGTTTATGGGGGATTTCATTTTAGCTGAATATTTTTAAGAAGTTTCTAACTTTCTGATGGCACATCAGGCCAACCAAGGATACAAATGTATCTGTGTTCCTGGATCCAATCGCTTTACCCTACTGTAATTTAAGCTTTAATTTCATAACCTACAGTGCCCTGGCTACTTAGCAAAAGAAAAAAAAAAATCTTAGGCAAGACTGCATAATAAAGAATTCTTCTGCTACTCTAGATAAAATAACAATGACAAGTAATTACCATATAAAAATTATTATTTTCTAAAAATACTTAAAAAAATTTCTCTCCTATAGGAAAGGGAATAGAAAGTAGTTTTGACTAAAAACACTTGGACAAATGACAATATGGTTTCTTTGCTATACAAATACAATTATTTTTCTGCTACAAATAGTGTTGTCGTAGCTGCAATAGTAGAAGGGCAGGAGAGAGGCAACGTTTGCAGGGAAAGGTAATAGTTTTTGTTAGAACAATTGATATAGTTGAAAAAACACCCAGAAATGCCTTCAGCAGGCTTGTGTATCTGAAAGCTTTTTCTTTCTTTTTTTTCCAACTATATCAGCTGGTCTAATAAAAGATATTCTCTCTGTCTGCAAACCTTGTTATTTTTGTACATAGCTGTTTCTGCGCATATGATTTGTCCACTAAGAGGACAAAGAATTCTACAATTCTTAAAACTGGTATAATCTGGTAAAAATTAACTCTGAAATAAAACAAACAAACCAAAAAAAGGCTTCTTAAACTACTGAGAACTTGGGTTTGGCTTTATGCTTTAAAGAGAATAATTGCAACTCATGAAGGAATTACACACATACGATAAAATGTGGTCAGCTCTTCCTTTCAGTAGCTTTGAAGCAGCAGTAATCTAACAAAGCACCTTGCTCTTGCTGCGCTGACAATGACTCCAGTGTACAAAAAAGAAATTATACAAAACAAGACATTTTAATTTCAAGGTTCACTGGAAAAAACATGAAAAAAAAAATCAATGTTTGCCAAAGAGAAAGACAAACTCTGAAGGGAAATGAAAAAAATGTATTTGCAAGATTCAAAGAGAACTTTAAAAATAATGGGGTGATAAGAAGGGAAATATAATATTTGTCCCTCAACTCTAAATATGTGAGTAATATTAAAAAAAAATCTATCACATGAACTGACCTTAAGGAATCATCCAATTATATTGTTACCAAGACATTATTAGGAAAATGAAAAAAGCCCCTCAAACCAAAAACCCAGCTGTGCTAGTATTAATGACAGAGGCTGGATGCAGCATTGCCCTTTGCCTTGTGCCTCTCGCTCCCTGCTTCCAGCAGCTCTGAGGCTGTGGCCTCTCCCGCTCTCTCCCTTACAAATGCTTTCCTTGCTCCTCCATCACTGGCATGCTGGGAGCCCATGGAGAAGTGTGGAGTAGTTACTTCTCTACCACATGACTGCATCACCCCAGAACTTGAAGGAGACTACAAAACCTCCCTGGGATGCCTGCTGCAGAGTTCCTATGCAGCTCTGTGCCCCAGGAGCAGTGGCCCTGGACCTATGGAGCGTGTGTATGTGCCCACGACCTCAGGACATGCTCGAGCCCCTCAGCTCAGAGCTCCCTGATGCTCGTGCTGCACCGTTGGCCATGTCTGAGCTCAATGATGCCTCAAGCATGGCTGCACAGGCTGCTGTCAGCCCCTACTGCAGCAAGGATTAGGTTCTCCACAGTGGGCAGCTTTGTCTGTGCTCATCCCTATTTCCCCAAAGATAGCCACAACCTCTGGAGGCCTGGCATGGTGCTCATGCACACAGAGCCACAACAGAGAGTGGTGTTGCACTTGATGGATGACCAGCCGGGGCAGGCTCTGCAGCCATGCTGATCTGGCTGCGGCTGTGCAGCTACTGTACGTGAAGCCTGTAGAGAGAGCTACAGCTTCAGCTATGTGCCAGGCACAGCCCTGCTCTGTCTTTTGACCTGACAACAGCCAGTAGAGCTGGATGGCTTTCAGATTTAATGTTGTATCTGAATTAACACTCTCCTTCCTGTCTCCATGTTCCCAGGGCTGGGCTGTGGGCAGCAGGAGGGCCATGGCAGATGAAGGCAAATGAAGAAGAGGGAGGTCCCTTCAACCTGTGCCCATGCATCCTCTTGCTGCTCTAGACAGAGGTTTGCGGGGCTGGCCATGAAGCAATGGAATCTTTTGTGCTGTCGTGCATCCCAAGGATGCCTGTGAGCACAGACCAGGCCTGTATGCCATGCAGGACTGGCTAAGAGAGGGTAAGTGTTGTTTAATTGGATCCCCCAGTCACACAGTCCTCTCCAGTGGGTAAAGCGGGGATGAGCAGGATCAGCCTGGGGAGTGTGACAAGGGGCACTGGGGTAGCACCTTCCCCCACCTGCACCTCCCTCCTGAGGCTGTTCTCATCTGGGATTAAATTGATTTTCCACAAGCTTTAGTGCTCAGGATCAGATCCAGTCTCTCTGCTGGGCCTCTAATGCCTTTCTCCGTATTAGTTTTCTGATATTCAGCTATTGGAGCTTTCTGTGAGGATGTTTAGGTTTTATATATACTTTGTCTGACATCGAAAACACTTTATAAACTTTATCCCTTTAATTCTCCTACACCGTGCACTGTGCTGTAGTGGCATTATCTTCACTTTACTGATAAGAAGATTTACATTCACACAAAGCCAGGCTGGAATTGGGGTAAGGACCAGGCTCAGAGTTCCAGATGTGATGATAACCAGCAGCCTACTTATAGCAGTAACCGGTATGTCTCTGACTCTCCCCAGTGTGACACTGCAGGACAGGCCATGGATTTCGTTCTTACAGACACCTTTTTGTTTCACATTGGGCTAAACCTTGCTGAATGTGTGGAGTTGTATGGGCCCTAACTAAAGGTACTTTTTATTTCAGACGGTAGAGCAGGTAAGTTTCTATAGGATATCAAAGAGGCTCCAAACTGAAAAGAAGGCATATTTCACCACTTGCAACAACTGCACATGTAAAATTGTTCGGAAATGTGAACTAGGGGTTTTGCTAGGTGCCTCTGCCCAGTGATGTATGAATACATAAGAGAGAGAAAGAGAAAAAAAGAGGAAGAACAATGGCTCGGGGAGGGAGCAGTGCAAATTGCCATCCCTTAAGTGTTCTTGTGACTCTGACCCTGAGGAAAGTGAAAGGGACAGGATTCTCTGGCTAACTGCTAACCTGTGGTAAAGGACTGTAAGAAAGACCCCCTTCTCTGGTATTTAAGTAGGTAAATGGGAATGTATCCCAAACCAAGAAATGAAAAAACTTCATTTGATCTTCCTAACTAAAATAACCCAGCTTTTTTTGTTTTCCTTTTTATTTTTTCTGGCTAATTGCAGGTGTCAGAAAGGATCACAGTATTTAATCTACAGTCATTAATTTGGACTGCCTGATCAACATCAAAAACATTTACAAACTGTGGGTTCATCTAAGCATGTCAACTACATGGCACTAGCCTCAGCCCTCCAGAGCATGCACTGATGCTCTTGGGTTTGGAAATGATGTTGGTGCTGCTTGGCTGGTTTGCATCTTACTCCAAGCTGGTTTTAAAGAACCCAGCTCCTGAGATAGACAGAAATTTAATGATTTAAGCGAAGCAACATCTTGTCAGCTGTGGACTTGGTTCAGGGTCTGTAAATCTGATCAAATGCACTGAATACTGTTAAGGCTGGATTCACAACTCTGCAAGGAGAAATCAGCTGTTACTGGACAAGAGGATTTTATACCCAATAATTAGGCTAAATGAAGCTGTTACACAGAATGGTGGCAAAGAGCCACATTTTTCTGGCATGTTGTAACATCACATAATACATGAATGTGGTGTATGCAATAGGTGCTGCTTTCTCCTTCCAAAATTTTTATTACAGCCCTAACCACTGATACTTCGTTCTCTGCCAATTCCTTTGCTCCCTTCTCTCATGCTGGCAAAAATATAGTGGGACACCTAAAGCTGTAGGCCTTGGCAGGATCATCTGGATATGCTGAACACATACACGCTGATTAATTCATTGCCTTAGCAACTGAAAAGTCTCAGATTATTCTCCCTTGTTTATTGGCCCTTTCAGAGCTAATGTGAGCAGTAAAGATCATCCACAGGCAAAATAGAGCATCCATTAAATGCTTGCACCTGCAAGAGCCAAAAAAAAAATCCCTTCATGCCAAAGATTACCTGTTCCACACAAGTCAGATAAGCATTCTTTGAAATACCAGCCCAACAGCCACATCTAAGCATACCAACTCTACTGCGTGCTACCACAACTAGATTTCCCATGGTATCACCAGCGGCAATGTACTGCAGTTGTTTCCCTTTGCTTTCTGGCCATACAGACCATTGCTCAACTTGCAAGGAAGGAAGGAATCTTGCTTTGGAAAAGCAGCATGCAGACAGAACCCTTGGTGGTGCAATGTCACCTTGGTTTCTTCTCAGAAAGCTCATAGATGTGTAGAGAAAGAGATGGCCAGCGTGTTACTGGAAGCAGGGTCTTTGGTTCATGTCTGTGGATATTAAACATTAACAGCAGCCTCACTGATCCTGTAGGGTTGGTACTGTGGAAGTTGCACCTTGATAATGCACAGCCCCATGCAGCACAGGCCCTGGCCCAGCTAGCAGGCCACCACACAGTGTCCCTGACACCTTGGTTGCAGCACTGCTGAAAGAAGGCTGTGCTGAACAGCACGGCACTCACAGGGAAGTGGCTAATGGGAAATACAGATGGGCTCACTGGGATTGGGTGAAGAGTGCAAAAGAAGCTGGCTCATTAGATGGGGATGTCTGACCTTGAAAGCAAACATTATGTTCATGTTTCATCTTTTTCAATTAGCTTTCATAGTGCTTAATACAACAAACTTGTTGGCTGGATCCTTGCACCCAATGAGTGTGTTGCTTGACACAAAGTCCAAGGATAACAATCTCTCCAGCTCTACAGTAATGGACTACAGCAGCTGCAGACCACTTTTCATATTCTTCTGGAACTTCTGCCTGTTTCTTGCACTACAGCAACCCATTGCCCCTCATTTGGGTGGTTTTGTTACTGAGGGCATCCAAGAGAAGAAACCAGACTTTCTGCTTCTCTGGCTGTCCTCCCTTTAGGTCCAAAGTTTGTCATGCTTGCATCTCCACATGCATGAGTCTTAAACAGAAGTCCTGCCTGTTTTTCTGGAAGACTTTCCAGAAGGTCTCCTTTTCTCTGACTATCTGCGGTGGCAGGCTCCCTGTGCAGCTGTCCCGTCCCCAGGCACGTTGCATAGTTCCTTAAGACCCTGAAAGTGCTCAGGAAAAAAGCACTTCCCACTTTTTCACCTGGCATCTTTTGAAGCCTTCCAGTCCTGTGGCAGGTTCTTCAGCCTTTTTCTGGGAACCACACACCAGCAAAATACCCTATCTCTCCCAAAAGAGACAGGAAGCTCCCAGTGCTTATGCTGCTTTCTCTGGGACCTCTAACAATTTCACCACTTCTAAAGTAGGTGTTTCTCTATTTTTCTATTTCTGTGCAAACACAAGCTGTCCATTTGTAAACTCTATGCTTAGAAACATCTATGTGCTGTCAGGAGGAATCTACATTTGCTTCAAGGGAATTAGGTGACTCATCCATGTGTCCCTTCTATGGCTGCATGGAGTAAAGCCAAATCCCCTCATAGCCAGGATGAAGCCAACTCCTGGCCATGCCTCTATGAATAAGCCCAATACAAACACCGATAGACATTTTACAGACTGAACTCAGAAATGTGCTCCTTGACACAGAGTCACCATATTAAAGGTGTAGAAGTACAAGTTGTGTAAGCCTAAGGGAATGTACAGAATTAATGAAAGAAATGCTGCATACGCCAGGCTTTGCAGACCACAACATGAAATAATATCTGGATTTCTTCACACATACTATTTTTAACATCTGTGAAAATCCTCATTCCATATATACTAGTAAATAAGTAACAGATGTCTGACCCAGGTGAGACAATTCCATACTCAGAGATTTTCTTGAAATTTCCAGCTGTTGGCTATTAGAAATTGTTTGAGGGTATTGGTTTAGAAAGCAGGCATTTTTTCCTACAATTGCACTACTTCCACTGCCCTTCTTGAAAGATGTGCCATTTGAGGTAAGTTTTTGCCAAAAAAAAAAAGAATATTTGAGTTTTAGGCTAAGAGGTTTTTTGTGAAGAGAATGTAATACATACTGAATCTCAGAGACTACTGGAGTTGTGTTAATTGATATCCAGAGATGAGTTAGTCTTCTACCTTAAACCAGTCCTCCTCCTGCAAGAAGCAGGGGATAATAACAGGTGTTGTCAGTGGAGTCCCAGGTAAATCTTGCCATGGGCCTAAGGGCTCTCCCTTTCTCTAGAGCTCTTTTTGGAAAGAAGCAAGTGACTATCAAATAAAACTGTATTTATCTGATGAAAACAGCAGTGAAAAGACTGGTGTTTGCAAATGCCTCCTGTTTCCAGACACAGAACAAACAACAAATTATGTCTCTGATAGACTGGTTCCCACCAAATATATTTTAAGTTTGTTTCAATGATTAGCTTATAGGGAGGGGAAAAAGCCAGTGCTTTAGAAGCTCCTCTCAGCCAGAAAAAGGTGAAGAATTAACACTAGTTCAGGTCAATGCTCTTTAAACAGAACTCTGGTAACAGTAGTTAGTTCATCTTTTTGTCTCCACCTGTTGGTGGTAGACCACATTGGCTTTGTCTCTGGCCCTGTTTGCTTGAATAGCACAGAAAACATAGCTCAAATACTTATTTTGGTCAAGCAGTGCTTTGGAAGATTACTGATGCTGCCTTTGAAAGCTCTGCCTGTTTTACAGAGGGAGGGAAATACTTAAAACTCAATGATATGAAACTAACTAGATATATTTGAAATATTGATTACATATATCTTCTGAAATAGGGTAATGGGATATTCCTGGATGCTATATGCATGTTTATACGTCTCTGAAATGTTTGATTAATGTGCACCTAATCTTTCTTTCTGCTAATAGGCCATCATATTTCTTACTAAGAAATGAATTATTCGACCACTAGTACAAGTGGCTGAGAGAGGACCATTTATAACACTGCATCTTCAGCTAGTGTTTCTTCAGCAAGTAATCCTTGACCTGGAAAGCTGTTTCACTGAAAATGACTAATTTTGTCAATTTTATTTTTTGCTTTGAATATGTTTTTCTGGTGGCAGTCTAATCTATTCTAAAAGACTTACTTTATACTTTACAATATTGGTGAAACACAAATAGAAAACAGACAAAGGAAAACCTTCATGAAGCAGAAGTTCAGCTCCTTTTGTGGTGATGTTATCCCAAAACTTTGAATCTGGAAGTGCAAAATGATATCTTGGCAAACAGATTGACTAATCTTTGCTTTTCTTTGGTGATAAAATATATTGTCATTCTAAACTGGTTTTGATGTTGCTTTCCATTTTTCTTTAAAGATTATTTCACATTTTACTGTTTTCATCATTTTCTATACCACTTGTTTTAAGCAACACCACTTTTCATATCTCTCAAAATTGCTTAGTTAAGAGAATCAACAAATCACAGGAAGTGTTAACAACAGTTGCTCTCTGTCAGCCTTGTCTGTATCAGCCCCACTCTTGCCATTTATATATTGTAAGCAGCACTTTTCCATGTAATCATTTTAAAAACTACAGTTTTATATTTTGTTTGAAGTTATGACTTTGTAATTCAGTAAGCTATTTCTGATCTGAGAGCGTTGGGAAGGAGTAGCTGCACCTGCCCATGGAGTAAGTAAGTACTTGTGTAAGGGGTTAATACTGACCCTTATAGCCATGTCTAGTACTGTAGTTAGCAATGTGTACTTACCAAAGGAAAGGTTAAACAGTCTTCTAATTGGATGAGAAAAATTTATCGGTATAGTTTGTGGGTTTTTTTCAAAAGCTTCTGCTGAAATAGAAAAGTATCTTTTTGATAAGTGTAAAGCATCCACTTTTTTTTCCCTTTGAAAAACATTGTTATTCAAGCCTGTCTGAGAACCTAGGATAAATCTCTGCTCTGTATTTTGAGGTATCTTGTTCACTCTTGGGAGGAATGCATAAGGAGCTAGAGAAGGTTTGAGTACCTTCAGCGAAGCTGATTTTGCACTGGTCCTGCTGGTGTTTGCAAAAGAATGAGAGATAAGCTTTGCTTGTGGAGAGTGATACAAGAAATGATTTTTAAAGATTTCTTGCGTTGTCTATTTTCTTTTACAAAGAAAAAAAAAAGTAGTTTTTATTATTTAAGAGACATGCTTTGTAGTGAGCTCCTAAGCACTTTTATCCAGCTCAGTACTAAAAGAAAGGGAAATGAAGCATTGAGCATAGCACTTGAACAGCATAGGAAACTTTGAAAAAAACTGGGTGTTAGAGGAAACATTATAATGAAGTACATCCCTTCAAAAAACAAGGCAAAGTGATCTCTTACCCTGTTTCGCTGTTATTGCTAAGGTCTGGTTTGTCTGGGAGAGGCTCTGAGGTGACATTAAAGCCTGCTGGCAGTGGGACTGTGGGGTGTTGGGCAGGTCCCTGCTGAGCACTTTAGCTTCAGCTGGGTACTTGAGTCCTGATAATCAAAGGTAATATATGCCACCAAGCAGGAAGCCTTGTCTGGAAAGCCCTGGCTCCTCCAGGCTTGTTAGATGCATCTATCTCGCCCAGGGCAGATAGCAAGCTCTGAGCAAGACCCTCCTGCCATGGCAGTGACCACCCTTCCCACGGGGGTGCAAGATGGTGTCAGCATGGCATGGTGAGCTGCTAATTAATGGGAGGTGAAGGCAGCACCTGAAGAAGTGCCTGATCCATGCTGGAATAAAAGAGGACTTTTATGAAGCCTCTGTAAATTGAACACAGCTTAGGAAAGCATATCACTCTCTAGGCTTGTTTGTGAGACAACAGCTCTTGCTGTCCAGCAAAGCTGAAGGAATAGTGAAAAGTTCAGACACAAGAGGCAGGGAAATATAAATACTTTCAGTTCTCCTCCCAGCTTGATTGCTTGCAATTTTTCTTTTTCACAGCTATAATTCATATGCTCATATCATAATCTCTCTCACAAGCACCCCAGTACAGTACTGCAGCTGGGCCTTGGGTCCATGCAGGAGCAAGCACTGGTGCAGCTGAGCTCTGCTAACATATCCAAGATGTGTGGGGAGAGTAATCCCAGCTGGTGCCTCTGGTCCAGGGAAATGAGCTGGCATGAAAGCTGCAGGGAAATCTGCAAGATGGAGTATAAAGCCTGCCACTAGTGCAGAGTAATAGGCACCTTCCCACAGAGGCAAGCTTTATTTCCCTGGAAATAACAGATTGCCACCATCTTTCATTTCCATAGATTCTTTTACTCTTGTGCCTATATTGATCTGTTCCACTTGGTTTGGTTTTAGAAATAACTTCTTTATACATGCAGCTTATCATCCTCAGGTCCCTGCTTGTCACTCCTCAGTAGCCTAAGGAAGGGCAGGCCAGGGCAGCATCCTAATATGTAAGGTGGGCACCTGCCCTCCTGACAGTTACACAGGCATGTGTTAGACTGATACTGTGGGAAATGCTCCACAGAAAGCAAAAAGCAAAGCTTGTTTGTTAGGCTGAGAATAGTGAGTATCAGCTATTCCGGGGGGAAAACTTAACTGGATACTTGGGTGTCTGATAGTTAAATGATCTTAATTATCTTTAATTTACTTTTGAATACCTCTACTTCCTCTCCAGTGTGACTACTAGCAAAAGGAGATGGGGACCCTGTAAGGCACCCTACAGAAAATTACCCCTAAGGCCTTCATGTATCATAATATTTGGTCTCCTGCTGGGACAGGTAGAAGCAGTTCCAAATGACAGTGAAACATTAAAAGCAGAGAGAAAGACAGAGGGTTTTTTCCTTCCTTACTGGTTTCTGAAAAGCATGGTTTATAAGCTGTCAATCATTTCCAATGATCTCAGTCCAGTGTTTATTCAAAAATCATGTTTGGTGTAGCTGGAAGTGTTGTTACTAACTGATGAGCAAGTCTGAATGCTGAGAATGAGAAATGATTGACATTCTTTAAGGTAAAGAGGGAGACTCTTCATCCAGCTGAAGCTGCCACTGCAACGGATGCTGTTATAGCTTCTGACACTGATCGTGATGAGTGGTGTGTAATGTCAGTAAAAGATGAGAGGCTACAACAACAAAGTGAAAAGCAAGCCTCTGAACACGAATCCCATGGCACCCTGGTAGCAGTTAATAGCCATGACTTTCCTGTCTAGAGATATGGCTTAAAAAGGTCAGGCATATATTGGTTAACTTATCACCTATTCAGTAAATAAGCACAAGAGCTGGCTCATTAGTGATCTATTATTACTTGACTCTGGGTTAATTTTATCTTTTCTATTATTTTTAGATTTTTGGCTTCTTTCTCCCCATGGCTTTTGGCAAATACATTTTCTGGTTCCCTTTTTTATTTCAGGTTTTCCTTCTGGTTAAATATAGTAGATATTTACAGAGAATAATTCATAGCAGAGCTACACATGGTCCTGAATACTATGATGTATTTGGGGATACTACTTCTTTTTGGGCATCTTGCTAGCAGTATCAAACAGCAAGTTTTCACACGTAGTTATGAACTTTCTCTCTAAGCAGGAACAGTTTTAGGTTAAATACTCCCTCATTTTGCTACAGAAAATGCCTTGCAGGTGTAGTGGAGCAGCATGAGGCTGATGCAAGGCTCCAAGGGAGCAGTTTGGAAGATATGCAGAGTCAGACCATGACTCCCAGCCTCAAGGAAATCTCCTTTGAACAAGCGTCCTTGAGTTACCACGGACAAGGCTCCTTCTGGGGTGCAGCCTTTTATTTAACCCCCAAATGGTTGATAGAGTTCACTTAAGATGACAAAAAACAAAGAAAAAAACCCCGAACTAACACAAAACTCAAAACCAACATGTGGACTTTATTTTTTTTCTCTCTTTCTGGAGGGATGTTCAGATTTAAGCCACTATGTAACTCTTGCCCCCCTAGCTTTAGCCTTGCAAGTGGAATTAAAGTCTTTAAATTGTTCTGTAAAAATTGTGTAACTATTTCTAGTGCTGCCATACGTAAATCAGTCCCTTTGTTACACTAGCAGTAAAATTTAGTCTGGTTATATTCATGAACCCTCTTGACGTGTGATAAGACTGAAGCAAGTTGAGATCCAGAGTTGAAAACTGAAATAGAACCCCTGTTCATCCTACAAAGTTGTGATTACACATCTATATCCAGTTTGGGGATGTGGTTCTGACTCCTGTGATAGGGATGTGCTGCTTTGTTTCTTGTCCCTGGTGAGCTAGGGATCACACATCCACCACCCTCGTGTGTCCTACTGGTCACAAGTGGGAACTGGGTGGCACGGCCTGTGAGGTCCCACCCTGCTCACCTCACTGGGGCAGAGTCCACTGCCTTCATAGGGGCATGGATGGCGGCCAGCACCCTGAGGTGCTGCTCTGGAGCTAACTCTAGCACTTACCTCCATTCCTTGCAGGGAAATGCCACAAGGCAGAGCAGACTCACCTCTGCCTCTGCCCTTCACTTCTCATCCTCCTCTTTGTCTTCAATGTCTTTTATTGATGAACTTACCGTTGGACTGCAGGGTAGCTAGAATTCAGTTTTCTTCAAATGCAAGAAGTCTGTCCATTTGGGGATAGTTTATTCAACAATGCAGTATTCCTTCATAAAAGTCTTTTCTCTTGTGTAGAGAATTTCAGATATGTTTCTCGCGAAGCAACAGCAAATCCAGTTTGAGGGTATGTGTCTTCCTATGTTCAGAGTTTTAAAAACACACTATCTCCTTCCTTATTTTCCGTCTTTCCCTGTTTGGCTTCCTTTGGGTCTCTATGGGATATGTGCCCATATCTATCGACACTTAAGGGATCCAGACGTGTTGTGAAGGGCTGGATTGCTGCTTCTCACTCTCTTCTGTTGTTCTAATGCCCTATAAAATTAGCTATGGAACTGGATGCTGGAATATGGGTGTACTTTAAGTTGAAACTTCTATGTTAGTCATGTTTAATATCTGTAATCAACAACATAATTTTTTTCTTCCAGTAGTGTAAAGGGTTTGTTGCAGTGGGGCTGTTTCAGAGAGGCTGTGTGGAGGCATGGTCTCCCAGGGGTCCCCACAAGTGTGCCAATCAACTGAATTTATTTTATTCAGCATCAGCACTTCAGTGTTCTGCACCTCAAGGAGCATGCTGTGATTTGTAAAGCATTTTCACCTGGATGGTAGGACTAGATGCAAGCAGATTCTCACAGAGTTACCAGTCTGCTAGTGGATGTGTTGGACAGCCTCCTGTTTTGCATGCCATTAATGCTGAATTTTGAAAGTGACTTGCTGCACGGGGCCTGTAGGTTATAGTTGTCTTAGCCCATAAATTCCCAGCCTTCTGAACCGAGGCTGACATTGTATCTTCTCCACTGCAGGAGACAGTGGTAATTTCTTTTTATTATTTATTCGTGAATCATAGACAAATCTGACTTTTTGAAGGCTTCTTGCAGAAGCATGGTAAAGCATCACTGCTCTACTGCTAGATGTGACCACCTCCATGTGCTTTATCTTTCTGGAGTTTCTGTTGCTTTCCACACACCAAACAACACTTCCCTTCCTACTCCAGACATCCCCTAAGGAATCATCCCTAGTTCAAAGATCCCTCTGTAGGACCATGGGCCTTCAAAGGAGACCTTTCCTTTGTATAGTGTCTTTGATACAAATGAACCTGAGAGGTTTAACTGCCAGATAAAAGTAGAGTGCATTAACCCTGACAATTGCTCTAATGAAGTCAGGGTGAAGTTGTGAAGTCTGGGTCACAACTAATGGATGAGCCATTAACACCTCTCAGGCATAACAGCACTTAAAAATATCAAACAGAAAATGCATTTAGGTGACTTTCAGGTGCAGAACTGGTCACGGTGTTTTGAGAGCAAGCAGTCATGAAAAGATTGCAATTTCACTGCCTCTCCCCAGCTCCGCTTCCTGCCTTCACACATTTACGTTTAAGGTCAACTCTTTTCTGGAAGATTTTTGCCATCATGAAGCAGCCAGATGGCAGGTAACTTTCTAAAGTGCTTAATGCTTCGAGAACGGTGTTGATCCAGAAACTTTATTTCAAAACTCCAGAGTTGATTGTACCTGCCTGGAAGAGGATGTGGTTCATCAAAGAAAGATGGGAGGGAGGACAGAAAGCTGGGATAAGAGAAGGCAGATGTATCACACCCTGCCCCAAAAGCATGCACTCTGTTTGCATGATTGTTTAAGGCTGTAAATTAGGAACTCTCTTTTAACTTCACTGTGCTGTAGTAAACTGTCACAGGTGTGTTTTCAGCTTTTGCCTACATTTGAAGAACCTCCCTTCTCCAGGTGTAATCTGCCTGTTGCAGGTGTTCTCCCATGGAGCCCCTGTGAACCCTGGTTTTGCTGCACTAGGGTATCAGTTTCTTGGTGCTGTAGATGGAAGAAATGTTTGCAGAAAGTGCTCTCTCCTGCTTCCTCAGCCTACTGGAGCATACAGGTAGGATTATGGAGTCATAAATGAAAAGTGTATGTTTTAATTTCCTGCCAACAGTTTGTTTGTATATAAAATTGAAAGCCTGGGTAGTTATTTAAGCCTTCTTTGTATCACTGTTTTCATACTAGGGAAGCACTGCATACTAAATTTACAAGGTAGGATAAGAACAGGGTCACAAACATTCCTGTTAAAGGCCTGCACAGTGAGAAGGTGTATCTTCTAATTCTCCACTTGTGTGTCAAATTTGTATCACTATCTATATTCAGAAGAATGAACTGCTGCTGTAAAACTACAAAACCTTTAGGCTTTCTGATGAATCCTTAGGGTATAATTTAAAGAAACAGGGTCATGTG
Source organism: Bucco capensis (assembly GCA_013396975.1). Lineage (NCBI taxonomy): Eukaryota > Metazoa > Chordata > Aves > Piciformes > Bucconidae > Bucco > Bucco capensis. The sequence goes on from VWZO01017254.1 coordinate 243,377, forward strand.
TTGGACACTGTGTCTTGCACGATGGTGTCATTATCTCTTATGTATTAGCAGGCTACTAATGCTGACATCTAATTAGCACCAAGAAACTGATTAACTCTCAATAGGGTCAAGAGAAGGAAGAAAAATAGATCTCAGGCAAGCAATTAGGTCATTTATTTAATAAATTAAAATACTTGTGATTATAAGCTCACTCTGGCAAATTTTTTTGGTACTGCACAGCTGATGGCAGTAACGGTGATAAAATTCAAATAGTAAATGTAATACCACGTTAACACCAGTGTAATCAAAACAGAACACACAAAATACCCACTTGAGCTTTCTCTAATGGACAATTTATCATCCAAAACAGATGCATTTATTAGGGGAAAAGTTACTCTCAAATACCAGCAAAATAAATGGAGTTCAGATTTCTTATTCTTGTGATTGGGTTGTTGCACACTGTGGAAGCCAAGGACATAAAAGATGCTTCAGTGCATGTGCTACATGGCAGACATTTACTTTTATTGTGTACCTTTTACAAACTAATGTGAATGCTCAGAACTGGCAAGTCAGATCAGTACTGAGGAGGCAGCAGTCACCCTCTCTTTTTGTCACTGTTACCATTTATTTTTTTAATAAGGCAAAATATTTTTTTCTTCCTGTGACAATGAAATGTAAGATGCACCTATCCATGGTACTGGGCAGTTTGTTGCCCTCTTTGTAGTGCTCCAAAAGGGTCTGGCTTTTCACGCAATAGCACTCCAGAGCTTTCTAATAGACAAGTCACCCATACTCCTTTCTTGCATGCTCAGTTTAAAGCATGTCTTAATTGGGTTTATTTAAATGCTAATTTTATTGAATGCAGACTCCTCTAAATTACTGAGGTGAGTTCTTGCCAGACTTCCTCAGTAATAATAATATTTCAAAAGATCTGAAGATCAGATTAAGCTTTTGGAGAACCATTGGAAGTTCTGTTTGCATGTCCTGCACTGACTGCAAACCATGAGGCTTCTCACACCTTTCTTCTGGCTTCCTTGCAAGCTCTTTTCTTCTCTGCTGCAGGTTCAGCTCCTTTTTCTACTGCTTTGAAACTCTTTGCTGACAATTAAAGGCTACCATTTAAAAAAAAGAATCCACCTGATGTATGTATACTATAAGAAATACTCCAAATTCCTGTTAACTGAGAAATATGCAGCCCCTTCCAAGTCATTTTTACAGTTTACAAACAAACTTTTTGGCATGAGAACTGCATTTTATTGCATAGCTGATGACACCATGTAGTTACCCCAGTGTATGTCACAAAATGCTCCATAGCAGGAACAAGCAGCACATTTAGCACAGTTGTGAGGATCTCTGTGGAAGCTTTAGACTGTGCTGGAGACTTATAAAAGTGTGGTTTTCTCTTCAACTTAGAAGCAAACCTGTGATGCCTGCAGCAAGAGGGTCTGCTGGAGGGATCAGCTGATTACATGCTTTCTCATTGCCTTTTCTTCCTGGGCTCTAGCTGTGTGAATTGTGGGATCTGCTCTTGTTCAAAACAAGAGAGGTCCTTTGTCTTTTTTCAAAGATACCTTTAGAAGATGAAAAGGATAGTCAGACCTTTTCTAGGACTTGAGATTAATTTGGATCTGACAGTGACAGGTTTGAAGGGAGCTTTGTGCTTCTTCCCAACTCGCTCCAGTTGAAGTGAGGACAATGGCTAGGGAAGGAGCTGGTGGAGTCCTGCTCATGCCCCTGTGAGCAGCCTCCTGCAACTGCCCTCTTCCTACTGCCACCCCTGAATGTGCTCATCCCAGCTTCCAGTGTCACTAGAGGCACAGGCCTGGTCCGGGCTGTCCCTCAAAGTGTTTCAGAGGGAGGGGAAATGCCTGGAGTGAGAGAGGCTAAGTCACTGCTGCACTACCAGTAGTGCTGGTCCTCCAAGGAATGATCTGGTTGGTCCCATGGAGCAACAGCACTCTGCCTGCCTCCAGCAGCTCCAGAGTTAATCCGGGGTTAGTGTATCTGTATCTAAATGTAACAACCGACGCAACAAAGGTTGCTTAAAAGGAGAATAACCTCTCAAAAGGTTTTTCTTCTCTTAATAGTTTCCTTTTGTTATTAAAACAAGTCTATCAAGGTTGAAGAATAGTATGTAGTATCAAGCAGTAAGAAATTCATCATTGGTATGTCATCTTAAACAGTTGATTTTCTTTCTTTCTTTTTTTTTTTGAGAGCATCTTGAAAAAGTTGTCGTAAACACCAACAAATGCAAAGCAGCTTTCAAGATGACTTTTTGTTATAGGCATATTCCTGAACTATTCATCTGTGTTAAATGCATTTTGCCTTGAATCATATGTCATGTTGCCAGAAAAGAGTTGTTTCCATGCCAACTCATTTGCAACATGGGGAAAAAAATCAAAGCTACTAACATCTGCAAGATGTCAGTACTGATATAAGCCACTTGCAATGAAAAACATAGAACTGCAGGAGGGTTTGCCAAATAGACACTATATATAGGGTAGAATGTCATAAACTAATCGCCGAACAGTGCATTTCCATTCCTTTTTTGGCTGTATTCTTGATCTAATCTTTTTGCCAGAAAAGGCTTGCAGCAAAAGGAGCATCAGTGTCTTCCACATGCATTTCTCTTGTAAAGCAGGAATTACTTGGATTTTTCTTTCTTTTCTCTTTTCTTTTTTTTTTTTTGACTCAAGACTCCACAAAAGCCACTTAATTTAAAACACGTAAGAACTTGTACAAGAAACTGCTGCTTCACTCTCCATACTATTTCCTTTCAATTCTCTTGGCTGCGGGGTCTCCTTTTATAAAGATCCTATTCATCAGCAAGATTAATGAGACCTGGTGTCTGAAACTGTGGATTCCATTTCACAGCTACTATTTCCTCTGCATTCTTCCCTCCCTTCTTTATTTTTTTTTGATAAAAGAAGATTGTTCGTTTATTACTTAAGTATTATGAAATGCCAGAGGCTGAGGCTCTGAAGCCGGAGCAGTTCAAATATCAAGGTATATTTAATTTTGAGATGATCCAGACATGGCTGTACTGGGAGAGACATTGGAGGTGGCATTGCCTTTTTTTTTTTTCTTGGAGATATTAAAATAGTTATAATTTTTAAAAATTTTAATGCAGTGATGAAAATCCATTTTTTTTATATGGAAAGTATGGCAGATGCTTAAGTCACCTTTTCCATGTGTTACCACACCCATTGTCATCTTGCCTCTCTTAGCAGTGTGTCATGACATTTGCTTGTTGCAATACCTGGTTTGGTTTGGGAGGGTAGTGAGTGCAGCCTGCAGCAGCAGAGAGACCTCCACAAAACAAGTGCCCTGGGAAGCACCTGTAGTGGGGTGCCCCACATGTACCTGAGTCAGGTCTCTGCAGCAGTTCCATGCCTGCCCTCCTTGCTAGACTTGAGTGTGAACAAACGAGAAGATAGTTTCCTTACTGGAGAGGCTGTTGGCCAGTATCTGCCTTGTGCAATGGGGCTGCTTGCCAGGCTGATGTGGAATGGCATGTTGCTTCCAAAGGCCTGTTTGCAAAGCCCATCCCTGTGGCACGGCACTGGGGTGATGCAAGCCTTTCAGTTATGTGTAATTGCTGAATTCCATAAAGGAATATTCATGCTTTCTGAGTATTGCTTACCCCATGAAAGCAATTACCAAAGTTGTCACTACAGTGGTGAACAGAAAGGAGTTAATTCCATGGGAGTCATCTTTGCATAAGGGAGATTTGAAATATAAAATTGGAACATTTATGGTAAAGCCTTTTGTAAAGGGAAGGCCCTGACTAGCTTTGCTTGCTGGCAAGGTAGGGGGGGAGTGGGAAATAACAGACCTACTGTATTTCAACTCTTTCTATAATTTCACTTCTAGTATTTTTAGACTGATAAAATTCTTATACAGATCATTTTTATACTTTATAAAGATCTCCTCAAACTTTGCTTTATTAAAATGATTCTGCTGAGGCATTTTTGATAGAAGGTTATCAGAGGGAAGCAGAATTGAGAGTAAATGTAGGAATTGATTCTTACAGTACATTATTTATTTTGCTGAGTTCTGAAAGTTGAATCACAAGTAAGACCGCTTAAGGACACAAAAAATTATGTGGTATTTGTTTGGTTTTGTTTGTTGTTGTTTTTTAATGAAAATGAAATGCCATGAGCTCTGCTGTTACTGAGCAGAAGTTCGGCTTATAGCACCAAGGCCGTAGAGCACACACCTCAATGTTGTTTTCCTGTGCAACTTTATTGTGTGTGTAGGTATTTTTATTTACATACACATATGTATATTCCATATATATATTAATATGCATATTAATATATGTAATAGGTTGAGTAAACAATTTGAGCAAAGAATGTGAAAATGGTTTCTGCCTCAAATACACTGTAGCTAAATCTTTGAGACTACTGTAATTGAACGAGATTAGAGGGTATTTACTTTCTGCTTCTTAAAATGTATGTGCTTTTGTATTGTGACAGTAGCATCCTTATAACTAAGCAGTTTCTTTTTCTTCCTCTGTCTGTACTACTTTAGCAGAGCAAGGAAACATCTTTAGAAGAGGAAAATATGACTGTAAAATGATTTTTAAGAGTTCATTTGAAGTCAGTCAGGCACAACACCTAGAAATGCTTTAAATTGGATTTTCTTTTTAAAATCAGATTTCAGGTTGACAGTGTTCTATACTGTTATGCTTAGAATTATAACCTGGAATTCTGTTGCACTTTGCCTATCGCCACTCTCAGACAAGAACTGCCTTTCTTTCTCTTTCCACAAACATTAATGCAACAAGAGCAGCTCGGTAGGAATATGCTGAGCCTTGAAGAAGATTGAGTATATTTTAAACAGGTTTCAGTCTCAAGAAATTACATGACGAGATAATCTTTATAAAAAAGAGCTGAGCACTGTGTGTTGGTTCAAAGAGGGAGGACTGCCTCAGTGGCTATGCTGTGGAGACCCAGTGAACCCCTGCCTTGCTCATTACTCCCCAGATGAGGAAACCAGCCCTTCATCTTCTCCCCTTTCTGCCCTCACTAACAACAGTGTGGATGAGGTGAGGTGGTGGCATGAGAGAAGCAGCACTGGTCTTTCTGCAGCGGGGCTCAGAGTGCTCCTCATGGGATAATTGATACCGCTCTGTAATTACAGACACTTAGCAGGAAGTTGGACATGCTTCTGACCAAAAAGGTAGATTGTGCTGTGCTTCTCACTCAAAATAAATATTCAGTATTCCTTAGCTGTACTTCTGAGAGAAAATGGCAGGCTGTAGGAACCTAAAGACACAAGTTTCCAGATTAGTATTCTGTATGGGCATAAATGTAGAAATGTATGCAGGGAAATTCATATTGTTAAAAATGCATGGTCCTGAGACCCCCTCAGCCTGGGCTATAGCTGATGACACTTGCTACCATTCCTGCAGCATCCTCTGTTCTCATTCTGGGTTTGGCTATAAATGAGGTTGACCCAAAACATAAGTTACAGCACTAGGGGACAATCATATCATGTCAGACTATCCTGGTAGCTAGGATTTCTTAAGGAACAACTCCTTCTCTTCCTTACTTTTTCAAAGAGATTAATAATGGCAGGCAAAGCAAATCTGCTATTGACTGTCCTTAGGCTTTTGCTTCATCTGAACTCCTGTGGATTCTCCTCTCTTAATGTCAGGCAGTGCCATTGCCCAGGTCTCTCTCTATCTCCATGGTGAGCCTTTACCCTCCATCTGATTCATAACAGTGTTTGGGTTTTGGTTTTTTTTTATCTGAATTTGATATGTGAGCTGCTGGCTCTACTGCTGTGTCACTGCTGTCACTAATTTGGCATGACTTGTATTGTGGTAGGTTATTCAGTTTCTCTTTTTTTCCTTTTAAGAGTTTTGAACCCATGTCTGTCTGCTAGGCAGGACGTTGTCCTCACTTAACAGAAGTACTTTACTGATTTTGCTGTTTTGTGATCACAGGGTTAGTTTTAAAATAACATTTGTGTCTACTAACTGCATTTCCTAAGGCAGTGGTCACTTGATGAAATCAAAGATTGCTACCAGGTTCTTTTACTGGAAGTTCCTTCCTTGCTCTTGGCCCTAGCAGGGAGTATCTAAATGGGCTCTCTTTTATAAAACATATATATTTATTCTTTGATAAAAATCAAACTATGTGTTGCTTCCATAAATCAGTTGCTGTTCTAAAGATCTTCGATCCATCAATAAGGGATGTTACTGTAATTTTGATGTTTCCTCTGAGGAGATGACGACAGTAAGGCTGGCAGATGAGGTATGTTGGTGCTCTTTTCCTTGAAGACTATGATAACGGTTTGGTGTTCAGAACAGGTCATATAAACAGCTCTCTAGTCCTATCCTTTGGTGTAGCCTTTAAGAATACATTTTCTTAACACATTACCATGGTTAAATTAATTTTGGTGTCTGCAAACTTTTATGGCTCCTCTTTATAGTAAGAAAGTTTCATTATGCTTTCACCTGATGATTTTGTATTTTTCATCTGTTTTAGAAATACCCTTTGAACTCTTGAGTGTTTGAGCATGTTTTCTGACATGGATGAGCTTTCAGATACAAACTTCAAGAAAATATTGTTGTAGATGATTTCAAGCCAATCACTAAAATGAGAGCTTTACAAAATTGCTAATTCACTTCCTGTTTGAAACAAGTAGCTTTTACACCACATCAACCATTTCAAACATAACTGAGCCCAAGCTGAGCATCCTGTAACTATCCTCTTTAGTCTCTCAATTAACTGCACACCACAGTCTTCATGAGCTTGTATTTATGTAGGACTTTAATTCTAGTGCTTTGATTAACGGAGTTGCTTCTTTTCATTTAGAGAAAACATGCATGATCCTCAAGTTTTCATGTTGTGCTTTTTACTCTCTTTTCTAAATATACCAGCTGCTACTATCAGTACTTAATATGAGCTTCTTTACCATTTAAGAGCCCAGAATGTCAGGTATTATCTTAGGATGTCATTACTCCTATTCTCAGGATTTTTGGCTAGAATTCTTTCTGAATTTTTTTTTTAATCCTCTCTCTAAAAAGGACATTCAAATCTTGCCTCTTGCTTCTTTATTTCTAGTAAATCCTGTTTCTTTAGGTCTTGATTTGATTCTGCTGAGCTTCAGTGGGAGAAGATTCCTGCTTTAGACTTCAGTGGGTTGCACAAGACTCTTGCTTAGGAAGTCATCAAGACCTCTCTCATTTTTGTTTTACTACTAATGTTAATGTTTAAAAAAAAAAAACAAAAACAGGCTGTCATCAGCAATATACTTTTTCAAGGTGACTGCAGTGAGTTTTCTGTATCTGTAATTTTTCAATTAAACATTATTTTTAAAATAGTCAAGGAACATGTTCCTCTTGCAGCAGTTCTTTCTCAGCATCCTGGTAGTTTTGAAGGAGTTCACTTGCTGTTTTCCTACTATTTTGTTTGGGGTTCTTTTATTTGTTTGTTTAGGGTTTGTTTGGCTTTTATCATCTTGCTATGAGAGTCTTGCACCTATATTTCGGATCAGCTTTTGTCAAGTGCTCAGCCACACTTAAGCTAGATGAGGTTTGTGAGGAGGTATGCTTATATAGATTCAAAGAGAAAACAAGCTTTGAAGTATTTCTTGTCTGAAGAAGTACATGTATGCCTGAACTGCTTTTCTCCCTATATTCCCATGTCTAGTGTAAGATAACAATTCAGCTTACAAAACTTGTTTTGCCTGCATCTTGAGATCATTATAATTATTACAAATCTCATTGCTACATTAAGGCACTTAAATTTCAGTCCTAGTAGTTCCCGCAATGGCTGCTAAGTCTTTCCAAATACTTAAACGCAGTCCTGAGGAGTTTATAGTCATCTGTTCCCAGGAATTGGCATCCAATGCTTTGTTAAATGTCTTACTGTCCAGAGGGAAATATCTGTGGAGAACCACGTAAGCTCTAAGGGTACCTGTTTTCCCTCTGTCTTTAGTGGATAAGAATTAACTCTTGCACATCTTCTCAGATGGGTTTGCTTTCTAAGACAAGATCGTTTGATTAAACATAGTGTATTTTGCTTGTAGTCAGGTTCAGATCTTTCTTGGTTAAACAAAAAAGTACAACACCTGGAGTTGAACTGTTATTTTTGCACAGATTGCCCCTCCAAGATGTTTGTGAGATGCTAAGCCTCCAAATACTCTGAGCTGAATGAGTACTTGCTTGTGCCCTGATGAAATCACTTTTGCTTCCTGATGGAACTCTGTCACCACGCAAATAGCATTGCTCTGCAGAGATTCTAAAAGCAGAGCTTTGTTTCCCTCACGTAAATCCAGTGTTATTCCACCAGGCTGTCTACTCTGTGTCAGGGAGCACCTAGACCAACAATAAATGTTATGCCACTTTCTGCTTGCAAATAGAAACATATCTGATTTCCTTGTGTAAACACTTTGTTCTGTATCATTTCAGCACAATTCAACCTTTCTACCCTGTGTTAGCAGTTTAAATTTTCAGATTGGAGCTCAGGCATTACAGAGGAGAGTTAGAATTAATTCTGTGCTGAAAGAGCTGCTCTAAACAGAAATACTGCTGATGCATTTTTCTTTTTCACCTTAGAGGAGGAGATTACATATGCATCACCTTGAGTTTACTGTAGTCTGTGCAAATATCACTCTTTCAACGACTTGAGGCTATGTATGGCATATTTTAATACTACAAATATGCAGTTGTTATGAGCATGGTTTACTGACATGTAATGCTTTGATCAAATATGTGCTAGCTGTTGTGACTGAGCAGCACAGGAACACACACAATATTTGTTGATATTGCTAGCGAAAAACAAAAGCAAACAAAGCCAATGTTGTGTAGTACAGACTACTCTAGAGATAGCATTCCTATTAAGAGTGTGGCTATTAAGTTTAAAAAGACCAAATACATATACTTCTTTTTAAAGTTTAATCTGGTCCTTGAGAACTTTATATGAGGCCATTAACACTAAGAAGAAATCTACTGTCAAGAAATTGCAGTAAGGGACTAAATTGAAAGTAGAATGGGAGAGTCTTATTGCTATACTGTGCCAATTATATTGCCATTTCTGTTTCTTCACTGCAAGACTGATAGGGATCTACACATGCTTAGATCCCAAGGGATTTGAGCGTGTCTGGTGAAAATTTGAAATCAATAGGAGTTTATAATCGCAAGCAAACTGCATCATTTTCGTTGGGATGAATGATGGCGACCATCCACAGAAATGCCATCAACATGCGTCCGTCAAGTGTATTGGCTGGAGTCTTCTGCTCGACATGAGAAGTACAAGGACCCAGTTTCTTGGCAAGTTAAACATATCACTTGTCTCTTAATTAGCAAGGGAAGAGGGAAATATTCGCTGACGTTTCCATTCAGATGAATGTTTTGTAGCTTAAGAGGAAAGATTTCTGGATGTGGATTTTAAATGTATTGGCAGTCCCGCTGAGGAAGCAAATATTGTTTAGTTTCCAGTCCTGTCAGTAGACTGCAAATTCATCTCAGGTCTGGCTTGAAGCAAGGTTCATCTCCAAAGCTGAGAGGTAATTTAGTTTCCAGGGCTATTCTGTCCTGGCTTTTGCTTAAGCAAAGGCTACCAATTCAATGTGACAATGAGAATTACTATCCACTAGGGGCCAAACTGTGCTCACCAAATGCTTGATGTCCTTTCTGAAACACTTTTCTTCCCCAGTAGTATAAATTGCATAGTTTTTTTTCTTGGGGTTTTTTTGAGCCCACTACTTGGTGTATTCAATTCCATACTGTCCTTGAGCTCTCCAAATCTCAGGCTGAAGCCACAAGGTATAGTTCACTTGTTCTATAGAAAGATGCAGCAATTATGAATATTATGACTGTACTTGTCTACAGAGGAAGCAGGCAAGATACGAAAATCAGTCTATTGATGATGAACATAAGAGATGTCAGTTTTCGGAGATGGGGAATTTATATCTATTGAAGACTTGAAACCAATTTTTTTCATGTATGTAATAGCTGAAATGATCCTGCTCACTGTGTTGAAGGAATTGTAAAGAGTCTCAACAGGAGATGGTCTAGTAAAGGTCTGATTCAAAGCTCAAGGAAGTCAGTGGGCAGTCCTTCAGTCTGTGCTTCGAGACCATGTGCCCCATCCATCTCTGCTTCCTTTGGTGTTTGAGAAAGCTGAGTCAGGAAGGCACTTAGAGGCACCAAAGTGCACCCTTGATAAAATGTAGATGTTCTTTGTGGTCACTGGCAAATAAAGTCTAATGCTGTAGGCTTTTAACAGGAATTAGGAAAAAACCCACTATCCTGCATGTCTCTGCAGACTTCAAAACCAAGAATTCGAAGTTTGTTCCTGAGTTTTTCTTCCACCTACATGGTGAGCTATTGGACTAGTTACAGCTTTCATTAAAATGTAACTAAAAGATGCTATACTTCTGTAGTTGGACTCAACAGTAGCCAAACATACGGACATTGTAAAACATTTCAGAGAACTGGAAAGATTTAGTGGTCCTGCTGAGCCTTACAGCTTCTCAATTATTCTAAACTTAATAATAACATTTGTGAAAGTTCCCCTCATTCTAACAGGGTAGTTTCTAATTTTCCTGGCTGAAATTCTCAGTGGAGAAGGTAGTTGCTCTGCTGTGGATCTGGAGAGAATCGAGAGCAGCTTGAGGTCCTCAAACCTGCTCAGTATTTACAAAACATGCCTTGCCACTCTGAGCACACACATGAAACTTTTCATGTGTTCAAGGGGAGAGAGCTAAACCTCTGCCACTCCGGTCTGGAGAGGAAATCCTTGCTGCCAGGTCTGTTGTGCTTTGCTGCATTCTCAGCTGCTGGAGATGTGCTATTGGCAAATGACTCTGTGCTGGGGACAGGCTGGGGTGTTGCATATTTAGATTGCTACCCTGGAATAGGTAAATATGTCTGGGGCTGTATTTCAGTAATTTGAAGTTAGTTGCATGAAGTCAAGTAGCTGCAGGAGGAAAATCTGTACTAGTAACCCCGTCTCTATGCTGACTGCATGGATCTTTGGTTTGAGAGCAAGGATTTGAGCAGGGACTCCCCCAAGCCACAGCAGTGCCCACAAGGCTCTACGTTTATACAGTTTTTGATGCTGGTTTTTGTGTCTTGGCTGTGGATGCATAAATACCAGCACTTGGATGGTGAGGAGGATGTTTCTGCGTTGGTGAGTCTTGCTCCGGGCTGCTTATTAACTGCAGCTCATCGTGGCTTCATGCTTCAGCCCTGCCTAGCAGCCGATGTGTAGATAGGTACCTGTAAGGCAGCAGCAGCTTGTAACTGTTTGGGCCTTGCTAATGTCCTTAAAACATTGGGGCCCATGCAGCTATAAGGTGGTAAGATAAGCCCTGCTGCCCAGCCATCCTGTTACTCTCTGCAGAGCTGGCTTTAGGCATAAACAAATGGTGAAAAATTGCTCACCTACCCCTACCTGGGCAACTGGAGGTGGGGAGCCAGGCTGCCACCACCCTGGATGAGGGCTAGGTAGAGGGTGATGTTGGCAGTGGGGAGTGCTACAGTTGCCCCCACCTTGGGGTGTAAGAGCACCCAGAGTGACTCCCTGTAGCACCCCTACTCTGCCCTCCCCTTTACACCACCCTGAGGGCCAGCTGGGGACGGAGACACCTGGAAGGGACACCTTGGGGATGCAGGCTTTTTTCCTTTCATTTTTCAGAAGACAATAATGTTTCAGCTTCTCTAAAGATCTTATCTGTATGCAATGTCCTCTGTACCCTGTCCTGGCATCCAGCTAGGGTATTTTGAATTATAAATGCAGAGAGATTTCATTCTCAGAAGGTAATCGGAGGGGATGCTCTTGTATTCTAAAAGCTTCACAAATTTTAACATGGATCCAAAAATTTAATTTAAATATGCATTGCTTATTGTCATTCACTTTTTCCACTTGCTTGTAAGACTTGTTTAGAAAAGAGAAATCACATCATATAGCTCTCAGCAAGTGGGGAAAAAAATAACAACCTTACTGCAATCTATTTGCATGGATTATCTGAACATTTTGAAGTAACTAATCTGTTGAGAGGTGCCAGAACCAGCCTGCATACATGAGAAATGCAGAAGTCACAAAATATAATTTGAGATAGAATTAATGACTCTCCAGTAGCATCACATATTGCTAGTGCCAGGAAAGAAGACTTTGTTACCGTGTACATAATACTGGGATATTGAAAGTGCTTGCTCAGCACGGACACTGTAGTCAATAATGTGTGTAGCACAACAAACCCTACTCCTATTGGTGTTACTATTAATTAATTGGCATTAATAGCTGGATCTAGAAACAATGACAACAAGATAGAGGGAGCTTCTTAGTGCCAGCAGCACCAGCACACATGCATGTACCCACACACCTGGGACTTTGCAGTGTCCATGCCAGTCGCAGGTGTCAGGTGTGATCTCCCTGTTCTCCCTACCCGTGCCCAGCTGGATTGCACAAGAGTGAGATGCTCTCTACTCAGGGCCAAGAGGAAGGTTTTGGTGGGAGAGTCAGATCAGTAGCATTGGCAGGACTGGAAATAGCAGGAGCAGAAAAAAGTACATTCCTCCACTCTTGCGACTGGTACATGGAAAATGTTTCTACTTTACAAGAGCTGCTTTCCTGGAGAAAGCTATCAAAGTACTGATTTAAACAAACTGTCTTATTCAAAGGTCTGTACCAAAGGTATTTCATCATGAGTGTCTGGTTTTCAAAGGGCCTGACCATGAACTAGGGAAGGCTAGAATGTAAAAATGACTAAAATATGCAGAAGTTAGACATAGAACAAGTTGTAGTGAAGCCAATATAATTTGGGGTATGTATTCCAAGTAAATGATATAGTGTGGGACTGACTGTTCAGATATCATGGACATCTGTCTGGAGATTATTCTGTAACAAAAGAGTCTTAGAAATCATTCATATAGTTTGTATTCATGTCAGGTTTTGGTCACAGACAAATTCACACATTCAGCAATGCAGTTAATCTCCTAGATACCCACCACAGAAGAATAGGGATTAATACGTTTATCTTGTAAAACAATGCAGTCCTCCTCTGAATTACAACCAGAAATTAGACTGTAGTTATCAAATATGCTCAGTGAGGTTATGAATCAAGTCACTGCATTTTTAAAATTCCCATCTTTTATCATCTCCCATTCTGAAGACTGCAGCTACTGGAGCATCAGCTGCCAACTGGATTTGCTGGAGGCAGGGAAGTGCCTTCTCCAGCAGAGAATTTCTGCATGAGGGCAGAGAGAGGGCTTTGCCTTGCAAATGTCATCCAGAAGTCCAGAAGAGATATTAGGAGATGCCCCTGGACTCGGTGATCTATAAAACCTTCATGAAAGTCAATGACTGTTCCAGCAGGGATTGAAACCATCGTTTACATGGCATGCCAATAGTAACAAATCTCTCCTGTAGACATGTGCAGGACTAGTGAGTGTCATGCTGAATGCCAGCTGAATTCTCTGTTAAGCTCAGAAAAACTCACACAAGAAAGAAACCAACAACAAAACCAACACAAAATAGAAATCAAAAAGCCACTGCTTGTTATAAGGGCAGAAAAACCAGTCTTGTAGTTTTGGAGAGGGGAGAGAGGAGAGAGGAAGGGCTTTTTCATTTCCTATTCCTTCTAAATGTATGTGGCACATATACTTATAGGTTAATGGTACCTTTGAGGAAATACAACTCTTGCAGTGATTAGCAGAATATTTATTTTCTACAAGCAGTATTATAAAATCCACATAGTTCCTGCCTTCTAAATGATAATTAATCTGTTGGTGTGCGTTGCCCATCTCAAAACTTCCGCAGTGCAACACTGGCATTTCTCATTAAAATGAATCCTGGAGGCACTTTGTTATTGTTTAGACTGTGAAAACCACTGGCAGGAGTGGTGGGTTGGTTTTTTTCCCCCCTCTCCGTGTTTTGTAAGTGCTAAGCACAGGAGGCATTTAGCACGTTCTTTAAAGGACTGCACATTAATAATACATTCTCGACCACAGAAAGGAAGTCAAATTGCTGAATGGTAGTTGTGTAAGTCAACAGCATTCAAGAAAAGGCATTCTTCCTTTAATCTTTGCTACAAAGAGATGCCCTCATAGTCATGAGAGTATTATCTAGAAGTTGACTGATTCTTGCTTGATGCGCTGCTCTTGTGCCTTTCAACAGTGCTTTAGGGGGTTATTTCAACAGCATTGTAGATGACAAGGCTTGGATTAGTGAAACTTTTCAATCCCATCTTTGTTTTTTAAAAGGCTGCCTACTGTTATGAGAGCGTTCCTATGGCTTTTTTATGCATCTCTGTCTCTTGCCATAGGTAATTATTTATTAATGTAAACGCTGCAAGAAAGATTGACTGTGTCAAGAGGAGAGCAAGGAAATAATAATCTAATAAAATTCTATCCTGATGCTCTTGTCTGATTCCAATATGAGAGGCAGTAGTTCTGGTTTTAGCTACATTGCATCAGCTAATTCCCCAGTTCAAAAGCATTTTTGTTCAGTAGAGCTAAGACTACACCAAAACATGCCTGCTATTAGGATCCTCTTTCTGTTAATTGATCAGAGTTGATAATATTAGTGCTGTTCTGCACACAAGCCTGTGGCAATGCTGCAGTATTTACACAATACAGAGGATTAGGGTTAGTGGAGCTGTTGGTAGTTATCTGAAATCAGCTGTCACATGAATAAAATTAACAAGGGGATGCACACTAGGAAAGCGAGTTTACTTTGGCTTTAGGTTTTGTTTTCACTTCTAACCCCTTCAGTGCTGTGCGCTTCTCTCACACGACTCTTTGTTTTCAACAGTTTCTACTTTATGTTCAGACAGAGGCTGCCTCCACTCCTGTGTGCTGAGGTGATGCATACAGATGTATAAGCAACTCGGTGATATAGTAAGCCTTTGGATTCTAAGGAGGAAGCTGGAAAGCTCACCATTCCATTTAGCAGTTTGGTTACATTTCTGGTTATCTGTACTCCCTGTGAGCTACCATCTTCTGTTTAGGTTCTGATGTAGCTGTTTATGGACTTTGTTGTCCATGAATTTTTTGAATACTTCTTGCATCTGCTGACATAGTTCTTCTCCAGGCTCCTGTATATCCTGCACCTTCCAGAAGTTTTCTGCTTGCTGCATGAGGAAATGCTTTCTTTTGCCTCTTGCATATGAATCTTTTTGTTCCACCAGATGCCTCCTTATTCTATCACTGCAGGGATAAATTCCAAATATAACCAGGATGATGCTTTGCACTTGTTCCATCCACAAGCAGCTGACAAGCTTTATTAAGACCCAAATTTAAATCTCACAACTCTGTGGTGAGAGAAGGTACAGTGAGGTTTGTGCAGAGCAGTGAAAGATGGGGAAGTTTTGAGCTGTCAGGAAGTTTTGCAAAAGCTCTTAAATTGCATATACATTTTCATTTTCAAATGATTCTGTGTATAGCTTCCTTTGGTCATTCATGGAAAGTCACCTCAGATCATATAAAGCAACAGCTTGCCAATTATTTTAAGGCAAAATAAAATTAGGAAGTCAGGTGTCCCCTCAGTCATGCTGTATGGCAGAGGGACAGTGTGGTTTCATCAGGTAAAGTTTCCTTCATACATGAAAAACTCTGGGTTAGTTACAAAGAAAAACTTCATGAATTCCTTAAGTTTTTAATTTTAAGTTTTCTTTTATTTTTTTCTCCCCAGTGGCAAAATGCCCAGTGCAAATCAAATCCTTCAATTCAGTTTCCAAAAAGGAAGGAACTATCCTGTGTGCCTGAAATATTAATTAAAAAGAAAGATTTGGACAGATCCCAAACCAGCTACTCAAATATAAATGTCTGCAACTGTCATATGAATTTCTCAGTAAATGAGACTATAATCCTTCCTTCCTAATGTGGAAATACTACTTGATTAGCCCAATTAAGAGTGGATTTCTGACAGAATATTACTTTAGTGTGTAGTTTCCTAAAGGATGAAAAGGTGCTGATTCAGAAACAACTCCATGTTACTCTTGTTATTAAAAAATAGAAACAAGGGATGACACTGGAACCACTGGACTTACACATTGGCTTGAGTTTCCCTTCAAAGCTGTATTAAGGATGTAGAACGATGAGGCTATTTTTACAGTGAATTGGTAAATCAATATGCTTCATTAAGCTTTTAATTTGCGCAAGTAGAGCAAGATCACTAATATATTTTGGTATGTTTGGTGATGAGTTGGTCATTTTTTTACCACTCCATTTTAAGACCTTCTCTTAGCAGCTCCTGCTTGGGGAGTGGATGAAGAGGGTAACACTTTCCTCCTGGTACATCCTGCCCCAGCATTCTCTGACATCCAGAGACTCCTTTTTCTTTCTTGAATGATGGAATACTTTAACATGGCACTGAACAGCTCAAAGCTAGAGCCCTTCTCACATCACAATAAAGAAATACAAAATTTCTAGTATCATATTATTAGAACAGTTCACTTGAACAAGAACCCTCATTTGACCCTGGAAACCTCTAGTTTTCATGTATTAATTTGATTTTGTGCCACAGTGGTCTGTTTATTGACAAGAGTTAAGAGGTCTCTCTGTGTTTAACTTTGATGAGTGTGCATGTAAGCATCTCTGAGCTGTCTGCTTACCCAGTGACCATTACTGACCTAAGCTGCCTGTGTCTCAGTTTGTTTTAAATATTCTGCTTTACTCCTCCATTACCAAGTTAGCCCGAGGTCTCCTTGCAAGTACTCTGTGTACAGCACAGAGAAAAGCTAGAGGGAAGCCATGCCTGTTTGAAAGGTGTTGTAGAAGCCCCAGGCAGTGCCGCGGGGCTGCGAGGGCTCCCTTTGGGGTGAAGCTGGAGGATGTTGGCTGCCAAGCAGTGCCAGCAGCCTGGGGTTGTGCCAGGCAGCTGCGGGGCAAGCACCGGCAGGAGGTACCCTCCTTTTGCCCTGGGCACGGCAAAGCTCCCCTTGGCACCTGCCATGCAGGAAGCTGATTTCAAAACCTTTTTTGCTTTGTGCAATATAGTGTAAATATTTCACGGGGTTGCTTAAAGTTTTCCCCACGCTTGTTTAATTTCATCAAGGCATGGAACATTAATTTTCTGAGGAGATTTCTGCTCTGCATGATCCACAGGATTTCATACTGAAAGATTGTCTGTCCACGCAGCCACGCTTATTTTCCAGTTGCCCAAATTAAGACAATCTATAAAGAAATGTTCATTTATTAGCAACTGGTGTTTGACAGTTTATTTCATGTAAGCCTCCAGCTTTCCTTGGCAAGCTTATTTGCATAATGTGTTATTATGTCTAAATGGAAAACTAAATGCCTCCATGTGGTCTTTAAATGACAAGTGCTTGTCAGCTTCATGCAATATTCAGAAGTAATAGATCCAAATCACAACAGCAATCACTATGATGTACAAGGAGAAAAAGAAACAAAGCCCAAAAAACTTGTTGCTTATCCTTCCCTGACAAATTTACACTTTGGAACAGAATTGTCAATTAGAATTTTCATGTGTTAAACAGTTGAGTTCAACTGTGAAGGAATTTACTGTGGCTTTATTCTGCACTGCTTTTGAGTAACTACAACTCATGCTTCTTTTTTTTCTTGTTTTATTTTTTTTTCTTGCTGTTTTGTTCCACTGCTGACCCCCACACACACACACCCCTCCAAACAATGCAGCTCAGGGAATAAACTTCAGAGGACCTAGGCAAGATATACCCAAGAAATTCTGCCATAATTACTTCTGAAATCATGAATGCTCCCTGACAATGCTTACAATAGCTTTGGAAGATCTGTTATGAAGTTCATATCTGAAATAGTCCTTGGGTCTGAAATTTGCGAAGTTACATATTGAATTAATACTTCCTGGAAATGGAAAACTGGTGTGTTTATGTGTGGTTCCAGGTTGTTAGAGGCTTCAGGAAGGGAAGGTCTCTGAGTCAATGCTCATGTAAACATCCTCTTTATGCACTTTCCATGCATGTGTATGGTGTGCTGCTTAGACCCTCTTAGCCCCCTTCCACCCTTGGCTAGTCTGAAACATCAAAGTGGCTTCCACAAAAGAAGGAAAAGTCTGTGGTCTATACCAGGGCAAACTGTGGTGTGCTGGTACAATTAAGTTCAGCCCAGGAAAAACCCTGATAGCAATTAATGGTACAACATGATACAGTCAAGGGCAATTTTGTGCTTTATCAGTGCCATGTCTCTTTTCTGATAAATGCTGTTATTTTCATCTCCTGTTAAATACTAGAAAAAGTACACAGTATTTTACGTATCAGATTAATTTTTAACTTTTAAAATAAATAGGTATTCTGTTTCTTATTCATTGAGCTGCATAGAATATTTTTAGTTGAGTTTGACATTAGCAAATGCTTTTCAAGATAGCATTAACTGATCAAAACGGTTTGGAGCAGGAGGTTTAGTTGCACAAGTTCTGTTTGGGGATTTTTTTGTTTGTTTTGGGGGGGTTGTTTGAGGGGTTTTCGTCTTTATACAACAAAAATACAGCATGAAGACAAGGAGGAAACAGAAAAATATTAGAAGGAATTTGCTGTCTCTGGGGTAAATCTGATGGGGGGAAAATAAAGAGAAAAGGCCAGGTACTGCACACAATTTTAGCACTTTCCTGAGACCCAGGAAAGATATTTTGTCATTGAACTGTTGAGTTTTTTGCTTCTAACTGGTCTGCTTGCCCAGTGTTGCAGAGCAAGTATATAAGTACACGTGGCTTATAAGAATAGAAAGAGAAAAGAGGAGACATAAGCTGATAGAAGGAAAATGCCATGTGAGGGACAGAGCAAGTAGCAAGGTCTCATGTTACTTGTCCCAGGCTGACTTTGGGGTCAGCTTTCTTTTGGGTACCATCAGTCACCACCATCTGGTCATTTTGACTCTTAGAAGCTGAACAATGAAGGCTCAAAGAAATGCCTGACATTTAGGGGGAGCTGGGCCAAGAGAGGCTGGAAACACTCCTGGTTCATGCCTAGAGTGGAATGCTTGGCAGTGGTGAGCAGCTGGAGGCTGGCAGAACCCTTGAGTGAGCCCTCATTAGGGGAGCAACAAGACATGCAGCTAATGAGGAGGAGGAGATCCCAGTTCTGTGTTTGCTGTGAAAAAGGCAGTGTAGGAGTAATTCCCTTCGAGAGGTCAGGGACAGACATAAAGTAAGGGAACTGTTCTCCGGTTTTATTAAAAAAATGTTTCAGTCTCAGGCCACAGCTCCCCTCAGTAATTTCACCAGCAGCTCTGATTGATGCAATCACTCTAATTAAAGTGATCACTTGTAGCAGGCCTGGTGTCACTGGGGTAAGAGGCGTTTCCAGTGCTGGTGACCTGTGCCTTGCAGCACATTTGACCACCCAAGCTGAGCTCGCAGCTGGTGGAAAGCCGATGCAATGTCTTATGCTGTGTTTTAGTCACAAAGCCAGTTAAATAGGCAGCATTTTTTGCTCTGGTGACCCATCTTGATAAGGATGCTCTCTTATTTGCTTCTTCTCAGGTTAAAACCTTCACTCACCCAGTGAAGGAAAAGCAAAAACACCAGTCACAAACAGCCAGGAAGGTTAAGCTGGTTTTAACCTGTCCTCCACCCAGTGCTCTTGTTAACCACTGGTGGCACCTCCCCTGGACAGGTCCTGGAGAAGAGGCCTCCTAGGAGGGTCTCCCCATGGGCTGAAATGAAGTGGGGCTCCCTTGGCTGTAGCAGGGTTGGAACACCCCAAAGGCTGGCTTAGAAACAAGTAACAAGTAGCCAAAAAGGTACTGATAAAGAATAATTTCATTAGTTGTTGACTGTGCAAGTAACACTATCGCTATAAAAATTAGAGTTGGATTGCATAGGCTTTGACAGCAGATGAGTTGCCTTCTCCACTTCCAGCTGCTCTTTCAGGTCTTTGGCTTAAAATACTGTGTGCCATTACGTTCTTCTGCAGTTTATATCCCTGGGTACTTTCAACAGTTCTTCTAAAAAGTAGCATAATGCTTCTCGCCTCAGTGTGAATGATGTTCATAGGTGCATGATAATGAGGATGAACTGATGTTACAAAATAACAAAATACAAAGCTTTCTACTGCATCAGTATATACCTTTCCCTTGCTAAAAGAATAGGTTAAATAACCTGAATGAAATAGTATTCAGATTGGATCTCAAAGTCCAGGGTCCAACAGGGTGAACTTTTCGAAGTGCAGTTACTGGTTTTACAGCTATTAAAACCCAAGGCATTTCTCGAAAAAATTTTTGTGGTACCCTTATTTGAGATTAATTATGTATGTAAAATTCTCAATGAAGAATGCAGCATTCAAGGAACTCATGTTGAGGTTCAGTAGTTAGTCCAGTGATATTAAAATGAAACAGGACCAACTTTGTAGGGGGCAATTATAACACATTATGGTGTGAATTGCACGCTGTGATTAAACTCATAGGAGGTACTCAGCAGCAGCATTTGGTTTGAAAGGGCCACTGATTACCATTTGTACTATGCATTTCGGTAATCAGAAATCATTATGGAAAATATTACATCAACTAAACAAATACCCCCTTAGCAGCATGGAATATAGAGCATATACTTTTTTAAGTAGCTTTATGCATGTAAATAAATATTTTTTTCTGCGTGGGACTAGTACTTGATCAGCACATCCAATCAGTATGCTGTCAGGCTACAGCAGGACCTCACGCTGCACAATGAATGGTTCAAAGTTAAAACACCATCTGGGGTTGGGTTTGTCTTTTGTGTCTTAACTTCAGACTGGTTGCAATTACATTATAAACCATCATTTACTTGTGATTTATAAAAATAGCCTTGTGAAAGAATTAAACTAGCAAGAGGTGTTAACATCTACTATGGAAGTCCTGAGTTATTTCTATTAAATGGCTTTTCTTAGAATTTAAGATAGGAGTCTTAAGGTTCTTACTGCCTATAAAATACTAATGGGGCCGTGTTACAAAGGTACTATATTTTTCTGGCATGTTTGACACCTAATATTTTAAGGGATTTGGAGAAAGGTCTTGTATCATGGCATTAACCAGTTTTATTAAGGCATTTTTGCCACTGATTTCTGAGAGTATTTCAAGCGTGCATGTGGCTTTTTCATTACTCTGTGCCTTTTCTGGCCCCGAGCTGCCAATCCCCAAATGTGGTGGGTTTCATTTCGTAGCAACAGAGAACAGTCAGGCTGACAACAGATCCCACCTGCAATTACTCAAAACAGAACTTTGTCACAAGCCAAAAAATACCAAAGAGCTGCTCACTCAGGGATTTCTCTATTTCTTGTTTTCTTTGATAGGATGTAATCTAGGGGAAGTGTAATGCTAGTCCCATAACATTTCCTGGCAGCCAAGGACTATGTGATTGCTTTAAAGATGCAAAATTATCTTCACTGTATCATGATCATCTTCCCTCCTTTTCATCCTGCTATACCATTCTGATTGCTTAACATAAGGTCTAATGTCAAGTAATAATAAAGCAATTACAAGAAATACAATTCATTCTAAAGTGCATTAAGCAAGAACTAAATTAAGCCACATAATTAACAACAACAAAAAAAAGATATATTCAGGACAAAATGTTTTAACCCCTATATTTCTTCGAGCATTAACTGCAATGGCATTAACTCAAAACTAGTAAGGGAAAAAATATAGATTATATGCACAGACGCAGTAGGACTTTCAGTGATTTACTTAGGGAAATTCACAGATCTGTCATGCACGATCCTTTCTATATAGTAATAGACTCAATTTAAACTGTCATGCTCATTTTTTTCCTTGTCCATCTGGTCCAATTATTAGAAAATTTTAACCCAAGAAGGCTCCAATAACAAACATGAAACAACTCTATTTCAAGTTGCCAGTATTTTTCTCATATTTGTTCTTTTTAATTAGAGAGCATACCTAGTTCCAACTGCAGGACCCAGGCATTTATTAAGTGATAGAGCAGCAGAACTATTTTATTGACTAATTCCCCAGACTTTTATTATGTTTCCTAGCAAAATATGATTTATAGGAAAGTTAATAAAGGTATCCTCACCTACTGCACCTGGAGACAGGACATCTACACGGGGAAGACATTTAGACTAATAAGTGAAATCACAAATCTGGGAGCTGAAATTGGATTTTATTTCTGGAAGTGCAGCAGAGATCTGATGCAGGCTTAGACATTTAAAATCTCCATTATTAGCTGGTTTTGCCTATAAAATGAAAGTAGTAGTTTATCTAGATTTTCAGAAACATTATGCTGATTATAGTAATTTTTTAACTTTAAGGCTGAAAAGCATCATTAATGTATTGTTTCCTCTATTTTACTTCCCATTTCCTCCCCATGATGCTTGAGACGTTGTTGTTGTTATTTACCTCATTCCTGAACTGAAAGTAACTACTTTAAAGCTGTATGTTGTTCCCAAACTCTTGTTATATTTTGACTGGTATTTTCCCTTTTAATGGCATTTCCTTCGCTGCTTGCATATGAGCCAAGAGTTGTGCATGGGGGCATTCTGCAGGCTCTGCTGGTGCCTAAAGGGTGGTGCCAGGACAGAGGCACATTGGGAAGACAATGTCCCTGCCACATACATCAGTTCCAAACCAAGCTATAGCAAAAATCACAGTACAACAGAATTGGACAAATACAACTTAAAATAAATGCATTGATTCTTATTCTTAATAAGGTTAGGCATGCAATTGTGTGGTGACTAATTTGTGTGCCTAATTACCATGATTGTATGTGCAAATCAAGTAATTATGGAAGTAAATAACCATAATCTGTTATTTTCATGGGTAATTATTCAATTTTATGCACAATGGCAATAATTGGGTGTGCAAATTAAGCATGCAATTGTGCATGCATATTCAACACACACTTGTGTGTCTAATCTTTTCATAAATCATCCCTTTTTTTCTGGTATATTGTTACTGGGACATTATTGGTAGGGGTAAGGATTTGGAAACTCTTCTATTTTGAACCTTCCTCACTTTTTAGTAGTTAACAATTCTCCACTGCAAATGGACTGCTCTCCTGAAAGATGGCTGTTTCATTCTTGTTCTGTGGCACAGGTGCACTTTTTTTCCCAACTGAGTGGGGAATTTCTAAAGAGAAAACTGGAATAGCTGCATTCATTCTTTTCTTAAAATTTCAAATATGTTATTTTGTAACCTGTTAAGAACGCTTCAAACATTGGTTTTGGAATTGTTTTGCATTCATATACACATAAATGATAGTGTCTTTGTCATCAAAAGGGACTTTGTGCTGCACTGCACCAAAGGAGATGTCCCTAAGCTGTCATTAAGGACAAGGAATACGCTGTACCTGCTTGCTTACCACACAAGTCTGATTTACAAAAGCACTTTGGCTCTGACCTCATTCAGTTCCCACTGAAGACACGTAGAAAGAAATCCCATTGACCTCAATACAAGCAGTTTATTGCTGTTGAGCGCTTCTAAAAATGTCACCCCATTTTTCTGTCTTAAGACCTGATTTTGTAGGCTTACAATTATCTTTAACATATATGTTTAAATTCTTCTAGTTTCAGCATCCTGAGAAACATCGATGACTGTGATATGCTAATCCCCTGACACCAGGTTGATTATTTGGGTGTTGCTTCAGTGAAGGTCTGTCCCAAGCAAAGTTGCTGGGCTGCCCCCAAGTCATGCCTGTGGTCAGGATACAGCACAGCTCAGCTCAGTCTGACAGAGGCTGTTCAGGGATCTTGTCTGTACAGTACCCAGTGCCAAAGGAGCTGATGTTTATCAGTGTCTTTCCTCCTCGTCTCTGCCTGTGGCAGGGAGGCAGAGGAAGCATCCTGACTTCAATGTGCCTCAGGAAGTGTCTCACTGCTCTGTTTAACCAAGGGATTTAATTTCCATTATTTGTCTTTCGTGTCCCTTTTTGTGCCTGATAGATTTCCCCAGCCTCATTGATGCTAATCTCATTGTCCAGGAATCAGCAGAGGGTAATTAGCTGCTGCAATAATGATCTAAAAGTCACAAGATCATGGCCTTTCATCACACACCATCTCAGATGTTTTCTAACTAAACGCAGGAATTGCTGTCAAAAAGGAGCACAACCGTTTCCCGGTGTTCAGTGTCAACTGCAGAGGCTTGGCATGCGTGGGAGCAATTCCCACCACCAGGACCAAGGGGAGAGCCTCCTGGTTCCAGCCTGACTTGTCATCAAACCAGAAAGGATTTCCTAGTGGGCAAAGCCTGACCTTTGTGGCTAAAAAAGTTGACAAAAATGACAAAGGAAAAGCTTTTTAATTTTTTTTTTTTTTTTTGCTCTGAAATTACTTTTCTCAGCATGGTTTTATGGTTTTGTGTGGTAAAAGGCTGGAATGGTCAAAACTAGAAAATATCTTGTTTTCATAGAAATGAAACATCTT
Source organism: Bucco capensis (assembly GCA_013396975.1). NCBI lineage: Eukaryota > Metazoa > Chordata > Aves > Piciformes > Bucconidae > Bucco > Bucco capensis. The sequence continues at coordinate 267,659 of VWZO01017254.1, forward strand.
TTTCATTTGCAAAGCATTTCTTCTGGCCATCTCATTTCATAGAGAATTTTTAAACTTTAGGGTTTGAATCATTCTGAAATGAAAAAAAGAAAGACAGAGTAGCAGAACTTTGTATATGATAAAACTGACTTGCTGAGTGTTTTCCTGGCAGCAGTGTCACACAAATATCACAGCTGGGTTTCCCAGCTGGGGATGAAACCTGATGCCTTGTGCAGAGGTGTAGACATTGTGTTCCTGTCTCTGAGGAGGAACTCTATCAACTCTACATGGTGTCATGCTCTACCATGCTGATTTTCCCAGTCAATCGCAGACACTTTCTGAGCTCTTTCTCCCTGCAAAAGAGGAACATAGATGTCCAGATATTTCGTAGCGTGTCATTTTTAATTGCCAAACTAACTTTGCCTCCTACTTGACAAGCCAATCAGAAGGCTGTATGCTCAGTTCTGCATTTCACATCGAGAAGCTATGTAACCTGTTCTTTAAAAATATAAAGAATAAGAAACTTCCTTTCTATGAAAGGTTTAGTTACCCCTTCAGGGAATGGCTGTTATTTTTTGTTGCATATATCTTACCCATAATATTACTACCTTTAAATATACATATACACACAAAATCATTTTGAATTATAATCTCTAGGAGAAGATAGCTTTTCAAACATCCATAAACAAGAATAATTGTGCTGGGTTCCTACATAGTAATATGGCCACTGACATTGAAGTGCAGAGATAAATCACTAAATCTAAACAATAAACACTGGATGTTGTCATTTCACAATTCTGCTGACTTCACAAAGCTGCAGCTGCCTAACGGAAAGTCTTGCTAAATGTTTCTTTGTGTCAGAACAATTCTGCTTATATAGCCTATATTTTCCATATTTCCTTATTCTGAGTTACTGGAAGCATTTGCATTAAAAAAGTATCTTTGTTTCTTAAGGGTTCATCTGCTTAGTTCCTTAAGCACATACGGAGAGGGGAAAAAAATTAGATCAGCAGCAAAAGCAAATGCCTGTTTCCTGAGGTTAGGAAGCATTCTGCCATAAGGAGCAGGAGTGACTTGGAGACCACACCTGACCTGGTGCCCTTTTCAGAGAGATTCATTCAGAGATATTACTCCAGCCTGACAGTATGTGACCTTGGGGAATTCAGGACAAATTGGAATTCCAAGTAATTTATTTGGAGATAAAATATTATTTCAGCCATTCATAGAAATCTTCCTTTTGAAGAGGTATTGATCTCCAATAATGACAGAATAAACAATTGAATAAGAACCCTGGAAAGCCAGTTTTAAATGTAGCTCTTCCTTAGGAATGGGGAGATACAGTAAGTTAATGCTTGTTCAGGAGCCTTTTCTGCATCACCTCTGTGTGGGGAGGCTGGGCTATGGCTGTCACACAGCAGTTTGGGGATCCTACTGGGTATAATTGCACTGCAACAAAATGTGTTATGTTGCTGCTGTTTCTATTGTGGGAACACTCCCAAAGTCCAGAGACAGTTCAATGCTGCTTTAGACTAGCAATTAATGCAATCAAAAGTAACACTGTAAACAGAGAGCATTTGGCCTTTTAACTGACACAAGGGTGGCTTTCACAGAAGGCCTGGCAAGCCAGGGTACCAGCTGGTGCTCCATACACTGGCAGCCCTCTGCAAGCAGCAGTGGTGCAGGAGGAGGCAGGTCCCACAGCCATGCAACCAGGCCCTGCATCATGCCTCAGTGCACAGGACTCCTACCTCACCTTTGTCAAGGGAAAGGAGTGGGTCTCGTTCAGTCCTGGCTAAGATGCAACACTAACCAGCCCTTCAGGGAGCTGGTTCTGTTTGTCACAGATAAATGAGGTCCGGCAGAGTTATGCAACTGGGCAGCTGAAGTAGACTGTAGGGTAGCCAGTCTTTGTGTGTGTTTTGGGGTTGGTTGGTTGGTTTTTTTACAACTCTTCTATTGAAATTTAGTCTATTCACCCCTGATACAGCAGCTCCAGAGAGCTACATATGATTGGTACATATAGCCCAAATATCTTGTTCTGGTAAGAGGTGCTGATGCTGCAGGAAAGCAACAAGGAGCACCCTGGAAGCTCACTGCTACTGCTTTGCCTGCTGGGCCCTTGCACCACAGATGACTTGGCATGGTAGGGACAGTAAGGAACTCAAAGAGAAGTCATCTCTAAGGAGAGGCTCAAAATTGTGGGATTGCATTAGTCATTTCTCTGTTAAGGATAAATACCTGAAGAGGAGACGATTTTGTTGTGAGCAGAACAGGAAAGGCAGGTGATTTCTCCTTATTTGGGACCTTTTGTTTCTCTATAGCTTAACCAAAAGCAAAGCAAAGTACTTGCTGGAGAAGCAAAGATGCTGATACACACATTTGGTAACAGAAATACAAAACAGGGCATTCACTAGGAAACAAGACCAATGTTAATTTGGTAAAGTATTTTTAAATGCCTTTATATGAGAGGCAGCTAAAACCACTGACATTCATGCATCTTGCAAATGACTCCTGATCACATCAGGCCCATTTTTTCCCCAAGCTTTGTGTCCTGCTTTTTGTCACACTTGTTTTGTTCCCCTTGATCATACCTATTTCAGACTTATGCTTTGACTTAAACAGAACAATGGTGTTGTCTTAGTGAAGCTGTTACTTGTTTCTTACGGCCACTTAATGCCATCCTGTGGTGCAAGATTGTTCTTTTGTTTTTATGTTCCTCAGCTTATGTGGTCCTGAAATTTGAATAAATGATGACTCAGACATCCTGCTTCATACACAGCCTTGTCCTGTCATTCTGGCAATGGCAGGAGTATTCATGGAGTGGAAGTAGGACTTGGTTGATAATGATGCCTTGGATAGCAGAGAGGAGGGAGATGGCTGAGAGAGCGGTGCTAAAACCAGTTGTTAATCTACAGCAGGGTTCTACTTCACATGCGTTTGAAAAGTTAGCCTTGGTCAGCAGCTAATAGGGCTACCTAATTCCTTTTTTTATGTCAATGACTCCTTCATTTAGAGTGGCTGTATTTCATATAAGGTGTCTACAGCACTTTTGCATATGCAGAATGACAGAGAATTCTGGAGCAGGTGTCTGTAGGTCACCAGGAGGTACCAAAAAGCAGAACAATGAGAACAAGTACAGCAATAAGAGCAATGTAAGCAATGAGCTGGAAAACTATGAACTTGTCTTTTGTCTATGCTTATGGTACAGTCTCGAAAATCACTTAAGACATGTGAAATGTGAAGCTATGTAAATAAAAAGCTGTAATCTCACCTCAGAAATCTTTATTTCAAGACAGTAGAGATCGCTTTAATGTTTATTCCTTATTTCACTTGTGTTAGGGAAAACTTTAGAAATATGGAAATGGGAATTTTAAAGCTAGTTAAGACCAGAGATACATTTATAGCCACTAGTGTACTGTCTGGCTATGCACATGGAGAAGCAGAGAGGAATATCCTAGCCCTCAGACTGTGGAGCTGTTGAGGAAGGTCCAACAACTGCATGGGTGTACTGCCCACTGGCAGTGCAGGAGAGGATGACGCTGCCTCCTGCTTTACCAGACTCCTGTTAGCTTCCCCTGCCTGGCTCCTCAGTATTGAAACCTAGAGCATCTTCCTTTTGTTCCTTACCTATAAAATAAATTCAGAGTTCTGCCTGCAGAGTAGCACTCTACTGTGCAAGACAATGAGGAGATTCACTGTGACCATTTGCTTGAGGGCAGGATTTGCCTCTATTTCTCTTGCCATTGCGCAGCTATAAAACATAGGAAGTAATCTTTTCCTTTGTCATAGGGATATGGGCAGATCAATTAAAGTTTATGAAGCATGATCTCAGATCCTTGGAGCCAGAGCATTATGGATATGCAAAGCAAGACTTTTAAGTTATTCATTACTGTTTATGATACTTTGCATCTTAATTTTTCAAGCAAAACATTAGCTTGATCAGGAAATAGGTCTGATTTCATGACAAAGAACATGATTTTGAGGAGAAGAGAAATATGGTAATTATATATTGTAGCTTCTCTAGTGCATTATTTCATCCATATACCTGGAATGTACTACATGGACTGGATGTTAGGATTTTATGGTAGGAATTCTCTGTTTCAGAAAAAATGTCATGTACATGTATACTTGTCTGTTGCAATATCCTTGAAAGTGTTTTGTGGTCTCCTTGTGGTCACATAAAATACCTTATAGCTTAGATCTGAGAATGAACACAAGGATTTGTTTACAAATTGTTTAGAAAAGATGATTTACTTTGCTTTAAGGGCAGATGGGAAGACTCATTTGATTGGCTTACAGAAAGTGAGAGCAATAAGTAAAACCTGATCCTGAATATTTAATATATCAGTGTTGCAAAAGAAGAAAAGACTAACTGTCATGTCAAGGTGTGGTAACTCTAAGTCCACTTGTTGGCTTTTTAACTGGTAGAATTAAAGGAGGAGCAAGGAGAACCCATCTGCCCACCCTATGCTTTTTCAGAAAACCCAGAAATTGAAGCTTTGAATTTTGACAGGTGAAATGTTCTCTGAATATTTGCCAGCTCTTTCTCATCTCACTGATTTGAGTGGTCCTGCCAAGTTTCATGAAAACAGTATCTTTAAAACTGTCTCCAGGCACACTGCTAGATCATTGTAGCTCCATTATTTCAATAGGGCTATGTAATTTTGCATCATCAGAGCACTCTTCCTCTTTATTTATGCTCACCATTAAACCAGGAAATCCTTATCTAATGTATCTGGTTGTGTACCACTCATGACATTATTAGGAGCACATGAAGCATCTCCAGCCTACTCTTGTCCCCTAAATTGAATCTGAGTTTTCTGGTTCTGGTTCATACTCTGTACAGATTGTAATGCTAATGCTTTTTTCTAACTTGATTTGAGCCTCTATCACAGCCCTGAATCAGTTGTGATGCCTGTGTAGCAATGAATAAGGTAAATTATGTACAAAGACTAAAAATAATAGGGTGATACACTATGACCTGTCACAGATTCTTTCTGCATTTATATGAACCAAAATACATTAGCAGTGAATAACATCCTGTTATGGAACTCTTAGAAGTGATATAAAACCAGTTTTGTTGGCATGTCACAGTAAGAACTGAGATCACCACAGCCTACTTGATAGTACAGCAGATACAGCGGAAAAGTTGTGTTCTGCCCCAGAACCTGCTGTTGTTTTCCTGAGATAACCTAACATCTGTGGCTTCAAAAAAGAATTCACTATTTCAATCTGCTTTTCGCTTACATCAGTAAGTCCTGGTAACGAATGGATATTTGTTATTTTGCTTAAATATCAGGCATTTACAAAAATGTTGGAATGTGGTCGCAGTTACAGAATCACAGAATCATTACGGTTGGAAGAGACCTCCGAGATCATCATGTCCAACCATACCTATCACTAACATACCACTAAACCATATCCCTAAGGAGAGCATCTATATGCTTCTTAAACACCCCCAGGGATGGTGACTCCACTGCCCTGGGCAGCCTGTTCCAAGACTCAACAACCCTTTTAGTAAAGAAATTCCTCCTTATATCTAATCTAAACCTCCCCTGGTGCAGCTTAAGGCCATTTGCTCTCATCCTCTCGCACTAACCCTGGAGAAGAGACTTACTCCCATCTTGCTATAACCTCCTTTCAGGTAGTTGTAGACAGAGATAAGGTCTCCTGAGTCTTCTCTTCTCCAGACTAAACAACCCCAGTTCCCTCAGCTGCTCCTCATAAAATTTGTGCTCCAGATCCCTCACTAGCCTCCTTGCTGTTCTCTGGACACATTCTAATGCCTCTATGTCCTTCTTGTAGAGGCATTACATTATAACTACATTTTCCTACCATCTCTTCTTGGACTCTGTGTCAACAGTCTCCATACAAAAGAACCATAAAGGCACTTTTGTTGTAGGCTCTGTGCTACCAGTTCAGATTTCTGGCTTTTGAGCTAAGATTGAATCACAAAGCACCAGTCGAACTTTGTGGCTTTGTACTTAAAAGATGATCAGGCACCTTTAAATCAGTTCAGGCGATGGGCCCAGAAGAGAGAAAAGTCAGCTCTGGAGTGCATACAGAAGTACTGAAGCTTTTTCATCCACATGTGGGCAAACTTTTATGCTGAAGATATATTAAATTGCTAAAGGCAAACAAAGCTACTTTTTTAGGTAGTCTTAAAGTTTATTTTTACCTGATGATGACATTTGCATTGGGAGTGAGGTACAGCAATAGAAAGCCCACAAGGGCAGCATCAATGGAGTAGATATTGAAAAGAATAAAAAACCCTCGTTTTTTTTAAGTGCTCTATACTTGTAAATGTGAAACCTATCACTGTGATAAATGAAAGGGTTGTGAGTAAATGCACTGCAGGATGATGACATTGCATAAGTGTACGAAATACTATACTGACTTTTGGAAGTTTGTTTAAAACCAGTGCAGCCAGCTCAGTCTGGTCTGGTTTTGCCCAGAATTTACCTAGGGAAAGAGCACCTATCTCACGGCCCTGAGCAGCTCTGCAGGTGGTCTTGTCTGATACAGTATTTTGATAATCAGGAGTGTATTAATTACTATATATCTCACTGCCTGCCCTGCAGCCCTGGCTCACCACCCCTTCCCATCCTTCCCCACATCTTCCTGCTGCTGTGGGATACAGAGGAGGTGGTTCTTCACTCTCTCTGGCCCACAGGGCCAGCTCACCACCCAGTGTAAAACACCAACATGGATCATGCCATACAGGGGCTGGCTGGGGACGGTGGAGAGAGTGTGCTGGCTCCACTGTGGTCACCAGAGCACTTCTAGAGAGAGGGGGGGAGAAGAAACAGGGAGCAACAGTGGAGGATTAGCTGTATATGTAGGGGTGCTGTCAAAGTATCCAAAAAGCTTGTTTTAAATAACAATCTGTTTGCTTGTAGGAGTAATTTGAGTGGCCTGCACTTCTTAGCTCTTACTCTGTCTATTGTAGGATGTGTCAGTGAGCAGAACTTAACACTTCACACATATGAACCTTGGTGATTGCATGCAGCTTCAGCAGAATAACAAAATTAATTCTCTGATGACTTAATGGTAGTTTTGGGGCATAATAATCTGACCTCTTGCATTCATTTCGTACACAGAAAACACTACTAATCCATTAAAACAGGGATCTGCAGAGTAACATTTTAAGTGCTATTGCAAACGACAATTTTTCTTATTTATAAAGATTTAAAATGGTGCGTACATGAACGTGTTAGTACACAAATTTAAAACACAAGGATAAAAATGTCACATAAGATTCAAATATTATAGGCTTCTAGAATTTGCATGCTGTGAATAGCAACTACAAAAAATGTCAGTGAAGAATATAGATGATGTAAACCATTACTGGTTTCTGTTCTGATAAAAAAATAATTCATTAATCACTGTTAGTCTATTGCCTCATTTAAAAATCAGTTACATAGATGAGACATGCTCACTTTTAGGTCATTATTTTAATGAATAATTTTACTGGTTTATCATCACACAATGTCATAATACGGTAATCAATAAAAATAACAAAACACTAGCTTATTTAGTAGCTAAACATAACAGATATCATTCTAAGTAGATGAAAACTTCATTTCCACCAGAGCTATAGTAGAGCCTTGTCCTAAGATTCAATATTGTTTCTCATTTTCACTAATAAAGAATTGTTATAGCTTGAGACATAAATTTCTACGATGTGAGTTATATCACTTATTATAACCAACTGCACATGCTCATCATTGCCTGCTCCAGGTTATTCTGATCCTCAGAGAGGGATTATGACCAATGTTTGCACTATTATCTGAATTGCTTGACTTCTCTGGCACACTTTCTATTAGAAGTAGGTATAAGTACAAAAAACATAGTACATTTGTAACTAGTTGGGAGGTTTGTTGACAGCAAATTTCATTTAGCTACTTTTACTATAAGTAACTTCCTCTATATGTGCATTTTCGATTCCAATTGTTCTTTATTAAGATCCTTCCCTAATAATAATATGTTTATAAAGCCTGTAAGTGGTTTCTATAATAAGATTTTTAATGAGCTGTAATATTAAATTAAGTTTTGTAGAAATGCTTGAGGTGTTGTTATAACTAACTTACAAACTGTACACAATTGTGGCTAGGCTTCGCGAACGAAGATCCAGGGAGGGCTCCACCCACGCTCCTCATCAGCGCCTGTTACAAGCGCTCTGATAAAAAGAGGCTAGCGGATAGCACCCTCGAGCCTGTGCAAGGGATTTTTTTTAGGTGAGACACAGCATGCGCAGAGCTGGACCCACCCTTTAGTCCTAAGGTTCATCTGCCAGGGCCTAGCAAGCTTGGACGCTGGCAGCGAAGTCCTTAGGACGGAGGTTTAACCTCTTAGATGGAAGGCCTTACAGGGCTAAACGAGCTCCATCTGCCTGGGTTTGGAATCAGAGTTGTCCCTCTCTTAGGATGACTGCCAGAAGGCTAATGAGCTCATCCTACCCATACAAGGATTATAGGAACATAGGTATCACTCCCCACACTTTACTGTGGGCAATGAGTTTAATGCTCCCTCTGCTGTTGGCACAGTTACGGCACCAGGGGCCACAGGAGACCCCAAGTGATGTTCAGACTGTGCCTGACTGTCCTCTTTGCCTCTCTCAAAAATGCCATGTGTTACTGCATAATGATTGCTTGTCTGGTCATGTAACTATGACTCCATGTGTGTTCTATCATATGAACAAATAGGTCTTTCCCATAATGGGGAATATTTCTCATTACCTAGTAGATGAGGGAATGGAGTGTGCTCCATAAGGTGTGGACCCTCATATGGGGTGGCCTCATAAGAGGCCAATGGTAGATGAGGAATGGAAATAACTGCACCAGACCTAGTTTGGATAACAGAAGTTGTCCAAAACAGATGATGTGAATACTTTTTTAGAGGTCTTCTAACTTGCAAATCTATGGCCACTTATTGTTTTTTACTCACTTTTTGCTTCTCTTCTTATACTCTTCATTTGCTTTCCATTTCTTACTCTTCTGTCTGAGGTTTGTCATACCTCAGAGTAACAGGCCTCTGAAAAACCTTACAGTGAGTTGGAAGTATAACATGCTTTGTATTGATTTTGATTTTGACTCCAAGAGTCTTGGATTGTACCAGTAAAGCTCCATTCCTTCAGATCCCTGTGCTGTGACAGTGCACCAGCCTCAATTCCTTCAGCTACCAAATGATGGTAATGATATGTACCTCTGCCAAGCACTAGGAGGAGAACAGCATTATAAATAAAAACAAAGCTACACCAATCTATTACAGAGATTTAGCATCCAGCCTTAGTGGAAGTTTCTAACCCCAGGGAAGCAAGGATCTGTTGGCTATGCAAGCTTGGAAGTGTAATGCTATGTGTCACTCTGGCAAGATCTACATCCTAACCAGAGAAAACAATACCTAAAAAAGATGTTTCATGCCATAGAAGCGTCAATGGCTTTCCCACTCCAAACAAAAAAGATAAAACATTTTTTATTGACATTTGTTTAAGGTATGTTGTTATTACTACTCACTTTTAATTAAGAGATATTAAATGTGCCAGTAAACTGGCAGTGCTGAGCAACAGAGCTGCTGCTGAATATTCAGTAAGGCTAACTGCAGCTATCAAGGCACTCACCGTTGCAGTAAATGGGCTGAGACCTCAGATTTTAATATATAGGGGCAGTGCTCCTAAACTGTTGTGTAGCTTAGCTATACTGCCTCTCTTCATGAGATTGATGGGAATTCTGCTGTGCTTGCCACACTCCAGTGCAGAGCACTGGAGGGTATTCAGCATGTTGAGAAAGGTCAAAACAAGACTACATCAGCTTCTGAACCTAAAAACTCTGAACCCTTTGCCGCCTATTAGAACGAACGAAGAAAAGCTGTGTTTTGATGTGTGACATCCCAAAGAATTGCTTGAGGCAGATGAGAAAGTTATTGCCACTTAAAGGAAGGAGTGGTTGTTCTCAGGCTAGATCTCTCAAAGCAAGTAGCATAGCATAGCTCCAGCAAGCTGATATTTCAAACAGAACTATGTCATCAGTGAAGTGGCTAGAAGTTCAGTAATGAACAATCATTAAATTTTTGCCATCCTTTAATTTGGTTAAAGGGAGAAAAACCTCACTGTTTACTTTCAGGTATTATAGAAGCTGGAATAAATGTTCAAAGAAGTACACCATGGCCTGACAGGTATGGCTAGGCTTCGCANAGACTGTGCCTAATGGCCTGACATATGCTACCAGTAAATCACACGTTCTACTTTTTAAGAGCTTGTAATATGCATTGTTCCAAGTTATTAAGAGGTATGAGAATCTCTCTTGGTAGAACATTAAAATAAAGACAACTCGATGCACAAAAGCTCAGCTACAGACCTGGGCTGGGTCATACACCAGCTGCAGAAAGGTTCTCCACTGTTTGGGGAGTATTCAGATCCTAATTAAGTAGCTTGTTTGCTCCTAGCCAGGGAATGTTTCTTCTTTTCAGAGCTTTGGACTGAGTGTCACCACAGCTGGGCTCAAATCTCGTCTGTGGTACTACTCGCTGGATGAGTCATTTCAACTTTCCAAGCCTGACTGATTCTTTCCATGTGCCGAGGGCTTTGGAAGGAAACTTCCTTGCGAACTGTGAGTCTGGACTGCACTCAGTGCTGTCACTGCAGTTTCAACTGCTGTTTCCAGTGCAAGGATAGGTAATATACACTCAACCCATGCTTATTTGTAAATATTTTAGTTTTTTGCAGGTCACTAAGTGTCTTGTTTGACCTTGAAAATATTTTTCTTGTCTTCCTTGCTCACATAAAAATGGTATTTTAGACCTTGGCTTCTAAATTCCTAGTTATTATCTTACTAGCACTGATGTGTTTAAAAACATACAGAAAAAAATGTTTATCTATTTGCTTATGTCCTCACCCATGCACATGCATTCCAGTAACTCTGATACAGTCTTATACAAGCTACTTTCTTCTTTTATATCACATTAAATGAAGGGTGCTCAGAGAAAAAGAAAGACTCGTGCTGGTCTGGGAGGAAGGTGGTGCACAACAAACCAGGGGTTGACCCTTTTAATGTCATGCTGCTATTGATGATACACTTAAGTACTGCTTCTTTCTTTATAAGGATGTAGGCTGGGGCAAGGCAGTAATGTGAAAGACTGCCACAGTGTGTGACTCAGTGGATAAGTATGTAAGTAAAAGCTTGCTGCAGCACGGCTATGGTCAGCGTTATACCCGCCAGGAATTTCTTCTGGCAGCTCTACCAGGCTGTGAAAGACAAATATTGTGGAAAGTTTCTGTTCCCCAGCTTTCCATTTCAGAAATCCATTGCATAAAAGTAACAGTTTCACAGCAGTGCTTCTGTAGTTGTTTCCTCTCTTGGTCTTTCCAGGAGTACTGTTTTCTAGTTTTCGTTAATATTTTCATGAAGGGTGAATTAATACAGTGTATACTGTTTTTCAGTTACAAGTCATGTTAGAATTTCTGCTAGTCCAATTACATCTGATTTGAGCAAAAACCTTGACATAAGAGGAGTTCTCATTGTTTTCAAACTATGTTTACTCTTGTCATATTTAATAAAGGTCCTATGTATCCAGAATTAAGAACAACTTCATTCTGCAGCTATATCTGTGGAGACAGTGCTGCTCTGCTGGAAATTTTACAGCACTTTCAGCTGAATTAAAATCTGCTAGCTTTTATTAACAAGCTATGACAATTGCAAATGTAGAGAATAAACCAGAACATAGCTATTTTCTAGCAGTCTTCTCTCTCCTTTCTGCATGTTCTGCTGTCTGCAAGGCTTGTGCAGGTCATCCTAAGGTACTTCTTGCATCACCATTGCCTGAACTGTGCAGCTTGCCTTTCAATACCTAGGAAAATGGAGAATGGGCACTGCAAAAGGGTTCCAGTAACCTGGATTTATGGATCATTACAGATACAGAGATGAAATGGTGATTTTAGCCACTAACCTTGAAACCTTACTCTTAACTGAAGCCATGTTAAAGTGAAGTATTTCTTTACAAAATCCAATATAGACCGAGTTACAAAGGCAAATATAGAAAGAGAAGTAGACTTATTTGAAAACCAAATTTAACAGCTTGCCCTTCTTATCCTCTCTATATGCAGCTGATAGGCTGTGGGTGGCTAACAAATCCATGCTGTAAGGAAATTCCCTCCCTCTGTCCTCAGGCTGCAGGATAGCAGAGAGCCACCAACTGAGACACTCACTAGCTGTGTTCCTTTTCTTCCCTCTTCCCTGTCTTGTGGATTGCTCATATTATCATTCAAAATCAAATCTTCTCTCCCTCATGCCTTGCCTTGTGTATTATTGATTCCTACATAATTTAGGAGGCAATTGCAAAATTCCAAAGTTCCTGTTCTGGATGATTAAGGGCCTCTACTTTTTTGGAGATGCTTATTTCCCTTTGGTACACTTGGCACCAAAATCTGCTGTACTTAATGGGACTACTTAAAAATCATTGAAGGGTGAGGAATTATATGCTTTCTTGGTAAGAGGAATTATATGCTTTCTTGGTAAGACAATGCCCAAATCTGCACTGAACTTAATGAATGTGTCATACTTTAAGCAGGCCTATAATGGATATTAATGCTCGTGGCTTATTATTGGCTCTTGATAGACAGTACGCATGACAGTAATCAACTAATTTAAGGTAATAGATTTTGGGTGTTTGACTTCTGTCCTGCCTTTTAGAGATACTCTGATAGTCTCTTAAATTAGTTCAAAATCTTGATACTTATATTGTTAAGCTTCTTCCAGGAGTGAACCAGTTTAAAAATTATTGTTCTGACCGTAACAGTTGGGATCATTGTATTTTTCCATGAAAACTCAGCATATAGAGTTTAATACCACCACAGAGGAAAGAATCACAGTCTGTAGCTGATCAGAATCTAGGCATTCTTGAATACTTATGAATTCAGAATACAATTTTTTTTAAGTCCCATAATATTTGCATTTTAACTTTTTTCTTTATGGAGTATTTTATTGTTGCAGATATGAAATTCAAAAGTGTGACTACCCTCTTAATGAAGAATCACATTATTACTATTATAGTTTTAAAGGTATCATTGTGGTTACAGTGCGAGACTCAGGACTCAACTCTAACCTCTTTTCTTCCTCTGCTACCACACTGCTGCTCTGTGATTTGAAATGAATCAGTTCAACAATAAAAACATAATAATTATTATTATACATCTTACAGAGGACTTGTGAGACTTAATTTATACTGGTACAGTATGTGTGATCTTTGGATGAAAGGTGCTTATGACATCGAAGTCCAATGTGTTATTAAATCTTCACATCTTATTGCAAACCTCTCCAGAAACAGAACAGAGTGCTCCAGTCAAACCTTCACTTGTACGTGCCTGAACATCTTAACTTTAGCTGATAGACTAGTTTGCTACAGGAAGAATAAGCCCTAACACATGAATGCTATTAACTTGTTAATTCTGGGGAACCCCAGCCTGCTTTGTTTTATTTGCGTCCTTTTGAGAAAAACAGAGCAAAACCAACTGAAAGCATGCAAGCCAGAAGAATGTGAAAATTAGCCCTGAAGTTGTTGTTGGCTTTGTATTTTTGCTACTCTCAACCTGTACTATTAATGGATTGTCCAGCTGAGTATGGTTTTAACAGGGCACTGCGTAGGGTGTCGCATCTATTTCCAAAAGTGACAGGCTGAGGAAGCACACTGCAAATAAGGAGCAAGTGAGGAGCAGAAGTACCTTGGGTACTGTAATGATAGCCTGGTGTTTTGTTCTACTGTTTACCAGTAATAAGATGTGGTGTCAGAATAAGAATATGTCGAATACTAAAGCTTTTCAACTAAGCATGTATGCCTGCTGTTTCTCTACCATTAAGAACTTGCTTTTAGCACTGTTAGACAATCAAAAGACAGAGTTTTTAAGGTTTAGGTCTGGTGGTCCTCAAGCTTGAAGTCTGGCATGATCTTAGCAATATTTTGAAATAAAAATACAACTAAGAATGAAAATCAGGGCAGGGGAATTTATGTCTGAACTAAAATAATAATGCAGAACTGGAAAAGGAGCCTAAAGATATGTAAACAGAGTCTCTCAGCTTTTAGGACCATGCTTGTGCAGAGCCATATTTTGTTCAGCAGTGCATGTAGTTAATCAGAAGGAGCTGCATTGCCTCAGGTTGGGTTGGAGCTGTGAGATATTTTGTGCCTCTGAATACCCCGTTCATCCTGATGAGCACTTGTATGTGTCAGTGGCCTTGATTCCTTCTCCTTCACGCCAGTTCCTGTGCCCTGAGGCCAAGGCTTAACTCTGCCTGCCCTGTGCAGAAAGCAGGAGGGATATGACTATCCTGACACTTCAATCCCTTTGAAAACCTGCACCAGGACTGCAGCAATACAGTATTTCGACTGCTTATCACAGGATGATGACTTCTACTTCATACATTCTGTGCCTATAATGGTTGTAAATTATCAGTTTTGCCCTTCTACAGTTGTATTTTATATCTGCTAAGTCATCACATTAGACAGCAAGCACAATACTGGACTCATATCTGAACTAAAAAATACATCAAGAACTACAGACCTGGCATAAAGATGATTGCTATGCTCCAAGTCTTGAAGAGTCAACATATTGCTGGGCTGCATCTCACACTGCTAACAGTATTTGTTAAAAGTCACTGTGGTTCATGGGGGGAGTTGAGTTGTTTATTTTCAAAATGAAGCTGTCTTTGTTGAGTTCAGATGTTACAAAAGGTTAATGAGACATCATTCACATGTGGCCAGAAATTCTCTGAAGTTTGCAAGCAGATGGTTAGTAATGCGGTGTGACAAGCTGCTCTTGTTCTCCAGCTACATCAGCACTCCTAAAGGACAGCAGACCACATAGAAGATTACTCTCAAAATTATGAAGTACATTAGTTTTGGTGATGGCAAGCTGAAGTTAAAAAACTGTATATATATATACACTCAAAGCATAATAAATTTAAGAACAGGATTACTTCCAACTTCCATCTCTGATCTGTTTCTCTTCTATTCAGCACCCATTTTCAGATTTGCTGAGTGAGTTGATGTGCCTTTTACCACATAGCATTTATGAAACTGTTTATGCTAACCAAAAAAGAAAACTGTATCTATTTTGTATGGTCAATAGAGCAAATTACAATTTTCAAATGGAAAATACCATTTAGTCTAGAAAGGAATATTTGTCACCTCAATCATTTGGATTTTTCTGTTATTTCCAAATTACAAAGAGAAGAAGAGTTAGATTTGAAAAGGAAAATTACTGAGGTGCCTCTGATCTGTTGTCCCTACTTTGCCATAAATGAGATTTTTGTTTGCTGTAGCAGGTCAGCTTTAAATTACATAGCATGAAATTCCTGTGGTGCATGAGGAATAGAAAAAAAACCCAAAAGATTAACTTACGGATTGCTTTCTGGTGCTATCTTGGCTTTTTTAGCCTAAGGCACAGCAGAAGTCACTAGTTCTACTTGTGATTGTGAAGACACATCTTAGGATTACTCAGGCATTCACATCCATGACACCACAGCTGGGTGCTCACCAGACCAGCCATGCCGTACCAGTGCTACATGGGTGCTCACCTTTCCAAAACTCTTGTTTGGAGGATGGCAGTAAATTTACAAGTCCAAACCTGAGCAAGAGCTTGACAAGGGGTTTTGGTATTTTCTCCCATGTTGGTGTACAGCACTGGCTGCAATGGAGAATTTTAGAGGCAGAAAAGCTCAGCAGTGGCTGTAGTTAAGGAGCTAGGCTGCAGCAGCTCTGGGAGTTATCTAGGGGGCTGCATATTGGCTGCAGGAGATGGGAGAACACTGCTGACCCCTGCAGCTTCAGTGCAAGATGCTGTGTCTCTGCTGGCTTTATGGGTGGAGGAGGAAACCTGCAGAGTAGTTCAAGAGTTTTGGCATTTTGAGAGGCAGTGCTACAGAAAGGGTTTTGTGTGCAGCTATTTTGGGTAGATTATCTTCAAATATCACAAGATATTTGCAGCTTTTACTTAAGTTCTCAAAGCATTGCCAGCTGCATTTGCTGTATTTATTCGGTGACTGAGAAGACTGTAATAGCAACTGAACACTCTCATTGGTCCTCCCAGTCTGGATTTCTTTTCTTTATTATATTAGCAAAACCACTAATCTTGTCTATCTTCTAGCATGCCTGCAACTTCTACTTTTTGTGGTTGTCTGTTTCTCTAAAACTCAAAACTAGGTTCTGCTTATAAGCTATTATTAAAGAACTCTGCCACATAGGGTATGTAATTCAGGTCAAATTTGCCTCCTATGTATACATATTGAACCTTCCACTACTGCACACTACTACTGCACACACTACTGAATCACAGTTCTGTGAAATCGATGTGCTAAAAAGTATTTCAGCTGAGTAGATCTGAAAGAATAATTGTATCTAAAATATTTGATACAGAAAGGTCTTTAAGTGATTCCAGTTAAACTATTGCTAGACAAACAGACAAGTGGGAAGTGTCTATATAGTAAAGCAATTAAAAAACAGAATGCAATGATGTATTACCTTAGCTGCATTTTCCTAAGGATGTTTATGATACCCAAATCCTGAAGTGAGGATTGTGTGAGGACATCATGAGAAGATAATAAGGAAGAGTGAGGGATGTGCTATGTTGTTCAATATTCACTGTATTTTTGAGTGTAGGAACTGTGTGAAGGTGACTGGCATTGTTGTAGGTTCACACAGCCAGGAGCAGAAGCCACCTAGAACACTGCTTCCATGAACCTTATAGATAAGAGCCAGAAAGTGGCCACTCGGGTGAGAAAATAAGTATTTTATCTTCTAATTTCTGATTTTCTCAATTCCAAAGAGACTGTGTTCTCTCCAGGCTACTTTAAACTGCAGTGTCTTCCCCCAAAAATCTTTTTGGCTTGCCCTTGGCTTTGGGTCAGCTGCAGTTCACTTCCACTCCAATAGCTAGTCTAGTGCCACAGCAGTCAACTTCATTACGTGACACTACAGATTGCTCAAAAGAATTCCTCAACAGTAGTCATCTTAAAAGCAATGACGTTTCAGCGTGGCGCACTGAACAAATTGTCTTTTCATTGTTTCCTTTCTAGCATATATATAGGCTATTTACTTTGTTGTCACATCTATGCTTTTACATCCCCTTCCCTGTAAAGCTTTTAACCAGAAATGACTCCATGGACTGTGCTAGTTGGAAAAAAATGGAAATGGTTTTCCATTCCAGAAAAATAGTCCTGATACCAAAAACTGTACTATTCTGAACTGGAAAATAAAGTGCAAAGCTGACATTTTCTCTGAAAAATCTTACGTTTTTTAAAAAAGGTATTACTCTGTGGGAATATAATTCACAGAAATATTTCCAACAAGCTACACTCCATGGATTTTCTTATTTATATCTTTAAAAATGAAGAAGCTGTTTCAAGTCAGCAGCGTGTATGAAACTACCTGTCCATTGATGAAAGATTATGCTACCACCAATACTTTTTATTGTTAACATTACTGTAAAATGTAGTTTAATAACTTTGTGATTATGATAAAAGGCTTTTAAAAAAATCTTTATTCCTTCTTGTTAGAGAAGTAGGGGTTGATCAGCTCTACAGTTAACAATGGTACAGACATTTCTCTCTTTAAGAACACTCTATACTTCGGCAAGGAAATATTGTCTTCCATTCTAGGAATGGTTTATTGCTTTCAAAGTATTCTTATCCGTTAAGAAATTTCATTTTTAAAGATTATCAGTCTAGAGGAATGCCCTTTTGAGGATTTCCTCACAGGAAGAGGTGCCTGCTTTGAAGATTCTAATTTTTTAACAAACAATCACATTTCTTGGGTGTCATCTTAGAAGATATTTTTCTGTCACACTTAAAGGGTTTCTATTTTGAATATCTTTCAGCAAAATAGATAGCATCCATTTGAAAATATTTGTCCTCTATGGTATTCTTTTTGATCATTTGTAGTCTGGAGTTCATAAAATAATCCCTATTAAAAAAGCCAGGAAAATAATGGTGTTCCTACATAAAGTACAGAAGGATTTGGAAGAAATTCTGTAAGATGGAATAAGAAGACCATTTTGGAAAAATTGTAGAAAAATAATTCCATTTTCTAACATCGAAGTGTGAAGTGGAAAGGTGAGCTCATCTGTCACTTACATGACCTTTTTAAAATTACTGAGACACTTTTTACTCCTTTTAAATTATTTGAGTTCAGAGTTCAAGTTCTGGTATTCCTAAAATCAATAGCAGAAGTCCCATTTCAGTCCAGCTGTGCACAGAACATTCTTTGAAATTGCTGTGAGTTTTCTGTGTTTGAGAACATATTGCTTTAATTTACTATGTTATTGGGGATTTAGAGTCTTTTCCTTGCTGATGTTGAGTTTTTTTGAAAAATGTATGTTTGCTCCATTTCTTTGTTGTCATCTTTTTGTAGTCACTATTATGTTTGTAAAACTAGGCAACCTCAGAGCTCGTACAAGACTGTGCTCACTTTGTATGTTACATAAAGTCTTCTGTATGATTTTAGTCTGTGAGTTAGGGAGTGAGTCTAAATACACTTAAGCAGCCCCTTTAAGGTTACATTTAAGCCTAGTTTGGGTATTTACTCAAGCTGTGGCTTAAACCTCTGGCTTGAGCTCGCTTCTGTCTGCAGGGTGCAGAGAAGGAGTGGGTCTTGGACCACAAATGAACAGCTGGAGACAGGAGGGTTGGGGTCTTGGGGCTCTCCTCTGATGAAAAAGGATATTGAGACTATTTTGACTCAGTGCAGTTGAACCAGATGAGTTTAGATCACCTGCAGCAGCGGATTTGCTTGATTTTGCACTGGAACAGAAGGAAAGATATGTACCAGGTTTATGCACATTGGATGGGAAGGTTAATCACTGCCACCTGTCAGCTACCAGTCACCACCTACTTCCTAAGATATTATGCCAGACTGGGCACTAATTTGCACAAAGCAAGAGCTTGCCATGGAGTCACTGGGCTAAATGCTTGAATACAGTTGAGCGAGCCAGACCCTTTTTTGGGAGTATCATTAACCAAAATTCAGGCATCTTCACTTCAGCTCAAACACAAAAATCATCTTGCAATCCCTCAATTTACACTTTGTGAGATCCTCAAATGGAGAACCTTTGTTATCTGCAATACTGACTGGCAAAAGCTATTGTAATAATGGAGTCTCTAAGAATTAAATCCAGGCTTCTCTGATTGTGAGTCTTTTATGTAACCCCCCCAAAGAGTAGAACCATCAAAAAATGATTTAAAAAGTAGTATGCTTAGAGATTTTGTAATGGGTTGTATGACTGCCCGATAGGTGAGACAGCTATGCTATCTGCAATGTAAAGGTCTAGGTTGGTAAAAGCACACATCATTAAGGAAGCAGTCCTCATTAGTACTGGTCAGACATATTACAGTCAAGTGAAAACTAGGTTCTCACAACTGATTAAATGACTTTACTAACATACTTAGAGAGCAATCACACCTTTAGTTTTGGAATATTTCACCTATGTCTTGTAGAGTGCCAGCCCAGCACTTAGAGACCTGTTTGCAACAACAGAAGGATATATATATTTTTTTAGGTCAAGCACCAGAGAATTTCCTATCCTTTGTCTTAAAACCTCCAAAAACATCTTTGCAGTCAGAAAAAAAAAACACAACAAAAACCAATCAATTTTAGAATCATAGAATGGTCAGAGTTGGAAGGAACTAGGATCAGCTATTTCAAACCTGCCTGCCTGCCAGCCTGCCTGCAGGGACACTTTCCACTGGACCAGGTTGGGCAAAGCCTCATCCAACCTGGCCTTGAACACTTCCAGGGATGGAGCATCCACAACCTTTCTGGGTAACCTGTTTCAGTGCCTCACCACCCTCACAGTGGTATTCTTTTCCATGACAGAATACAGCACTCTCTTTCAGAGCTGCAGTCCTGACTGTGCATGACTGACAACATTATTATCATTCCACCACCAGTCAGCTGAGGCAAAACCCAAGAAACCCCATAGTAGAGGAGAGGTATTTGTAATCCCACAGGCGTATAATGCTTATAATAAAAGATAAAACTGATCTCTCTACCCCTGAAGAAAGTAAGTGTATGTGTATATGAACCTTTGGACCTATATAAATGTTTACTGAAGTACAGTATGAACTTTGTCATATGTTTTGGTGTTTGAGATGGTAAGTTTGAGATAGCAGTAGCGCTCCCAGCTCAAGATAAGCTGTCTTCCTAGCAAGGATGCTAGAAATATAACACTGGAGATCAGCCTGTGGAATTCAGACCAGCAAGAAAAGTTCTGACCAGAACCTGAAAAAGACACATTTATTTAGGGTACTGTGCTCAGTAAAACAAAGTAAATCAGCACAGACTGCTTGGAAGAAATGTTAAGAATATTGTTTACAGAAGCACAAAAAGATGAATAGCTACTAATAAATGTTATGACTTTGCTCAAAGGCATCTGGGGAATTTATGAAGTTGATAAGAACTGGCTTAAGTTAGAATAATGTGGTTTAATATAACAAAGGCTGGTAAACTGAATGATCAACTTTTCCCATAATATCCAGAGTATCTATTGCACTGAGCAACACCATTTAATAACACTACTGTTAATAATGTGAGGAAATTAGAGACAGGGCTATTTAGTTTGGTCACAGGGACAAATGAGGAGTTGTTACTGTGTAAGTGCATCTAATAGCAAAAAGTATTATATTCTTTGAAGGAGTCCGTAAGTTTTTAGCATGGGCTGATTGAAACAGTGCGATATAATTAAAAATTGCTGAAATTTTCTGCATAAAACTTGAGAGAATCTAAGCTGATAGAGGATTAATAGGTACATGGTTTTATATATTAATAACATATGAATTATTAGTTATTAATATTAGATTATTAAAATATATCAAATGAAGGGCAAGAAAAAACAGTCTATTTTTTACAGGAGAGGGAGGTCACTGGTAGTGTACCCCGGGGATCTGTGCTGTTCGGTATGTTCTTAAATGATCTGGAAAAAAGAGTGATCATTGAGGCAACCAAGTTTGCTGATGATGCTGAATTATTCATGGTAATAAAAACAAAAGCTGACCGTGAAGAATTGTGGAAAGCTCTCATGATACTGTGTGACTAAATGATAAAATGGCAAGTTAAATTTTGTACTGAAGAATGGAAGTAGTATGCTAGGGAGAAAACAAGCCAAAGTATACATGCAAAATCTGGAATCTAAATGAATGATTCCACACAGCAAAAAGTGCATGGCTTGTGGCGGTTTCTGTGAAAAAACCCAGCTCGTGGCTTAGCAGAATTCAAACATACAAATGAGACTGATACTATCAGAAAAAAAACAACAACAAACAAACCAAAAATAAACCAGAAAGCATGTATTATGCACCTATATATAGCCACTGGATTTGTAACTTGAATAATGAGGACTGTTAAGATCTTCTAGACTATGATTAGAAAAGGTGTAGTAAAAGGTAAAACAAATATTGGAAATAAAAAATGACTCCTAATAGATGATCTGATGAAGGTGTATGCATTCATGAATGGCATGGTTATGTGAACAGGGAAAATGATCCATCTATTTTTTTTTTACTAAGGGAAGAACTAATGGACATTGAAGGAAATTATGAGGCAGTGGGCTTGAAACAAAGTATTTTCCACACAATGACTTCTTAAACTGTATCACTTGTTGCCCTAGAATGCTCCAGATGTCAAAAAATGCTCAGGAAAATACTTGGACAAGATATACTCTGAGAGTGTGGGTACTATTTTTTTTCCCAGCAACTGCAGGGACTCCATTTGGGACACTGAATTTGCATACTGCAGAAAATATGTCTGTGTTCTTCCTAATTTCTTCAACCTTCCACTAAGCATACACCACTAACTACTCATACTGCTAGTGAACTACACAGACTGTAATTTATTAACTGCTCTTGAAGTAAAAAGGAAACATCCAATGAACGTGAAATATCTAAATATATTAATGAACATAGAAATTATTTTGGAAACCAAAATATTATTGTAGCAATAAGATTACTAGGATTTAAAAAGTATGGAATTTTGGTACAACTAGTAATAATATCTACACTTAAATTCTGGTTAGAATAAAATGGATAGAGGATATGAGTCCTCGTGTTTCATAATATAACAACTGAAAGTGGAGGGTTTTGCTAGAGATGTTTTACTTAATGTTTGCCTGTTACAGGACATTTTAGCAGCCTTCTAAAATATCTGATGCAGGACTTAAGCTGAAAGTTGAAAGGTCCTAAGGATAATGGGATACTTAGGCAACTTTTTTTTCTAACCTTCTAAAAACGTGAGAAAGACAAATCAAAGACGTAGTCTAGCAAAAGAGAAAAACAGATGACCAAGTCATTGTTTATATTATCACAATGTCTAAAATACAGTAGATGTTTTACAAAGCATCCAAAAGTATACTAAAATAATCTAATACTATAAAAAGGCAAAGCTACATGAAGAGGAATACCATGCTAAACAAACAAATGAGCAAGAGGATGCTAAGGCATTTTTTTAGTAGAATGCTGATTGTCAGAATCCTTTTTTCCCTTCTAAATTATCACTTTTATTGATGGTTTCAGAGGGATTGGAGTTTTTATAAAGTCATATTCACTGTTTTACCAAGATTTGCAAACTCAGTTCCAGCATGTTTTCTGCTGTAAACACTTAACACATGCCCCTCAGTCTCCCTTATATGGAAGAGCAACTAACTCAGAAAATAAACTGAAGGAGTATTAGCTCACTTAATCAGATGGATTCTTGCAGGTGTCATGAAAGAAGGAGAAAACAGGAATATTACAAAAGAGAAACACAGGTTTAAAGATAGCACTGCTATAAAGGCAAAGGAGGAAAGCAAGACAGACGGTGAGAGAGATAAGTCAGATGGAAAGAAAGATTTTCTACTAATTGCTAAGTAGAAGGATCAGTACTTCTACCAATACAAAATCGGACAAGATACAGATTTATAGGGGAGAAAAAAAGACCAAAAAAATCCCCAATAAATTGTTGCTACGAACAGGAGTGAAGGCACTGGCAAATGAGAGAAATCAGCTATAACCCCAATGGTGCAAAGCCTACTAAACATGCCAGAATCCACAGGAATGAGATATATATGGACTAAATATATTAAAATGCACTGGAATTATAGGGATGGTTATAAGTAACTCTAAATCTCTGATGTCTTCAATGTTATTTCAAGCACAGCACTTTAATACATGCAGTCAGTAAAGAATGCTATAGCCAGATACTTTTTTAAAAAAAATGTAGAGATGAAAGCAAAAAAAGTAAAGAATAGCATTTGGCGTGATGAACTTTATATACAATCTAAGCAAAAAAAAAGTTTAACAGGGATTTTTAGAAGAATGAGAATAATGAATCATTTAGTCTAGTGGTCAGTGATAGCTGCTGAATGCAGTCACTGAAAGAGAAGGCAGTTGCAAATATCGAAATAATGTTGGCATTTAGGAAAAGCAATATTATTTTCCACCTAGTAAACTGTTTGCTGCAGAGAACCAGAGTGACTTTTCCAGAACAGAGAGTCACAGAGTAGAAAGTACTCCTCATTGCATGTACTCCTAATTGTTAAGGTAATTACTGGGATAATCCTGGGGTCACTTAGAAGAAAGGGAGACAGTTACAGTAAAGCATAATTAAAGTTTTCTAGTTATGGTGATATGAGTAGTTTTTTGGCTCTTCAATTCTTTATCAGGCTTCACTGCAATAGTGTCAGTGACAGATTCCAAGGGACTTACACTAAACTGAGAAAAATGAAGTGTGATCAAGTAATGAGTTGGCTTCCTCAAAACATTTATTTTTGAAACTAGTATTGCCAGATCAAAATGTAGAAAATACAGAATAAGTTTTAAATACTTTTTAATATTATTCTGGATTTAGGATCTCTAAGGAACATTTGGATGACACTTCCAAACCTTCCTTTATAGGTATAGTATCTATAGTTGGACTTTTTTCTTTGAATGCAGTCCAGCTCCTTCTTGAAACCCTGTTATCAAACATTTTAAGATTTGTGATGAAATACTGAGACCTGGCAAAAAATAACAAGTGGAAAAGTGTATTTCCTAATGGCCACATAGAGCAAGTAGTTCACACACTGTTATGGTAGCTTACATAAAACCATGGCTACATCAATTTCTGTGAATTACCTGCATAACTCACTGCAATAGTTTATTTGTACATTCATCTTAGTTACTTTTTGAGTAGCATGAGTGGTCAGCTATATAGTGAACAGGTTGTTTCCTTATAAATTGACAGTGTAGTTGAAGGCACCGAGCAATGAGAACAGGGCTCCCTGTCAGAGTTGGGCCCTCTGAGGGGACAGGGTGCGCCTCGGCCTGGCGCGGCCTCTCTGAACTTTTTCCTTGACGGGGAAGGGACAGGTTCCTGGTGCTAGAAGTACTGGCACCAAGGGCGGAAAGTCTCTCAGCGCAACAAGCGCGGTGCGGAGGGGTGAGCTGCGGCCCCAGCCGGGGCAGCAGAGACCGCCGGAAGAAACTTGTCCCCACCACCTCCAGCGGCCTCGGGCGCACGCCCTGGGCAGGCCCCTTCAGCCGAGCTCTTCTGACGCGACCTCAAGTCTCCCTCGCACGTACACAAACAGCCCTGAAGCGGTGCGCTGGGGCTGGGGCAGGAGAAACACGAGCACGCTCTCGCCACATGGCGGGCCCCGGGTGGGGGCTGAAGGCCCTGTGATCGAGGGTCGCTCCCCGCCCCGCCAAGGGCCAGCTCGCACCACCTCACGAACCGCCTCGGCCCGCCCGGCGGATGGCAAAAACTTCACTGACACCGACAGCGCATGCCCAGGAGAGCGGCGCATGCTCTGTAGCGGTGGGGGACAAGGAGTGGAGTCCGGCACTCGGCAACGTTCGGCGGTTTTCGTGCAGGCCAGGCCGCCATTTTCTCACAGCCTCCTCGTACGCGTTGCCTGCGCGGCTCTCTGTCCCGGTTGTCCGCGCTTTGTTGTGTTCGGCGATGGACGGGTAAGTAATGACCGGTGCGGTGGGGGCGAAGGCACTGCCGTGATTGTGCCGCTGGTCGGTGATGGGACTTGTCCGAGTGCTGGGGGCTCGCTTCCTGCCGCCGGGCGGGTGTCTCCGAGGGTGTGGGGAGCAGCCGCTGCCCCGGCGGCGGTGGGGACAGGAGGGGTTCCCGCTGGGGGACAGCTGAAGCCTGAGGCCCAGTACAGGGAGGGGGAAGGGAGGAAGAGAGGACTCAGCCTCTCCGTAGCGCGAGCTACTCGGTAGGGTCGTCCGTTTGAATTGCCGAGGGCTTTGGGCCGCCCCCTACTTAACGTAGTGTCCAAGACCATGCGAAGAGGGAGCGCGATCTACCCCCATCCATCTACTCTAGAGCCTCTTATTCTCTTCTACCCCAACCTTGCCTTCTCTCACCCCCCTCCTTCCCCAGCCATGGGGTGAGAAGGGGCGCTCTGTAGGGCTCGGGTTTGTTTTGGAGCTGGCTGGAGAGGAGGAGCAATACCAGCAGGAGCCAGATGTCGAGCTCTTTTGTTTTCAGAAACTGCCTAATAAGCTCTCAGGCTTCCTCCCCTCCCCAGGTGGAAAGATGCCTTTGTGTATGCTTGAGGCTGGCAGTAAAAGCCAAAGAAGGGAAGGTTTTGGAGTCAGCCATACAGGACAGCGAGGGCCCTCGGTCCTGGCTTGGAGCTAGCGTGGGCAGCCACTACACACAAGGCCTTCTTTCTCTTGGACCTAGAAACATAACGCTGGTGGTTGTAGCTTTCATCAGTGTAAATATAACATCTTCCAAATTTCCTATTAAGTTGTTTGCTCTGTTTCAAACAGAGAAGCAATCACTCTGGTATGCTTTAAGCATATAACCTTCCAACTGTATGAGTTTTAAAATGCTTTTTATGGTGTGTGGTTATAATGGTGGGAGTTACAAATCCTGTCAGAGAAATCTTGTCGTTAATGAGTATTACATTGTGGAATGCTTTCACATAATCATGTTTTGCTCTTGGGTTTTGTTTATTTTTTGTGTGTGTAGACTTAGGTTTCTTTTGGGATTTTGTTACACATTAAGGTACAGTGTCACAGCCTGCAAGAAGATTTATGTTGACATACCTGTTGCAGAGTTTCCAATAGGTGTACCTGATGAAATTAAACCTGATGAAATTAAATTTCATAAAGATGTACCTTCCAGTGCATTCTTCTTGTTAAACTAATTTCAAAGAATATCTTCATTTCTTTCTGCTGTAAGAACATCTGCAGGGTAGACTATGTTGCTAAACTAGCTGTCTAGTTAATAGGTGTATGCACAAGATAAGTTCTGTACTTACTTTTAAATTATTTTATTTTCACACGATGATCTCATGTAGCCCAAAACCTTGATTTTCCTAAATAAATTTCCTGGCAGTGCTGCTTTGGAGCAATGTTTGTGTGAAACTTTGGACTCTTTTGGAGAAGCATCTAATCTAGGGGAGCTCAGTGGCTTTTGTAGGTTTCTTTTGTACTTCTCCTCAGTCTTCCTATGTTCTTTGAGCACATTTTCTTGATTGGGGAAGTTGTAGACTTTCCATTCCTCATTGTTTTGTGTTGCAATACATTGAAAAGTTTGTTTGATGAGGATAAATTGGTTGACTTCTCTTCTTGTTTTTTTTTTTCTTCTTTTTTTTTTTTTACAGCATTGTCGCTGATGTTGCAGTTGGCGTGAAGGTAGGATGTACACCTAGCAAATAAGTGGGAAAATTGTTGATGCAAAGTGAACTATTTTGGGCATTAGTAATTGCAAATTGTAAGATTGTAACTAGTCATTGTCAGCTGCTGTTCAGTCCATGGTATATGCTTTATTAAGCAGAAATCTCTAGAGGTAAATTGGAGGCTCTACATTAAAGACTTCTAGGCACTGAACTGTGAACAGTGGTTCTAGATTAATGTAGTGGTGTCAGCTCCTTATTTTAAAGCTTAATTTTGCAGATTTTTTTTTTCTAAAAAACACTTTGTCATTGTATGGTGACTGTAAAAGATCTTCTCTCCCACATCCCCAGCCTTTTTTGAAAACAGTTACCACTGAAGTTAAACAAGAAGCAACTGTCTGTAATAGGAGACAAAAACATGGGAGGTAGAATTTGTTATGTAGACAGAGATATGGGTATTTGCTTTGCTTTACATTTATTTCTCAAGTTCAGTTATGAATTTATCATATTTGTAATGACAAGCTAAGAACTTTCAAATGCTTGTTAATTTACTATTTGTTTCACTTTTGTATTCAAATCTCTTGCAGGAATTAGTGCTTTGCAGAAGCAGACTGAGAAATAATGAGAATGCAAAGATATATGGGATAAGGGAACTTTAGGTTATGTTAATGAATGCATGCAAGCGATTAATTCTCTGTCAGTGGTAGAAGTGTAGAAGTTTTCTAGTGCATACAGTTAAGTCTCTGTGTTTGTCCAGGGGCTTTTTAGCTATGCTACATAGCTTCCTGTTCACCTGAAGCTGATCTATGTTAACTGATTTTGTCTAGTAAAGCTCTTTGGCTCAGATTCAATATTGGTCTTGCTGGATTTGGGTTAGTTTTATATAATATAGCTAGCCTATAGAAAGAGCAGCTGTTTTGTCAGATGTACCTGTATAAAGTTTCTGAGCAAGCTTGCTTCTAGGAAGAGCTATAAGAAGTTTTATAGATTCTGGAGCCATCTGGCTCCACATGTGCATGCAGTATTGGAGACTCTCTTAGAAACACTCTCTGAAACAAGAGGGAAGTGTAGCTACTAAAATACTTCTGTGGGAGCTAATCCCAATCAAAAATATGAACTGGCGTGATTGTTTCTCTGTTGCCTGGGAGGATAAAATGTTAACTGATTAAAACTTTAGGAATGTAATTTAGTAGTTTGGAGGAATACATAAGGAAGTTCAAGTCTTTCAGAAGTAACTGCCCCACATGAGTAGCTTTGAGGCAGAGTAAGTTACTAATTGCCCTTACACACATTTAATGAAGAAGCAGTTTCATTGCTTGAACCTTAAATTGAACAGATAGTTTTCAGATAAACAGTAAGAACAAACAATAACGCAATGCATATGGCAAGTAAGACAGTATTTTCTTTTGGAGGCACGTGGCATCCACAGAAACTGCCAGGACCACCGGTCCAGAGCCAGCTGCTATGCCCTGCTTTTCCTCCTACCCCAGAGCTAGTGATTTAAATAAATAAAAGGCACAGAAGTGTCAAAAAGGTGTGCTCTTTGCCTTCTAAAAATGGACTTATTCTCTGGAGTTCAAAAGGGAGCAATCCATTTGTGCATGGAAGTGGTGTAAATAAAAAGGATGATGATTTTCTGAAGGAAGCTGTTAAATATGGGAGGATTAAACTCTATTGTGTTACGAAGCTTCTGTAATTATCTGAAGATGCTAGTAAGAATGGAAAATGGAATTTCTTGCAGTTTGATATATGCAGTTTGGGTAGTGGCCTAGTGCTAACTTTAGCCATGTTTTGTGGAAGGTCATGTGAAACATTTGTCCTTTATGTTCTTTGTTGACTGTAAGAATGCTTTACCTGTAGGTTGTATACAAACAACTGGAACATTCATCTGGCCTTTCCTTGGCTGTTAAATATGCTTTGAGAATGTGTAGGGAGCAAGGTTTGAGTCCAAGTAGTTACATCAGCAGTTTCAGTGCTCTTTTGACTGACACTGCTTTTATTGTGACTGGATAGCCATTGGAAGTGGGCAGGGATTTACCTGTGTGAAGTCAACTTATCCAGGGTATTTTGTTTGACCTGGTGCTTTTTTGAAATTTTGCACCTACTGTATATACACTGAAGAGTTATACAAGCATGTTTGTGATACATTCAATAATACTTGTGACATAGGGCTAGGATTGTGACATAGGACTCCTCTGTTTCCCAAATTTGTTTTATTTTGTCATCAGTAATGTTGATACAAATTTGAAAATTACATTAACTATTATCTGGCTATTTTTTCTCTTAAACGGAGAAGTGGACTTGTTAGTTATATCTTTAAACCTATTTGTAAAAGAGTAATAGTAGAAGTTAACTACTCTAGTCTGGGAATTGTGAATTAAAAAAGAGCTTTCAAGATTTGGGAGCTATGTGTGGGCAAGGCAAAAGTACAGTAAAAGGAATACTTGGTGATAACAATTTATTACAGTTCCGTAGTCTTAGAGTTACCTGCTATTGATGCTGCTTAATTTGAAGCTATTACCATTTATTTCTGCTGTATGTTTTGATTTAAAACATTTTTATTCCTCAAACTGTTGAATGTTCATTCTTGATTTCATTTAGATTTTGAGTCATCAGAAGTTAATACCAAAAGCCAAGGAAAATGTAAAAAATGGAGATGCCAAAAAAAAAAAAGACAAATAGTATTTGAAAACTTAGTTTACGTAAATAGGAGGATTTGCACAAATCAGAATATGCAGTGAGAGCACACTTGCCAGCTAAAATCTGTCAGAGGAGCAGTATGCTTTAATTTCTGAAATCATTAAAACATATCCAAACTAAGTTATCTTGAAGTACATGCGAAATAGTACATAATGATAATACAAATAATAATAATACAAAAAGAGCGAGCTTTTGTCCTTGTATTACTTTGTGAACTCTGATTTTATATAAGCAGTTTGTATTTTTGAGTAGAAGGAAAGGATTCCACTAATGATAGTGTATTACATAGTTCATTGATTTTTAAAAAAAAAAATTAGTTTATTGAAGAAATTCTATGCATTTTAAATTCTTTAAATTTCCTCATGCATAGTTTTAAAAGTTGCCGTATTATATAAAATGTTTGCTTTTTTTGTTTTAAAAAGGGACATCTCAGTTGCTATGTTTTTATTGCATGACGTCTTTGGTTACTAAAAATGAAGTGGCCTGCTCATAGTCTCAAAGTTCTCACTGCTCAGTGACTTAGGTTTGAGTATCAGAATCTAATAACTGTAGTTTGAAATGCTGTCTTGTGTTCTCTTTAGAGTTACAGTGTTTTAATTTGGTTAAGTAAACTGATTTGGCACTTGGAGTGATGCAGCCTTTTTCCAACAGTTGATGTGAATATATGAAGTGTCTATCTTTTTTTCTGGAGCAATTAAAATAATCTTCAGAAGGATATAAAATGTGATATAAAGAATATACATCACATAGGTGCAGGGAATAATTTAAGCAAACTTTTGGTGCATTATGAGCATAGTTCTCTTTTTTACTGTCTTTCAGTGTAATTCATTATCTTTCTTCTGAATGGCATGTGTAGCTGTGCACTAAATGGAGCCTGAACAATTGGGTGATGTACTTTGTGTATTGCGTGTGTCAGAATGGCTGAGCTTTACTTATAGCTGATGGGAGAAGAGAAACAGTCATTCCTTCGTGGATTCATTATTTGATAAATAGCAATTTTTGACATTGGGAATTTTTGCCACTGCTTTGGTCTTCACTGGCCAAAACAGAGCTGCCGCTGCCAAGTGGGGGCAGCCTCAGTTATATGTAGGAGGGAAAACGCATATATGCCTGTAAACACGGTTTCGTGATGTTTAAAGATGTGGGAATTACATTTTCCCCCAATAGTCAGGGCATCAGCCTTTGCAGTATGCTTAAAAAATAAGGAATTCTTGGTGTATATTTAGTTGGTTATGTTGGGGTTGTGTAGAAGATGGTAAGAAGCACTGTGCTAGCTCTTTCTGATAGTTTTCCAAACAGTAATGTGTTACTAAGTCCCCCTTTTCCCTGGTTGCTCCATGAAATTTAGCATGGGAAGTGTGGGGGAAGACCAGTAGCTAAAACCAGAAGAGATAGGTGCTGGTGGAGCAAGAGGAAGAGAGCACAAAGTAGCAGTGTCTCTAAGTACTCTTGAGGCATTGTCTGCTTGTCTTTTTTTAACTCAAGTTCTGAGGGGTAATCTCTTTGCTTACAAAATTATAGAACACTGACCCTTTTTTGAGCTGAGCGTTTTCTTGTGGTGAAAATAAATAATATATTGTGACTTTTTTGAACTGTACACTATATAATGAAAATGTGTAGAGAAAAGTCAGAAATTCTGTCAAGTTGTTGGAAGATAAGTTTAGACTAAGCTTAAGAAAGGAGAAAAATGTGTTTAAATAGCTTGATCCTTTCTGTTTCTTCTTTTTCTGAAATCTATTTTGCCTTCACTATCATCCTTCTACATACTTAAGTAAAATTAAGGGAGTGGTAGAATAAAAAACTGAGTCATTCGTACAGACATGCCATGTTATGGTCTGTTTTTACTGTATTTAAAGTATTTGATAGTTTTGAGTTACCTTTGTGTAGGTTGCTAGTGCATTAGACAAAGTCTGCTAAGGGCAGCGACAGGAGAAAAATGGATTGTGAACTGGGGGAACTGTTTTAATATTGTGTTAGCTAGAAAAATGTTTTTAAATTTACTTCTTTGTTAACTAGTACTTGGTCATAGCAACAGTAGATAGCAGAAACGCGCAAAACATTTTAGCAGTGAAGTAAGAATGAAGTGTTAACATGTTCAGAAGTTTAGAACAGGCATCTGGATTTGTCTTTTCAGCAGTGTTACGGGGAACATGTCCTTGGTGACAAAAAGTAACTTTGTGTAATGAAAGACATCTGCTCTCTCTTTAACAGTAGCTTCTGTAAATTGACCCTGTTTGAAATGACTTTCATATTTATTCCCAGAACAGTCCAATTCTTTTTTCTTATTAATTTTTTTTTCTTAATGCTCATTCTGCCACCATAATACTTGTAGAAAAATGAGAGCTGGAAATGGAGAGAAAGGAAAAATGCTGAAAATTAGTTTGTGCTCCGTAGCAAGTACGCATTGATCTAAGGAAGGCTTAGTATGCCTATTTGATAAGTTTTGAGATCTGTCACTAATTAGAAATCACCTATTTTTCATTTATAATGGAGCACCTGTATTTGTATCTTAACTGAAGAGGTTTTAGGAAGAGAAATGTGATCAACTGCATCATGTGAAAACTGAAAGCCACTACCAGCATGAAAAACCTTCACCATTTCTTAGAGCTTTGGGCCATATTTTCACAAGCAACTAAACCTGCATTGCAGTTTTCTCTGTCACTGTAGTACTTGTGCAAGAAATGTTTGAGTAGCCACTTCACAAATCTCTCTTGGGAACTTAACCAGGATAAAGCTAAGCTGACACAACAGTGAGTTACATCTTTCTAGTCGGATTGGTACCAAAACTGTGTGGTTGCATGAATGCTTGTAGCAGTATAGAATTGGGGAAGATAGACTGGAAAGTTGCTAAGGCTGGGGAGAAGGTAGGACTGTTGCCTTTGGTGGTAGTTGGTTAAAATGAGGTTGTGCTTTCACAAGCTGTTAATAGGACTATGGTGTTTGATTTAGAGGTTTGGATGTTTTTTTACAGCTGCAAGTACATACTGCCACTTTGGCTTTTTCATAAATTCACTTGTATGAGTGTGTAACATGAGTATTGAGTTATAGACAAGATAGCGCTAGCACTTTAAATTTATTACTGCAAAATAGCAGAGTATCCAGTAGAAAATACGTCCTTTATGGATCTTATTTTGAGATGTAGAAACTTATACTGAAGGACCTGATCTGTACATCTAGGTGTATGTACATCTGTACATCTAACTAGAAAGCTCAGAACACATCCAGGTGGTATCTCTAGGCAAGTTGTTCTCCCCTATTCTGTTTTACTACTGGTTATATACAGGTGGAATAGCAAGTCTGAAATGCTGAGGAAGGGGCAGGTCTCTTACGATGAGTACAAAACTGTTGTGAGGCTGTACAGGGAGGGAATTAGAAGGTCCGAAGCTCAGTTTGAAATCAACTTGGCCTCCATGGTAAGGGATAACAAGAAAAGTTTCTTTAAATATAGTAATAGCAAAAGAAGGATGAATGAAACCTTCCATCCCCTAAGGGATGCAAGAGGGAACTTAGTGACAAAAACTGAGGATGACTGAGGTGCTTAATGACTTCTTTGCCTCAGTTTTTAGTAATAGGACCAATTACATAGAGGGAATCCATACCTCTAAACCAGGAAACGGAGACTGGGAACAGAATGATCCTCCCCACTATCCAGGATGAGGTGGTCAGTGACCTGTTGCGTTACCTGGATGTGCACAAATCCATGGGGCTGGATGGGATGCACCCAAGAGTGCTGAAAGAACTGGTGGGGTTGCTCGCCAAACCACTTTACATCATTTTCCAGCAGTCCTGGCTGAATGGGGAGGTACCAGCAGACTGGAAATCAGCCAGTGTTACCCCCATATATAAGAAGGGGTAGAAGGATGATCTGGGAAATTACAGGCCTGTTAGTCTGACTTCAGTACCAGGGAAAGTAATGGAACAGATGATCCTGAGTACAGTTCTGAAGCATATGCAGAACAACCAGGGGATCAGCTGCAATCAGCATGGATTTATGAAGGGTGGGTCCTGTTTGACTAACCTGATCTCCTTCTATGACGGGGTGACATGCTTCTTGGATGAAGGAAGGGCTGTGGATGTTGTCTACCTTAACTTTAGCAAGGCATTTGGCACAGTTTCCCATAGCATTCTCCTAGATAAGCTGGCTGCTCATGGCTTGGATGTGCATATGCTTTGCTGGCTAACATCTTTATTGATGACTTAGATGAGGGGATAGAGTGCACCCTTAGTAAGTTTGCAGATGACACTAAGCTGGGTGGAAGTGTAGATCTGCTTGAGGGTAAGGAGGCTCTGCAGAGGGACCTAGACAGGCTAGATTGATGGGTGAAGGTCAATTGTATGAATTTTAATAAGGCCAAATGGTGGGTCTTGCATTTTGGTCACAACAACCTCTGGCAGCGCTACAGGCTTGGTGAGGAGAGGCTGGAGACCTGCCCAGCAGGGAAGGACCTGGGGGTATTGATTGACAGCCGGCTGAACATGAGCCAGCAGTGTGTCCAGGTGGCCAAAAAGGCCAACAGCGTCTGGGCTTGTATCAGGAATAGTGTGGCCAGCAGGAACAAGGAGGTGATCTTGCCCCTGTACTTGGCGCTGGTGAGGCCACACCTTGAATCCTGTGTGTGGTTTTGGACACCACAGTATAGGAAGGACATTGAGGAGCTGGAGAGGGTGCAGAGAAGGGCAGCTAGGTTGGTCAGGTGTCTGGAGAACAGGCCTTATGAGGAGAGGCTCAGGGAACTAGGGCTGTTTAGCCTGGAGAAGAGGAGGCTGAGGGGAGACATTGCTCTCTTCTATCTGAAAGGAGGTTGTAGAGGGACAGGTGTTGGCCTGTTCTCCCTTGTGACTAGCAATAGGACCAGAGGGAATGGGTTCAAGTTGTACCAGGGCAGGTTTAGGTTAGATATTAGGAAAAACTTCTTCACTGAAAGAGTGGTACGGTGTTGGAACAGGCTGCCCAGGGAGGTGGTCGAGTCACCATCCCTGGAGGTTTTCAAGAAATGGATAGATGTGGCACTTTAGGGGATGGTTTAGGGATAACAGTAGTGTGGGGCTATTGGTTGGACCTTGTGATCTTGAAGGTCCTTACCAACCGTGATGATTCTGTGATTCTATTCTATGATTAAATAGTTTGTGTACTTCGTTCTGGATCTTTGGAGTGTCAAATAGTATTGGACAAGACTCTTGCCTGCAGTTTTTCGTTACAGTTGAAAGTTTGAAGGTTTCCAAACGAGGCTGAGTGACATAGTTTAAGTGGAGATTTGATTTTTTACTCTTCAGCTTTCTGGTTTAATAGTCCATCTTGATCTCCAGATGCCTTGAGAAATTTGGCTCCTTTGCACACTGTGTTTTAAGAACCTGGAGGCTATTCCGAGGAATTGAGACTTGTCTTCTTTCAGTTTTAAAGACTTTTCAGTATCCCTTGATAAGTTTGTCTCAATTTCTTCAAACTTGGCGTGTTTTCATAAATACGTTATGTGGCATAAGCCATGTGTATAGTTGCAAGAAAAAAATAAAAGCTTAATTTTCTCCTAGATCCTTCCTTTCTGGAAAGAGACTATGAGTCTAAAAATGGTGAAGTTAATTGTTAGGCTATAATATATGGTTGGCTAAGGACAGCATGAAAAAAATTGAAGTGGATGAAAAAACAGAATACAAAGAGTAAGTATAGAAAGGTTTGTCACATTGTATCCAGTAAACTTCATGCTGTATTAAAAGCAAATAATATTCTAAGGGATTTGTTTTGCACCCATGAAGCTCATGGCCTTATTGATTTCATGCTAATATAGTTAAATAGCATATTCTTAAAAAAATCATAAGTAAAGTTCATAGGAAGTGATACCAAGCTTATAGTTGAAACTATATTTCGTGAAATGTCTGTGAGTCTTAATGAAATTTATTTTGGGTTGCGTGTTTAGACATGGCTTCTCCTGTCCTGAATGAACTTCATGATCCTATACCTATGAGAGGTGTAACGGTCTGTTCAGTAGGTAATTTGGATTATGTCTTTTCACGGTAGTGCATAGTCACAGCGTAACTAGATCAAGTATTTCACTAAAGAGTATATAAGAGTGTATATGTACAGTGTTTTATCTGATCCACTGCATGTGAACTGAAGAAAGTTTATAAATGCTGTATTTGGGAGCTTAAAGTGTGTTGTCCTGTTTCTAGCATCCAGTCCCCAAAGTTAATTCAGATATTGAATATTGAAGCTCTGATTACAAGTGTGTATCTTTTAGAGGGGAATGTTTAATGTCAGTATTGGAGTTCTCATATGCCTTTTGTCCTCTTCCATACTGCCAAGTTTCTGCCTTTTTCTTTTAAATTATTCCCAGGTGTTGTTAGAAATGAAGTGTTTTACAATGATGTTAGATTTCTTTAAATCATGAGATCTGTCTCCTGGCTTGTCATACCCCTTGGGAAATTTATGCCTGTAGGCTGAGAATGACTGTGGTAAATGCGCAGTGCAGCTCAAGTTCTTTTTTCTTTCATCTAGGGGAAGAAGGGAGGAGAGAGGGAATGGCAGTGGGAGGTGGGGGCAAAAGCATCCTGGTTTTGAGGGATGTTTGTAATATCAGCAAATTTGAATACCACAAATTAGAGGATTTATCAGAAAATGTATTTTTCAATATCTTTGAGTGTATTTTTTAACTTTTCTAGTGGGAATTTAAGATATTATTTTAGATGATGCTGTAGACTTTTCAACAAAGTGCAGTTTTGTCACTGGTATTGGT
Organism: Bucco capensis; assembly: GCA_013396975.1. Taxonomy (NCBI): domain Eukaryota; kingdom Metazoa; phylum Chordata; class Aves; order Piciformes; family Bucconidae; genus Bucco; species Bucco capensis. Next base: position 303,698 of record VWZO01017254.1, read on the forward strand.
TTAGTGTGGTATTGGTTTAGTGTTTTTGTAATGTTGTAGTGCATCTATCCATGCTTTCAGTAAACATTCTGTAATACTCTGTTAGGTTAGGTTCAGCCATAACTTCTGAACAGTTTCCATTGCCCTGAATTATTGGGAAGAGAACTTAAAATGTTTCCCTTCCTTAAACAGTTGTCAAAAAGTACCTTGATGCTTGAAAGACTAAACCTCTTTGGTAACTCTAGCTCTTCTTTGTTTTTTGGGGGTTTTGTTTTGGTTTGTGTTTTTTTTTATCTTGGTTGTAATAAAATCTGGGGAATGTTTGAAATATTTTAAGCCCTATCTGGATGTGAGGAAAATAGTTGGCAAAGACTTATAAATAGTATATTTTTGACTATCCTGGAAGGATAGTATGACTGTAATGACTTCCTGAAATTACATAGCTACTTAATATAACTTGTGATAGGATGAGGCTTTATTATAGTCTGTTAAGGAGGGGCGGGGAATCTGGTATCCTACTATGTAAATCCAGTTTGTGTAGTGAGGATTTTGAGTTAGCTATGATGGTTAAAGAAAGGAACTAAGAGATTCATTTGCAAGCTAGGGGCTTTTTCTTTGTACATTGTAGGAGAGATAGAATATATACAATAACCGTATTCACATACAGAAATTAACTGAAATATTGAAGTGGTATTTTTCACTTTACAATAGTTTTTGCATATATAATTTTTTTTAATTCTCTGAAATAATGTGTTCAAAGTCTGAGTTAGTCTATTTTTCATCTTTTTCTGAAAGTGATCCTGCATGCGAGTTTTGCATAATTCCATTGGTTGAAGCCGTATATAAACATGCTGGTTTTACATCATGGATAAAAATGCTGTCATGGGGCAGGGGTATGATAACATGGGCTTCACTGAATGGACAGTATTGACTCAGCAACAAATGTAAGGTTCACTTACTGCAAGAAGTTAGCTTGCCAGTTCCCTTGTTTATTTTGTGTAATAGTGTTTTGACAGGTGCTGATTTCGTTATGAAATGTTTTAGATAACTCTGATCTGAATAGTTAGTGGTCTAACTTTTATGAAAGATCAGTATACGTTAATGTTACTGACATTGCTAGGAAAAGTAGTATGGCATTTCAAACGTGCTATTGAGGACTACATGTCAGAAGATGACCTTTAATATAGTATAATACCAGTTTGCTGTTCTTACTTTGTGCTTTGTAATCCCTTCTCTCATGCTAAAATAAATATTCAGTTAGTCTTTACAATGTTGCAGTTACAGAAGCTTTCCTTTGCAGTCTGTGATAAAATAAAGTCATTGTGGTGGTTTTTGTTTGTTATTTTGACATAGACTCGGACATTTCTGTGATATATGCATTGTGATCTTCAGTCGTCTTATACAATCTCTACCTTGCTTTCATTCTTTAGAACACAGCAGTTAGCACAGATGGGGAAGAGAGTTAAGAGAACATTGCTCTTGGATCTTCCATTCTTAATTGAATCTGACGCACTATGTTCTTCAAAGATCTGAATTTAGTTTCTTTATCTCCAAAACACTTGATATAATTTACCTAAATTAGTTTAAAGGTTTCTTTGCATGATTTGACTAGCAGAACTGGTGTGTTTCAGAATAAGGTGGTTAGGAAATGGGTTATAATTCTGAAAATTAGTCTGTGGGATAGCAGAGTGATGAAGAGCTCTGCCCTTGGAGCACAATGTCAGTGTTTTTTGGCTTAGCACCATCTAAAAGAAGATGCACATAAAAACAAAGCCAAGCACCCCTAACCACAAATTGAATGAAGTCTTGTTGCTGAGTAAATATAAGTGAAGTAAGTGTTTGTGCTGTAGTTCAGGAGATGCTTGTGTCACATAGTAGTGCTGGTATAAGAGTATGCATTGGCTTACTTGAAATGCCTATATTAAATTGCTTTACTAGACAGCTGTCATCCTAAGAGAACACTTTTGAAATAAATGGAAATTACCAGACTGTTACTGCTTTTGATTTTGTAATTTAACCACTCTGTGTCCAAGTACATCATGTGTCTCTTGCTGTGTAGCTGATATTAAAGTTACGTACTCATCCAAACCATAACAGTACTGAATGCAGAGGTGTCTAGGCTGCTAAAGATCCAATAAGGAAAGATAACCATGTATATCTAATAAGATGATTACTCACATGGTAAGAGATACCTTTCTTTGCCTTTTACCAAAAGCTTGGCAAGTATGTATGGGAATGAGTTAGCAAAGATTTGCCATGTGCTTGTGGTTTCGTGGTGAACCTGAAGAACATTGCATGTAAGAACATGTACATCAGTGAATCAAACTCGTGAACACATATTTATGAGAATAAAAACAAATGTATAATTCATGATATGTGCCAATATAAGGAATTCACATATACTTGTTCTTATGGAGTGAAACTGTTAAAACTTTTTCAAGTGTAATGATGAAATCTTGTGATTTACTCTTAATGTATTCATGAAACGCAAAATATATTGCAAAATTAAGAGAAAACTAACTATTTATGAACTACAAATACAGTGACTGTCAACTGTATTAATAATAGAGTAATTTGTGATTCTTTTGGATCTTTCTGCTGTGGATTAAGACATTAACGACTATTTGAAATCCTGATTTACTAGGAGTCAGAAGTATATGTAATCACTCTTGTGTTGTACTAGTCAGCAGTTGCTGATGTAAGTAACTTTTTGAAGCTGAAGACAGTTCAAATTTGAGAAATTTTAGAATTGTAAAGTTCCTGCAGGTTTTGGAAAGAGCATTCATTTGGTACTGGGGATGTTTCAGTTGTTTATGTAGTAACTGTTGTGCCATTGCAAATTAGTGCCTGGCATATTAAGGAAAATAAAAAAATGCTGCTGTGTTATCTTAATATGCCTGACTATCATCTGATTAAGTCTCTGCTGTTACTTCAGCCTATCCAGTTGAGTTGTCCACACTACAGGCAAGGGATTCCAAGCCAGGCTAGATAGATAGCTGTGACCGTTAGTAACTGCAGTCATCACTGAGCGAGCTAATACTCCTAGTAATCTTCAACTTTGCAGTATTTTAGCCATGTAAATATTGTGGTAGATAAATAGAACATTAAAGAGAAAGGAGTGTTTATGTTTCAGTTTACCCTGAGTGCCTGGAATAGTGTATTGTGTTTACAGTAGAAAGCAATGTAGTTGAATAATCAAGAGTTTCTAAAATAACTTCTCTAAATTCTTTTCCCATTTTGTTCAGCTAAAACTTTCCATAGTTATATCTGATTGGAGATCTGTTCTTACATGGAGAAATGAGATGTGGTCCTTCCATGGTTCTACCTAATCTTGGTATTAGGCATTGCTCAATTTTAAAGGGAGTCCATTCTTGCTTTGATAAGCACAGCTGGTTTGATTGTTAGGTACCTCTAAAAGCTTAGAGTATTCAATGAACTGTATAAAGATTCTTCAGGGCCATTGTTGAAAATGTCATAATGTTGTAGTTTAAACTGTAATAAGTCTGTTTGCATACACCTTTATGTTACTTTGCATACACCTTTATGTTACTTTGCATACACCTTTATGTTACTTTGCATACACCTTTATGTTACTTTGCATACACCTTTATGTTACTTTATGTTACTTTGTGTGGATTAAACAAACTTTAACATACTGTTCTGTATATGGATGCACATACAGTGCACTATGATAAAATGTGAAAGTTTGATTTTATGCGTGTTTCAGCAGGGCTTCCTAGAAAGATAGTATCCTCAGGTTAATTTAGCATCCATTATTGAGGTGTCCTATAAAGCACATTCAGTTACTGTTCTCGAGATTCTACTGTAGTGTCCACAACAGAATTAAAAACATTTATTTTTATAAAGATAGGTAGTAACTGTTTTCTTTCCTCTTTTCCATTTTAGCTGTGACTTGGATTAGTGTTAAAGATGCTGGGGAAATACTTTTGAAGTGGGGGAAAAGCCAATAAGAAATTAAAGATAATCATCAAAGGATGTCAGGTTTACTCCCTTTAAAGTTTGTTTGGTTGTTGTTTTTTTTTTAACATGAAAGGTCACCTAAGTATTTTAGGGGCTTTTTGAGAAATGAAGTCTTGAGGGATGAAGTAGGTAAAACAAAAAAGTAGAAAAAAAACAACCAACAAAACAGGCATGAAAAGAAGCAAAAGCCTCTTCAGCTATGTAAAACAGGCATTTGAAAGGAAAAAAAAATCTTGTGTGTTTTCAATGTAAACGTCCTCTGATTTTTGCAGCCCCCTTTTGAGTCATTTTCAAGAAGAACATTTGATATTTGTCATGCTTTAAGAATTACAATGAAGATGTAATTCCCTGCCCTAAATTGTGTTTTGCAGGACAAATGGATGTCCTCAAAATTAAAGTAGATAATTTCCTAAGAAAATAAGGGGTGTTAAAACTGAGCTAAACTCCGTATTTCTATTTGTATAGATTTCCCTTGTAGTTTCAGTTAGATATAGCAATTTAATATATACATATATTAAAATAATAAAACAATAAGTTAATTTAAATGTTACTGAAATAGACTAAATATACTAATACTTTAATTTGATGTGCTGGACAAAAAAATTATAGTTCAGCAGTTCTCATTGTGTCTTGAGGTGGCTTCATTTTTGTGGTGGGTGAAACAACTGTGCTTAAGCTGCTCTCATTTCAAAGATTGCCATGTAAATATACTGCTTTACTTAGATTTCAAGTTGTTACACTTATCTGAAAAGAGGAAGTCTGCCAAATCTGAATAGGTTTGGTTATGCTTGCTTAAGTTCTTCTAAAGGTTTTCCCTGTCAAACTGACATTTTTAATATCATCTTTAAAAATCACAAAATAGAGGAAAAAAAAAATCTCTTACTGTCTCTTTCTTTTTAGAGAGGATCTGACGAACTTCTTTCAGGCAGTGTACTCAATAGCCCGAACTCTAACATGAGCAGCATGGTAGTTACTGGTAAGTGATGCCCTTTCAAAGGAGAAATCTATCATTTATATTTGGAGTCATTTCCTGTTTACAAGGGGAGAACACTGAAACTAGAACCATGGTGCTATAGAGGGATAAACTGTTGACATGAATTAGACTGTAGTCACCTTGTGTATACTCACAAACCTTGGGTGTCTTGAGAAGAATAATCCCATAAAACAAGAGGCAACTTTCAGATGTCTGTACACTAAATTGTTGGTGGGTGATGGGATGAAAAATAACACTTGTCTTGTGCAGCTGCATTCAAAGTAAGGAATCACAGTTTACCAAGGAAAGGTAGACAGCTTAACCACTCCTGTATGACATCAACTTTTTTACACGTAGACATCTGTGAGTCTGGTCATTGCAGGGAAGAACACTGTGCCAGTTTCGTAATATGCTGTGGATTTGGGAAAACAGAGTTTTGCTCTGTTCTGGTTTAGACTGTGGAAGCAGTGAAATTCGCTACATCAGGATGAGATTGCAGCAGTAGACTCACAGAATGTCAGTGCAAAGTGAGCATGGTCGTTCTTTAGTCAAATTTCTGGTGATGCTACGTGAAAAGGCTTTTCATGACTTAGCACATAGTAAAATGCCTTCTCTTGCAGTTTGCTTCTGTATGGCAAATACGAGTTGAGCTCCCTTGGATGATTCACTTCAGAGGTCTTCCTCTTTCTCTTTTTTCTTTTTTGAGTGTGGTTTGGTTTGGGAGGGATTTTAATTTTTTTTAAATTTTATTTTTTTTTTTCTCCTTTCTTCAGAGATGTGGAAATCATGGCATCACAGTGTTTCTGGGTTTTCCAAATAGGTCCCGGTTCACTGCTTTAATGCGCCTGATAAATTTTTCTGTATTTATGTGCTGAGCAGTATAGTTGCTGATAGTAGTAGTAGACTCTTCCCTTTAGTAGTAAAAGACTGGAATTCAAGATGTAATTTAATGTTATGTTTAGGGTACTGTGGTTGCAACTCTTGCCAGAATGGGTAGTTCTGTGCTTTCTTATCCTACATACTTGAAAGGAGTGGAACCCCACACCTCCTCAACTCCACAGTTCTGCTCCACCCTCTATGTTGAAGTCCATACACTTGCAGAACTAGCTAATGCAGCATTAAACTGTACTGCCAAGAAGTGTAGTTTTTCCTTGGACTGACTTACTGATTGGTCATGTGGCTGCACAGTAGCTAGATCCAGTGTAATGTGAATGACGGAACAGTTCAAGTTGGAAGGGACCCATAAGGATCATTGAGTCCAGCTCCTCGTCCTACACTGGACACCCCAAGAATCGCACCATATGCCTGAGAGCAGTGTGCAAGCGCTTCTTGAACTCCTTCACTCACGCTTGGTGCCGTGACCACTTCCCTAGGGAGGCTGTTCCAGAGCCCTACCACCCTCAGGGTGAAAAACATTTTCCCGATATCTAGCCTAAACCTCCCCGGCTCAACTCCGTACCATTTCCTCTAGTCCTGTCACTTTTCACAAGAGTGAAGAGGTGGATGCCTACCCCACTGCCTCCCCTCCTGAGGATGTTGAACAAGGCAGTGAGGTCTGCCCTCAGTCTCCTCTTTTCCAGACTAAACAAACCAAGTGATCTCAGCCGCTCCTCATAAAACTTCCCCACCAGACCCTTCACCATCTTTGTAGCCCTCCTCTGGATGCTCTCTAATTATATCTTTCTTAAAATGCAGAGCCCAAAAACTGCACGCGGTACTCAAGGTACAGCCACACCAGTGCAGAGTAGAGTGGGACAATCACCCCTCTGGACCAGCTGGCAGTGCTGTTCTTAATGCACCCCAGGACCTGATTAGCTGTCCTTGCTGCTAGATCACACTGCTTGCTTACGCTCAATCTGCTATCAACCAGGACCTCCCGGTCCTTTTCCGCAGTGCTGATCTCCAGCCTCTCATTCTGTAGTCTATACACACATCTGGGGTTGCCCCATCCCAGGTGCAGAGTCCGGCACTTGCTGTTGTTAAACTTCATGCCGTTGGTGATTGTCCAGTGCTCTAATTTGTCTAGGTCCCTCTGCGTGGCCTCCCTACCCTTGAGGGAGTCGACAGCTCCTCCCAGTTTTGTATCATCAAGTTGGGTGGAGGAGTGGCAGAAGAGGAGAGGGAAACCACTTCCACTGGCACTTCCATAATCAAAAGTGAAGAGATGCTACTTCTTTTGAAGAGATGAAAAATGCAGTGCAGTGCAGTGGATTCGTAGCAATTTTAGAACACCAGAACATTTGTTTACCTCACCTGCTTTCTTTACTTCTTTCTGGTTCTGAAAGTAGTCCTTCTTCTTGTTTTAATTTTTTTTTATGTCCTCTGCAGTTCTGGATATTAGTGCTTCAGTAGTTCGCTTTACTTAAATGAGAAGCTAGAATGAAAAGGAGTTTGGGTTGTTTGTGTGAGGATTTGGGCACTTGGAGGGAGAGGGAGAGCACTGTTACCAGGGTAAAGTCCTGAATGTTACCAAATTATCAATATATTTTCAGAGAAACTTTTAGTTTGAAAAAAACTAAATGCAAATTTAGTTTAGTTTTCCTTTTTTTTCCCCACAAAGGATAAAACCTAAAAGCTAAAGGGACAAAAATAGAGGAATTAGTACAATTTTGAGTTTTCGAAAGAAAAAATACAGAAGTTTGTCTAAGAAGTCTCTAACTTTAAATAGAAATTCTTTTCTCCTCAAAAAATTCTTAGAATGGAAAAGAGTGCTTTGATTCCATTATGTGAACTTCGGAGTTTGATGTGCTTAACAAACCTATATATAGATTCTCCTCCCCACCTTGTTTTTATTTCCTGCCTTTTTTAAGCTCATTTAGGGTTTGGGTTTTCTCTTTTTGCCTTTTTTTTGTGGGGTTTGTTGTTTCTTTTTTTTTTTTTTGTTACCAAAGGATAAGTTTTTGTGAGAGCATTTTCAGATTAATTGATTATTTACATTTTATACAATTAAGACCTCTTGGCATGTCTCTAGGCCTCCAGAACTCTACATAACTTCTTGGAAGTGATCTCATTAATAAGCAACAGTGGCCTGGTTACTATAGTATCAGTTGCCTGTTTAACTGTGTATTAATTTTGTAGTATGTAAAGGAGATTTGTGAAAAAATGATCCCAAGCAGACCAAACAGTCCAAATCTGAATACAGTATTACAATTCAAGCCATTCTCTATCGAGATCAGTTAGTTTTTGGGGTTCTTGTTTGGTTTTAAGAAGTTTCTTGGGATTGTGTTTGTACTGCTCTTCTGCCTGCCTGCCTTTGTTAAATAGCATAAAAAAGCCCTGTGGAGTAGGCTAAATCTATAGTTCAGTGTTATTTCTGACTGTATCCTCCCATAGCTGTCTTGTTTACTGTGAGCCCGGAAGTACTTTTTCCAGAGTTGCACAGTTTTCAAGTTCAGTTAGCAGACTCAAAATTAGTTTTTCTAGAGCTTGAGAGAATTTCTGATCATTGATTAAATTCTTTGTAAAGGATACACATTGCAGAAATTGACCTACATGTAAGTTTTTAATACTTGTTCTTGCCCTTTCATTCTTAAAATTTAGAAGTGTCATGATTTTATGAGATCTGGTCATTGTTTTCTGTTTTTGACCTTGTTATTTTTGACATCTGATCCCATGATACTTTTCCAAACAGATGCCTAGATGAGCAGAAGAAAGAGACAGTTTTGTCTTTGTAATCCTCTGAGGCTTACTGGTAAAAGTGTACACAATCAAAAGAACAGTTATCACTAACGGTGCTCTAGCCGGTCTAAATTTCTTTCTGAATCTCTGCTATAAAAATATTAACCTAAACCAAATTGTTTAAGTTGTCAAAAAAATGACCTTTTCATGGGAGTGGGTGTTTTTCTTAGAACCTGGACTATGTCTTCAGGGGTGAAACTGGAGATGAGGTTTTAAAAAATGATCATCCTGTCCTTTTATCATGGAAACAGTTCCATTAGGTTTTTTGGCATTCAACTGCCATTCAGTTAGACGACTGTAGTTACTTTAATGCTTTTATGAATATTCTTGCTCTAATTATCTTTCTTAGTCAAAGTCATGAAAGATGCATGCTTTTTCTATGCTCTATAGGAAGTCTTACATATGAATCCCTCCCTATTTTTTTGTGAAAGAAGCTGGGAACACTGTTGAACAAACATTTGATTTGCATTCTAACTGATTATTGGTAATTTGATAAACAATGTGGCATTAAGGAAAACACTAGCATGTTCAACTGTTACCCAAAGGATATTACTGCAAATTTTTCTGAACAGCTTTGTCATCAGTATCCATCTTCAAGACTGTATAGACGAAAGAAAATTGACAGTAAGTTATATTAACATTCACTACAAGTGAGGTTACTGTGTGAAGTCCTTTGTGTGTCTTTTGTAAAAGAATAGCCTTAAAAGAAAGTTACGTTGGAATAATTGAGAATGACTTAGTGTGAGTTCTTTTACCATGTAATTCTGAACCCTTGTGTTTCCTCTTTGGACATATTTTGATTACTGTCATTATTGTGGAATTTCATTTCAGTTAAGCATTTATATTTAAATACACAAGATTTACCTTTTTTCCTGAATTACTTTATGAGCAGTGTGGCAGAACATCATCCTGTAAATATTAAGGAAAGAATCGATCTGCTAGATGAGAACAGCTTGTAAGGTTCCAGGTCAGCATCTAAGCTTTTCTGAGAAGTTGTCTTTTTGATGTTAGTTGTGTAAGTTTCTGAGCATTTTAGTAGCAGCTGTATGGTCAGAAACATAACCCTTTTACTGCTTGGATTACTACTGGTGTTTTCATTCAGCTTTTCTGAAAATATTGTCAGTCTGTTCTTATTTTCTATCATAATCTTGCTTGGTTCCAATCTGTTTGGAGAGCATAACCCTCTCATAAAGAATCTGTGGGTTTTTTTATGCTGATGCACAGCTGACAATGACTAGAAAGGCAGTTTAGGTAAAGTAAAATATGGTTTGGTAACAGGATTCTGAGAAACCATATCTGAAGTCAAGATATTTAAAGAATTTTTTTGCCTCTGGATATTTTAAAAGACGTTAGATACGCACATTGTAAATGCTTGTACATAAATAGCTTTTTTCACCTTACAGTCCTGTATGTTCAGTAAATATGTAACTATAGTTGCTTATTCTACAAATTTTCAGTCTAAGAAAAAAAAGATCCTTTCTCTTTAAGGAACTAGAAAAGACTCTTGCTTTGTGATGGGTTACTTTTATGTTGAATTTCTTAGGCTTTTTTTCAGGCAGAGGACTGTTTTCATGGAAGTTTTGGGAACGGTTGTATGAATGAAGATGCTTGTGATATTGTCTTGGGTTAGGGGCTGGGTTGACCCCTAAGCCAGTGACTGACACTCTATTACTCCCTTCACCCCTGCCCCGGGAAAGGGAAGCAATAGACTCAGAGGGCCTGTGGATTAGAAAATAAAACTAATAATAATAACAATACTTCAATAAACATGTATAATAATAGAATAAAATATATACAAATATTTACAGATATGTACAAAGCCAACATTGAACCCAAACCTCCTCCCTTTAGTAACTGTCACCAATGACACTCTGTGGGCCAGCAGCAGGCTGTAGCCAGGGGAGCAAGATTCTGGAACCTTCGGTTGGGATCAAAGAGACTACAGATAGAGACTTCTTCTGTTGCCTGCCATCAAAGAAGGGAGAGAAAAGGGAAAGGACAGGAAATTGCCCCTTAGCTTTATACTGAATCTGATGTGTATGGTATGGAATACCTAGTTGGTCACTTGAGGGTCACCTGAACTGTCTGCTCCCCCATAAGGTGCAGCATTTTACTCTGTGGCCCCCCACCCTTTGTGGTACACAAGTTAGCAGTGGCCTTGGTTTGCATACCAGTCCTTGGCCACAGTTCCAAAACATCAGGTCTTATCACTGCTAGAAGCAGACTCTTGTCTGGGAAGATGTGTTGTTAGCTCAGAAAGTGCCTCTGATTAGAGAAGCTTTAGCTGAAAAGTAAAAATCACTGAATGAAATTGTTCTGTTTTAACTCAGACCAGGATAGACATGAACTATATTTCTGAAATCCACACAAAAAATTCAAAATTTTTAAGGGATGCAGATAAAAAGCAAAAGATGTTGATGAAAGTTTTGTGAAAATTGGCTTGACAAAGACAAGAGATTGAGGCAGAAGAATTGACAAGGTTTTTTTACTATAGCTGCAACAGTTTTCTTTGTTCACATTTCTGTGTTTAAGTTCAGTCAGTAAAATATTTCAAAAATCATTTTACTGAGCTCACCAGACTCTTGAAGCTTTAAACGATACTATTAATCTTGATCTTGTTTTTACTTCATTAGCAGAAAATGTTAACAGTGACTTTGGTAGGTAATTCATTGTATCAACAGAACACTTAGTACTGAGGCATACGAGCTCATATTTCAGGTGCCTTGTTTAACTTGGGAAATAAACATAGATGTGCTGGTTTTGATGGCACATTAAGTGAAATTGGTTATTAGTTAACATTAATGATTCCTAAACATAGGTAATTTACTTCTGAAGTTTGCAAATTGATCACAATTAATATTAATTGAAAAGATCTTAACAAATGCAGCACTTGTGGCTGTAGAGTGTAAGCATTTAATAATAGACTATAATTTACATTTTTCTACAGATATACATGGGTATGCACATATGGATTAATTAATTTTTAATTCTATTACTGTAAGTTAAGAAACTTATTTTAAAAAACCCAACCGCCAGAAAACCAACCCCTCAAAAAAGATTCAGGATAGGAGAAATAAAATGGGGCTGTTACTGCTAGTTTACTTCTGTCTGCATCACTATGCCATAGTAATTCATTTTTTTCTACTGTAATTGCATTGAACTCTAGCTGAACTTTTTTTTTATATATTTTTAGGTCCAAAAGGAGGTACATTAGTTTTAAACTGTGCAACATCAAACAGCCACTGTACCATATTGTGTGTTGTCATAGTTGCTAAGAAGACTTACATTGTTTGAAACAGAGGTGCAGCATATGTGCAGATGTGCCAGTTAAAAGCTGTGTCTTTAATTTTTTTAATTGTGTGACAATGTTTACTTATTTAAGCTCAAATTCCTGATAGGCAGTATTCTTCGCAATCTAAGATAGTTTTATTACTGATCGGTGCCCGTGTCCATGATAGAAAAAATTCAACAGTTACTACTGGTTTATGCTGTCATTCAAGTGGTAAGACTTCCACAATGTAATAGTGGCTTAGCAAGGCAAGGATAATAGGGTATGAAGTTCTTTGAAGTACAATGTCTTGCAGAATGCACTCATTCCCAAAGCCCCAAAACAACAACAAAACCTTCCTACCAACCAACCGAGCATAATTAGCACTGAACATGTAACCATTAATTTAAGGTTAACAAATGCAGACTTCAGAGATCTTCATATTCCTCATGTTAGATCTTACTTTTGTGTGTAGTATCTTTTTTTTTCCCCCCTCTCTCAGTTATTTTAAATTCCAGATTTTAACTTTAGATTGAATTTCGGAACATGTCTGTACTAAAACAAAGGTCCTGTTTTTCTTGGTTTTGGCACCAGTTGTGAAAAACTTTGTCATTGGATCAGACCAAAGGTCTCCTCTAATTACATTCTGTGACATCAGGCTGTGTACATATATTTAAGGAAAGAACCTCAGAAAAGAAACCATAATGGTCTCTGTTATACCTTCCCAATTTGTGATTGTTCGCACTTTGCTTACCTGGTTGTTCTATGCAGACAGATGATTGTGTTCAAGTAGCCACTGCAATATTTAATCTTTCTATGTGGTCATAATCCATAATATCTGCATGTTTCAGTTGCCTTTCTCTTGGTCACATATTACCTGTGTGGATATATGTCCTGTGTTCTAATTGGTGATAATACTAAGTTTCACGTATTTAGCTAATGTGAAACAAGAAGCAGTTTCTATGTTAGCAGCAGCAGCAATGGATAATACCATTAGTTAGCTGCATTTCTTTAATGTATAAACTGATTGGAGGATGAAATAAGTTTTTCAGGAAAGCCTAAGTATTTACAATTTGTTTTGTAGTTCGTTGTTGGTGTACTGACAGCTGTGAAACAGAGATTGATTCCTGCAATAAAGATGTATATTTATCAATTATTTCACTACTGCAAATATGCAGGGATTTATAGTCAGTGTGTTGTAATGAATTTTTAACACTGTTTTCCCCTTCTTTCAAGGAAATAATAGGTGAAAGCAACATTTTTTTTATATGCAAATCTTGTCCATAGCCACATAGTTATATTTCCATATTAGGAGATTGTGTGAATACAAAAGAAGGTTACTGGAAAGGGAAATGACATATCTAAAACAAAGGCTTTGTATATTTTCAAGGTAAATTATGTATTTTTTGACATCAGAACACTTCAGGTTGCATTTTATGTATTTTTGAAAGATAAAAACCCAAAAACTTTGATGCAGAGAAAAACTCATCTAGGATGAAATTAAATATCTTTCAAAAAAGTAGTTATCGGCAGGAAATAAGTTACTATTTACTAGGAGTAATGTAGAACTTAAAGATCAGTTTTTCTGCAAAAAATAGTCAGGAGCATTTAATTTTCATAGGCTGAACAATTGAATCCCATGGTCCTAAAATATGCCTTGTGTACACTGTACTTCATACTTTCACTTATATATAGGTTTCGATTTCTACGTTTAATAAATTATGAGTTTCTAAAATTGCCAGAGTCCCAAGTTTTTTTAGATAATGACCATTTATAGGCTTTGTAAACCCTTAAGCATTAAATTTCAGTGACATAATTTATGCTAAATTGAAGAAACTCTGTGCTACAGGGATGTGGCTTATATATCAATTACATTTAGACTGTATCCTATTTAGGCAGGAGAATAATGCTTTGAATGTCACTTGTAGAGATGAGATTTTGTTTAGAAATACACAACTGATGTCATATTGAAACTGGATTTTTCTTCTCCTTGGTGGAGAGCCAAAGAGATGTTACATCAGTGCATTGGCTGTTGGTTGTATATTTTATATATAAAATATATTTCTCTATATTTATATATTTAAGGCTGTAACTTGATTAACTAAATGATCTAATACTGTGATTTTGTCATGCTGTTCTCACTGTGGTTTCCCACCCTCTCCCATGTAGATATTGTAGCATTATGCTCTTCAGTGCATCTTTATATTTATTAGTGTTAGCAGCAAGAGGTTTGAGCTGGATCAGGCTCTTCAAGTCTGGTGAAAATAAAACTGCTTGATAAAAGAAGCTACTTCTCAATAAACTTCCAGTTTAATAGCAGTTCCTCAGCAGCAGTTACTAGTTGATTTATGAGATATCCCCCCCCCTCCAGTTTTCTGCAATTTTGTCTTTATCCTGCTGTATAGGTAACGATCTTTTGGGTTGCTTGTTTATCTATGTAGAGTCCATTTCCTTCTGTAAGATGATGTTTTCCTCTTGCCTTACATTTGGAGCTTTATGGACACTGATTACACCTCTACAATTTTTTAGAGAATGAAGTTTTTCTTTTAACACTAGTTAAATTTGTGTTTCAGTGGCTCTGAACAAGTGAGTTCTCATATTTTAAAAGTTGTAGCTTTCTGTTCCCAAGGTGCAATTTAATGATGTTTCTCCAGCTGAGAAGCACCATTTAAAATGGCAAAAAAAAGAGACTTAGGCTAGGGAGAAAGGTTTCATACAGTTTCAGAACCTTTTAATAATTATTCTAAAAGCTAAATCTAATTTGTTACAAAAATGGTTTGAAAAATTGACTTGTGTGTGCATGCAAATTTATTGTATGACACACTTTATTACTGGCATGATTGAAATAGTAAATTAGTGCTAGACTATGCTGGCCGAATAATCAAAAGCAGAACCAGTACATGTCCTCTTGGCTTCAGCAAAAGTGGTAATCACTGATACTGTGTTATTTTTGTTTCAGTCTTCTTAAAATCCAGTGTTAGTTTTGGGGTAAATTTTACTTTAAGAGGGTGGGCTTCATTTTTTATTAACCTTACCAGTTCATCTTTTACTGTTCAAGGTATGCTTCTGCCAATAATAAGCAACTAGTATCATGGCTGCTTGCCCTACTGCTTAAAACTTTCTTTGGACATTTACATAGCATTGAGAGTTCTAACAGCTTTAACTTGGAAATTGATACATGTATATAGTACAACAAACTATTTCTTTTGAATTTGTTCTTTAAACCTAGTACATAAAGCTTGAGAAACTGTAAAATGCAAATATTAGATAGCAATGCTAATAGATGGAAAAACAATTTGTTCAGGTAGTACAGTCATTATTAAAGGAACATTTCAGATACATATATGTGAATGATCATATATTAGCCACTACATAAAGTGCATTCCACTTACAATCATAAGTTTAAATAAAATAAAAATAAATTATTGGCCCTTATACTGTGGAAAAGTTAATTTGTCAAAATTATGTTGAAAACCACAAAAAAGACAAAACAACTATGTTAAGTACTGATCTGATCATTCATTGTGTATACTTTTCTGGTGATGTAATAAAAATCTGGTTTCTTACCAGTTTCAGAATATCTTTCAGTTTAAAAACTTCTATTTTCACTTTTTCATTTCTAATTAATGTTTTGTATTTAATTTTTGAAAATTGCAATGAATTCAGATTATTTGGAAAGCTTAAGTGTGAAAGGCATTCGAAGTCTTGTTTCAGTATCACTGTAATTCCTTCATTGTCTGCAATGTGTTGTTTGTAATACATTGTTAAGCCTGTCACACTTCACAGTGTTTTTTTCTAGTTTTTTTGTAGCAATTTAAATTAAGAACTATTGCGTAATGAGCCTGAGGTGAAAAATAAAGGTACTTTTCCACAAACTTTGACTATCTGTCACTTTGAGGATAATGTGCTATATTGTGTAATTTTGAGCAGGTGAAATCTGGCTACCTGGAAGCGTCACCGCAGCAGATTTTCCAAAATCATACGGGTTAGATATGCAGACAAAGGATGGACTTCAGATTCTAGTTCACTGAGTATTTTTGAAATTTTACTCTTCCGTGTTCCATTAGAATTTGTTCTTTTGTGCAGCAAAGCAAAATAATATATATAGTGTTGCATGGAGTCTACCTCATCTAGCATTGTCAGTTGTGGAAATACTGCTAGCTGAATTTTTACCAATTCCAGTTGTTCTTTTGTCTGCTCTACAGTAAGTTGGAAAAGACTTACAAAATGTTCTGCAGTCCTTTTTAAAAAGCTCAGTCCTGGTCAGGGATGACCTGCCTCCAAGACATACTATTTTTACCTGAGAGAATATCTTGGATGTTAGATTTAGCTAAATCTGAAGATAAGTAGCTGAAGTAGAAGGCAGAAACATTCCAATTGGAATAAAGAGGTTTAGCTGTTAGGAAAAGGTACAAGGAAATTATGGAAACAGTTCTTGATGTGTGGATTTATTCTTTCTCCATCAACTCCTTTAGTGGAAATATGGATCTTATTCTTGAGAAAGTAAAAAGTATGTTCATAGGTTTGGTCAGGGACCCTAAGTTGGCCAGTTTTTGAACTAGCATTGAAAACGGAGTTACATGTCATACCTGATTTAGCTTTTCAAATCCAGCTCTGGTGTGTGGCTGTTCTTGACTTGTGAAAATAAGAGTCCATTTCATTTTGTGGTTTTGATCTTGATTAAGTTGACTTGGGGTAGGCAAACTGAATTAAGAATTTGAATTCTTGATTGTGAGAAAAACTTTTTGTACAAGTTGGTCATACATGGATGCAGTATTTTTATGCAGAGAATCAAATTAGATGTGAATGACCTTCCTGACACAAAACCAGAGTGTTATTTTGTAGTTACAGCCGTGTGATGATTGAGGACTTACTTATTCTCTTCCCTCTGGAAATCACAGCTATCAACTTTAAGACGATGAAGCTTTTGGAGGATTTAACATGTATAAATGGTTCCTATTGATTCCCTTCATCCTGCCTTTGTTGTTTCTTTTTATTGTTACTTTTTTAGTGAGTAAATAAGTAGGCTTGTTTGTTATTTTGGAGGTATTTTTTTTGTAAACCCCTTCAACCTTTGAATTTTTATTTTTTTTTGAAATGCAGGCAGCTATTGACCTACTCTTATAACATGAAATCACAGGTTGAATAGCTCACGCTCTTGCTTTTCTCATATCTAAATGCGTTCTGATTTCCAGCATTGATTTAATTCATTAATACCCATATATGTTATGACAGTGTTGTTCTTCACTTCTTGACTCCCTTCTAGTGTTTGCTCCCCTGACACATTAGTGGGCAGCAAACCACTTTTTTGTTTTTTGGGGGGGAGGGGGTTGTTGGTTTTTTTTGTTGTTGGTTTTTTCCCCAGTTTTAACCAAAGTAATTCTTTTCTGGCCTTATTTCCAAAGCAACACTTCTTCCATTTGGCTGCCTATCTCTTTATTGCATATGTTCATGTACAAGGAACTCAAGTTGGAATTTTCCTGGAATTCTGGACAGTGTTCCAAACAGTATCTCTCTGATGCATTGTACAATGATGTTAATGCTTTCTCTTCCACTATTATTTTTTTCTTCTTTTCCCCTATCCATACGGGCTGTATCGAGTTTATTAGTTGGTTTTTCCCTTGCTGTGGGTGAGCTCATAGTGGTTATTTATGTACTTGGTCCTTAAATTCTGAGGTTGTGGATTTTGTCAGACTTCCATGATGTCTGTCCTCTGGGTCATCCCCTTTTTTCAGTGTGATCCTTCTCAGTGTTAATAATGCTTCCTGTCTTGCTTTGATACTCTTACTTTTCATGTCTGATTCCTTAGTGCAAACAATCCTTAAAACTTCCTTTTAGCAGCTCTTCTATTAACTATTCACCACCATTTTTCTCCTTCCAGAAAAATTCTGGGTAACTTCTAATTGTTGGGTTTTTAATGTACTTTAGAGTTCTTTTCAAGCCCTCCTGAGTCATAATTAATGTTCTTACATGATATTAAATGAGGTACTTCACTGAAAGTAAGATGAAAAGAATTTGCTGTGGGTTTTGTCGTTTAGAAAATGAGTTATCACGGAGGTGCTAGTGAGTTAATATGGAACAGGCCACCTTTCATGAAACTATGTAACATTTGTCTCTTCAAAATTAATTCTGAACTCTTGTTTTTCACTTAGATCAAACTAAGCTGGCTTACTTAAAAACTAAAAAGCATCTTGTAACAGAACACTAATAATATCAGTAAACTTTTCAAATAGAGTCTGAATATGTCTTTCAGCCAATGGTAATGACAACAAGAAATTCAAAGGTGACGATAAAATGGATGGGGCTCCTTCTCGTGTTCTTCATATCAGGAAATTGCCTGGGGAAGTGACAGAAACAGAAGTTATTGCTTTAGGTTTACCTTTTGGTAAGGTAACCAACATTCTGATGCTGAAAGGGAAAAATCAGGTAATTTGTTGATTTCTCATTTTTTAGTGTGCTTATTTATTAATCTCAAAATATGTTGTTAAAATGCTATTGAAATAAGTCATGTAACAGCAAGTCTTCTAAAAAAACAAAACTAAAACCTTTGTTCCTTTAATTTTTTTAATGCACTTACACTGTCTTTTTCGTAAATTTTGGGGGGAGCAGGGGATGGTTGGCAGCTGCATAAAGTAGGAAGTTAGATGTAAGATAAATATTTAGTCCTGTTTCTTCATATATGAGTTTTTGGAGATGTAGCTTAGCAAATGAAGTTGGTATGTAGATAATGACATCTTCTGAAAACTGATACTTGTTACAGTGTGTTATCAAACACTTTAAGTGTTTTCTATATGGTGCTAATATAAAAATTATCTGCTTTGTGAGTACTGAAAATTAACTGTTTAATTACAGGCATTTTTGGAACTTGCTACAGAAGAAGCAGCTATCACTATGGTTAATTACTACTCTGCTGTGACGCCTCATCTTCGTAATCAACCTATCTATATCCAGTATTCCAATCATAAAGAACTAAAGACTGATAACACACTTAACCAGGTATATATACTATTATGTAGTATTACAGATACAGACAGTAGAAAATGAGGCATGGCATGTATTCTTGGCTCATGTGGCATATGTTTAAATCGTTTGGTTTTGTCCACATTCTAACACTAGTGTAGTCTTACCTGTGATCATTCCATTTTGTGACATTGAAGGGGATTTGCTATCTGTGTGATCTTTCCTTTACTATGGATTTCCTTAATGTTCCCTTAATGTATAAAGAAAAAGATTCTGAAGTATCTTTTAACCTTAATTTTTTTCATAGAATAATTTTTCATCTTAGAGACTGTAGGATGAAAAAAATTAACTTTCTGACACCTAAGAGTCTAATGCAAATTTGAATTTTCCTTGTGATAATGACTAATGCCAATGCCTGTGTTTCAGTGCTTTGAATGATTTCTCTGGTAGCACTGGTAACCTGACCTTATACGATACACTTGTTTGCGAAACTATGTTTTGCTTTTGCCTCTGCAGAACATATTTGACAACAAATATAGATACATATGTCTGGTTTCATTAGAACAGGAAAATTAGCAAAAGTAATGTGGTGATCATTTTGTACAAATTATAGGCGGACAAAAGAAACTTCAAGTTACCACAAGTTGGATGATTATTTTAAGGTTAATTTCTTACTTTTTTTTTTTGATGTTATAAAGACAGTGTAAGTACCAAGTTACAGTTTCTGTTACTTGTGTCCTGTCTTCAGTAAGGTATGTAAATAGTAAAATTATACCTGTAACCTTAAAAAGCATTTTAGGGTATTATGTTGAAAGTCATATTGATTCAGATCAGGAATAGTGTTGATTTTCCTGTTGATCTTTCTAAATGTTTCAGTTCTTTGGAATCATTTGATAATTTGTCTGCTGAAGGTTGGTTGGTTTGTTTGTTTGTTTTTTAAATG
Source organism: Bucco capensis (assembly GCA_013396975.1). Lineage (NCBI taxonomy): Eukaryota > Metazoa > Chordata > Aves > Piciformes > Bucconidae > Bucco > Bucco capensis. Next base: position 323,480 of record VWZO01017254.1, read on the forward strand.
AGTTTTTTTCTATTTTAATTCAGTATGTCAATTATAGAGAAAGAAAAATACTTTTTTTTTTTTAAAAGAGAATAACAAATAAATCCTGTCTACACGTATAGTGAATGGACATAGTTCCTTAAGAAGCTTTTTTGTACATTGTCCTCTGGCTTCTGTGGTGGTACTGGTTATGTGCTTCATGTGTCCACTTTTTCAACCTATAGAATGTGCTTACTTTTCAGCAGTCCTTATAGCACCACATGTTCTAATACCCAACTTTAACAGATTTCCAGTCTTTCAGGTCTCTATTTTAGAGCTAAAAAATACAAAAAAGTACTTGATAATCGGTATCGTGTAACTAGTATCTCATGAAGCATTCTATAAAACACATGATAGTTGGATGTTCTTTTTTCTGTAAGGAAAAATAAAGGTGATGCATACTGCTTGCAGTCTGTTTTCTTTGGAATTTTTTTTGGTACTCAAACCTTACATTTTTAATCTGTGTTTCAAAGCTCTCTCATACATCCAAGCTCATTTTGAAATTGTCTTTTTCTGGATATTCAAGCAGGAAGGTTGGAAGAAGTCAAGATGTTACTACATGTAACTGAAAAGATGGGATAAAAAAATTAGAGAATGGTGCAAGTATCTTAGTTATAAAGAAAAGAATAAAATGTATTGAAGCACAGAGTACTTTAAACAGCTAGGGCTTTAGAAATAATGAAAGCAGGAAAAGTTCCATTAAGTTAGGCTATTCTGAATTTCTCAGTAATAGTAGCTTCCAAGATTATTTTTAGTTACGTACTGAGAATGAGTTGATTCTGAATAAATAGTTTCAAAATGGACCATTTAAGTTTTCATCTTGGCTTTACAAATCTATGAAAATCCATTCCTTGTGAGACATGAAACCACTATGCAAGGAGCATTTAAACTCAGTTTTTAAGCAAACATCTCTTACCTTGTTTCATACAGTATCTAGACTCAAGAATTGAGAATAGAATGATCTCTGTATCTGTAATTCTCTTTAATCATCAGCCTGTTATAAATTCATGGGTTTAGTCTTTCTGCGTAGACATTACAACATTCAGAAATAAATATTACGCTTTCTGAATGATGTAGCTAATCTCTTTAAATTAATTTCAGTTTTGCAAAAATAAGAAAACAGCTGTACATACTACTCAAATGTCTTTGGAAGTGATTATTTATATATGATACTAAATGTTATTTTGAACTTGTTTGACAATACACTGTCACAGTGATTTTATAGATGTTTATCCTTATTTACTAATGTTATGTCCTGCATTCCTTCGTGTATTCACATAAACGTTACTGGAATGAAATACGATGTGTAAGCATAGATGGATAGTGCTAATGAGGGTCGTATGTTAAAACTGAAGTCACAGGTTTTGGTTCATTGGTTATATGGTTTGAACTTTTCCATTCACATTAAGAACAGAGTGGTGATGGATACATGGTTTTTCTGTGCTTATGGAAGGAGTAGGAAGTAATTATGCAACTCAGCCAAACATCTGGCTGGCTTGAAAGTTGTGTATTTCCTACATTAGGAACATTTCTTATCAAAAGATGTTCTTACCGAGTAACAGTAATTAATGTTAAACATAGAGGTAAATTTTGTTTTCCCAACTAGCGTTCACTGGGTCTTTTTTTTTTTTTCCCCCTTTCCCTTACTCATTGATTCGTTTCAGTATGAGGAGTATCATGTAAGTTGTGAGACATGAAATTGTGTAGTAGCTCTAATACCTTTTAAAATATGGAGTATGCGTTAATATCATGGTTATTATTTTTAACTGGCATGCTCACTTGTCTCTGTTTTGTATTGTTTTTGCTTCATAAAGGCTGTTGTAATGAAAGTATTAAATGGAAACCGTTTTTTCTGTGCTTTTTCAGAAAACGACATCTAATCTTTCTGATACTGTCAGTTTTGGCAGTGGAAGTAGTTACATAGATGTGTGTTCTTGTGATGTCATTATGTGGTTACCTTGGAATTTCTAAAGCCCTGCTTGTGTTTTAAAAAACAAAAAAACCCCCCAAAAATCCCCACACATGGAGAGGATTTTGTTTTTCTCTTTGTGAAAGAGGGTGGATAACAGACACCAGTTTGTTTACCTCTCTAGGTAAACAAATGGATACTACTACTGTGGATACTACTTTCTTACACTTGTCAGTCTTGTGTATTATTTCATTGTATTAAAACTGAGAAGTGTGGAAGTGTTAGTTTAGCATCGGAGCCTTCTATATAGTTAAAATCGCACTGAAATGTTAACTGTAATACAATCTCTTGAAAAATAAGATAAATACTTCTGATTTCTGTAGGATTGCTTGGGTTTCTTTGGTGGTTGATTGAGGTTAATTATTTTTTTCATTAAAGGAAAGAAAAAAGTCTGTACTGAGGCTTGAAATCTACAGAATCTTCACTTTCTTTATCCTTACTAGTAGAACAATAAACTTGCTACTAGGAAGATTGATATTGGTGCCATTTGAAGCCCCTTCTTAATGTGGCATAGGGATTGATGTTTTCATTTTTATTGTATCCTCTCACAGAGTCAGAATGCATTGCACTTACGTTGTGTTTTGTCTGTAGCTCTCAGTTTTAAATAAGTGGACTATTTTATGTTTCTGAAGTTAACTATATTAATATTGCCAATGAATTTTCAGCTGTCATCTTGAAATATTAAAATATCTTCTTTTTTTTTTTTTCTCAAGCGGGCCCAAGCTGTTCTTCAGGCAGTGACGGCTGTGCAGGCAACAAATGCTCCCATTAGTGGAACCACTGTTAGTGAGAGTGCAGTGACTCCAGCTCAGAGTCCAGTACTTAGAATAATTATTGACAATATGTACTATCCAGTAACCCTGGATGTTCTTCATCAGGTAAGCCAGATTTCATTTTAACTTGAGCTGTGGTTGGGAGGAACTCTTGTGTAAAACTTTACAATGTTTTTGGCAGATATTCTCTAAATTTGGTGCTGTATTGAAGATAATCACATTCACAAAGAATAACCAGTTTCAAGCTTTACTGCAGTATGGCGATCCGGTAAATGCACAGCAAGCAAAACTAGTAAGTATAGTTCTCTTCTAAGGCTGGGGACCTTCCTGTGCTCTAAACATTTGTAAAACGTTAATATAACAGAGTAATGACCATAATGATGTGTTATGCTCCTCTACTATCTGTGAAATTTTTGAGATCAAAAAATCAGAGTTATTATATAATGTTGTTATATTAAGTATATCAATGTTTAACAGTACTGTGTTTAAGGATGCTATGTCTAAAGAATTCTGAACAGGTATTTTAGACTACACAAAGATGAAATAATATGCAAGACTGCAATAGTGGAAACACTCCTATTGGAAACTCCTGTGCTGGCTTGGAGAGGCAGGAACTTCATTATAACGGGAGAGAGCCTGTGGAGTAGTTATGACAAAGATAAACAGCATGTCATCTAGAGTAGATGTTTTGAATTAACTGAATCGGATATGTTCACATCTGTAGTAATAGAAAGATTGGACCAAAGAGGAAGGCTAGATTTTGTCTATTTTTTTTATTTATTTTTTTTTTCCTAAGAGATAAATGGGATGTGGATTTGTGGAAGGCTGATTAATGTGCCAGTGAAGTGTTGCTTGGCAGTGCAGAAAGTGCTTCTTGCCCACAGATGACAAAACAGCAGAGAACTTCAGGAAAAAGTGAAAAGCTTGCACATCAAACTTAAGTTGGCAATGTATATCACTTAGTAGAGAAAAGAAAAAATAGACTTTTGTTTTCTGTTGTAAAGAATGATGACTATATTGAAATAAAGACCTTCATTAAATGATGGAGAATGGTAATTTTTATTCTCCTCACCAAATGATATGCTTTGTATTGATTAAAAAACTGTGAGGTGGTTGAGACAGGGTATCACAAAAAATAAAACATATTAAAAAGGAGTTAACCGAAGGCAACTTGATTTATGATGAGCTCCTTCAAGATAATGTCCTTCAGAAAAACAGTCTGGAAATACTTCTAGATTTGGCATACAATTTAAATCAGGGATATCCTTTTTGGAGATGAATAGTATCAAATATTAGATTGTGTCTTAGTAGAAGGAGATGCAAATTATGTCACTGTAATATGTAAAAATCAGATTTTATAGGATACATCTTTAAGATTTTAAGTAGGTTTAAAATAGTAATACAGAAACTAATCTTCAACCTACAATTACTGCAGAAATCAACTGTAGTAATTTATATTCATATTTGAAATACTTGATAAACAGTTGAATGCAAATATGTTTGTGGCAGAATGTTGTCATTAAGTCTCGATTTGTATTTGGAAAGTTATTTTTCAGTAATAAATGTTAATGCTGCTTTTAAAGTATTTTTTTAGCTACTTTTGGCATCAAGTGATAAATCTTTTGACTTCGTTATTTGAGTCTTATTATCAGAAGATTTAATGGACAGATGATGTCTGTGAAATGGGCTGTAGTGATTTGAAAACTATCACTGTAATTCTAGGAGTATATTATAAAAGAAAAGACAAAAAAATGAAAGGATAAGGTATGTGAAAGGACCCGAAGAATCTCTTGCTGTTGTTGACTTCTGACAAACTGAAAACTAGCTCGTGGGATACTTCATTGGTCATAATTAAAAAACCCCCACAAATAACAAACCAAGCGAAAAAAAAACCCAGCATGTTTTTGTTTCTTCAGTTCTGCATGTTTTGATTAGGGTAGCTGTTCACTAGTGGTAGCTCATATGTGAATGACTAAATTTGACTGAGTAACAGTAATTCCTGCGTGTACAGTCATTGTTAGTGATCCTAGAGCCTATCTTAATGACAAATTGAAATGGTCTTAGGTTTATAGTTTCATTTTTTAACTAATCTATGCATAAAAAAGACAAAATGCTCTGAGTAATACCAACTGCAAGTATTGAAGAATACTGAATTTGAAGAAAGGTTTGATTTTCCCCACTACCCTCCCAAGCTAAATAGAGTAAAATAAGTACAGCTCTTGTGTTTAAGCTACTGTGGTAAAACATGAAGTGCCACTAAAACAAAAATAACTAAGGGAAAGAAACAGACAATAGGAAAAAACCCTCGAGTTTAGCTACACCTGGAAGTACAGTAGAAGCAAGAGGATGTGGTGGCTACACTAAAGTTGCATGGAGTTCAAAATTAAAAGTCTGGTAAAACAGTGAAGAAGTTTTCAATTCTTTTTCCATCAGATCTTACTATAGAAGATATCAGGGAAATTTAATTTTCCACTGGCACTCTTCACAGGAAATCAGAATATGACCTTAATAGAAATTGAAGACTTATTAAGGAAGTTAAAGAGCAATTTGAATAACCCAAGTGATTTAAGTACCAAGGAGAAATACTGACAAGAATGGAAAATACGAAGCCTGTAGACCTGTGGGACCACTTTGTCTATTTGAATGAGCAAGTAGTGAAAACTTGCATTCCTGTTCCACTTGTTTTTTGAGAAACACATTTCCTGTAAATGTCAATTATGACTAGACTGATTCATATTTCATCACCACCCTTGGATTGGATCGTTGTTGTTCATTATAGCAGCAAATAAAGGTGAAGATGACAAACATCAGGTCCTGTGCAATGCAGCAGTCTTACCATGGGTTAAAGAAAGTGCTGAGAACGTGCAGCAGCAGAGCTTTTCTGTGCACAGATACTCCTGTGCTTCTCATGAAACAGAAGGTGATGTCCTGGATATGTCTGTATGCATAAGGAGATACCAAATGTGCTCTTGCCAAACCTTGGATATTGACAGTTGTTAATGACTCATCTGTGAGACTCATATGTAGCACATGAATCTCTTGCCCCAGTACGGGTTAAAAATATCACAAGTCTAATTGAGAGTTTCTGTTGTAGTTGGCCAGTTGGTTCTTACTTGGGCAGTAGGTGATTCAGAGTACCTCTACAGTGATTCTCTTGAGGTTTTAATCTACATTAAAGATGTCTCCTTGCCAGTTGTTTTGAGTCACAGCTTCAGAATGACTGCACTGGCAGTCTGCAAAAGATCTCTACTCAGCTATATTGCCCTAAAATCTGCAATAGGAACTTAGGTAGTTGTTGCCAGAATAGAAAGCAGGGACATCTCCAGATAAGATACTTAGGTTCAGGGCAGTTATCCATGATCATTGCGTTAAGGATTTTCAGGCATCTTGAATCCTAAAGAGCACAAATTGTGGTTGGAAATGATAAGTAGTGTTCAGGTAAACAGAAGATTGCTGGATTGTATCAGTAAGCCCAGGAAGCGACAGTGCTTGTGTCTTGTATTTTCCAATTTTATAGAAAAGAGTAAAATATACAGTTGGTCAAAGAACTACATGTAAAAAAACCCAACAACTTATTTTGGGGGAATGGAGTGAGTTTTACACATGCATTTTTGCCACAGAAACTTCTGGTTTCCAAGACACTTATCTAGAAGGAAATAAGTTTCATTCAGATGCATATCTGTACAATCAATGCACTTGGGACACATCTCTCCCAGGAGATATTTACCATGTGATCTTTTAGGTACCTACAGAGCTTGAAAAAGAGAAGTACAGATAAAAAAGATGTTGTGGCTTGAAGCCATGTGTCTCCAGAAATACCTGCTAGCTAAATCTCTGGGCTCTATTTCTGAACCGGGAAAGGAGAGTATCGAAATGTCACATAGTTTTCTATCTCCCAAACTGTTATTGTGTGTCTTCGAGGTACCTTATGTGAATTAGCTAAATAAAATTCGAAGTGGCATATCACTTCCTGATTTTCAGAGAGCTACCTTGGCCATCTCCTGTAAGAGAGTTTCATTCCATAGATTCGTAACCTATACACGCCTTAGGAGATGCTCATGAAAACAGAGTTCCTATGAATGTGGCACTTCACAAGGACTCTTCTTTCACGAGGATTTTCAGGCATTTGAGCCCTGAAAGTAAGAGCAGTGAATTCTGTCTATCGCATCAGAGAGCCCTTCATTCAGGTGACGAAAACCTGAGAGAAGAAATTATTTTAGGACTGTTCATCCTCTGCTTTGGAGCCCCCTGATAGATCTGACTCTTACTTGCTTTAAACTGCATCAGAGAGCTGCATCAGTCATTCGGGATGTTACAACATTTTATAACTGTAGAATATTTTTGCCATCCGAGATCACCTTTGCTGCTGTTATCCCTTCTCTGAACATTCACAATCACGCTGTAAAATGAGAGATCCTAGTGTCATGAGTTTGTGTTGACTAGATAGAAACTCTTGCTGTCCTTTTGCAGAAAAGCTTGCATGTAGCTGATAATCTCAGCAGCTAGAGAAAATACTGTTCATTGAACTTCCCACACACATACTAGAATAATGCCTTTTTTAACCTCTTAATCTGTAGGACCTTTTTTCCGTCAGCAGTTTTTATCTCTTCATCCTTCTGGCTGCTATGAGCAAAAAGAGAGGGTGGTTTGATACTATTTTGAAGAAATGGGAGAGTATTTTGTTTTAATTTATAGACCTCTATTTTGTTGATACACCTTATATTGTCATTTTTACTATATGTGACCATTGTAGCTCTCTGTTCTTGGTCCATATGACATCCCAGGCTATATCTGCTGTTTTCTATGTTGTTAGTCCTTGCTGGATTATTGCCTTTGGTGAAAGGTGCTGCCATAAGGCATGAGCAAATTTTGGATTCTTTGTGAGTATAACCCTAAGACTTTAAGAGTTTCTAAATATTTTGAATGTATGTACTGTAGTAGTTGTCGAGGAATATTAGCTTCTTACCGGGCAACTCCACTATTTTGAAACTTCCAGTAGTGTTGAGGATTACGATTTTCTTTTTTTCTGGTTTGATCCCGTTATTAATTGCCATAGTTGATGTAGAATCATGCAGCATACTTAGCTATTAGGAGCCATCCTTGTTTGTTAGGTATAGGACTTTTGTTCGGCTGTTTTTGTCAATGGTGGGTTTTTTCTTCTCCCCAAACCAGTCTAAATAGCCATAGAGAAACCTGCATGAATGATAGTGTGTCTGTACTGTTGGAGTTGAGGTCATGCACAGGAGTACACTGTGGAGTAGAGGTCATTGTGTCCGTTCAGGCGGATGTGGCCCCATGCCCTAATATTGCATATTAATACCTTTAATCATCTTGCCTATGAAAACTGCTGCGTAAGGATTTTTTTGTCCCCTGGCCAGTTTTGTTTGTTCTTTTACCATTGTTTTCTATTGGTCTTCTGCGCATTCTTACTGGCTATCTGTGTGCTCCTAAATATCACAATATGTTTTTTCAGGAATCTGTCTGCTGACAAGCTCTTGGTGGGAGGTGAGCCTCTCATCAGAATCATTTTCAGGGGGATTCCTTGGAGGAGGGTACTTCGTAGTCACAAGGGGGAAGAGGGAGGGCAAGGGCCTGGAAATGATGATTCAGTGTCATTACGCTACTTCTATTGCCTGATGACGTAAGTTTTGATACTTCTGTTGTTGAGGCTTAAGTAATGGATTTTCTGGCAGGCAAGATAAAGAATAATACACAGATTTTGGAGAAAGGTCCCATGATACTTGTTCCCCATGGTTTGGCATGTGCAACTGTGTCACGTGAATGTATATATAGATAAATGCTTAAAGAAAGAGAAGTTTCTTTGCAGTAACTAGACTCTTTTGAGATGGTATTTGTATGTACATTCACTAACGATATGGCTACTATCGTGGGTTTTTTTCAGGATGTCTATGAAGGGAATAGGGTTTGAGGCTTTGTTGTACGTGGTGTTGTTGCAGTATAAGGAGGAGCTCAAGACATTGACAGTTGTGATTTTTACATGTGAACAGTTAACCTTGAAAAAAACCTAGCCGCTGGTAATCTTTCTTACATTGTTGTTGGAGATGTATGATGCTGTTGTTAGAGGTGGGTGGGGTGAGGGTTTTTTGTTCTGATCTGTTGCAAGGAGCCTTTCCCAGAATGTGACTACAGTGCTCATTAAGAGTGCACCTCCTTCCTTTCTGGTTCAGGGTGTTCTTTCAGACTGCATCCCATCTACAAGGGAATTCTTTTGTGTAGTATTCTTTTGTATGTACTTTTGGTCACTTTGCATTTGTCAGAAAGAATAGTTTTTGCTCTTTCAGCGTAAGTTTTAGTGACTTACACAGCTCCCTTTAGAAATCGGCTACTCTGGAAACTAGAAACACAAGTGTGCGTTGGTTTGATTTTAAGACTAAACCTTCTGCCAGCCATAAATCAGTGCATCTACAGGCTCCTCACAGAGGTACAATGTGAATCTTGATTTGTGTTTTAAAGACTTACAGCTTTGTGTCATGATCCTGTGATTTAGACAAAGCTAAAGGATACTGCCTTTTGGTCTCATTCATACCTAGTTTTCTTCATTATGAGAATGGGTATTTAGTTGATGGCAATGGCATTGTATTTGACAGTAAGCAAGCTCTGGATCAGTGGCATTGTCTTTGACAGTAAGCGCTGGCTGCATAAACTAGACCTGCCTTTAATACATATCTAAGTTAATTTTAGAAGGTAAGAAGTCTTCCAAAAGTGATGACTGATTCTCATTGTATACATTTTTAGACGTAAGTGTTCAAGTGGAATTCTTTTCCCAAATACCAACATTAGGTGTCTCAAATTCTGCTTTGCCATAGCGTATAAAACAGCTAGCAAATCCTATATTCTGTAAAGGTGATGCCAACTACCACCACCCCAACAATACAGAATTAATCCTCAGTTTGTATTGTATGAATCTGAATTTTATGAATCTGTGAAGTCTGAGTGAACAGTGTGCTGCAGCGGCAAAGAAAGCCAATGTGATACAGGTTTGTATCAGCAAGGATATCACCAGCAAAGAAGTCATTATCCTACTCTACTTAGCACTTGTCCAGCCACAGCTCAAATATTATGCTCAGTTTTGGTCCCTACTATACAAAAAAGAGAGGATCCAGAGAAGGGCGACAAAGATTGTCAGAGGACTATGAAGCCTGCAATATAAGGAAAAGCGTAGAGAACTGGATTTGTTCAGCCTTGAGAAGACTGAGGGGAGACCTTATCACCTTGTTCCAGTATTTAAAGGATAACTACAAAGATGTTGGCTCCCTTTTTACAGGGAGTCATATGGAAAAGGCAAGGAGTAATGGGTGTAGGTTAGTCATGTGGAGATTCCAGTTGGACACAAGAGGAGAATTTTCACAGTGAAAGCAATGAGCCATTGGAATGATCTCCCCAGGGAAGTGGTGGATTTTCCCCACCATTACTTCTAAGGTTCAGGTGGACAGAGTGCTGGGCCATCTTGTCCAGACCATGCTTTTGCAAAGAAAGGTTGAACTAGATGAGCCCTGGAGATGTCAGCTATGGTTATATATTTTGTAGGAAGGGACAGCCTTACTGTCCCAGATGCAGCAGAGGAGTGTCTGCAGTATATTCAGTCTCTAGATACACCACTGTATAGAAATAGCTATGTTGCCTCCATCCCCAACAGGCACACCAGGTTTGCGCAGTGCTCAGAATAGTAAGTCCTACCAGAAGTTGAATGTGTTGTAAGTGCATTGCAGATGTAACCAAGCTAGATGTCCAATAGCTAGCTCAGGTCCAGAAGTGGTACATTTCAGCCAGGATTAAGAGAAACAAAAGATCTGATTTCTGTATTTGAAAGTATAATTTATTTAGTATTTTCACCATCTACAAACATATAAGATAGTTTTATATTTAACATAATGATTTGATCAAATGGATTAGTTTCTAAAATGAGCAACATCTTCACTTCCAAGCATTTTTCAAAGAATATAAACTTGAGTTGTGGAAGTTTCAATTTCTTTTTTTTCTTTACTTTTGTCTTTTGTATTTAGCTGTTCGTGCTTCAGGTGAAAGGAAAGAATGCCCAAAATGTAAATGAAATAAAATTCAGCTATATCAGTTTGCCTAGTATGTAATGAAGATGAACAAAACATACTTAACTGGGCCTTTTTAGAGAGTGTTTTCAGAGTTCTAAGTGCTGTTGTGAGTTCGTGTGAATTACTGTTAATAGACATCCTTTCAGAAGTACCATATTAACTGTGAAAATAGAATTTTTTTTAAAAAAAAGTAACATTAGACTAGCAGATAAAAGTTGCTTGATTTTAGTTTTAGCACTAATTACCTTTAAGGGGAGAAGGAAAACATGGAGGAACAATGTAAATATTCTGCGTGAACAGGTAGCTGTCTAACATGGTATTTGATCTTCTTTTTTTTTTTTTTCCCCCCCTTGAGGTCAGCTTTCCTTATAAAAGAGTACTTGTGTCTTTCTTTTGAGAAATTTATTTGGCATTATTTGTGAATTAAAGTGGTACTGTTTGCATTAAAATGTGTCTTGCCACTTTGGTGCATGAACAGATTCTGTGCAAGAGAAGTAAACGTCTATCTTCATGGAATCAGGTTGAATGGTTAATGCATTTTCATCTTAGTTGGTTTTAAGCTACACAGTAGGACAGATAAATATATATATATATACACTGACTTTGGTTGTTTGGTTGATGGTTTTTTGTTTCTGTTTTCGGTTTGGGTTTTTTAGGAGTTTTTTTGTAGTTGTTTTTTTTTTTTTTTTCCAACCAACCTGTATTGTTTACTTTTTAAATAAATTGACTCCCCTTTCCAGGCCTTAGATGGTCAGAATATTTATAATGCTTGCTGTACCCTACGGATTGATTTTTCCAAATTGGTGAATTTGAATGTCAAGTACAACAACGATAAAAGCAGGGACTACACTCGTCCTGATCTTCCATCTGGTGATGGACAGCCAGCGTTGGACCCAGCTATTGCTGCAGCATTTGCAAAGGAGACCTCTCTTCTAGGTATGATTCTAACGTTGTTCATTTGTATTGCGGAGTTACTTGATGAAAATGTTTATTAATCCTTCTAACAATTAAAGATCTTAAATTGTAATAGTGTCCTAAGACCCATTTGGGGTTTAGTCTATATTGTGGTCTAAATTGTAGTAACACAATTATATTCTCTTTAGAATTCCTACATAAATGAATGAGAGAATGCATGACAAAATGAGAAATGCACGAAGTATAAGGAAAAGTCAAGTTAGTAATACTTTTATGCCCAAATTTGTACTCCTCTCTTTTATATGTTCCGGTCAGCTACCACTGCCCACCTTCCCACCCAAGTTTGTAACAGAGACTTATTATTTGCATGTTTCATTCAGGCTAGTGCATATTTGTAATATCAGTTTTGTTGGTTTCTTTCCGTGAGGAAAGATTATACTCTGTGCTTACAAAAAAAAAAAAAGCTGGTCTGTGGTTTCTGTAAATAAAGTGTGTGTGGGGGGAAATCTGTCTTTGCACTTTTAGTGCTATGGTACATGAGTTGTAAGCTGTCAGCTTTTGAGTTCATCAGAAGTAGTAGGTGAAATGGTCTGAGAAAGATACAGATAAATAAGCCTTCTGACTACTAGCAAAATAATTAATGCATGCTTTGGGAGGGATTTGTAATTTCTTTTTTTTTTTTTCCCAGTTTATCACAGTTCATTACATAAGATTCACTCCTACTTCTGTCACGTTTTTATTCTTTGGTGAGAACACCTTTCACTCTTCAAGTAATCTTCTGACTTATAAAGCCAGATGTATTATTTTGTGATCGTTGTTCTTCCCACTTAGGTTTTTTCCTTTTTTTTCTTCTATGATTTTCCATTTTTCTTCTAAAGAAAACTTTAGAACAATACAGATTTTATGCTTGTATTTTGTACAGAATGGGCCAACTTGGAGTTCAGAGTTAATGTAGTAAGGAGAGGTCATAGCTCCCTGTGAAGTTAGAAGGCAATTACTCAATGACGTTAGCCCAGGAGAAGGCCGAATATTGTAGTTAAGGCTGCTGAATTGTAGTTAAGGCACTATATCTGCCCTTTTCTGAAATCAGATTACTTGAAGGTTGCATTTCATATAAATTACACACACCCCCCTATCTTGCCCACATTTTGGAGTGCTTAACTTTACATCCTTCATGACTTGCACAATGGTGTATCACTTGTAGCTACAGCAGAAGTTTTGGAAAGTAAAACAAAGAACAAAACCAAGTGAAAAAAAACAAAACAAAACCAACAACAACCAAAGAAACTAACCAACCAAAAAAACCCAACCCAAACCGTAAGAATTCGAACTCTCTAAAGAACCTCATGAAGTTTATTTTCTCTATCTTTTAACTTCCCATTGTTAAAAAATTTAAATCTCTCATTTCATGGAACGATGAGGAAGGTGGATGAGTGTTTGTGAGGCATTTTGACAGCACAGAGGTGAGTGTTGTAGAAACACCCTTGAGGCAGTAATTCCTTTTGTCAGTGCAACTATGCTGCAGTATGAGTAGTAAGGAGACAAAGAAGCTGCTTATTAATGAGTCTCATCATATTAGATGTTGTAAGGCAGAGATTTAGGAGAGGAGAGAGTTAAAGATTCATGATTTATAAAATAGTGCCAAGTGCAGCATCATTTGTGTAATTCTGTGATTTTTCCTGAATCTTGAGATGTTGCTTTCCAGTCTTAGGCTTACTAACATAGTTCTTTGTATATAATGCTTGTAGTATGCATAAATTAACAGGTTTAATTTGCTTGGCATAATGGAATCACACTCTGAGGATGCTTGGATCATTGCATCACTTTGGAAATGTCTAATAATTGGGGTTACTAGTTACAATTATCTGAGTGACTTTACCTTTAGCACACTATGTTCTAGTATTTTAGGCTTGGAGTCACTTAGGTGCTTTTGTAATTTTTGTCTACAAAGCTACATAAAATTTCTGACGTTTTGATTTTAATCAGACTCATTCTTTTGTGTATGTTAAACACTTTTGCTAGATGATGACAAGTAATATTAGCTAATTAAATATTTTAATTCTCACTCTCTGGATGGACCTTTTAAAATGCACTTTTTTCCAAGCAACAGGAAAAGAAAAGGTATGTGATATAAGTAACTTTCATTGCAGCTGTGAAACGTTTTCAGAGCAGCAGTGAAGTCAATCATGTTTATTTTGATGAGTAGTGGAGATTATATATCATGGTTGTTTTTCCTCCTCTGTAAAAAGTCATCGTTTTTAAGGAGGCTTAAGGGAACTGGGTACATTTTCTAATGCTTGTGACCAGTTGTTGTAACTTGCATCATCTGTGAAGCGGAGCTCATTATACAGTGATCTGTTTGGTTTGGGTTTTTTTGTTTTGTTTTGCTTCTTGAGATTTTTTTGTTGTTGTTAGGGTTTTTGTTTTTTTTCTGCTTTTCATAGAATTTGAGCTCTACAGCTGAAAAACTTCACAAAAAGGCTCCATAGGACTTAGTGCCTTAGCCATTTGGATGGTTGTCAAAATGGGAATGGTGCTTGTTTGAATGTGGAAGAACAGGGTTCTTATTCTGGGCCGCTTACAGTGGAAAAAGGCACAAAAAAGCAGCGACATAAGGACAAAGGATAGAAAAAACTCAGAAACCTAAATGGATGCTTGTGCATGTAATTTATAGCTGCATTTTTATTCAGATACTCAAAAGAAGCTTGAGAACACTTAAAAGCTCAGAGAGTTACAAGATTGAGGTTGGCAAACTGATGTGTGAAATACAGCAGAATGGTAACTTTGTCCTTCCTCCTGCTTCTTTTATCTTAATATTTTATTTCCTTTATTTGCTTTAGAATTCATATTTCTGTAATATCAATAAGGATATCTTCAGAGTGTATTCAGTCAGAATGTCTGCCATGTCATGTTCATACATAGTTCCCAAAGGGCACGTTTATCTATGAAAGAATGGAGCTCCATTTTGAGCTTAATGTGATTCTCTTCAGGTTCTTCTGTGTGCTCAAAAAGAATACCATAAGTTGAACCTGTGGCATTTTCTGTTAAAATTCTTGCTATGGCTGTTCTCATTATGTGTATAGGAGATGTGGAAAAGACTCAGTTCTAACTTTTGCTTATGTTATGTTGTAATATACAAGATAGTTGTACAACTTGGGTGCTTTTTCGTTACTGGCTTTTTAACAATATACTGTAATTGATATATCAGAAGTGAGGCTAATGTTTAACTCTACGTTAATACTAAACCACTGCGTATCTCAATTTCCTTCTGGGTGGAATTAACCCTCCTCTTCAGTAAATATAATTCTATGATGTAGTGTAGTAACAACTGCAGCTTTGTAAGCTGTTCTGCAGAGATTTTAAAAGAACCTGCTCTCTTGCAAACCCGTTCAGGCTAAGTATGAGAAGCAGGTCAGTAACAAGTACAAAAAGATGTTGGTAACTTCACATAAAGTCACAAAAAAAAAGTTCATAACAGGAACTAAATCCAGTTCTCAGTCACAGTTATGCATACCTGCATTAAGATGACTACTCCTAGTGCCTGTGATTTTCATGAGTTCATCATACATTTTTAATATAGCATTAATTTGCCTCTTACTAAAATGACATTACTACTTTGCATTTCAGAAGTCATGCAAAATGATATACTGAGGGGAATAAATAGTGTGATGTGCTGTGTTTAACCTTCATTGAGGAAAAAGACCTCAAAAGGCTAGGAAAAAGGTGTATATTTGTATGTTTTCATGGATATCCAGAAAAGGCAAAAACCTGTTTATCCGTAATTATTGGAAGCTAAAATAAAGCTAGTGACAAAGCTTTCTAATACCAGTTGATCGTGTTGATGAAGTAGCTGACATTTCTAAATAGTTTCTGACAAATCCTCAGATCTTAAACGGTGTGTTGCATGGTAACTAAGGCAATAACTGATAATCATAATGCAAGTTGTTCTTATTTATTAAAGTTTTTTTACTTGCTTAAAGCAGAATGGCAAAACTGAGTGCAGATCAAATAGATTATCCTAGCCCACATTCTTCATTACTCATTCATCTAATATATCCTCAGCTGTGATGAAATAAGGTGTCAGAAATTTTTGGAACTGTATATTGGACATCTTTTCAGTCAGTTTTTTTTTTTGAAAGAAGGAGAAAATTATTAATGGACAGAATGCACTGATTTCAAATGAATCATCCGAAGTAGATGGTTGATTTTTTCTTTTTTTTTTCCATTTCACATATGAAGAGAGAATACATTCTCCGCACACACCCCTCAAAGTTACAGATCTTACAGAAAAAAAACCTTTTGAATGTACTGCAGTGATATTACACTGAACTGACACAAACAAAAGATTTTAGTAATAACTACTTACAATTGCAAATACTAATATGTAACTAATATATATGTAAATACTAGTATATACGTAAACTAATACTTTAACTCCAGTTTAGATGTTTGTTTATTATTACAGCTGGATATATGTTGTTGCTGTTGGGGCTCCCATAGCTTTATCTGTTGCTGTCATCACTATCTTTATTAGCACTTTCCCCTTCTTAAGGTTCTTATTAAACTATTTCAAAGGATAATTATTGAAAATTACATTGATAAATACTGAAAATATTTTTGTATGAATTGTGTTAATATTTATTCTTAACTCCTTCAGTGGGACCAAAGAATGTCCTGTAGAGAGTCTGATGCTATGATGAAATTTGCCTTTTAAAGTATGAATCACTCATCTATGCTTTGCCCAACTAGGAAAGAGCTGTCAAAACTTCACTAGTCATCTTTTAGATTTCTTTATTCCTAAAAATGTTGGGCTGGCTTAAAGCTTTTAAGGTTGGAAAGAGATGTCCTGTAGACACACTAGATGATTTGAAATGCTCTATTATCTTGGCATTTTCTAATTCCTAAATGATTGCTATTGACCTAGTATATAATAAGTTGTCTTCCTTCAGGTGGACATCTGTCACACCTTACTGTCATTCTTTGCATTTCTGTATGTGTGACCTCAACAGTAGCTGAGTGTAAACAAACGTGATAATTCAGCACATGCAATACAAAGCACTCAAAAATACGTTTCCAAGATGATGATTTTAGAGCAGAACTGGATATTTTAATATTTGTTTGAGGAGTTTAATTTTCTGTTCACAGGTTTGTCTGTGTACTGTCAGATTTTGGGAATAAACTTACTTCTTCCATGGGGATACTTTCTGTAACTGTGTCCTTTATTAATAGTTTTTTTTTCATGAAAAGAAAGCTGTATTCTTCAGCTGTAACCCAAGAGCAAAATGTGCATCATATTTGTGTTAGATTTTTGTCTTCCTGTTAAAATATGTAAGTATATAGTACTACACTTAGACACAGAATGGATTTCGAGAAACAAAATTGCTATGCTTGAAGTAGGAGTGCTCTGTCTAATTTCATAGCCTTTTCTCTGACAGCTAGTGTTACTTCTGTTGCTCTCTGATGGAAGGCCTAGCACAGCCCTCATAACAGATGATTGCAGAGTAGCGTACGTGGGGGGAGTGCTTTCCTAACTCCCAGGTAGCGAGTGTTTGGCTTACCTGATGAAGCTTATATTTCACTTTATTGCCTATTTAATGTAACAGGCTGTTGTTTTCATAGACCATCTAATACAGTCTCAAATCTATTAAGTGTTTTTGCAGGATGAAAGACAAGACAGGGGTTTTCCTTCTTTTTATGTATTGAGCTAGTCCTGCAGGTACCACATGTAGTACAATAAAAGATCCTATTAGTTGCCTTTTCATTCAAGTAGATTTTCCCTCTATCCTGTGGCATGAGAGTTGACTAGAATTGTCATTACTCAAAACCTTTTATTCCTCTATTTTGACCCTGAATACTAACCACTTTATTCTTCTAACTTTATTGGAAAGCATTCTGTATCTTTAATTTCCTTTCTTAGAACACATACTGTTTCTTTTCTTCATGTGCTTTGACAGGAAATGACCAGAAAATAATTTTCAGTGCGGGATCAGTGATACCGTTAAGCACTATCGCTTATATTTCTTTATTGTTATTTACACATTTTGCGATGTCACTGCTCTTTTACTGAACTCTGTAAAATGTGCAAATAAAATTTTGATCAAATATGATAAAGTCGTTCCCATAGAAACTATGTACATTGTATACATACTAGAAGAATCTTTGACAGACCCTGGGAACAGCACACTTGTGTAGTATGCCAGTGACTTTAACAGGGAAAATCGGCAGGTCTCAACAGGATCTGAGTGTCCTTGGAAGAAGAAAAATAAAAGCACAGCTAAACGTTTAGCTAATGGTGACATACTTTTTCAGAGAATAGGATTACAAAAGCCACAGAGCGTAACAAGTGATACTGCTTTGAGTCTTGAATTTAGAAGGTTGCCTTCTCACCTTATTTATCCTAAGGCTCTGAGAGATATGTAGACCTTTTCTCAACTCCAGTGTTGTATATCTAGTATTAAGTATCAAGTTGAAATGAGGAATGCCTCTCAAAGAGTGATGGAAAATAAGGATGTAATGATGCAGAGAGCACAATTAGTGTTTGTTCTTACTGATTTGATCAACATGCACATTAGATCATTTTGATAAACTAGACACTAAGCATTTTGCAGTACATAGGAAACAGTTTCAGTGCGCAAGAATGTTTGTGTGAAAAGAGTACTTTTTACGCCTCATTTGAAGACTTCATTTGATTATAAAAGATTTCACATTTCTTATGTCAACCCATTTACTACCCTTTGGACAGCTTTTAACAGTGGAATGGTCTGCTTTGTAGAGTGTTGTATGCAGCACTTGTACTGATATAGGTACTTTTTTTTAAGACGATTCGTGTGTGTTTCGTAAAATATGCTTTATTTTAAAATTAGGGCTTCCTGTTGCAGCTGTTCCAGGAGCTCTGAGTCCTTTGGCTATTCCAAATGCTGCTGCTGCAGCTGCAGCAGCTGCTGCTGGCCGTGTGGGCATGCCTGGAGTTTCAGCTGGTGGCAATACAGTCCTCCTGGTTAGCAATTTAAATGAAGAGGTCAGTGAAACAGTTTTACTTTTTTTTTTCCCCCTCTTTAGTCACACCTCATTTGTCAGTATTTTATAATTTCTTTGCATTTGGCATCTTATGTTTGGATTTTAAGCTCACAATAGTTTTGCTGGTTTTTAATAATCCCCTGAAGTTAATTTTAAAGTCGTTATTGTTAAATACTTTTTTTTGCCAGGTAGCTAACAACTTAAAATGTCCTTTGATAGTCAGCTACCTATTTTTTTTCTAAGAAAAATATGGTAACTACTGCATGTTTGACATTTGAATTGAAAGCTTTATTTTTACAAAATAGCAACTATGATTTCTTTTGCAATTATAATCACATAAACTAAAATTTCTGGTTTGTTTCTTCTAATTGTTTGCTGTTTCATTTCATGCTTGTATCTCACATTTTAAGGTCTTAATTTGTGTGAACTACTCTAACTCGTTTTTCTTTGAAGGTTCTCCCAAAGATCTTGACGAGGCACACTTCCAGTCTCTCTTAGTAATTTTTTTCTTTGCAGTTACTCATTTGTCTTTAAAAAAAATAATTTAAAGAATGGTGGCAAAGCATTTTCACTTTAACTGTATCTTTCTTGCTAACTCAGAAATCTAAAGGGGTTATTTATTTAGTTTTGCATTTTTACTGTCCTTTACATTTATTTTGATGGCTGTGAAAGCTGGTATGAAATGTGGGAAGATTGTATCAGTCTAGCTGTTCCATTTTTAACTGGCCTCTGTCACTGTAAATCATTAAGCTTTTTTTTGTCATCTGGTACTGTTTTGTCATCCACAGTCTTGCATGTTAAAATGTTTTAGATCAGAGTGCCATTTTGAAAGATTTTTTTGCCTGCATTTCATAACCAGCCATGCTTACGCAGTTAAAATTAAAAGTTTAAAATTTCTATTGCATGCTTTTCTTTTTATTTCTTTTCATGTTGAGATGAAATGCTGTAGTACTCTTGATATGAATGTACTTTACCCATATTTGTCTTGGGTGACTACATTTTACTCAGTTTTTCTTGTACAGTACATAAACCAACCATTTTCTGACCAAATTCCTGCATTTCCTATGTACTGACCTATATTTTATTTTTTTTTGTTCCCCACTTCCTTATTTTTTTTCTTCTGCATTGCTGTATTCCCTTCCCCATTTCATCCTTTTCCCTTTGTGTTCACCTTCCCTTTCCTTGTCTTTACCCAAATTCCCATGCCCTTCCCTGTCTTACCCTTCTCGTCTTCGTCTACGTTCCCTGTCTTCATTCCCTATGTTCATGCTTCTGTGCTTGAACAAAATGTTCCTCGGACCAACTTGCCCCAATTAACCGCCTTGAAACCATGATCCATGACCACCTCACCATTCTGCGGGAACCACCCTTCGTTATGGATGATCTGTTCATCTCCGCTCTTCCTCGACTCTTCTCTCTTCTTGTCTTACGCTGCTTGCTCTTCTCTCCTTCTAAAGATGGTTACGCCCCAAAGTCTGTTTACCCTCTTCGGTATGTTATTGTTAGCACTATACTTTTATTATTGATTTGATTTTGTTTTGTTTGTTGGTTTGTTTTGTTTTTTTTTGGTTTCACCTTAATTCTTATTTGTAGCTAGCACTTTGGCTTTTAAAGTTAAATAGTAAATCTTTTGCTATTTTTCTTTTGCTGTTTAAAACTCTCCATAGACACAGATTTTCTTTTAATGCATGCTAATATATTTTGCATGGTCTTTAATTTAATATCATTCACATAGCTTTGAGGGTTTATCAGAAATTATTCTTTTCAAAATTCACTATTCAAAATCTTTATCTCCTTTATTCATTTGTGAGAGTGTTGAGTTCGAGTGAGTGATCTTGTTGCTGTCTGAATGTTCCATTGATATGTCAAAATACATTACTTAGATGACTGGCTTTAAAATGAACTTTTTCTTTTGGGTTACCTTTGACTTTGAAAAGGTGTTTATGGTGATGTGCAGCGTGTGAAGATTTTATACAATAAAAAAGACAGTGCTCTTATACAGATGGCTGATGGAAACCAGTCACAGCTGGGTAAGATTAGTTTTCTTTTTATATTCCTGTTAGTCTAAGTACTTGAAATTACGCTGTGTAAAATCAGGTGAACTAAGCATGTGTACATTTGTCAGTTTGTCTTGCATCCTGGTTACCCACAAGATCCAAAGTCTTATAGAATGCATCTGTATTCCAGAAGGTCTGCACAACATCCGAAATGAATTCAGCAGCTGAATCATTTGTGGTGGTCTTTAAATAAAATTAAATACTAAGGTAGATTCTGCAGACCTAGTTCTCGATTCTAGTCTTTTAGCATGTTGACCTTTCCTTTGATTTGCTTGGGTGTTTTTCTTGTTTGCCTGTGTGATGTACCACAAACTATTGAAAAGTAACACTGAATTGAGTAAATTTGTCTTTCAGCCATGAGCCATCTTAATGGACAAAAAATGTACGGAAAGATTATTCGGGTTACCCTTTCTAAACATCAGACAGTACAACTACCTCGAGAGGGACTTGATGACCAAGGGCTGACTAAAGATTTTGGTAATTCACCTCTGCATCGCTTCAAAAAACCTGGTTCAAAAAACTTTCAAAATATATTCCCTCCTTCTGCAACACTTCATCTGTCCAATATTCCGTAAGTGTTGGCTGTCAGTAAGTCAGTAATACTGAAGTGAATCACAACACACTGAATTGACTAATGATTTCTTGCTTATGCTTATTTTTTCTGTCTCTAGGCCATCAGTAGCAGAAGAGGATCTACGCACATTGTTTGCTAACACTGGAGGCACTGTGAAAGCATTTAAATTTTTTCAGTAAGTAACTTTTCTGTACATAGCTCCAGCAAAAGACTGCCTAAGTGCATTTGCAGCATGTCTTAAGGAAAAGTGCATAGAGGATAGCAAAACATTAGGGGCAACCCTTACAGTATTCCAGTTCCTAATGCCATTATTTTGTTTCAGAAGAGATCACAAGATGGCACTTCTTCAGATGTCAACAGTAGAAGAAGCTATTCAGGCTTTGATTGATCTTCACAATTACAATCTGGGAGAAAATCACCATCTGAGAGTTTCTTTCTCTAAGTCAACTATTTAAAATGGCAGATTGAAAATGAGGGTGTATTGCATTGTTTGGTGTTGTCACCTAATGACTGTTCAGGAAAGTGGGGACCAGAGTTTGTCTTCTGTTTTGGGGTATTTTTATTATTTTTTTTCATGCTGTTATCATTCCTTGGTTGTTTAAAAAATAAAAAAAAAAAAAGCAGTGATCCTAACTGCTGTTGTTCAACTGTTGTTTAGATAAACCATCATTTTGTTTAAAAGATTTCAAGTTAATACCACAGTTTTTCAACTTAGTTGACATACGTGCCTTAAAAAGGAAAACTAGTACTGCTGGAATTGCATAACTAGTAAAAATCAAATTTGGTTGTCTGGGGCACATTGTTACATGATAATTTAAATATGTTTAGGCAGGGGTGTGTAAAAAGGTTAAGCTTTTGTTTCTCCTGCTTGATAGATTTCCTTATCTGCTGGCTTGTCACTTATTTTTCTTTTTAATTGGATAAGATACAATATGCTGAAAGAGTAAAATGACATTATTTGATTTGTGCTACTTTTTGGTTTGTGCTCTTTTCGAAAAAGGCCTTTTGTATTTCATGATTCTGGTCTAGATTCAGTTATGAATGTAGGCATTAGTTAAAATTAACAAGGTACAGAATATTAATTTCTTAAAGGACAGAAAGTGACTTCTGTGACTTTAGCCCTATGTGAAAAGCATTGTGGAATCTTAACCTTTTTGTACACACTCTTGTGGGATGTATCATATAAATGTCAGCACTAAGTAATGTCTTGTTTGTGGCTGAATATTTTTCGTAGATGTTTTTGAAGTTGACAGGACTTATGTGCATTTCAATATATATTGGCATCTTTAGTTTGTAATTAAGATATGGAATATGGTTGTGGATTTCTGAGCATGTACAGACTGGTCAAGCTAGTTCAGGAAATGGTGCATGTATTTTTCGGTGATGAAGAAAGTTTACTGCAAATGCTTGCAGGTAATTTTGTGGCAGTTTTCTAAAACTGACAACCAGGTGGGACCAAAGTTTATGTGCCTTTAGTCTTAATTTACCTTGCATTGTAATATTCAGTTTTAATAAATCTCTTCAAAATATTTTGTATTTAGAAATTGATCTGACTTTACTATAAACATGACTCAGAATCTACAGATCCAGTTAATTTAAAAGCAGTTCTGTCAGTCTGAACTGTTACCTTGATTCTGTTTAAATGACCAATACTTTTTGAAATTGATGTAATTAGTTTCAAGATTCATAGATTCTGTTATCTATGTAGAAAAAAAAAGGTCATGTATATTTTCTATTAGTTGAGTTTTTACATCTTTAGAATTGTAAAGTTCAGTATAGTTTGAAAGTGGCACAATTAAAAATTAATTTTCTAACAAAGTTGGGAGGTTTGACGGTTGATTAATTTCATTTTGTGTGTACTCTGCTTACCTCTGTAGCATGCTCAATAAACACTTCTGTAGCTCTATATTCACCTTTTCTGTCTTTCTCTGCTGCTTCCTATCTCTCCTCTTCTTTGTTTTTCACTTCTACTGTGCTTCTAAATTCATGTTTATTCTCTCCCAGGGTGGGAAAAGCATAATATTAAAAAGTACAATTTATGGCTTTTTACCATAAATCTCATGCTGTGAAAAGTACCAGCTCTTTATTTTCAGAAAGATAGTGACCCCTTTGCAGGTGTATGTGCATATTAAACATTTCCCACCCTGTTATAACTTACTGCTTTAAAGGCATAACTTTTATTGTAGTTTGTTAGCTCTCTCTTTTCTATCTTTTTAGTTTTTAAGCAGATTTATGCACTAATAGATCTCTCAGGTTTGCCATGCTCTCTTGCTGCAGTTTCATCTTTCATTTTTTTGTGTCTGCTAAAGTTTTTCTACTAATCATACAGTATACTCATGGATTGAAGTAATAAAAGTTTTTAACATTGGATTAGTGGACCATACATATTCCAGACCAGGATATTTCATCTTTTCAGAGACATGGGTTCAAATGAATGTAGAAACAGTTTGGGCACTTTAATAGTGTTTCTTCATATTACTTTGAACTGATTGTTGTGGTTTGGGTTTTTTTTCCTCCCTTGATGAGAAATAGGATGAAAAATTTCATAATAGTCCCCTCTTAAGAGTAACTGTATGATCCTGAAGCATTACATTAGTAAAAGCTGTCAGTGTTCAATACGAAGCATTTTTCTGTCACTTCTCCAGTACTACTACTGTAGATTTATTGATGTCACATTACTTTGTGACCTAATGTCTGTTCTTTGGGTTGGATTTCAAATCAATAAATAGCTATCAGTTTTTTAAAGGTCATGTTATAACATAGGAGGCTTGCATTAGTCTTCACTACATTAAATAAAATGTGCTAGATTCTTATCTGATTTATCAGAAATACGTCCAAGATATGACTTTTAAGTTATACTCCAGGTATCACAGCAATCATCCAGTCTGAAATTCTAGTAGAATCAGATTCATCCATACATGAAACTTGAGAATCAACATGTTTTTACAGCTCAAGCACCCAATTGCATTCATGTGACTGTGTCCCAGTAGAATTGAACAGTAGTTAAGGGTCTGACTGACCCAATCTTTTTAAAATTTTTCATGTATATAGTATGATGTCCCATATTTTTCAAAGGAAAAATACCAGATTTCCTTTTGCATATCAAAATGTGCTTGCATGTTTCAAATCACAAGGTGAATTGAAATTTACCATTCCCTGGGTTCAGCTTGTGCTGAACTATTTCCACTCTACAACATCTGTATCAGATAGCATACAGTGACTACCATGTGTATGATTTTGGAATAACTTTAAAAATCTGCAGTGCTTGAGTGTTTACAAATACAGGGGGGTTGTAAAACTGTAACTTACTCATTTCTTGCCAGGCTTATTTCCTTAAAAAGAAGTTTCTATACTATTACCGTTCTGAAAAGTTTGGTGGCAAAAACCTCAAGGGAAAGAATGTATATTGAATTTGATATGTTATAAATTCAGTACCTCTATTGCGAGATTATATTTGTATCAGCCAAAATTAAAAGTAATGATAGTTATAATTGTCATGGAAACGTTTTTTATTAACTCAGTGAAGAAAATCACTGTTCAGTTATTGATACTTAGACATTAATATCTCTTCAGAGAATAAAGGTTTGATGTCCTAACTGCTAGATCTTTCAAAAAACTTGCTTTTCTTGGGATGGTAATGCATTTTGTAAAGTAATTTGTACATTTTTGTTGTTATAAAATGTAAAGTTTCTGTTGTATTTTTAGCTTTTCAGAATGTGAAAATGCAAAGCATTATTTTTATTAAAATTTTACTAAAAATAAGGTTTATGAATAACTTCTTAAACTCCATTGAATATGAGTTTTCAGATTATATTAGTAAAACTTTACCATAGATATGTTGGTACTCCAAACTGAATTTCAAAATTTTAAATAATTCTAGTATTTTGACAGAATGCTGTTTCTGATTTTTTTTTTTTGGTGACTTGTTAGATGTTTCTCTAATGGAGCAATGAAGCTGGAGAAGTCTAAAAGTGGTTCTTTGATTGGGTAGTATCCCCTGGGAAAAGCAATATATATAAATGAAGTAAAACAAAACCTGATAGCGTTGTGACTAAAAATGGTGGTAAAACTTCCAAGTGAAGTGAATGCACTTGAAAGTATTTTTGTGTATTGTGATTTAACGTGTTATGTTAAAATACACCTTTGCCATGCAGGAATAATGGCTCATATGAGTATTTCTAGATTGCTGGGTTTAATGTTTTACCTTAATTTCAGTTTTATGAATCATCTTGGAAACAAATTCCTTTTATGCATAGTAAATGTCTTTGTTTATTATAGCATACTGCAGCATGAAGACACTGGACATTTATCTGCAGTATTTAAGGTGCTGTGATTTTATCCCTAGTTTACTAGGGATAATTTGTGTAATTCTTTGCTTAGATAACAAGTAGTTCTGTTGAAACACTAGGAAAAAAAAGATAGAGTTATGTCTTTCTCTGCAAGCAGGTATATAAATCCACTAATCCATCTCAAGAAATGAGTTTCCCAGTATTAAGTTTTTTTACAGTGAGCAAGGCTCCTTAAAAAGATGTGTTAGACCTTATTCCATTCCAGAGACCAAGACAACCTAAAGTTCAGAGTTTTGCTGAGGTGAAGGAATTTTCTTTTCAATAATTTGGCAAAATGTCCCATCTCCTGTTACTCTGGTCTGTGTAGAAAGGGCTACGTAAGTTGTGAATTCGGTCAAGATTATATTTGAGAGAATTTTACCCAGATCTTTGTCATACAACATCTGCAGTATTTCTTACTTCCTGGTCTCTTGGGGAGCAGCTGCAGCCTGCTAGTGTGGTATTCATCCACACAGAGGATAAGGAGAGAGACTGTTTTTTCTGAAACAGTGGGATTGACATCTTATTTTCTGCTTAATGGGCCTTGGTAATCAGTGGACTTTAATCATCTAACTGTAGAGAATGGTAATCTATTAGACATTATTCTGTTAGTCTACAGTTGGTTGCAGTAACCAGTGACAAAGTTCCTACTGTGCTGAGGAATTACATGCCACAATAATGAAACTTTAAAGAATTTAACTTCTGGGGGTTTGTGGTTTTCTTTTTTTTTTCTTTTAATGTAAGAATTTATTTAGAATTACTTACTCTGAGACTCTTGAGCTTTGACAATCTCCACAGTGCATCTACACACGCACACATTTGGTCTCAGGATGGTTAACAAATGGAGATTGGTGAGTTCCTGCTTCACCTTAAAAGGTCATTTTTACTGCATGATATACCTCTGTTGTAATTTTCTGGGCTTACTGAACTTTCCCCTGAACAAACAGAATTTGGAAGAGTATTATGTTGTTTTGTTTTTCCCCATTCAGGTTTTACAGCATGTGATATTTAAAATCTATATTCTTTCTTAATTCTGTGTTCGGGCAGCAAAGGAAAAGTGAAAGAATCTTCCTGGGGAAAAAAGTGAATTAAATGCAGATTGGTTAAAAAAAAAAAAAAAAGCTCAAAATAGGACTCCTATTAGTGAAGAGTTCTGCATGTTTTATGAGTTTTAGCCCAGTTTCATTAGGAAATGAGACATGCATAATTGCAGTGTCTTCATGTGAATGTCCTGTACCCTAGATAACCCCCTGTCTCTTCCTTGTCAGTCCTGCACCCTTTGGCTGGTTTCCTGTTGGACAGGGGATGGAGGTCTCGTGTACCTAAGGTGATGCTGTTTCTGTGCTCATAATTAGTTGACTTGCAAGGTCAAAGTCTCTCCTTTCAGTGCTATGCTGCCTTCTCTTTTGTTTTTGGCAGGAATTAACAAATGGGCATGCATATAATTCTCTCTCTCTCTAACAGGTGGCAGCTTGTGAGGTACCAAATGTGACAGGGCCTGGGGATACTGGATGGAGTTCATGACAGTTTGGACGGAAAGGATGGGTTGCAGCAGGAGCAGTATTGGACAGAGGAGTGTTGAGGGAGTTTCAGTAGGTTTAAGTTGTTTTTATGCATAAAGAGCCCTTAAAAGTGTAGGTAAGGAGAGAGTTACTGGTTGAATTATTTTGGGGGGGGGGGGGTATTTTACAAGCAAGTTTGGTCAAAATCAGTACAGCTTGTGAGGTAAATGTGATACATTTTTCACTTCTGCTCAATGGATACAGTAGTGTCAGAGCTTAGCAATTGCATGCAGACTGCTGTGGAAGCTGGTTTTTCCAGGATGAGCACTGTTCATTCCTGGAAGTCAGTGAGGCTGAAAGCCTGAAGCCTCTAGCCCTAGGATAGGTTACATGTCAGGGTAGTTTAGGATGATTGACACTGATAGCTTGCCAAAGAGCTAGATAAAGTGAGCTAGAGGGATCTAGTAAGAGATTTGTTGCAGAAGTCATGGAAAGTGACACGTATTGGAACTGGTGGTTTGTGATGAAAAAATGTCTACTGTAAAATTTCTAACCATCTGTATTCCATAGAATGCTGTTCTAGTATCCTTTGGGCTGACCCCATCCCTTTTTTGTTCATTAATGACCTTGGCATACCTCTCACAGCATCAGCATCATTTGAAGATTTCAGTTGTGCAGTCGAAATCATGCTGGACTAGGCTGTTCTTTTCTGAAGCAAGAGAAGTTTCTCGGCAGCTGCAGCTTACAAGCACCCATGATTTGCTGCATGTGGTGGGTCACCAGCCATGCTGCTGCTTTAAAGTGCTGATGATCTTCAGCTAGTGAAGAGCCACAATACTCTGCCAACAAAATACTCTCTTCAGCATGTTGTGCTTTGTTGTCTGCACATTAACCTTCAGGTATTGCCTTTAAGGTAATTTGGGTGCAATTTTTGTCAGCAGGAGTTATATTTCAAAGTATGGAGGCTTTTTCTTTCTTTTTCCCCATCTTCTGAGAGAGAGAGAGAAAATAGACCAGAAGTCACCTTCATTTCCCAGTTCTCAAGCAAAGTGGTAAACCTTAACCATTTTTGTCAGAGGCTATAGGTCATTTATGTTTAACCTGTTCTTTGAACTCTGAAGACAGAAGGTGCATAACTTTTTTAGTCAATCTATGTCACTGCTTTGCTATGCTTACTGTTAGACCTTGGGAGGAGGGTTATTTTTAAATTCCTGTTTTATGTAGCTAAACCTCATCTTCCTTAATACAGATCTATAGAATACAAATGTTCTTACTAATATAGCAATATTGAGATATATTTGCAGTTTTCTTATGAATACCTGGAAGTGGTTAAAGTAGTTCTTTTTTCAAAGCAAACATATTAAAACATTGGAACTGTTTCTCGCAGGAATGTAGGTTGTTGGTTTGTGTTAAGCTATGGTCTATAAGCTTTACATAGATCTTCTGAATAGGTTGCGCTAAGGAAAGGGATATTCCACAGTACATTTTTTTATTCCAGCTTTTGCAAGTTTTGAGCAAGTTGAAAACTTGCATTTTTGCTGATCAGAAAGAGTACACCCCTTAGCACCCTTCCTTTTTAAGTCCACAGCAATTTCCTCATTTTAAAACACAGGAATTCTGTAAATCAGAACTTTTTTTTTCC
Organism: Bucco capensis; assembly: GCA_013396975.1. Lineage (NCBI taxonomy): Eukaryota > Metazoa > Chordata > Aves > Piciformes > Bucconidae > Bucco > Bucco capensis. The sequence goes on from VWZO01017254.1 coordinate 352,344, forward strand.
AAGGTGATTTGAAGCAACATATATGACACATTCCTCCATAGTTAAAGAAAGGTACAGAGACTCTCTCCTATGTTACCTTGTACACTGAGAACTGCTTGGTAAGCTTCCAGACAGATTTACTGGAAAGTCAGTACATTATGCTTGGTGTGCTTGCACAAAATTACAAAGATTAAACTTTCCTCAATGAGACACTGTACTTGAAGCAAAACCTGATTATCTACTGGAGCTACTAGATTTGTAGGGACCCAAGATTTGCAGGTTCAGTGGCTTCTAGGACTCCCATGTTTTTTGAGATCCCTCTGGCACTGTAACAAGTTGCATGCATGATTTCAGAACTTTTAGGGTATGTCCTGTAGAGTGAAATTAGGGCTGTATGCACTTCACACTCTTGGATTAAGATACTGATGAGCCCTAGAAAAATCTAGGAGCCCTCCAGCCTGTTTGGAGAAGGTTCTCTCACTGAAATCCTTGGATTTTGTTAGTCAAATTAGTTTCAGCTTTACTTAAGATTTAGCACTGAGTAACCAACATCCTTGTTCTACTAAGACAGAAGCTCTTCAAATACTTCAGGCTTTTTGAAGTGTTTTACGAACTTAAACAGTGTTATACTCTGAATCATTCTTTTTTAATAAAAAAAAAAATAATCTTTTGTTGCACTTCTCAGTCCCCTACTTTGTAATTTTTTCACTATGTCTGTCAGTAAATGTTACTTGTGTTTGTGTTAGTAGAACTTGATAGTCAGCGTAGAACTCAGTGAACTTGCAGTAGGATTAGCTCTTGGAACAATAGGCATTAATTTTCTGTGCTGGAAAAAGTGAGTCTAGACTTCTTCCATTTAGGAGATTGTATCTAGGCAACTGCTGCTGAATGCTGAGATTTTCTCTTTTGCAGACATCTGCTCTGCCCTGCCAAAACCATGTTTCTAGGGAGAAGAAAAAGTTTATCCAGATGTAGTAACTGAGTATGCAAGGGAAAGAAACTGAAAATGATGTAAATACTGAATTGCTATAGAAGAACTTAATTTTCCAGAGATGAGACAGTAGCCAAAAGCTTTGTCTGCATGTATCAGGCAAAAGGTGACTACCTGCAGGGCAGATGGTCTTAAAGCTGTACAATTTCTCAGCCTGCATCCCTGCACCCTTTTTTATAAAAATTGGTTTTCTTGCTTTTTCAGTTTCAAAAATGAATTTGCAGGTGTTTGAATTGCAGTGTTTGAAGATTTTTATTTTTGTCATGCAGCACTATGGAGATGAGCTGGGTATTGTTGCCAGGCCAGGTGTGATTGACTTAAATGGAAATAGTCTAAGACACTGTGAATTTAGCTGAGACTTTGCAGACTGTTGATTTTATTAAAATCTTCTTCTGATTAATAATTGTCACAAATACAACTTTGGTCTTTGGGCTGCCATGATCTATAGTACAAAATAACATATTTTTATACATCTATTGAGTGAGTACTTGTACATCAAGTTGCCTTTCTCTTTCAGGTAACACCATGTCTCTTCACTACTGTTCTGTTGTTCAGAAACACAACTCCTTCCACAGATAAAGTGCTGATGGTTTTGATTTAAATGAATTATCAGGTTTGTTACTAACTTCCTAATTCCTCCCCTATATTTGGCAATTTTAGAAGTGTCAACATGTCTTACATTTGTCAACATTTAACTTTCTTCTTTTGCAATCATCTCAAGCAGTAAGGAAGATGGAACAGTTACGGGATTCAAATTTTGGATGTCAGCTTTGTTCCAAATTTGATTTTAGCTGCTTGCACTTTGAAGATAATCCCTGACATTTCCTCACTGCTATAATGAATTTCTTTGTACTGGACACATAATAAACGTATTTTATTATCACTGGAAATAAGTTGTTGCTGAAGTCTCCAAGAAATGTGTCACATTGCTAATAATTCTCATACATAAGTACTTTAACATTAGTGAGGAAGACTTGCCATTTTACATCCACATTCTGAGTATTTAGAAGCTGATGTTTAGGTTGTCAGTAGCTGAAACATTTGTGGCTCCTCCTGCATCTATGTGGCATGATATGCCTAATCTTTAGAATGACTAATCTGGTGAAGCCAGTACTTGTCTTCTCCACTAGTTATCCATATGAAGGTGACACAGACTGCTATCACCTGCAACTCTTTTAACATGGTTTTCATAAATGCTGCTCAGTGATGCTGAAAAATGGACAGTTTGTGCATCTGTAGTAGTGAAACTAGAGATTATAGAACTGGTAAGTGGAAGGCAGAAGCAGTATACTTAATGCTTGTAAAATTGTAACTGGATTTTTAAAGTCTAACACATGCAACTGCCTGATTCATTGAACAAAAGGTGATGTTATATGAGTTAGCTACACACAATAGACATATCACTTTAAATATATTGTTACTAACCACATAACCTATTTGTCTCTCCTGTCCCTTTGTTAATGTGGCTATCCAGGGCAGGAAGATGTCTCAAATGCTCCTCTTGCAGTGTAAGAAGTAGCCAGGAATTGTTCAGGAGGTGCTTTCACTTCACGGTTCTTACAGCTTGCTGCTGTTGAAGGGATTAGTTCTGCTCCTCCTATTCTTTGCTAAGTTATCTTCTGCCAGCTCAGATGCCTGTTTTGTTCTTGCCCTTCACCTAGATGATTCAACTTGCTAAATAGACAGCCTCCAACAAAAAAGTCGAACTTCTCCCTTCTTCTCCTCATTCTGGTATTAATTTTTGCTCTTTAGTGCACTGAACCTGGTCACTGAATGGTTAGAGAAATGCCAAAGTAGTTGGAGTATACTCCTGGAAGGAGGGAAGACAACACTGCATTTTTTTAGCCAAAGTCAAATATAATGTAAAATGTAATGAAATCTCAGCTTTAAAATACTTTATGCTGCTATAACTGTTCTAGCCCTAAAGGCTAAACTGGTGTGCATTTTAAATGTAGGTGGAAATGCTAAGTAGCTCGAGAACTTAGGCTAATGCACACTGTGATGTTCGTTTACCTAAGTGCCCATATGAAAGTCTTCAGTTTCTAGACACTAATGATTACAGATATAACATAAATTAACCTAATAAACACATCACTTCACAGCATGTCATGAAATAGTTTGCCACATGCTGTCAAAATGGTGCATTACATCAGCTTCGTGGGTTATGGTAAATGTTTTGCTTACATAAAGTTATTTAAATTCTTAATATTTTTTCCAGTGAAACAGGAGAAAATATTTATAATCATAGATTAATGATGGTGGTCTCTGGTATGCTGATTATTCTGCATGAGTTTGGGGGGGGAGGGGGCTGTATATTTTTTTCCATACCTTTAGCCTATCTTGCCACTTCTGTTGTGTTTCTGCTATTGCTGCTCTAGGTCCAAGCAGGATTCTCCAAGCACAACTTTTTTAAAGTCTCTGGTTGTCATCTTAGTGGGATTTTCCTGTTCTTCTGTTTCCAGAAGTGCTTTTCTGAAACAATGTGTGAGTTCCTTGTTATGATGAGAATGATGTTTGCTTTTACCTGATGCCGCTGTGCTGACATTTATACCTTAGGTTTCTTGAGGCAAAGGCTCTCTTTTACTTTGAGGTGTCAGTCATGTTACAAAGGCCATAATAATTCTCAAAGAAACATTTCTGATTTTTGCCTCTCACTGAGTGTAAGAGGAGAAAGGCAAGAACATGGTGCTTCATGAGCCAGACTGTTACTGGTTTGTGGTGACAGATAATGGTAATATTTACAACTTATAAGCTATGCACATAAATCTACATATATATGTAGTAATGAATAAAGTAAAATATTGTGGCATTTCTAGTTGGAACATAATTGCCATGTATATTAAACAGATCTGGGATCTGGATGTCAAAGGAAGTGAGCCAACAAAAAAAAATAAAGCTGTTTGACCAAATTGATTCAGTACTATGAGAGTATTTTAAGAAGCTGTAATAAGGAAGGTTCTCAATGAATAGATTAAAGTATTTCTGTCTATAGCTAATGAAAAAGTAAAGATAAGTGATGTCATACAGATGATTACATGCTGCAAAGTTAACCATAGACTAGTTCCTGTACTAAATATCTAAAGTCTATTAATAGCTCTGTTTTTTAGAGTTGAAGTAAACTGAACATTAAATTAAAAGAAATGAGACGTTCTGCTAGACTGAGTTTACATCTTGTCTGAAATTGTGCACCTCTTTCCCCCTTACTCTGTCATCTCCTCCATTTTCCCATCTAGATCAGGCTGGATACACCAAAACTTAATGAAATCAAAAGTTTTTCTTTACCACACCATCTACCTGTCATTGCCCAACTCGAACTTTAGAGCATTTACACTGTGTACACCTTGCTTATTTTTGAAAGCTGCTCCCCTTTTCTGTTCTCCATCACACATTACTTCCATATACCTTATTCCTCTGGTTTTGCTGCCTCTTTGTCCTCTGTGCACCATCTTTCCTCGCGAATGATCCCCATGCACTTCCTGCAGTCTCCCTGTAGTTGTTGTTGAGGGTGTATTGGTCCTGTGGCAACCCTGGCTTCCAAATTCTGTTATTGACCATCTGCAGATATAAGCGTACTGGAGGCTATTGGGTAAAGTTTCAGAAAATGCCTGTTTCCCCCAGCCAGAACTGACCTGGAGAGGGCTGAACAAATCTGAAGCTGAACCCAGAGAGCCATACCGTCTGATATGCCATCTGCATCCTTCACATCCCAGAAGATCTTATCTAAAAGTACTTCAGAAACACTTGAGCAAGACTTGTGTGTGAGGAACATCAGGAGGAGTTCAGGTAATGGGGACAGTCTTAATGGTGAAATGGGGTGTGGGAGCATTTGGGGTTACACTTTATATGGATGTATTTACAGGATGAAAAGACACTTTAACTTTTGCTGGGTAATGTTACAGTGGTGGTAGTGACACTTCAGAAAACATACTCCAAGCTTAACATGGAAAGTCAAGTTGGGGGTTCTGTTCTCTCCCTTCCCCCCACGTCTGCCTGGACCTGTTCCTCAGGCAAGGTACCAATTGTATATAGCAGAATTGCTAGTTACTTTTGATTTGTTAGGTCACAAAAACATAATGATATACTAAAGGAAGGGCCAGCAATGAAAAAGGATCAATTGACAGGAGAGAGGGTGATTGCTAGTGTCAAAACAGGGAAGGATGTACGTGCTCCTTACAGGGTTTTGTTAAAACAGTTTCTTTCAGCATGTTCACTAACAACCTTGAAGGTGAGGTTAATTTGATATTGATCCGATTAACAAATGTAAAATCTGGTAAATAAAAGCAATTAATTAAAAATAGTGAGGAGGACAGTAGTTTGCTGTTGAATGAAAATGAGGGGTCCTTTAACATAAAGAAGAACGAGATGCTACAGAACTGCTAGTGCTCCTGAAGTTACAGACTAAGTTGTGGACTCCTTGTAACTTGAGAGAATTTCAATTCCTCCTGAAGGGGCTCTTTGAGCTACAGTATTTGATGCTGTTCACCCTGAACTAACCACAGAAGCTTTGCAGAAAATAAGATCTTACCTCCCAGGATTTGTGGTTGGATTGCAGGTACCCAGACATTCTTTACAGGCTTGTGTTTGGTTGGAGGAAAGGAGTTCTGGAACTGTCGTATGTCACTCTTGCCAGACTTGCTTGAGATTCCCCTTCCTACCAGAAAAGTATTAAAGAGATGGATTGTAGCAAAATGAGGATGTCAAACCTGGAAATGTGAAACTCCTGAAACCACACTGACACATAACTGACACCAAGGCTTGCCCATAATCTCTCTGAGACACCTCTGGGTCCTGGAAACCAAGGGCTCCACTCCATAGCAGTTCTTCTTGAGAGTGCTGTCTTCTAGTCATGGCCTCTTGGAAAGCCTGTACTAGAAGCCAAAGGGATACCTTACTCCTGTGTTTCAGGTGGATGCACAGGTTCCAATTCCAGCATAGCCCAGGAAAGCAGAGATTTTGAACTCACTGTGTTTGCTTTAAAGTACTATAATGTGTCAAGTTCTAAGTTATTGAAAGAGGTGGAAGGGGGTTAGGATTTCACAGGTCTGTTTCTGAGCCTTGGCTGCAAATCTGGGGGTCAGACATGAGTATCCCTACGTTTAATATTAGTCTTTCTTTCTCTGGCATTCCTGGCAAATTTTCTGTCTTTCTGATGATCCTCAGTGTGAGGGCAGGAGATAGAGTAAGCCCTATTGTTGGAAACATTCAAGGTCAGATTGGATGGGGCTCTGAGTGACCTGATCTTTAACTAGATCAGGTCACTGATCTTTAGGGGGATTGAACTAGATGACATTTAAAGGTCCCTTTCATCCCAAAGCATCCTATGATTCTGTGATAGGGGCACCTACATATTCTCATTTCCTTGACTCATGTAAATCCTGATTGGTTCCTAATGAACACATCTCTCAAGAGATACTGACAGGTCATGAAAGTAAACCTAGCAGCACACTTAAAGTGGTTTCAATGTCCTTGCAGTCCACAGTCTCTTCTCTTCCAAGACAAACCCCGTAATCTGTTCTTTAAAGCATTCTCTGTTCTAGGAGGTCCATGGGAAGTTTCACAATCCTAGCAGGAGGAAGCTCCAGTTTGCATTGTGCACCAACATCTGAGTGGAGGCTTCATCTAATGCTTTTTCCTGCTGTTGCTACTTTTTGTGTCTTACATGCAAGCAAGAACATGTGAGAAAATCAGTAAGTGAACCCAAGCCATTAAATTTCGTGCAGTAGGCAGAGAGAGAAAATAAAAGTACTGTTAACTGCCTACCTCACTGTCTCCTGCATAGTCCATCTTCATCCCATGACTCCACTGAACAGCCTTTCACATGTCTGTATTAGAAATAGCATTAGCGGGGGGACCAAAACCAAACAAAACCAACCAACCTCCTCCACTCTGTACATTGTGGTTGTATCATCCTTTCCCAGGTGCCTGTTTTGTTTTTAAGAAAATTGATAGTAGAAACAATTGTGGGAAAAGACAGAGCACAAGCAATTCCCACTCTTCCCTTTGAAGTGAGCAGTTTAAAAATGGGCTTATTTCAGGGTAAGTGCTTTTCAATAGATGAGATATACTGTTGCTCAGTTCCAATGGACTCCACCAAATCAACGTCCCACTCAATTCGATTAATTCCCTCTCCTCCGTGTGTGAGAAGCAAGGTTTGGATGTAAAAACACTGAATGTAAGATTAAAATGTCTACAGAGATGATCAGAAGGGAGTCTATTTTAATAACCCTCTCAGATTGCTGTGTATGAGATGTGGAAGTAGGAGGTTTAATCTCAGTGCACTGCCTTTACAATTATAATCAGAATTGAGCAGAGTATTGGTCAATAGGAAATGTGCTCCTCAGGGTAGAGAGAGTGCTGTAACAAGAATTAGGTCCTGGGATGTTAGTGAAGGAAACCATCTGAAAAGAATAATCAGCTGCAGTGATACGAATCTCAGGTTCACAGAAAGAATTGTTCAAAACTAAACAAAAACTCATAGCAAAAAGCAGCAGAAAATTCACAGAGACTTAGATCATCATTGTGTGAGCAGGAGAGAAACAGCAGTTCCAAGTGCATAATGCTTTCCTTTGGTGATCTTTTGCTTTGAGGTATTTACAGCTGGTGCCAAAGTAAATGGAGGAAGTTACTCACTGTATCTTTCCTTATGGCCAAGATTGTTTCCTATAAATCAGCACAGGGTCCACAAAAGTTGTCATTAGGTTTAGGCAAGCTGTGGGTTGTGGAAACATAGGATGCTAATTGAAAATATCATTCTGCAGACCTCTTGTTCCTAATCTCCAAGGCTAAAAGTTTGCTATGTTTTTCCTCTTTTTGCCACATAATGTGTATCTAGTGTCTTTTAAATTAACTTTGAGCTGCTGGTGGCTGAGTTATTACACAGAAACCAATCTTAAGACCTCTATTTATTATAAAGTTTTTGATTATTTGCCCTTTTTCCTTTTCACATCTGTTATTTTCATTATTTGGACTAAGAGTTTAAATGTGATTAGCATTCGTTCACTACTCCTACTTAATACAACTCTGCTTTGTGATGAGAATCTTATATTTTAATACTCTTGAAGACTGAGGTGAGGTATAACTTTATAAGGTGCTATAATTCTCTACTCTACAGTTGTCACTGCCTTAAGACATGCTTTCACAAATCCAAACTGAATTATCATTTCAGAGGTCATCAGAGGGACCCGAAAAATTCAGCAATGGAAGAGGAGTGTTTGCAGTTTTATATCTTCTATTTAAATTTGTAAGTTCAAAATGGAGAACGAACATTAAGATAAGGAATATAACCTCTATGTGCTCTTAATCTTATAATGAAGGAGTATAGGCTCTGCAGGTGCAATCTTGTGGAGTCCTTGAACATCCCAAATATCTGATTAAGGTTATATGTATACAAGGTGTGAAAAAGAGGAAAATCATAGGTGCCTATCTCTTTATTTGAAAGCTCCTGCTAAGATGTGAATTCTACTCCTTGTATCTTTTGCTACCCTCTCAGCTGAGTCTATACTCAAAGGAAAGAAGTAAATGATCTAAGTTTTGACAAAAGGTGCTTGGATTTATTCTTCATACTTGAAAGAGAAGAAATTATATTAGCAAAAGTCACATGACAAAAAGCAATTTACTTGCATTACAGCACATATTCATGACAATGTTTGCATTTCTGCAGGTTTTGACCATCTGTAATATTTAGCACTTCAAACTTTCACATCAATGTGTATTTATAACAATTTATTTATTAGCAATTTGGGATGCTCTTCCTGCCAAGGCAGTTTTTTGTGGGGGTAAGATACTGCCTTAATGCCTTTTTAAAGCTGAAGATTTTTTTTTAATATCAGTCATTAATCACAATTGTTAGTCCTTCATGATTTAAGTTGTGCAGTACAGATGCCCATTTCTTATGCAGAAGCATCAAATGTAGAGTGTGGAGTTTAGTGTTGCCTTAAGTCAGGTCTTAGTTACACAATAAGATACTTGAAATTATCACTTCATTTAAAAAGAGAATTTTTTTTTAAAGAGCTGACAATGGTGGTGTCTTTTTTAAAAAAAAATGTCTATCTTACCACTTCTGAATAATGAAATCACTCATTGGGCTCAGGGAAGCAGGATCAGGCCTCATCTTTGGAAGCCATCTCTGCTGGGGAGCAGTCTTGCAAGGCCAACAGCAAGTAGGTAAACCTGTCAAGTCATACCACATCAGGCTGGGATTGCCTAGGAAATTTTGTCAGAAATACCAGACTGGGGCACAGAAACCAGCAGAGCTGGCATCAATGGGAGGATAAACCACCTGTAGAGGCCGGTGGTTTATTTTGTGGGAGGGTAGGAGAGAGAAAATGGGGTCGAATAATGGGAAGAAGTATGGATAGATATGCAAAACTCCTACATCTTCTTGCGGGCTACAGGAATCACCTCCAAATAGCTATGAGACATAGCCAAGAGCTTGTGAAGCTGAACACAGTATGAATATTCTGGAGTGAAAATAATCTAATTATCTGAGAGTTCCGATGTAGATAGTACTAGTTTTGCTTAAAAATAGCACTGATCCTCTGATCCTCCTTGAACAAGCTATTAAAAAATTACCGTATTATAGAGAAATATTTTTTTGTTAATTGCTTTCTGTGCAAAGGCGTATGGTGCCACTCTGTCTCAAGCAATAAATAAGCAGATGCCAGCAGTGTAGCCTGGCTGTGTTTGATGTTGCTAGAGCTTCCTCTGCTTCCCCAGAGCCTGAAGCTGTGGAAGGTATCATAGTGCCTACTAGAGCCAAAACACCAGCTTTGGGAGACTCTGTGGAGAGGCAGGGGGAAGAAGTGCCAAAGGTCTCACCCACATGTCCACCAGAACTAATATAATCTCTTGGTAATGAAAGTTTCTCTTCAGACAAGAGAACAGACCTGGGCAGCACTCGTGAGGGGCAGAAAAGGCCTGAGCCTTTCAGTCACTCTGACTATCCCGGGTGGATTATTGGGATGATTGCAGGATCATTTGGTGGCTCCCTCTCATAAGGCACCTTTGAACCCAGACTGCCTTAATCTAGTCGTGAATAGAAGTTAATTTAGAGCTATTCAGAAGATAATTTAGAGAGATTTACTGAGCTCTCTTCAAAGGAGCAGTCTTTTAGGATTCCATTTCTAAATCGTTGGGTTTTTTTCCTCTCACTATGATTTCCAGGCTTTGCTTCAGGGAAAAATGTCTTGGTTACTACTGCAGTACATCAAATGGTGGTTACTCGGTATCTTTTAAGAAGTGCTCAGTTCTTTTCAGAACATTGACTCTACCTTCACACAGCACAGGGACAATATACATGTGGCACATCTATGTGACTCTTGACCTCCACTAGTATAGGCAAAGATACCAAAAGTAGCTTCCAGTGCACTCCTGGATTGCAGCAAACACCCAATCTTGCATATTTTTCCCCAAGAATCTCAGTCACAGTTCTTGTTACATACATCCTACCTGCTATGTAATCTTGCCACCCAGCAAGCTCCTGAGGCCCAGTGATGCTCTTGGTTGAAGAAACTCCTGGCCAACTTCCATCCAGGCCTGCAACTTTCTGATGAACACAATGGGTTATAAACAGCATGTTCACAGGAGGATAGCAGGTAGGCTTATCTAGAGAGGGAACCAGATACTGTTTAAAAAAAATTGCAATTTTTCCAATAACAAATCTAAAAGCAACTGGCACTGGATTTTCTGGAATGTTTTAATGCTTTTAATTGCCAGCTGTCTGAGGACTTTAGGCGAGCCTCATTCAGAACTTCAGGCTTTTGTGTCTTGAGGCCATCAGATGCAACAGATGCTGAAGAATGAACAGCAAACACATTTGAGGACATGAAATACCACAGAATGGGTACCTGGTCTGTAAGTTGTCCATCTCGCCTGTGATTTCTTTTGTGAGCATAGAGCAAGTTACTGTATCTCTGCCATGTTCAGAACAAGGGCTATACTGCATGAATTGTGGGGCAGTGTAGAAACGGGGAGAGATGAGTGTCCCCTGTGTTGCTACCTGGCTGCATGGCAGGGAGAGTTACCAAAACACGCTTTGAGGCATTGAGAGGACAACTGCTCTGGGGGATTAATTATTTTTCTGCTGGTGCATCAGTGCTTTTTGCCTGAAATGACTCTAAAAAAAAAAAAAAAATTCTTCATACTAATACAGGGTAGGAAGAGAAGGGATGCTGTGCTGAACCTGAAGTGAGCAAGTGTCAGAGCTTCCACCCTGCTCTTTCAAGTGTAGCACCAAGATACCCAGGTGAGCACTTATCAGGCTGTTTCAGCTGCGAGAGAAACGTGCAGCTTAGCTTGAATTGTATCTACTACCTGATCCCACCTGTTCAGATGTGGCATGACCTATTGGTGGTATGATTTGCACTGATCTTTGAACTAAGATATTTAAACTCCTGTTTAATATAAGGAAGAAGCATTTTTAACATAGCACACCTTGCTATGCCCATGTATCCCAGTCTGAGGTTGCTCCTAAATCCCAGCTGAACAGGATGTGTGCTGCTGAGGCCAGCAAAAAGGGAATCGTTGCAGACTGGTGTCAGCTCTTGCAGGCAAGTAGGAGGAAACAAGCCCAAGAGAGCACAGCAGTGCTCTCAGATACATCAGTTTGGGTGAGCATTGCAAAGGCTGTTTTTTCTACTTGAGTTTGGGTAGAGGCTTGAACACTTTGAGTTTCTTACCATAAAAAGGATTTAATTGTACTTAATAGAGAAGCATGCAGAAATATTCAGAGGCCTTCTGAAAAGCTAGTACAAACCTGTAGTGCAGCAGGGCATATGCATGGTCTGGACTGGGAATTGCATTGGAAAGAAAAAAATATCCCAGTTGATATTTTTACCTTCTTCCTCACTTGCAGCAGTGTTCAGTAGGTGTCGAATTCTGTAGTTGGATCTGAGTTTGACAGCAGTTCACAGGAAGTGGTTTGGTTGTGAATAGTGTACAAAACATGAGGTTATCCTGACCCAATGCACTTGGGCACACTTTCTTGCTTGACTTCAGTATTTTCCTGGGGTGTCAGGTGGGAGCTTGATTCTTGTTTTGAGAGAGAACTTTCTAAGAAAGTGTGATTGGTAGAGAAGTTAACTTGGCCTGAGATATTGCCTTTCTCTGTTACTCCTTCCAATTAGATAACTAAATTGATTAAAAAGATGTTTTTGAAACACTGGATTACTCAGTCTTTTGTAGTCCCTTTTACAAGAAGAACATGCTAAATAAAAAGGAGCCTAAGGTTTCCAGTAGAAAGATGGGCCTGTAATCTTTGTGTCTATGTGTGGGAAGTACTTGAAAATTGCCTCCTACAGACAGAGTAGTGAGTTGTTGGTAGAGGGAAGTTTCTTGAAAATTATGCTTTGCATAACTTTAAATTGCAGAAAACATCTACTTCCCTGTGAACTTCATTATTCAGGTACTATCTGAAACAAATGCCATGCTGACACCTCACAAATTGTTTGCTACTGATTCTTCTATTACTTTACAAATGTTCCAAAAGTTTTCATGCCAGCTTCTCCTGAAAGTACCTAAAGACAAGGGCAGGTTTCATTTCGTAGCATCATTGCTTTGGCAGGTAAGCAGAAAGTTGAGTGGGTTGATCACATGCTTCCCATCTGTCAGCTCATCACTGTTAATAGGTGCTTGAAGGAAAATTGCAGTTATTTCACACAGCACTGGATGCTGAAGGTTCATATGTCAAGAAAAAATGGACATGGAAAGAACAAAGTGTTTCTTAACAGACTTCTTTATCTAGAAAAGATATCCCTGTGCTGCCCTGTTGGGGTTAGTTATCTTTAGTGCAGATGTGATCTTGGCTTAATTTGGACTCGGTGACACTCACTGAGAAGGACATAGCACTCAGTCTGTTCCTTCTTACCCTGAGACACTGAAACAGTTTTGGATTTTTTCTGGCAGTATTGAAGTCCACCTGAAGGCTGGCAGAGTGTTACAGTAAACATGCTTTCCTGATTTCATAGAATCATAGAATGGCCAGGTTGGAAGGGACCCTAAAGATCATCTAGTTCCAACCTCCCCGCACTGAGCAGGGATGCCAATCACTAGACCAGGTCACCCAGGGCCACATCCAGCCTGGCCTTGAACACTGCCAGGGATGGGGCATCCACAACCTCTCTGGGCAACCTGTGCCAGTGCCTAACCACTCTCCGGGTAAAGAACTTCCTTCTAATCTCCAATCTAAATTTCCCCTCCTTCAGTTTATATCCATTCCCCCTTGTCCTATCACAGTCTGACCTCCTAAAAAGTCTCTCCCCTTCTGTCCTATAATCTCCCTTTAGGTACTGGAAAACTGCTATAAGATCCCCGCGAATCATGATTTCCTGCATGATTTCCTGCAACTGTAGCTCATTCCTGAGTGCCAGCTGTTGACACCTCTCTCAGCCACTGTGTATATTGCTATTTCTTATCCACAGGGTTGTGCTGTAAGGTAGAACAGTTCTACAGAAGCAGCTCCATATGTCATCTCCCGTGGATACAGGTTCCTCCAAATGCAGGTTGGACTATACAGCTCTACTGATTTTAATGACTGAACACACTTTCCTGGCTTTCCTTCTCTGAAAGCCATTCTAACAACCCAGTCAAATTGCCCCCATCAGTGGTTTCCTGGGCTGCAATTTATCCCAGATCATAAATAGAGAAAGCTGTGCTTAACCTGGATTAAAGGCATCCTGGAGTGTTTTAAACAGCACAGTACTTTCAGATTTTGGTACAGCATGTTACAGCATGATGGTAGCATGACTAAGTTATTAAAATGGACAGTTTGCTATTCGTAGTGCACACCTTGTCTGCCTATTGATTTCTAACAGCAGCCAGGGAAGGCTTTTTGTGTGATTCATCTCCTCTAAATTTAGCTGCTTAAATATTAGACATCTCCTCTGTACTAGTCATCTAGTGTAGTCTCAAAATTAGTCATCGGATATAAGCAGCTCAACAGTACAGTCTGACCTATGTCAAGATAGGTTTCTAGCAGAGATAGAGGGTTAAGTCACCTCTGGAGATAACTGCTCTTATGCACTGATTCTGACTTAATTTCATGATTTTTGACAGCAAGGTGAGGAAAGCTCTGTCCTTTGCTCTGTTTTCCAAAGGTATCTTTTCAGCTTCAGTTACCAATATCTTTGAATCGTGAAGAAATATCTTTGTGTCTGAAGCACCAAACTAGGTTTGCTGCTGTTATATTTTGATTACTTCCTCTTATTTTCTTACTTATTTTCTTCTGATTGTGAATTAGAATAATTTCAAAAGTTGGGTGAAAAAGAGAGATGTTCTATATTCTTTATTTAACACATTTTTTTTCCAGTAATCAATAGCATAACTAGAGCTATGGGTTTCAATGTTTTTCTCCTTAAAAGCAGATCAAACAGTATTGTGAAGCCATACATCTTCCCTGTCAAACATTTAATTTATTGTGCTGTTCATTTATAGCTTGAGACTGGAGAACTGTTGGTTGACAAAAGAGGATGGATGGCTTTTTTATTGAGTCCTTACACAACTGGTAGAAGATAGCAAATGGGGGAAGAAAACATGCAACACTCATTTCCAAACTTCTAATAAATTGTGGATGGCTCACAAGGGATTTATGCTAACTTAACTAACTATTGCATTGCATTTGTCTCACTCATTGTGGTTAAACTCAACATCAGAAAGCAGGTTAAGAATTAGCTTTCGTAGTGGTACACAACAGCTTATGTTCTAGATACACACAAATACACAGCATGATCCATTTCTAACTCAGTTACGACTGTTGCTTGATCCCTCTGAATTTAAAGCAGTATTAGCATTAGAACAGTTCTCGTTTGGTATTATTCATCCTATTATACTTCTTTTCAAGTTAATATTTTATGGTAGTAGGGAGGTGATTTTAGGAGCTGACTTCTCTGCCAGCTCTGTTGAGTTTGTGCCCAGGATGGTCGTGCTGTGGGCAGCACTTTGGAGCCCAGATGCTGCAGCCACCTCGAAAATTCCTGGTTATCAGGCAGTGGGCATCCCTCAGCCCTTGTTCCTGTCATGTCTCTTCCTCTGATCATTTTGAACTACATAAAAGTATTACCACTGTAGAAAAATAATTTCCTGGGTTTAATATTTTTCTGGGTTTTTTTTCAGTATCAAGCTGTAGGTTGCATCTCTAGCTTTGGGGGGGTCCATTGTGACTCTGCTTCTCTGTTTTTGCCTGATCATATCCACTCCAATCTTTCTCTATATCCATAATGGTGTTGCTTCTGTTTGCTAATCTTACCCATCTGTAAACATCGTGTTCCTGCTGAGCATCCCATAAGCATGGACACCAGTCTTGGCTGAGGTTTTCTGCAAGGTTATTTATGCTATCAGCATTCAGTGCCTATTCTGCCATGATTCCTGGGGGGAAAAATGGACCATTATTACTGAATTAGGAAAGGATTATTCTTAGCTAGGGGTGGAGTAGGAGGTAATAATTTATTATACCAAATTTCTGCTCCTTTAGATGAAAAAGTAATTTGAAAAAAATAAAAAAAAAAAATCCAGGAGAATATTATTTCTCAACTGGGAATGCTTTGTCACTGTGATTCTTTCCCCTTAAGGGAAGTTCTGCCATAACACTTAAAATATGTTATGTTTTTAATTATCTCTTGACCACAAATTGTCAGTGGGTATAAGCCATGCAATCTGAACTTCCAACCACTTTTTATCTAGTAGCAAGCAGGAGCATTGTATCCTCTCTTTCAATCACTAGAGGGGGATGAATCCTATTTAGCCATAGCAATTGAAAGGATTTTGATTGGTTTCAAGCTTAGACATCCTGTTAATTGGTTAGAATAAAGATCTGTGTTCTACAAGTCTCTAACATTCTGAGTTCCTTGTGTTTTACTTTTTCAATTAATGTTTTATTTAGGTGCGTTAGTTTAAGCTAATGTTACAGTTTACATACATGTAAACAGTGTGTAAACAGCTGAATAACTGCTAGCAGAGGGTTGCAGAAACCATTATGCTAATATAAATGTTTCTACTAAATAGAAGATGAATTAATACATTATGTAATAATTCTCTTCAGAATTTTAAACAGTGTTTGTGTGTGTGTGTGTATATATATAATATATATACACACACACACACACGAAGCAAATGCAAGGAAAGTGATATCTGAGCTTTTTGAAATGAAGTAAAGTTTTTGCTTGGCCACATCTTAATAAGCAGAAATAGGCTAAGCCACATTTCTTTTATCTCCACAAAATAAATGGCATTTAAATCAATAAACCCAATAGTAAAGAGTAAGCAGTTTAAAGTATTTAGCTGCAAATGTCAAATATAGTAAGTGTTTAGAAATACATTGACAAAACTGGGATTGGTATATTTGTTTATTTTTAGGCAAAACATACCTGTGTATTAATCAATACTGACCATGAAAATAACATGCAGAATGAACATGTCATTGATTTTTGCAGTGAAGAATGCTTTTATTTCATAAGCTCACTGTCCAGCAATCAGCCTTGTAAAGCCTTACAGAAGGGCTCGTAAATGGGACAGCACAAGTCAAAATAATTACTTTTGCCACTATTATATTAAGAAAAGTTCCTGTGTAGAACAGATAGAAGAAAGCAGAAGGAATGGGTGGATGAGATGCTGTAACAGAACTGTTCCAGACTTGCCTTCTACCTGCACATCCTGCCTTACAGGAATAGCACTGCCTAGACTTTGCTATTTGAAAGCTTTTAAATACCTTATTTTAAAAACCTTATACACAAAGGAAGAGGGCTATGCAACTTTGAAGAAGTAACATTTTAAAATACCTGCCCATATCCATCCCTATGTGGAACACTTGCGTCACCTTGTCATAAGAAGCTGTTTTATGGAATCCATTAGTGTTTTCTGGCACAGATTTTCTGTCTTCCAAGTTTTATATTTACATATAAATACATTTGTAGTTACAAATCTCCAATCTTTCAGCCAGAGATAACCTTTGAGCTTATGGAGATGGTCTCAGAAAATATTTTCACCCTCATTCTCCACAGTCAGAAAAACTTACCAAGCTAGTCCCTTCTACATAGCTTTCTCAACAAAACAGCTTATGAAGCTTTTCTCACCCAATGGTAATTCTTATCCAAACTAGCAGCTTTTCAGTTTGGGTGAAAAAAAGATTGAGGTGTGGAGTCAAACTACCCTATTCTGGGGCTGAGCTTGTCAGTTTTGCTGCAGTGTTAGCTGAATTTGTCTACAAGGATTTCATTAACGTAGCCTGAGGGAAAGCCTGGCAGCACTGGGGCAGAGCAGAACAGTGTGTCAGCAGAAGTAAGTCCCCATTCCTGCATGTCAACAGCTCTTGTACTCCTCCATGATGGGCCAAATAGTTTGACTGTAAATTATGACCTATCTTGAGCAGGTGCAGAAACAAAGTTACAGCCTTTGGTCTTCACTAGACCAGATCCATTTGGCTCACCCATAAGGCTATTAGCAGCATTTATCACAGAGTGTTAAAGAGCATTCCTGGTAACCAGTGTATTCCTCCAATATAGTTCAGTAGTTAAGAAGTCTCTAAAGGGGCATGGTGGTCTGTGGACCGTATTTGTGCACTCTGTCATTGATAGGCATCATACAAGCTTAAGCTTTAAAGGAGTGAGTCATTGCAACACCCATAGATACCCTGGACCTATCATCACATTCTCAGAGGCCTGTACTGTTCCACATTGTTGAACATCTTCATGAGGATTTTTTTTTAAAATACACCTCAGTCACTTCATACAAGTGTATTTGCAATTTTTTTCCCATTCTTTTTCAAGATCTGTGTTGAGATAAAAAAAATGTGGTTGAGAAGAGATCCATTAGAATTAAACTGCAATTGTTGTAAACTACTGTCAAACTACTTTCCCTTTTCTATTCCTTTTATTTTCTTAGTAAATAATGGACTTGTTCAGTAAGTGAAATAGTCTGCTTCAGTAGCCCGTCATGTATTTTATTTTTGCTAAACTTTTGGTTGTGCTTTTCATATCATACCACTTAAAAAAAATCTATTCTGTCGAATTGTTTTTCATTTAAACTTATTGCAAATTATTCGAAAGGTTTTGTTTGTCCCAAGAGCTTCTTGGATTCAATGCAATAGATACCACTGAGTCCTTGATGGCATAGGGAGATAAAACAGGATGGCTAGATATTCAACATTAGTTCCTGAAATCCCTGGTATATCCTTCCCCACTTTGCCTCCCTGTTCCCCCATAACCTTTTACACAGGGTTTACATGCATTCTCATAATTTTTTCACAAGGTAATGTAAAACCACTTCTGCACTCTTTTAAATGTCAGAGATGTACACCAGGGAAAGGTTTTGTTTTAAAATAACCTCAGCAGCATTGAAGCAACTGATGTTTTATTATGTTGCCTGATGAACTTGCCCTAGAGCAAATCATGCAGGAAGACGAATATGTTTTGAAGGCCTTTGAGAACAATGATTATTCTTGAAATGTATCCTATCAGTGGAAACACGCCTAAAAAAGTTTGATTATTTACACCAAGAAAACTTATAAAGTGTTCATTATCTTTTAGCAAAGTTTCATTGTTTGTCTTATGTGTGAGCCAAAAATCCTGCCTTTGTGTTGCCACCTCCATGTGCAGGTGACGAAGCAAGTCTGTGTCCATGCATTATGTAACTGTTCCCACCATTTAAATTTTAGTGCATCATTGTAATGGAGTCTCAAGCACAGCAATCAAAATAATGCCTCTTCAAGGCATTTTATAGCTGAGCCTTAATGACATGAAACAATGTTTCTTTTTCATTATTAATATCTTACTTTCCTACCAAATATCCACTATGATCTTCTTCCATAAGTCAGCATATTTTTTCCTCTGCAAGCAATAAAAAACGCTAAGAAAATAATAGTTTCTGAAAGGCAAATGAATACTAGAGTTGGCTACATGTGTTTTAAGCTTGATTGAAATTTTAAAGCTTAGTTGAATAAATGTAGAGTGCATGTAGAACATTCATTTTTTGTAAAGTGATCTTAAAAGTTTAAAAGGATGAGATGAGTTGTACTTTTTTTTCCTTTGCTGTGTTTTTGGTGCTTCTTCACATAGGGATGTGTTTGCCTCTTGGGAAGTTGGCAGTGTAAGTGGCTGACAAACTAGCTAATAAATCTGAGGTTAATAGGGCTGTAGACAGCAAAGTACATAGGCGTAGGAAGGATCACCAGCCACGGAATGCTGCACATCTAGAAGCTGTCAATACAGAGTATGAAAAATGCGAAGGACAGAGCAAAAGTAGCAGAAGTTCCAGCTCATTTTTCTGCTTGCTGAAGCAATCTCTCACATCAGCATATCCTGGTCCTGTGGGGAAGACATGTATTTAGGGCTTGATCTTGCTTCTGCTCATGGCAGAACAAAGTCTCCTTTTTTACCCTAAGTGGACAGGATCAGGTCACTAATAACTGTCTCCTCCAAAATAAAACCAAAAAAAAGTAACAATACTTCAGGTTTACTGAAATGGCATGTCTGTGTAAAAAGCAGTGCTCTCTACTTCTTGTGTAAAAAAAATTAGTTTGAATTGATTTAGAGGTACTTAGAGATGGGTATTAGAGCTTTAAAGCGGATTATTTTTGTTCTCTTAATTAGTGGACCAAATGTCTGGTACAGCTTCTGTACACTCATGGTATTGAGGACAATTTCCATCCCCAATTTTCTTCCCTAGGGGAAGTAAAAAAATCTTTTGAGGAAATTTTCTGTGCAGTACATTTAAATCCGTTGAAGTAGCTTGTAGCTAGAAATTTGAGTAAGGCAGCATGGTGCTCTTGAATTCAACAGAGCCATGCTGATGTTGCCTGCAATTGTCATCGAGTGAGGCAGTGAAATTCTCTTAATGCATAAACGCAAGTCTGAAATAGGAAAGGGTGAAAAGAGATTACTGCTCCACTAGAATTGTTCAAAGAAATAACAGTTGCTAAAAAGTTGCATCCTCAATATCTTCTCTTGTTTGCCTAAAGCCACCATAGAAACAGCTGATGAGAGACTTAAAGGTGTGCTTGGGGAATCCTCCTTGCTCTAGGAAGACTGTGCGGCTTCTCTGCTGCTTTTTTTGAAGGCACGATGCCCTGAAGGCTCCATTCTCCCCTCTTCCTTCTCTGTGGGACTTCTCAGATGCTTTTCGATCATGGCAAAACCTTGTCAAGGGGTCATCATTTCCAAGGGAGTCAGGATGCCACACTCCAGCTGGTCTGGATACCTGCCTGCCTCTGGGCTTTTCACAGTTGCTGTGGACACAGTCCCATCTCATGGCCTTGCCCTTATTGAAGAGCAGCAGCCGTTTCTGCAGGCAGCTGCTTGCAGCTGGGGAACAATTTCTATGTGGCATGGAGAAGCAGGCAGTGGGTATTGAGGTTGCCAAAAGGTAAGTTGAGGAAGCAGCCCCTCTTTGGAGGAGGAGTTGGATGGGAGCTGCACCTGGGTGGTTCACATGGGTGGCTCACTGCCACGGCCATACCATGACCTTCTGTGTGTTTGTGGTGCAAGATTGAATACCTCCAGTCAGTATTTGTTGGGGATTTTTTTAATAAGTTTGAAGATAAAGTACTGGTTTTGATGGGGATGAGAAGTAGTCTGCTTAAAGGGGGAAGAGAGAAGACAAAGCTATTAACCACATAGGGCCACATGTTCATATACAAAAGTTTTTGCCACTTGGAAGGGTGATCTGAAAGGAGACACTCATGGAAAGTGTCATGAAAGCACAGGGATCAGCCTGCCTATAAACTAAGTATGCGGTTAAGTGCCAGGCAGGGAGAACTGGTATCTGACATAATGTTACCTGCAACAAGACTTTCACCTGAAACTGAGGTTCCCTGATGTAACTTGCATTGTAGTGTAAAAGAGGTTTCTACTTTATATGTACATTGCTCAAAACAAGACGGAGTCAGGATGTTAGGGTATTCCTCGGGCAATTTGGTGGGCAAGGTGTGATTTGCAATAACAGAGGTGCTTGTGCTTCTGAAAATCAAATTCTGTGACAGGATTAAGATTTGCCCACACCACAAATCTGACTTTTTCTGGCACCTGAGACTTTTTCTTGTACCTAGACTCTTTGCTAAGTCTTCTTACAACAATAGTGCCCATCATTGTTGATTCAGAAGAGTACACCTGCACACACACATGTGCTCTGGTTGACACAAGACCTGCACTTGATTTAGTGTGATATGAAACTGCATACTGTGGCTTCATTGGTATTCTGTTGTATTTTGGTTGGATTGGTTTGTTTGTTTGTTCTTTTTTTTTTTTACTTGAACATTAAGTGTTTTGGCAACACAGATATTGGATATGCAAATAGTACAACTTCTGAGGTTTCATAATATTAGTATAAGAAATATATAGTTTAAGGGGAAAGTGGTGATTGCCAGGCCATGGAGTGTTTAACAGCAAAGAGAAGCTACTATAGTTGGCTGTTTTTGTTCTTAAACTTCTTGAGTAAGCATCAAACAAGGACCAGTATAAGCGAAGGAATGCTGTATTAGTAAAGCTCTGCTGTGATACAGCATGCTTCCTTAGGCTTTTGAAAACAACAACAAAAAATACATTAAACCTTTACAAAGACCTTTTTGTTGTTAGTAATATATTGACAAATGTATATCTCATTTATTTTAAAATTATGCTATTTTATTTCATACTCAGCTTCTGCAGTGAAGTTACATCTCTTTTGCCTGTGACCCCACAATCAGTTGCTGGAGAAATAAATGTGATGCCACAGATTCGATCCAGGACTTCAGTGTAGGATCCAAGTGCAAGGAGGAAGGTAAGTAGCTTTCTAAAACAGAAACAGCTATAGAAAGATCTGTTTGTTTTTATCAGCTCTGTTTATACAGATAGTTCCCGTATCAAAATCTCCACTTAACTGAAGTATATATGTTTAAGATCTGCAATGATTTTGTGCTCCTGGGATTTATCCAGTTTCCACGGCAATCAGCTGAAAGGTTCCTGTTAGTTTCAATGGACTTAGCTGTTTACCTCTCACTCAGTCTTTGCTGTCTCTGTGTTGGATATGCAGTTCAGGCTAGTTGCCTATGTGGAGAAGCAGGCAGCTCTGACCAGGGCAGGGGGTTAAGTCTGGTATGCTGAATTGTGCTTGGAGGTGCCATTGACCACGGCAGGAATTTCAGAAACCAGCTGAGATCAACCTATAGATGGGTAAATTCAGATGAGATGAATACTGTCTTGACTAAATGAGAAATGTGGAAGCCATTCTCTCTGACCTATAGGAAAAAATCCACTAATAAGCAGTAGTCAGTCCATCAGCCAGCAGATGGTTGTATGTTTACTGAAAGTGGGTTTGATGCTTAAAGGGGAGATGGGTAATTAAGACTTCATCTTCCAAAATATTAAATATTGATTTGTAGACATTTAGCGGTAGGCATAAAGCTCTCATGAGAACTGGCAGCAACTGTCTAAAAGATTATAAAAGATTTTACTTCTCCATGTAGAATTTAGCATTTTTTTAAAATTGTTATTTCAAATTTATGAAACGAGAGTAAAATAAACCAGGAGGTAACTTCTAGCCCTCAGAGTGTGTGTCAGTTCTGCTCCAGGTGGCCATTCAGAGTCAAACTGATATATGATTTTTTTCTAAGGTTTGTATTGGCTTTTGGTTTATTGAAGTGTCAGGAGGTTTATAAGCTCTTCAACTCCAATTTCGATTATTTTATCCAACTACTGTCGCTTCTTATCAGTATTAAAGGCAGAAATCAAAGCATGGGACCCAGGGGAAGTAGCTTTCCAAATGTACACCACCACTCTTTTTTTGTCACTGTTCTGAGCTATGCACCTCTGCTCCTGACAGCAAACCCACAATGAGATAAAGAGGCGAGTTTCATACTCCATTAATTCATTTGTGAATTAAACAAAGGCATTTTTAACTAGAGTGCATTTCTTTCCACCTGCCTAGTCCTTTCTTTACAACTTGTGAAAATTGCTGGAGTACAGCAGTCTTCCCAGAGGGTAGCTTTGCTCTAACAGCCCCTTTGCCTCTTCAGCCTTTCCCTAGTGGTGTATTGGGAATCTGCTTGATTTCAAACAGGTGAAAAAAAGTATTTCAGCTTAGCTGCATCTTGCAGATGCTTATCCCCAAGAGGAAGTAACCCGGATTTATTAACTGGATTTGAAAACTTATCCCCAAGCATGGTGCTTGTTGGTCTCAGTAAAGTTAACCAGATGTTCAGCTACTGGAATACTGCTTGGCACAGGCAGCAGGACACTTCTTCTGTATCAAAAATACATGTGTGAAGTGGTTTGAAAAACCCTGCCCCTGCCTCTGCAGAAAGAAAACACCTCAAACTGAAGGGAAAGGAAGAGTTAATTCTCACTAGTCAGTGTCCGAGTCGATGTGGTAAAGTTTTAGAGATGGGATCTTTCCTTATTGCAGCTCAGCAACAAAAATGGCAATGTCTCTGCTGAGTAAAACTATTTTTAACTATATGCTCATGGCTTCATGGTCCAATCTGTGGAATAATAGTCAGTCTTGTAAATCAAAGGCTTTATTGATGGTAAAGCATTTATGGAGAAACTTTTCTTTCTCTCTCTTTTTTTTATTTTTTATTCTTCCATCAGGAACTGACATGACTGTTCACAGTCCCTTTTATTTGGGTTAACAAGTGTATTGAATTTAAGTGTTGACATTTTCTGTGCTTTCTTTGCAATGGTTTCAGGTTTAGTTTCAAGTTGATGAAATCCATTTCAGAATGTTCCCCATTTTAAGCAGACTCACTTTAAATAAGTGTAAGCAACATATGTTCTTTTTACCACTGAATCAGCTTATTAGGTTTTAAAAGTGCATTTCCACTGTACTATCAACAACAGTAAAGGGAAAAAAGGGAGGAGCAGTGACAGAAAATCTATTTGACACAGTAAATGGTTTGTATATATAGGTGTATGGGTTTATATGGGTAAAAAAATGGTGATGGCACTGATGAGAACAGACACGTTTTAGCATTATAGTGACAAATCATGAAAGATGACACACTTTAAAGAACATGATGTTTAGTAGAGACTTGATTATTTCCTACCTTCTCCAAATGGAAAATTGACGGAGACAAGAGTATCGAGCAAGTTAGGGTTCAAATTGAAACACTAAGTCATGCTACATGGTAAGTGAAAAATAATTAGGAAAAAAGTCACCAATTTTAGAGAAGGGAAAAGAGAGAGGCAGACAATTAGAAGTCAATACTTAAATCTTACTTTAAGCACTGCAAATGCAAAAAGCATTTTATATCAAAGATGTTGCAGTGGCATGAGCAGGAGAAGAAGATTTTAGGGTGAAGCAGGCAAGTCTGTACATTTGCACATTTCTAAGTGAGCTTATGTACAAGGTATTTTTGGGTCCTTGGGGTTTTATTACATTCTTTACTTTCTTTGACCATTTCAACTGGGTTACAGACCCAGGAGGGACACACATTGTATGATATTTTCATTTTGACATTTTTATTGTTAAATGTTGCACACAGAGTTAATTTTTTTTTGTGCACAAGTTTAGATACTTGAATCCTGATGTCCTTTTATTCATCCTGTCATCTGTCATTGTTGTAACTGACTTCTGTGGCAGTGTTGACAGAATTTATCTAAGAGTTTGCTGGATGGCACATTTTATAAAATCAAATATGAATAAAAGGGTCCATCATCTGGGGGATATGGAATTGGAAGTCAATGGGTGTTGATGGTGCTTAGTTTCACAAAGAGCTATTCAAGAACTCACACAATTCCCTCTTACAGATTTATCTCCCTTTATATATGACCATGTTCATATTCCCTTCAGGTTGGGGAGCAAAATGTTGCTTTCTCTTTTTTTTCTTTTCTAAGACCTGCCAGATAATCAAATATGTACCTGCATTTCTTCCTGACATTTCAGAAATACTAAATATTGTATTCTGGTGATAATGCTTGTTGAAGAAGGAAGGAGATGGCCCATTTAATAATGTATACTTCATTTACAGTTTGGAGCATCAGCCAACTACTTGTGATGATACTTCTTCCAGTCATAATACTGATATATGCAGAGTTCTAACTACATTTTTAAATAGAAAAACAACTGAATGATACATTCAAAATAATTCATGGAGAGGAAATAGATGTATTTCAGCATGGGAGAATATTTATGCATTATTTAACAGCAATAATGTTTGAATTCATACATTATGCAAATGCCATTATAATCAGGAAAATGAAAGAACTTGGACTGCTGCAACATCTTTAAATCTACCATTAGGTACTTATTTGTGCATATCATTTAATACTGCACAATGTTACAGTATGTCACTTGAAGAGAGAAGTTATCAGAGACTAACAGGTTATAAAAAAGTAAAGCTGATGAATCCTGATTGCTACCTTGATGCTAATGTCTATAAATTTATCAGCAAACAAGTGTAAAGGCTTTAATGGTGATTTACATAAACTCTTCTGGAAATAAGTTACTGGAGCTTTACACACAGTTCACATTCTGTGTTGTGATCCTTATCCATACCCACACAACAGACCAGCACACTGCATGGGCTGGCACTGCCAAATTGTGTTTTCTTAATATAGTAGCAGCTATGTTCTGAAACTATCAAACCCAGCAGGCTTGGCCATATAAAACCAAAGTTGCTTCTGTCTCCTCTTATTTTCAACACAAAATATATTTAAAAAAAAAAAAAAAGCCTGCAATTTGGTGAAGAGCATTAATAGACCTTCCCCTTCCCTCTTAGTAGTTTGGTCTGTTATATCTTTGCTTAACTAAATTGATAAGCCCACATATATGTGTGTGTGCCTTTCATTGCAGGTTTGTTGTGCCACATTTCCCTCATAATATCTGTGAGTTTTCAGCCAGTATATGTATGTGTACTTGTAGCCTGTGGGAACAGGAGCAAAAAATCACCAGGCAAACACCCCAGGCAGGCTCTGTCCTAGCCACCTTCAGCCTGGAAGCCAGACCAGGGCAGCTGTGTTTGAAGGTGCTACTCTGGAGCCACTAGATGCAGGGGTTATGGGCAGGTGTCCAGAGATGTGCCAAAGTGGCATTTGCAGAGCTGGCCCCTGGCTGTCAAGCCCATGAAAAGAGCAGGTTTCTGCCCCAGTGTTGGGTGCCTCCTGGTTTCTCCCTGCCACTTCTGCTTTTGTTTTCTTAGTCTTTCTGTTTTCATCAGTGTGTTTTGGGGTTTTTTTCTCCCTGTTTTAAATAGCTCCTCTATTTCATTCTTTTACTCCAGCCAGGCAGGCTTTCTGCCAACCACATGATCCTTACAACCTTTTCTCTTCAATACTTCACACATTAATGAATTTCTCCTTCAAACAGTGTATGAAGTCATCTGTAGCATGTAGTACTCCCATGTTATGAAACAGAAACACAGATAACCAGACCTATGTCCTCAAAAGTGTCTGGCATATTATCTCCTATTCTGAGCCTAAGAACTTGAGGGTTCAGCTGTGGTCAGTTCAGTCTTTGGAGCACCAATCTTGTGTTAGACCCACAGGACTGTGGGTCCTTTTCCACTGGCATCAGTCTTCAGTGCACAGGACACACCAGCACTCAATCTGCCCTTGCCACCCCTGAGGGGTGTGAAGTCTGTGCTTTCAGTTCACCCATTTGCCTCTCTGAGACGAAACCCAAGGCATTCACTTGCTTCTCACCTGCACAACAACCCTGGAGCTGTGTTTGTATGGACTTGCTCTGGCTGGTCTCTGAAATATCAAGGTCTCTTATGTCTGTGTGCACATATGAAATGTAAAAATGCAGAGGATACAGGAAGAACAGAGTAGACAGGTCTCCCTTATCTCATGGAAGGTGCTGGAGCTTTTGATTCTGGTGATAGTGATTAAAAAAAACCCAAACCAAACTCTGCATTTTTTTTTTCTGCTCTACTCTTCTTTACTCTTACAGGAATGAGAACATGAGATGTAGCAGTGCTGATTATCTTGTGCTTTTCAGTCTCCCACCCTTGACAAATATATCCTGGAGGGAATGATTTTTTTCCTACCAAATTTTAGGTATGCTTAATGTATTGACAGGAAAGATGAAAGACAAAGGAACTTCCTAGTTGGTGATGAGCACTACCAGGCCCTTTTTTGTCTGACTGATTTTTAGGCTGAGAAGAAAAGCCCTCAGTAGTCACAAGAGTGCATAGTGATGAAAGAAGAGCTAGATTTTCCATTGTATTCTATAAATGAATAAAATTTCCTCCAAACTGGTCATATTGCAAAACTCTTCATTTATAATAACTAATGTTGTACAGAGAAAGCAACCCATTTTCTTAACCCATTCAATAAAGCTGGCCCATCACTTGTCAAGGAGTGATTTACAGAAATGGACAGCAGAGGGAAACTTACACTCTGATTTCCATGTGTATTTGTTGTATGGCAAGTAAAAAAGAATTGGCATGTAGATGCCATCAATCCAGCATGTCTCATAAACCCTGTATTCCCATAACAGCTCAGGAATTCAGAACAGATCTTTTTGCAACTGGGTGGCATTTCAACATTTTGGGTACTCACCAATTTGAATCCAGTCCACAGCCTGGACTTTTTACTGTGTTAGAGTCTTCCAGAAATTATTACTTGTTATGGCAGAGTACATGCCATACTGTTTGTTCCTCCATCATAAAGATTGTGCCAGGGCTTCTGCTATAAAAACTCTGTTGCTAACAAGAAAACACAATTCAAGCAATATATTGTGCTCCTGGCTAAGAACTGGCATACAAGAATTCTTTCTGGAAATTTTTATTTGCAGCAAATGATACTAATTTTGCAGAGTGCAAAATAATGCATGAACTCCCTTTTGTTGAATATTAACTAATTTTTATGGCATTGCAGCAATCAGTTGTTGCAAAGATGTTTGGGAAAAGAATGAGGGATAGTAGGATGCAGCAGGCACCAAGGCACAATAACAACACGTGCCCACTACAGTGTCAACTGGATCTCACCAGCCAATGGCAAAGTGGAGACAGGGCTGTAGAAACTGGAGACAGTATGTCACACAATAGTAAATCGATAGGAACTTGGAGTGGCTATAGTAATGTCTTTAATGCAGACCTCCCTGTTCTACATAGCTTTGACAGTGACAGCTGAGTGCTGGCTATGCAAGAAGAAAGTGGAAGGTGGTTGGTTGTCACTGCAATCATTTTATGGCATTGTTGGTCTGGGGGTAGTGGTGTTTGCGCGTAGGTGAATTTAGGTTTAAGTTAGTCTCAGGCAGATTTTCATATCCACAGTACCTGACCACAGTGAGAAAGCCTAGCCTTAGCTAAGACAAGATGTTCACATCACTTGAACATTTTGTCGTGGCTGTTGTGCTCCTGGTCAAGCAGATGGTACAGCATTTGCGTGTCTGTGTTTTCCCTCTGATTACAGCTCCTGAGATGAAATTTCAGGACGTGCCAAATCCAGCGAGGCCTCTGAATGATTAACAAGGATGCCATCCCCACCACTAAGTAGTGCAAGAACTGCAGCAATCACTCAGCAGAGGTGCTTGGAGAGACCAGGAGAGTCAAAGGTATGGTTAACCCTGAAGCTATTACACTGTAGAAATGATCTCTTCTCCTAATGCAACCCTGTTGCTTTGGCAGCGTGGGGAAACTTCAGCTAGAGGAAGCACCTGCTTGGCTAATAGAATACAGCCCACAGCCCCCTTCTGCAAAGCCAGGAGAAACTAAGATCAGAGCTTTAGATTTCTATAGACTTAGGAGGCTGTCTTCTAAATGATGACCATAACTTCTACACAACTAAAAAATGATAAAGTAACTTCTGTGACATTTCACTTCATGGTTTGGTAAAGTGCCTGCATGTCGAAAAGCATTCATGGGTTATCTCCTTTTCTCAGCTCTTCTTTGGAGTAGGACTTTTACTGCTCTTACTCCTAACAGTTTCTGATTACACTGAAGACATGCTCTGAAATTCACTGAAGCCAACAGAAAAATTCACCCAGAGCTCAAACTCCAAATTTCTGTGGTTTTCCCCATTCAAGATCATTCACTGTCTGTTCCCAGTGTGCCAGGACAGGTCCAGAATACTTGCTTTTTGAAACAGAAAAATTAACTCCAACATGAAACTTGGCACTGACTTCAAAAGGATTGCTGCAGTCAGCTATGTTCTGGCAATCCTTGCTTACAGCACAGTTTTAACATATGTTAAATTTTATGGTGATAGTTTGCATGTTCTTACACTAAATAAATATGTACACTTATGTACACTGTGATGTAACAGAAATGTACATCTCATGACCATCTGACATTGTTTCTCCTAGGAATGGATGTATCTCTTCTGCATCATGGGAAAAATGCTATTTCAACCTAGCAGAATATTTTAATTTCAGATAATCA
The DNA here is from genome assembly GCA_013396975.1 of Bucco capensis. Taxonomy (NCBI): domain Eukaryota; kingdom Metazoa; phylum Chordata; class Aves; order Piciformes; family Bucconidae; genus Bucco; species Bucco capensis. Next base: position 381,596 of record VWZO01017254.1, read on the forward strand.
AAATGGTGTATCTTTAACATAAGGTTGTCTGCAGTTTTGTGGTATGGCTTTCATAAGTTTGCTAATTCCTTTGGGTTTTAATTAGAAACACTTCAGCTACATTTCCTTGAAACACACAAACACTGAAGCTCCCACAAATTATATTATTAAGATGGCTTCTTAATTGATTTTTCTTTAGGAACAATTTCTCTTCCAGTTTATTGTGGCAAACACTGGCATTTGCCACTTCTTCCAGTAACTGAAGCTTTCTGCTTTAATAAATGCACATATTAGATGCTATTCTCTTTCTCTGCTTGATAGGTGTATAGTGTCAGGCAGAAAAAGGTCACAATGATGTTAAATTCGCTGCTAAGCAAAGGATCAGAGTGTAAATGAAATCTTGAAAGCTGGGAAATGAGAATGTGCAAGTGTAAATAATGTATTAATTATTGACAGCTAGGGGACCAAAGAGTCCTATTTAGTAACGACATCTTCATTGTCACACTGCCTGGCACTATCTCAGGTATTTTTATTTTAATAACAGATTTTTCCCCCAAGATAGTAACTATTTCAATTTACCAGTGTAACTTTATTGATATTTTTCATTTTTCTTGGCTTTTCTTTACCTTACTGCAGCCTAGGTGCTTGTTTCAGGTGGGGATGGGGGAGAAGCGAATCCTCTTATTTTATTGTGGCAAGTGGTATTATTACAGAACAAAATAGATTTTTTTTATAATAAAAGAGCACAATACTGAGGTACAAAAGGAGATTCCACCTCATCTGTTATTTATGGAAGTTAAGAAACAGTTTCAGAAAAGATGTATGATAGCTAAGGGATCAGTTTTGCCAACAGACCTTCCCAGCAGTGACTAGTGCTTAATATATGCCAGAAACAGAATTGATTTCACCATGACTTTCCTGAGTGACGTCCTAGTTAGGTTCAGGAAAGGTGTTTCTGACATAGAAGGTTTTTAATATTCGGTACTTTCCTAGCATTGCACTAAGTCTAGGAATAGTAAATTCTTTAATATTAAAATTATTTTTAGTACAAATTAGTGCAGGAAAAATTCCTGTCATCTTAAAAAGGTCTTAGTATAATAGCTATTTGCATAAGGCTGCTCAATGTAAATAGCTAGGAGCTTTCAAATACCAAGATTCACAAATAAAAAAAATCAACCAACCGAAACAAACAAACCCCACCAAAGATACCTCCTCATCCTTATTTGCCAAATGAGCTAAGAGCTTTTCTGAGAGCTCCTGAGATTTTAACCTGTGGAGTAGATCTAGTTTCTTGCTTCCCAAGCTCTCCAGCCTGCTCCTCACTGAGACACATGTAACCCCCAGGCAAGCGACTACTCTGCCATTCTGTGCCACATCCAGTCCCCCGTTGGTCCCTGCTTCCTGTTTTAATCGCCGTGTCGGTTTTTCCCGTAAATAGTAGATTGTGTCCCTTCTGTAGGTGGAAAGCGCATCAGTTTGGGGAAGCCTGTGAGACTCTGGCAGGGTCTGAGGGAAAGCAGTGGCCATTTGTAACCTGGCTGCCAGCTCACCCTGTAGTGTTCCCAGAGGCAGAAAGTGCTGCTGAGAGCTGGAGGGCTAAAGAAAAAGAAAAGGCAACTATATTGGATGCTCTCCAGCCCGTTGATAATTGTCTTTGCCCTTAGTAAGGAGAGCTGGGTGGCAGCTTTCAGTCAAATTCTGTTTCCCCTAAAAAAATCCAGGTTCTGGTCTGTGGAATTGCTTAGCAAATTTCTGTCATCTTTAGTGGATTGAAAGGGCTGATAAATCCTGGTGTGTGGGGAGCTGGAAGAAGTGAAAATATTTCATTTCACTCTTTTCAAAACATGGTTTTAATTGGCTGTGTCAGAAAGCTCTTCCATCTGAAGAAGTATGATTTCTTTGATTAACCAATATTGATGTTTTTCCATAGGTTAAAGTGAATGCAACATTTCACCTGCACCTAGTTTTCCACTTGCCAGTGAAGAAAGCCTCACTGTATTTTTGGGTAGCAGTGTGCTATTGATTCTCTAAGCACAGGTGCCTGGGTGGGCAGTGGCCAGCTTGGCCAGGGTGTGCCTTGGTGCTGCTGCTCCTCAGGCTGGTGCTTCTGCTGGGGACTCGGCCTGCCATGAGCTCTGCGGGAAAAGAGCAGGGTCCTGTTACAGGGATGTTCCCAGCTGCACCACCCACTTCCAAGGTGTTATTTACAGGTGCTAATACCAAAAGGGGAAAATGGGACTCGCTTTTGGAGTCTGTTGTTATTTACAGAACATATGTCTCAAACATTAAAAAAATGCCATATGTGATGCTGAATATCGAGCCTTCTTCCTCTGCCCGAGAATAGAACTTCACCAAAATGAAATTTCCTGCTCATTTGAGTCAGTCTCCATGGCAACAGTACTGTACACCTGTGATGTACAGGCATAAGACGTTACAACCTCTGAACTAGGCAGAATGAGCTGGGCCCCATCCCCCTATCAGAGGGAGAAGTACTTTTCCCACGTATCCATGGCATGTATTTCTATATGTGTGGTCTGTACATGCAATGATTTTATTCCAAATTACCCTGCTTACATTTGGTAAATAAAATACAAATATGCTACTTACATGAAGTTATATACTTGCAGGAATTCAATATATTCTTGTCCTGAGGGAAGACTTTATAATGCAAATGTTACACGAAAATAAAAGCTTGTGCTTACTTTTGCTTCTGTAAGAATTTCCTAACTCCAAAAATTCATAAAATGCTTCACTGTTACAAATCTGTCAACCTGTTAACAGTACCTCATTAAAACAAAGGAAAAAAAAAAAGCAATGGCATGCTGACATATTTAAATATTGGTTTAGTAGTAAACTGGAAATAATTATGCACCTTTGGCTGTCCAATATTGCAAATAGGCGATTGCTGTTCACTGCATAACTTCTAGTGAAATTGAAATTACAAAAAAGAAACAAATGGTTGCATTTTAAAGAAACTTGAAATTATTTCCCCAGGTTATTCATAAGGTAGATCATTACAGAGAAACATTTACTTATGTGAAGAAAAAATAGCTTACTAATGGAATGAAAATTGTATTTTAAGCTTCCTACATTTATTAGCTTATTTGAGAAGAGGCAAACTTCAAAGAAGGATTTTGCTTGAAATATATGCAATATAAAAATCTACATAATGATAGGTATTGCTCTCAGATACAGTATATATGACTAAACATAGATGAAATGTCTGCTTCTGTCTGCTGACATTTGTGCATTCTTGTCTTTGCTTTCAGATCTGCCCTCTCTTCCCCTCTTCACTCAGGATTTCCCATTACTGAATGCAGGGCAAGCTACAAGCAAAAAGAGTGAAATATGAGAGATGATACATGCATCTTTTCAAAGTTGATTGCAGCAGGTTGCCTGAATTTTTAATGCTGCTCCTTGATACAGTGTGCTTGACTTTTTTTTTCTGGTTTTGTTATAATCCTCATTTCTATGCCAGTGAAAATGGAGCTTCTGTTCTATGAGCAAAATTTGTGATCCTTGTACAGCAAATGGTTGGACAATGCATGTTTTTTTCACAGGGGATGGAGAAGCCAGGGCCTGGCCACTCACCTGCTGCAGGCTGCAGTCAGCATGGCACTTTGATAGCAACTGGCAACTGGATGAAAATGGAAGGGAACTGATCTTTTACCCACAGTTTAAGGACTTTAAGGGTTTTTTGGGGTTATAACAACTATTTTCCTTTTTTCCTCAAGCCCGGTTATTTTCAGATTTTCTGCTAGGAAATATCTGTCTTATATAAGCTGCTAATACTCTGCTTTAGGCAGAACACGGTGCTTGGAGCTTATGTAGGCTGATTTCAGGGAAACTAGCAGCATTATTGATTTTCATTTGGCTTATTAGGATCAGTGTAACATGCACTTTTGCTATACTAGATTGTATTTGGCTTTCATCATGAAATCTCATTACACTAAAAAGAAATGGAAACAAGTTATGCAAGTGAAAGATTTTGCAGAGTACTCTAATGAAATTACTCTGCATCTGTGAAAACACACTTTGGATGTAGGTTGTTCAAACCCTGAATGCTGCTGGTCAGACTGTTCTCATTTGCTTTTGAAAATGAAGAATAAATTCTCCAATCTTTGTGGAATTATTTCAGATTTATGCTAAAATAACTGAAAGTATATCTTGGTCCTTGAAGTAGTCATGCCATCTGAATTCTGATGTTGAATCAGTGATTTAGTAGGAAAGAGAAATCCCAGTTGTTTGCTTGTGGCTGGGATGGAATATATTAAAATAGTATTACAATAATATAAAGGTGTGAAATGCACTCATTCTAGACACCCAGCCACGATGAGGAATGAACATCAAGCTTGTTTTTACCTTTTTTTCTCTTGTGGGACATCAGCTAGTTGCGATTTGCCTATTGACAACAGCAAGGGAAGCATGAGCTGGCAGCACAGTGCAACATCTCAATAGAGCATCATGGGCATAAAATCCTCCCTCCTGAAGCTCAGAGAAGATCCAGTTGCACCCCAGCTTTCCTCTTCACCACCAATGCTCATATGTCCAAACCCTGACTCTTCTCCAGTAGTCCTGTAGCTGCAAACAGACTTTCTCATGTTCTGCTGGCAAGATGGAGGTAAATTTTTTTTGTGTGATTCACAGCCCACGAGTGCCTGAACTCTTTTGGGAGACCAGAACTCTTCTGGTGTGGATGTCTTGATGCCACTGAAATAATATGCCAAAGGGCTGTGTGGGGCTGAGGATGGCAACAATACTCTCTTGCCCACATTAAGCAGCCTGGGGCATGTCTGTGTGGGGCCAGACCTCATCTCATGGCTTGTCAAACGAGTTCACAGGGTTGAGAAAGGGTTAGTTTTGTTTGTTGTCTCATTTCTTTAGCACTTGAAATTGGCAGTAAGGAAAACATTTCCCAAAGATCTATACTTGCTCTGTAAGAATGGATCAAGACTTGAGCTGTCAGGGGAAAAATACTCTCCTTTGACATGTTTTGGTGGTGCCTCTTAGACTCACGCATATTTCCTAACAGTTGGGATACTTTTATTTTCATAGATGTTCTACGTTTGATGAAAGCCACATTCTTTCTGAGAAACAGAAAATTAATTTTGAAGAAATCAGAGAAGTGACTCTCCAACTTCCTTTCCTAATCCATGTGTGCATTTCAGATCATAGAGAACAAGCCAGGTAAGGTACTTAAATTAGCAGAAAGCACCCAGTTAAAAACCAGCCTGCAGAATAGATGCCAAGAAGCACAAATTCAAGATACAAAGCTGTAACTGCAAAGTTACTTAGGGAGTACAAATTTTGCATTATTAACAGGTTGTGATTTAATGACATTTCATAGTCAGTTCTTCAGCAGGTTTGAGTCTTTCCGTGTTGATCCAATGACATGGTGCTCCTCTGCTTGGAATTGCATACTGTTTTGGTGGAGTTTTTTTATGGTGAAACTTTGGTATCATAAATGAAATGATCATGTCTAGACTTGAAAAGTTTTTTCCAGAATCTTTCAAACCCAGACTGCAAAATCATGAAGGGGAAGATCTCTTGAATACACATGTGTCTGTCTTATTTATTTCTGAAAAGGGCTCTTAAACTGCTGAACATACAGCTTTATGGAAAAGAGCTCTTCCGTGTTGCTGACAATTAGAACACTCTCAGTTGAAAAAGGATGCTTTCTGCTAATGCTACAGTATAGTAATCAAAAGCACCTAATCCATCTGATTTAAAAATTCCCTGTTGAGCTTTGCTGACCAATTGAATACAATTAGTAAGACATTTCAAGTAGAGAATTTCCTGCAAATACTGATATTCATAGACTTTAAAATCAGGTGAACTACACATCAAATGAAGAGAACTCTTGTTCTCTGGTGTATCTTAGTGAGACCCATTGGTGATGTGCAGCAGGAGAGATTTTATTCTGTAAGTGCAGGTAAGCTTCTCACTCGGATCTCAGCTTTAGAAGCAAATTAGTCGAGTGATGAAAGCATTTCTTTTTGACCTCCTACCAAAGAAACCTAGCAAAAAAGCTCTCCTAAATAAGTTAGCTCATGTAGGCAATAGTAACAGGTGCTGTAGGTTGTTGCTGGGATTTTGTTTGTTTAATATTAATCTAAAATAATTTAAATGGCATCTTAATAGCCTTATTTTATGTCTCTTATTTTGATTTTAAAAACCGGCGCGTTCCCCTTAGTGCAGTTAATAGGGTCAGTCTGTGAGCCTCTGCTGCTGGTTACCATGCCTTCAGTCATGTGGAATCCAAACAGCCATTATAATTTGTTTCTAAACAGATCAAGAGCTATTTACCATCTCAATGTTTTGTGCACAGCTGGGTGTCTGGCAAACATCCAATATCCATTAACATTTAAAAATTAGTCCCATAATGCATCTTTTCCGTGGCTTGAGGAGTATACACACTGACACATGTTGGGAACCAATTATATTTGCACCACCATTAGTCTGGCTGCATTCAACTTCCCTGTAAATGAGGGCTAATTTAGTTTCCAGAATGGTGTATCTTAAATTCATGCAATGACCTTAGAGAAAGCACAGTATCTGAAGATTTAAAGAGGAAGGAAATGTTCAGAAAGAATAATGCTTCCCTTTTTCTGCCTAAAACATAGGAGTATGTTGTTATTATATGACTGTTCCCAGTACCCATGCCTGGCCCTGCAGATTCTACTAATACAATACTTCTAAAATTCATGAGCAGAATTCAGTTGGGAAAAAAATCAGACTAATACAGTAAACAAGCACACCCTCCTTGCTCCGATCAAACCTACTACTGGACCTTTTTCTAATAAGGCAATTTAACCTAAATCTTTAGGTTCCCAACTCATTTTAAGTATCCTACTTTTCTATCAGCTGGAAAATAAGAAAAACAAATTTCATGGTAAGCGCCTTTTACACTGTGTCTGAAATATATTCTAACAATGCCATGCAAGTGGAAGGACCTTCACAACCAGAAGTTTGGCAAAAACATTTCATGAAAACAGAAACACGGAAATATTCTCTGAGCAGTAGAGTTTGCCAAACCTCCACTGCCATGAGGAATTCCTTCAATAATATCAGAAGTGAAATGGGGTATGAAACTTGGTGGATGAGTGAGAAGAGGGTTTGTTAACACCTTTCCTTGCAGTGTGTCAGTGTAGCTCTTGGTAATCAGGTTCTAGACTGATTGGCCTCTGCTGCTGCCAGTGACTGCGGCAACACACTGTAGAAAGCTTATCTCAGCTCCCTTAATCTGTGTCATCCTGCTTAATAAAGCTAAATCGCTCCTACAAACAGAACTATTCTGCAACCTTCTAGAATTCAAGAGATTATTTAAAAATGCCATTTTTCCTTAACATTCCTCTGAACCAGTTAGAAACGCAGGACGGCAGTTTTGTAACCAGGCATAAAGCGATAGAGTGGAGAGAGCCTTCAGGTGAAGTCTCTGCTGTCTTCTGCAGTTGTGCCCATCTGCAGTAACTCTGCCTTCTTGGCACAGTTGTTTGATTGGAGTAGCTGTAGGATTCTGTCTGGGGTGAGGCTGCAGGTTTATAAGCACGTTTATGAAAGTTTAATATGTATGTTTATTTACATGTGTTTAACATGCAGTATTTAATGTATATAAATATGTTCTCCTGTTACATCCATACAGTTCAGAGCTGGCCTTTCTCAAGTATTTCTTTATTACATTACCACTCTTTTTCTTTTTACTTTTTGTGCAAGAATGCAGCTTTTCAGTGAGATGTCTTATTCCTTAAAGACACTCTTAAGAAAGTTCATTGTACTGTCAGTATTTCCACATGCTGTATTTATACTCTGTTTCTCTCAAAATACACGGGGGTTTATTTTTTTCAGTGAAACCTGTGTGTGTAGTCACTAACAATAATACATTTCCATGCATCATCAGCAATAAAAGGCTTCATTTAGACTATTGATTAACATTCTTACTGTATTAGGACTTGTTAGTGTTTCATACCTTCGTATTGTTCAGTGATTTCAAGAATTGACCTTTGCAGATTTACAGTGCATAAGCAATTAGCCAGTAATAGATTAAATTAATAAAAGGAGATTCCTATAAAATTTGGGGGCTTTAGAAATCTGTCATGTTCTAATACTGTCAGTTTGTTTGTAGTCCACATAGCTGCTGTTAGGAGCTGAAGTCCACGTGTGGTAGATCCTGCTGAAGACTCTTGAGTTACATGCAATAAGAAGATGCTGCACGGCGTTTACGATTTGCTGGGTAAGTGGGTAAGGGATGAGAACTGGCAGGAAGGTTGTAAGGTTTTCTTTTTCTATCTTGACAGTCTCTTTTTTGTTTTTCAGCTGTGGATTTAACAAAACAAAACTAGTGCTAATTTTAATTTTTAATTAAAGTCAATAGTTTATGTTCATGCTGATGTATTTGTTACAAAGACGAATAAAAGAAAATACAGAGAGAAACTTGAAAGAGAAATGCATTTCTTCAGCTTAATTATTTAGTTTCCAACTAAGAAACAGCACTGCAGAGGTCGATTATCCTTCAGGGATATCTGAGAAGAAGTGAGCAATTAGCTTGATTTTCTGTTGAATATGTAGCTTGTGACTCAGTATGTGAGCTATTAAAAAGATGATCATTCCTTTTAAACTATATCCTGTCACACATGAAGTCTATTGCTGAAGAAAGTCATTGGAGTAATCCAGTCCACCACCATGAGACTTAGCTTTTCTATCTTGCTACACCACAGTCAGCAGTAATTTAAGGTCTGCATACTTTCTGTCAGAAGCAGGGCGGCAAAATTTCCCTGGTGGAAAAAATTCTCCTTGCACTAGTTTCTGTAGGAAAGCAGTGACCATTCTGCCCTCAGCAGCCTGGAGACATCTACAAGGTTGTTAACAGAGATCAGCAGCTTAGGAAATGACTTAGGCAACTCGGTGTGTGAAAGGCTGTGTACAGAGTCAAGAGAGGAGCTCACCCTGCCTGCTGTCAGCCTTCCACAGGGAGCTGTGGCCCTCACAGGGTCATTGCTGGGCTCATGGTGCCGATATGCAGCACTACAATCCTGGCACAGACTGCGTTGGGCTCACTAGGAAGAAGCACAGCAGGAACTGGAACATAGATTCAAGACAGAGTTGACTGGTAAGCCCATTTTCTTAATACCATTTGTCCCCCAAGTGCACAGTCTCCATTGTCACTTCTCTCTCTGGAAGCAAGGCAGCTTCCAGATTGCTGCTGCTGGATTGCAAATACCCAGACCACAAAGCTGGGGGTCTGTATGTCTGCTGGCACTTCTGTTGTGTGGCTGGGTGGAACATATCTGGGCAACCTGATCTAGTTGGGGATGTCCCTGCCCAGTGCAGGGGGGTTGGACTAGATGACCTCCAGAGGTCCCTTCCAACCCTAACCATTCTATGATTCTATGATTCTATGATATCAATTCACAAAATGTCCAGCAGATTGCATAGTTTTACAGCTCACGTGTTGGAATTTGTTTGGTTTTGGTTTGGGGTTTTTGGTTTGATTTTGTTTGTGGGGTTTTTTTACTATTGTGAGGTTCGGATTTTACCATGGGAAGAAATTGGAGTGCTTAAGCTTAAAAATGAGCTTTTAAGTAAGTAAGTGACTTGTATAGGGATAAAGTTTGCCAAAGTTGCTGCACACCTCAGTCCCACTTTGAGCGCCTGAGTCAGTCAAACTGTGCTCCTCCAAATACACACTGAGATGATGCTCAGCCCTTGATGGGCCTAAATTGGTAGGCATATATATTTCTGACACTGAAGCTCCTATGGTATCCGAAATCTCGCTCCTGGTCATGTTTAGAAGTGCCTCAGTCCTGTCAGGACTGAGCAATGTGGTACCTAACTTGTACCTTCATCTGCAACATGAAGCATGATGTATTCCATGACAGCAAAATCTGGGTCTCATCTCTTCAAGGCCAGACTACTCTAAATCATTTCTGCATCTTCCCAGCATACTAATGTAAGTAAAAAGCAAACCTGAACTGTGTTCTCTTTCTCAGAATTGTGGCAGGGTTTTGAATAATCCCCATCTTGCCTTTTTTGAAACTAACTTCAAGGCCCTATTAAAGAGATGAGATGAGATCTTATCTTCCCAAGCCCTATGCACCCGTGTGACTGTTACAGGTGTGGGCACAGGTAAGCTCCCAGTGACACAGCTCCTCTGCTCCTGGGATGGTTTTCATCAGCCCACACATGTAGTGAATAGCAGCTTGGCCTCCTTTGTCCCTGGTCCCATAGAAATGCCCTCCTTTAAGTCCCCTTTTATCTCTCCTTCAACAAAGGTGGCCCTGCTGTGGATTGCTGAGCCTAGGGAGTGGTGTGATCCAGTTGTCTGTCCAACTGGACACAGACAGATTTTTTTCCATGAATTAAAGTTACAACTCATCAATGTAAGAATACATATAAGAAATGCTTATCCACCTCTTCCTATATGTCTTTGCACTAATATCCATCATTAGAACTACTGGTGCAAAATAGCCTGTCCTCCTCAGAGATAGATAGAACCCTGGAAAATCAAGGTGACACTTGCTCACTGCTTATATGCAGCCCAGCAGCAACATCCTGTGTGGTTTCCAGGGCTAGCTGTGGTCTAGAAGCAAATTAGGTGTTTTCTTGTGGCCGGGAGCCCAGGTTAATAAACTCTGCAGACCTAAGCTAGCTTTTTCATACAGACAGTTTGTGGCTTCCTGCATTGTGCTTCCATTTGTTTGGAAAATTATGCTGGATCTGGCAGCACTGGAGCTCTGCCAGGGCTAATAGGCCAATCCAGCCCCACGCTGACTCCTGAAAAGCTCCTTAGCTCCTTCCTGCATTGCTGTTCCTGGTGCCGAGGAGGACTCATGAGCAGGGGGCATGTGCAGGCAGCCCAAGCCAGGATCCTAGGCTCTTATTAGTTTTTGTTTTATTTGTTTTTTATTTATTATTTTAGACATGTTGTGGCTCTGCTGGCTTCACAAAGGTGTGAAGTGCATCCTGGGGTCCCATGAGAGCTAGCATCCCAAATTGCCCATGCTGTCAGGTGCTTGTTTGTTCAACCTCTTGCTTTGAAACTAAAATTTGCGAGATGGAAAGACTCAGTGTCTTTTTTAGTATTGTTTTTACCTGTGGTTGTGTTTGTGCTTGAGTAGCACTGCCTGTGATAAAGCATCAGCACCCAGGTTAGCTACTGTATCTTAAGAAAAGTTTTCCTGAGTGTGAAGGAGAGAGAGTCTGCTGAGCCTCCTCCAGGTGAACCACACCTCACTTTGCCTTTGCAAGGCCCCTCACAAGGGTGTTTGGTTAGATCCTATCTTGTGTGGTGCTACAAAATGTGCTTTTATGTTTCACCTTCTTCAAAACAGGAGTTCTTACACAGCTGGGGGTGTGTTTGTGTGTGCTCTGCAGGTGTCTGTCTGCCTGGTTCAATGGATATGCAGCTGGAGCTGCAGGACTGAACCAGGAGAGGCTCCTTCAAGAGGTTTTAGAAATGGTCTTCTCAGGATCAGAAAAGCTGTGATTTTTTTCCTGTCTTAATCTCAGTTAAAACAAATTAGCATTTTCTAGTGAAAATTGAGACTTTCTGAAATCGGGAAAAAACTGAGAGGCAACTGAATTGCATGCTATGAAAAAAACCCTGCCAGCAGAGGTGGGATCTGCCATGGTGAAGGGATGCTGTAAGGGCAGGGGTAGCCAGCCTGGGATACTGGGCTGGGAGCATCCCCAGCAGGGAGAGGGCTTCCCTGAAGACAAGCACTCCAAAGTGCCATGGGCAAGGCAATGAGTGCTGGGGCTTCACTAGAGGTTTAAAGTACACAAAGTGCATTGCTTTTGAAAGGCTTCTTTTATGTCTTAAACAAGGAATTAAATTAGTATGTAAGCCATGTCTCTATATTTATGCTGAAATGTTACAGTAGGTATGTTCTGACAGGGAGAAGCTAAAGTATTCATTTTTCTTAAATGTTTTTGTAGAGAAAAAACTGTAGCTTATTTCCTCTAGTTTGTATGAGAGGCTGTACAAGAGAGTTACCACTGAAGGACAGGAAGAATTTAAAGGTACAGGACCCCTGTCTGTTGAGAATGATTCAAGCTTAAACATAGGATACTGCTGCATTTTCACTTCAGGCATCACTTCATTGATATGTCTGACATTTTAGAATAGCAGAATGAAAAAAAAAAATACAAGGAACTTTCCAAAATATTGAAAAATATCTTCCTGGTGTTCTAGTGCTGAAAGATATTTCGAGGAAATATGTATATGTATATACATATTGTATATATGTATATGCAAACACATATGTAAATATTAATCTTAGAGACAAAATTTAGGGAAAAACAATATGACAAGCACAACTACTTTAAATGGTACAAATCCATTAAAGAGTGTGAGTACCAGGAGGCTGGTTTTATGGTGAATGAAAGTTCATATAACCTAAGGTTGCCTCCAAATACAGAATTAAGCCAAGAGTTTGGATTTAACTAACACTGACTAGACCTGTCATATTTCCCTTAATGAGACTCAGCTCTGATAAGAAGAAGGAAAAGAAAATGGATGGTGTGATAAGCTGTAAAAGGCAGTAATTGGATCAAGCTGAGACACTGCTGGCCTTTAGGAGCAGAAGAAGAGACTTGTAAGCAGGTTGGCATATGCAAATTGTTTTCTCTTCAGAATTTCCTCAGTATAGTTTTTATCTTTCTTCAAAATAGGACAGGCAGAGAAATCAGATTGTGACTTCCGAGAGTGTTAAACATTTTACTTCTCAATCTAGTGAGACATAGGTGGTTATGTGTTTGTCTAGACGATTACCTTTCTGTGCCTAGAAAATTTATGATGAAACTTTGGGAGCCATCTTCAGTGTTGCTCAGTGGCTTTAAGAAGGTTTGGAGGCTCTGAGTTTTGGAGTGAAAAACCTATGGAAGGAGTTAGATGACAGCCACACAGGTTTAATCCTGGTAAGTCCAGAGAAGTCAGGTGGATCCAGTCTTCAGTGCAATATTTGCAGCAGAAATATTACCTGTGGGTGTTTTCCAACTCTTATCAAGAGTTTATGAAGAATATCTCTAGGTGTAACAGAAGCCCATATCATTGTGCAAGTCCAAATGTAAATGATGCTGATGATTAATATTTCTGATGTGGCTTAAGACACCACATTATCCTTGATTTCAGTTTGGTTGGATTTCAGAAATAAACTTCATGCATGAAAATACATTAAATTTAGTTTATAAAAGTAAGTGTTTGGAATAGACCACTCTAATCCAGTCAAGACAGTACAACTTTTTCCCAGGTTAATTGCAGTGAAGACCTGATACAAGTTAGTTAAAATGAATCAGTTTCCCATCCTGTTCATTTTATCTTGTAGACAAAGCATCCTTCCTTAAAAGTTTGTATTTGGCATTCACTTTTCTATTCACAATGTACTTCTAAGGCTATATCCTGACTTTTGGCCCTCTGTTTTGGAGATTAGTATCCAAAAGGCTACAAGCTCGGCAACAAAGCTTAACTTCATTAACATCATTTGGGAAATAAAGTGATTACATTTTGGACTAACAAAATAGTAGTTTACTAGTCATCTACTAGGAAAGTAATTCTTTGTAATGAAATTAATGTTGTTCTGGTTTAGTAAGTCTATGAGATTGTGGAAGGAAATTTGGGATTGGTCGAATTGTGCCTATGCAGAGAATAAATCATAAGCAGATTGCCAGGGACTGTAATACTTGCAGTTCATAGTAAGAAAGACCTCAGCAAGTCAGCTCTGTCAGGAGACCCCCTCTAAACTTCTACTGGGACTGGCTATAACATTTGCTGTTTCATACTGGTAGTTTTAAAGATTGCAGAGGTTGCACCAGGATTTTTTGGCTCTCCACACACTAAGTGCTTTAAACACATTGCAGAAAAAAGTCTCAAAGCACTGACAGTGTTATTATTTTTTTTCATTCACAAGTTAAATATATTTTCTACTGGATATAAATGATTGCTATTTCATAAGTTGCCACCAGCAAAATTCTTGAATCCCCAAATACTTTAAAATAATTAAGTTATCCTTTCTTCAGAGATCATAGTGGTACTGCTACTGGAGCTCAGTTTCCTAAGAAAACTCAATCTGTAGACTCATGCTACAGAACTCTTAACTCACTGCTTTTCCTCTTTTTGAACTTTTCAACTATACCAACCAATTTCAAATATATCTGGCGATATGAATGCCTCAAAGATATCAAATTACAGCAGGCTCTGTGGCAAGCTGCAGTGCCTTCACTTAGGGGCAGTGGGTTTTGCAGTTACCCTGTGGAAGTAGGGAATGCAAAAAGAGAAAGGATGATGCAGATGCTCCAGCACCAGGACAGGTTCTGGCTGGATCATGAGCTGTGTCAGGCACTGCAGCATCCCAGGATAAAGTGTAAACCCAATGCAGTGCTCCTGCCACTCACAGAATGTCTTGTTCACTCATGGAAACCTGTTTTCCAAAGAGACCTTAGTGACTTCCAGAAGAATAGACCACGTCCACATGATGCTGGTGTCTCCTCACTCAGCATTTGTCTGGATACATGTGAGCTTGCTCCAGTAAGGAGTCCAAGCACGCCTGTCCTTTTGTGATGTCTTCATAGGTGGCTTTTGATATCTTTGTAAGGACCTGTGGTACTGAAGTCATACACAGTACTTCAACAGTGTTTTCATATTCTTTTGGGGAAGAAAGTGTTATAATAAACTGATTCAGATTATGCCTTTTAAAAGCTCCAGGTTTTTATAACTGTTTCAGTTTTTTATTTTAAATAGATGCAGTGACACCATGCCCAATGCATGTGGTTAAGTAAGAACAGTGCTTTGTTATAACTTAGTTTATTATTGAGAAATAGCCATACTGGACCAAACCAAGATATCCCAATAGAACTGCTGTGACACCAGCTATGCTTGTGTGTATCTGCCTTGCCCAGATGTGTCAAACTCTTCCTGTATGTGAAATTTATGTTATGCACATATACATAAGTGTTTATGTGGATAGAAAATGTGAGGGCAAATCTCCAAATGATGTTATGGTAGTATACTGTTACTCCTGTAGTTGATCAAACATTATTTAAAAAAAAAAAGTTTTGTCAATTAAAAAATCCCAAGAATCTCTCCTTTTTTCTACAGAAAGCCTGTACCTCCTTTGGGAGAACATCTGGGGGAGCTCCCTTAGTTCCCAGTGTGATCCCCAGCCTGATTATGCTGTGACTAGGAGGGATAGCACTCTTGCCCCCCTCTTGCATGCTTCATGTTGCTCCTGCCTCTGCTCTTTCAGAGGCACGTCTTTTCTGTGTAGGTAGGGACAACGTGCCATCTGTTGGGGAGATTAGCATCCCTGAGCCGGAGCCCTGCAATACTCCTAGACAATATTACCAGAAACTAGCAACTTGTATTTGCATTTCACACATTTAGCTTTGCTTCACACATTCCTCTCTCTCAGACATGATAAAGGGAGGGAACGCTCTATTTCTTGTCAGTGTGGATGGATAGCACCGCTAGAAGAGTATGCATTTGAAGCAATATGTTCTGCATCACTGACGTAAGCTAAGATGCTGTTAAGGCCAGGCAGGTTTGTTTTCCTATTCAGTGCTAGTAAGCAGGGCATTCAGGGACTTGGTGTCCTTGAATTTAAAGAAGATTGAAATGTTGCATTGTTCAGAATGAAGGGAACAAGGATGATAGCGGAATGATGCTGTGGCAGACAGTAAACACTTGATTGCAAGAGCTGAATGGGCTTGGTCTATGTGTAGAATCTCACCATGGCCACTTTTATTTCACCTGTTTGTGTTCCCTGACTCCGCTGATAGTTGCAGATTTGCTCCTGTAGTTTCTCCCACATTTTTCTCAGGTCTGCAATGCTTGCTGTGCATCTCGGCAGAAGAGCAGTCCATGCCAGGGATGCCAGGGTAGTGATATATACAAGATCATGTCACCCTGTCTGTGTTTTGTCCTTTTGAGATTGGAAACTGTCCTCATGGAATTCACTTTGTAGTCTCTAATCCTATTATTTTATACCACATGGCAGGGCTCTAATTGTCAAGGGGCAGAAATGTTCCTGAATTTCTAAAAGGAAAAGTTTTGTCAGTAGCAGCCCTGTCCTCTCCCCTGCCCTACCCACCAAGCAAGTCCATCACTCCCTACTGATTTCCCCTTCCACCTGGGGAAGACATCAAGGTGGTGAACACTAAGCAGCGAGTGTATCTGCATCTTCCCAGAGCCACCACTTCTGCTCTTTATTTCCTGTTTTTCTTGGAATAGCTAATAAACAGGGAGTAAATAAGAGGGGCAACAGCTACAGAGATAGCTGTGGTAGTTCTTAATGTAATTGCTTTAAATATCCAGATTTTATTTCAAATCTGTCAGTGGAGAAAAAGACACATGTAAAATCATAGCTAAAGCTAGGATGAGAAAAGAAAAATACTCGTGTTTTCTAACTGATATTTGACAGCATTCACCAATTTTAATGCAGTAGAGTTCTAAGTTCCTTACTGGAGCTGAAGGAAAAAAATGGAGACAAATCCAATGCAATGCATTTGTAATAGAGAAATATTTTTTTTTTTTTACATATTCACAGTGCTTGTTAAGTGGTTTGCTCCTGAAAAAAGAAGTCTCTAGAACTGCAAATTATAGCTATTTACAGATGCTTGAAGGAACTTTTGAACCTTGTTCCCTATCTCCATTGGATAGATAATTAGAACAGCAGCAAACAAACATGACTTACTCATCCTTTTGTTCTTTATACACAAACCAAAACATTTTCTGTCAATTTATTCAATAACTTACAGATGATCCCCAAGGTATCTGGTAGATACATCCTCGAGAATGATTATCCTTTGGAATGTTATCTTAAAAATATAAAAACTATGTTATTGTGTGATATATACAAATACATGAAACACAGAGTATTAAGAATAATGTCTCCACTCTTTGAAAACAACAGTACTTGCCAAAGCATCTTTAAATTTCAATCAACCAGCTTGTAAACCCAAGGATGGGTTTACAGCTAAACTTTCATCACTAATTCCTACAAATATTTCCCTGGTAATCAGTGCCACAGTTGCCCTTGCTATTTGGCTGTGTTATATGAAGGGTTTAGGGGGGAAAAAACCCTCAGTATAGAAACTAATACATCAACTGCTCTGTGATTTTCATTTCATATGTAGATCAGAGACTGAAGGGAACACAGTATTTGCATTTGCCAAAACTGGAGAAACGTCAAGATATGATTATGTCCCTGTTGGTGCATTAAAGGAAGAGTGACTTCAGGCACTGGGTAAGTGATGTTTGGTCTGTGGATTTGATCTCCAGCTGTGCCTGCACTCTGGACATAATCTTGCTTAGGAATGTATGCAAATGTGTTCAAGTCAAACAGGATGAGGCTGAGCAGGCCTGAGGCAAGGACCCGTGCGTGGAGTACCACCTTCTTCCCTATAACATGCCCACCAAAACCAGAGACCACAGTTTTAATATGTGACATTTCCTATGTGGTAACCAATGCCCTTTAGTGCTCATCTCTAACTTTGATCAGGGAGAGAGTTTGAGAATGATAGCTTGAAACCTAGCTAATACATGTGAAGCACTTCTTCCACAGGTGATCTTAGAAATACCAGATCTATAGCTTTACATCAGACACTGTCCCAGAGAAACAAGAGCTTTTTCTCCTCCCATGCTCTGCAAGGCAGACTTCCAAAAGTCTCAGCTTTGTTTCACTCTACATGTTCATTACTACTTTTTAATGACTGAAATCTCACTCAACCTTGAAATAATTTAGGGAAAACTGCATTAGCAAGCAGACTTGCTAAATTCATAATGAAGGTATTTTCAAACATTATGGATGGAAATTAACTTACTGTGCTGTCTGTGGAAACAGTGCAGAAGACAGCAGATTGTCTTGTGGAATATTTATGAAACACTTGTTGGTATTGGCAAAGGACACAGGCAAGTGTGGAAGGTTCTGCACATGGGTCAGGGCAGTCCCAAACACAAATACAGGCTGGACAATGAGTCCTGCAGAAAAGGACTTGGGGGTTATGGTTGACAAGAAGCTCAATGTGACCTAACAATATGCACTTGCAGCCCAGAAAGCCAATCCTATCCTGGGCTGCATCAAAAAACGTGTGACCAGCAGGTCAAGGGAGATGGTTCTTCCCCTCTGCTCTGCTCTGCTCTGGTGAGACCCCACCTGCAGTGCTGCATTCATTCTGGGGGCCCCAATGTAACAAGTACATGGACCTGTTGGAATGAGTGCAGAGGAGAGCCATGAATAAGATCAGAGTGCCTTGAAGAGAAGGCTCCATGGAGACATTATAGCAGCCTCCCGGTATCTAAAGGGGGCCTGCAGGAGAGCTGGAGAGGGACTTTTGATAAGAGTGTGTAGTGATAGGATAAGGGGTAATGGCTATAAACTGAAAGAGGGTAGGTTTAAATTAGGGGTAAGGAAGAAGTTCTTCACTGTAGGGGTGGTGAGGTACTGGAACAGGTTGCCCGCAGAGGTTGTGGATGCCCCAACTGTGGGAAGTGATCATGGCCAGGCTGGATGGGACTTTGAGTAACCTGGTCTAGTGGAAGGTGTCCCTGCTCATGGCAGGGGGTTGGAACTAGATGACTTCCAATGCAAATCATGCTGCGATTCTATGAAATCTGTGGTGCTGCAGCAGTGAAGGTGCCAGTATTCATGTAGCCTGGGAACATTTATTTCCACACTTCAAAGAGTAATCAGTTGATCATTATTGCCTCTCCCCACCTGCAATAACTGAACAAGGTGCTGTTCTGGCAGAGGGGTGATGCCCCACTGAAAGCTGCCGGGGAAGGGGGTGAAGACACTGGGTGCTGCCTGATGGGGCAGAAGTCTCAGCACAGCTCCTCCGTGCCAGGTAAAAAGGTGACACAGGACTTTAAAATTATTGGTTTTGTGAAGATGTCTGAAGAGCACAGTTTTGCTGCAGGCCCATCAAGGAGGAATTTTGACATCCCCTGAACTGATTTTTTTGTCTTTTTCCTGTTTAAGCATGTTTCCCCTTAATTGTGTCCAAGAATGTCTTTTTAAGAGGAAACCAGTGACAAAAGTGTTAGAAGGTCCCTGGAGGATCTTCTAACTATGATTCTATGGTTCCGTCTATGATTGTATGAATATCAAATGTCCTCCTGTTCCTCTACAGCTCAAATGTCAGGGGGCAGCTCACCTTTTCTGTAACGTCTATCAGGGAAATTGGAAGTGGGGCTGGTGAGGACATGAACAAAGAAAAGGTTTTGGCAAGGAATAAAAGTTGTTTTGGTGAAAGAAAATTGTTTCACAGAAATGACAGACTTTTGATAAATTCGTGTTGGATAAAGACATGAAAAACCTAAACTAAAATGTTTTGATTGAGATATTTTTGTTTCAGCAAAGGAAATGAAAATTTAATTTCTGCATGTTTATTTTAAAATGACTTCTCAGTTTAATATTGACTACTGTCATTTTAGGAATGGGAAATAATTCAAACATTCATTTCAGCTTTTAATTTAGAAGTAATTATGAGCTCAACCTGCTAAAAATAAATGGAGACACTGATCTAGAAAAACAATGATTTTCAGTAAGTTAGTTCTAAGGCAAGTGACAAATGACATAAAAGAATAGGAAAATTTCAGCATTTCCATTACATGATGCATCAGATGATGCAGTGAACTGAATATTATCCTGCAGCTGACCTGGTGTAGGATGGCATGTAGAATAATTGAAAACCTTAGATTCAAAACAAAAGATCTGAAATTGTGATTAACATGATTTTGGTGTTGTTTTTTTTTCCCCCCTGGATTTTAGGAGAAAAACTTTTTCATAAATTTTATTGGAACAAACACAGACTTCCACCAGTAAACATATCCTTCAATTCTGTATTGCAACAGGCTGGCAGAATGACAAGGTGGCTGAGCTGAGATTAGCTCAAAATGAGCACAAATATTTGGAAGCACAGAAGAGAAAAGACAAGGTAAAGCAGCAATCCTGCTTCTGAGGTGGACGGAAAGATGAAGCTTCTCCTACAGCTTCAGACTGCCTGGGAGAGGCTGTGCAGTCATGGCACTGATCGCATCTACATCTATCCTTGGAGCTGTGTTGAGCCCCGACCTCCAGCAGGATATGCAGCTTCTGTGACTGTAAGTCTGTGTACCCTGTGTGTGTGTGTGTGTGTGTTTGATCCATGGAGACCCTGTCGAGGAGTCAGAAATCTCACTTAGAGAGGACTGATGCCAGCAGTATGAGATGGTCTGCTCTCATGTCTCCTGCTGTGTCCACAAAAGCAGAGTGAAGAAGACAAAAAGGAGGTGTGTTTTAGGAGGTGTATTTTTAAGATGTCAGTGGGGGAAGGTTTGGCATCCTTCCTTCACATAAGGCTATACTGAACCTAGCAGAGTTAAAATTACTCACAAAAGACATCCACATTGATAGTGAAGTTGTTGATGTCAGCATGCAAAAGTTAGGAACGGAGATGATGTGCTGTGTGACTACAGGCACCAGCCTGATGCAACACTGCTTCTGTTTCCACAGGGAAAGCTGCTGTCAGCCTTGTCCATGGAGGCTGTGATGCTAGTTGTAGGGTTGGGAACCAGGGTTCAGCTACTGTACACTGTCTTTATGGTAGTGTCTCTTAATGGGCTAGCTTGTGGGGAGAGCAAGAGTTAACAGCTAACATTGTTTTATGGCCAGTACATGTGGTAAACAAGATTATCCATAATGAGATTAGCCTTGGACAGGCTAAACCACTGATGAGTTCATCTTGGTCTGAGGCAATCCTGAAGCAATTGTAGCACCAGAGACAGTCTGAAGTGGTGCTGGGCATCCTGGCATGCCAGAGCCCTTCTGGGAAGTGCTGACTTCTTCTTGGATGGAAGGATAGTCACTGCAGGTATCAGGAGGCTGTGAGTAATGCACCTTGCTCTAAGCATATGATGCAAATGGATATAATAAGCTTCAAAGAGTCATCACTGGTGAAAACTGAGTACAATTACAGCTGGAAAGATTTGCAAGGTGCCCTGTGACATGTCTAACAATGGAAGGTTTGTCACCAGCCACTCCCAGTGCTGGGCAGTGGTACATAGGCATGGACAGAAGTGGGAGCTTTGAGTTTTGCTGGTGCTGGCAGTCTGCTGTGAGCAGCAGGAGCCTGGGAAGGGTGGGTGGAGACCCTCCTGCAACTTGCAGGGTGCGAGGAGTCAGGCAGCAACCAGCACACTAGGACCCCAGCTGCTATCACCTGCAGCCCACCTAGCTAGGTAGCAGCAGCTACAGGTACATGCAATAGATGTTATGGAAGGTGGGGGGGGGCGAGTTAGGAATTAATGCAGCCTTTGATTAACATAACTGGAACAAGACACCTGAAAGCATGTTTCTGTGCTGTCTTCAAACAAGCTGACTTTTTTCTGGGATGCACATGGAAAATTAAAAAAAAAAAAGGCAACATGGTAGCTGAGTGAAGTTCTTGGTTTCAGAGAAAGATTCCTGTGTTTCCATGTTAATTTCTTAGCACCTTGCATACAGCCCCTCTAGAAGGGCCTCCCACAGAAAACAGCACCAAAAGGCGTAAACCCAAACAGGAATTTAGGAGAGAGGGCCTACACTTCTGCGGGATGGGGAGTGGGGGTATTCCCCTTGGAGGCATTGTACCGCTGGGGAGAGCTGGGCAAGAGCTCGACACACACTCTGCAGACTCAGCCTCAGTCAAGCTTGTGTTCAGTGATGTAATTTAAATCACTGATTCTGGCCTCTCATATGCTTAAAGCAGCCATTAGAGCTCTGTGGTCTTAGGGTGGTATATGTTAAATTAACATCTGTCCATCTAGTGCTGTTGCAATGAAGAACTGATCTGGTGGTGGTTTCATGCTAGCTCAGCGTTATTGATCTAGTCTGTCCTATTGGTTCCCACTGGGAATATGCTTGCCTTAGTCTGAAGTCCCTGCTACAGTAACATTGAACACAAGGCAAATGGAGAGTTACTGACATTTTAGCAAACATCATTTAAATTTCTGCCTCTGCCACTTGCTAGTTTTGGACCCTTTATTTCCTTGGTCAAATCTCCCTGTCATCCGTCAAGTTTTTGATATTCAAAAGCTAAATCAGTTTGGTAATTTTTTTTCACTTAAGTATTAAATAGTTATTCTACTTCCAGTAATTAGTCTTTTTAATACATTTAAATTCTGTTTTTAACAGAAGAAAATATGACCTACAAGTCTTTGAAGCCAACCTACTCCTTTCTTTTCCTGTTGCTTTCCACTAAACACTGTCTGCAGTGCCAGACTAAATTTATGCTGCTTAAACTTGATAAAGTGCTGTAGCAACAACAAAAAAGGAAAAGTAAGAGAGAGAAAAAGAAGGGAAAGCGAAAGCCTCACAGTGCTCCAGAAAGGCTTTTGTTTTCCATCTCATATTATGTAGTGTATAGAGGTATCCAGTTTGAAAAACTGACTCAGAGCAATCTGCTAGCAAGACAGCAGGCATAAAAGCAGCTACAGAACTGCTTGCAGACTCAGATTAAGTGAGCTTCTTGCCAGCCCTCCCCCACCTCCCCAGCATATTACAGAGTGGAGAATTAGGCAAGCTGTGTCCTGCAGTGTGTGTGCATGAGTCACATCTCAGATGCTTAGTGAGGAACACGAACTCATCTTGGAGATTTTCTGGGCTGGTGAGGCCTGACCAGGGTCACCTCTGACTCCCAACATTGCCAGGGGTGCAGGGCTCTGCTCAGCAATACCCACACTCTGCCCAGGGATGGGTGGGCATCATTTGCTGAATGGTGCCAAAAAATATAGAGGAACTAAGTAGAACATTTCTGCATATTAAAATGTCTTGGTGCAAATTGAGAGTGCGCGTATAAAGAGGAAGATTGGTATTTGCTATACTTCTCTTTCTCAGAAACCCTATTAGTGATCTCCCACTTCAGCACTTCACTTGTTGGTTAGTCCCCATTCTCCAAATGCCACTATGTCACAGAGGGAACATCAGCCCAGAAATAATCAGTATGGCAATTTGGCGCTCACTCTGCAAATTACATCTAGCAGTTGCATGCAAAATTGTCTGTAGAAATCATCTGGCTCTTACCAAGAGTTAGTTTAATAATGGAACTGATTTTGTTACTGCCACTATTATGCTGAAGTCTGTGGTTAAGATTTGTTTTTCCCTCTTGCTGATGGAAACATCTTCTAGCAAAAGCAAGAGAAATCAAGCCTTTTCTGCCACAACAGTCTTTGTTGGAGCGAGGAATCTTGACTTAATGTCTGTTCAAAATATATATGTTCATGCATATTGCCTCTCTGGGGACATTCACCCAAATGCTGTACTTCATGCATATAATAGACTATTGGAGCTCTTCCTCATATCACTAATTAACTATTCATTGATGCAGAGACAACAGTTAGATCTCCCACTTCTTAGGTGACTGTTGAACTCAAGCTGAACTACGGTTCTTCCTGGTAGAGTGGAGGAAAGGCACCAGGAAAGACTAAAAGACAACACTCACCCCCCAGGGAGGAACAAACTCTTTGTTGCAGTGAGATATGTTGCCATCAACTTGAACTTGACTTATCTCTATCCTTAATGGATGTTCTCAGGACACTTACAAGAGAAAAGCAGGCTAGATTTTCCTCTCTGCCAACAAACCTCATCCTGGACCTGAGAAAACTTCTTCAGCAAAACTGGATTTTGCTCCATCAGGTACAGTCCCCTGAAAACATCCCAGTCCAGCATGCCAGCACTGTCCCAGAAGCAATATTTTGCCCACCTTTTAACCACCTTACTGAGTGACATAGCAATCAGCCTTTCCTGTGGAAAGAGGAGGTTCTGCAGCAGGCAGCAGAACTTGTAGGTGGGACTTTAAGAGGAGTAATAAGATAACCATGAGACCACTGTCAAAGCAAAATACAGCATCCTTGTAATATGGTCACTGGAGAATTTCTGAAGCTGCTTTCAAAATGGATCCAAAAGGTACATCCAGCAGTGCAGGGGCTCTGGAAAAAGAAAACAGGCAGATAGTAGAGTAGCCGGAGAACAGTAGCAACAACAGTGTGCACACTCCTTGTTCTTGGGTTTTACACACATACTTAGAGGTCAGCAGGTAGTTGCACATCAGCTGATTTTCTGCAGCTGTACACATGCACATCATTAGCAAATGCCAGGCGATGCAGGTTTGTTTGGGAATCTTTCCTTGACTTCTCTTGCAGCTCTGCTCATGGGAAGTGGGCTTAGTGCCTGTTACTATGCTCTTGGTGATACAGATGGTAGGCTTTTTTGAACATGCGGAAGAATGAAGAGCTTTAAACACACACTGTGAACCTGTTTTCACATGGCAGGTTCTTCAGCTGTATGCTGTTCGGCCGCTGCTTAGATTTTGTGTTGCTTTCTTCCCATGGATTAAAAGAAATTAAGCCTGTTGTCATGCCAGCCATGGTGGAGGAGCTGGGTGAGGAGGGACAGAAGAAGGTATGATTTTCACTGTCCATTTATTCCTTGGTGCTGGTTCTTGCTTGAACTGCAGTACAATTAACCAAACACCTGATACTTACGCTTCAGGGCACCTTATGGCACTTGTAATGGTACTAAGTTATGAGCACTCATGGAATGGGCTATTGCTGTAATTCTCATACTTTTCTTCTGGCAGCCTTTAACTCCCATTAGACTAGTAGCTCCTATAACAATTATGACTGCCAAATTAAGCCATCTGTAAACACTAAAACTTAGAAACTCTTACCAAATTCATAGAAGTCATGTTTGGGAAATAAGTTCTGTATCTTTTCAGCTGGCTGCCAGGAGAAATGTTCAAATGCTTGATGTGTGTCCTGGTGTGATCCCCTCCTTGTGCTATTGCAGCTGGTGTCTTCTCCACTCGGCTACTGTGGTCCTTGGCTTTAGCATGCCTTGTTACACTTGTGCCTGAGCCTTTCTGTAAACATGTTTTAGCAGATAGTATAAAGAAGTCATTTGACAACACAGTCTTTTAAATGCAAAAGGCTAAAGCAGGAGTGAGAGGGTAGCTTCACCACTCTTACTGCCAGCTTGCTATGTTTATTCTGTGTATGCTGTCACTGCATCAAAGTGATATTTTTCAATTAGCACGTGAAATGAAAAAGGAAATCTTCTTCATTGATTTCTTCTCCTCTTGTCCTATGTGCAGCAAACTCTGGATTACTATAACCCAGTCTAGTAAGCAGTGAGTGCAGAAAATACTGAAGGCCTCAACAGAGCTACCAAGCAGCAAGGGCAGGCAGAGGTGTGCTAAGCTCCCTGGGCGGCTGGGCCAGAGGAGGTAGCAAACACAGAGTTCATGGCCTGCCATACACAGCTAGTGTGGACACTGACTGCAGGGTGCTAATAAGCTGTCCTGAGGGGCAGTGAAGTATTCATGGCTCTAAAATGAATCACAGGTGAGTCAAAGCTCTCCCAGTAGTGAGGCAGTCCCCATTGCAGCACAGTATTTAACAACTCAAGCGCAAAGGGTGGACTTGTACCTTCTAAGCAGACTGTATTCTGTGATAGAAATGAAAGGATGGACTCACTGGATGCTGCTTATCCTTACTTGCAGCAGCCATGGAAGACATGATGTCTGCTGCTCAGAAGAGCATTGCCATGCAAATCCCCTCTCTGTAGCTGCCTGCAACCTTGGGCTGTGTCCTAGGTGCACTGCAGCAACGATCAAGCTCTCCTGCTAATCTCCAGCATCAGCCAGTCTTGATCTAGTCCCTGCCACTCAGCTTGCTCTGTTGGTAAACACCATATATAGTCGATTATGCAAACAAAAGGTACATTTTAATAACTGGCTTGTTGCTCACACTATACCGGCAGTGTTAAATGCCTGCAGGCTGCTCTTCAGGAAGGAGGAAGGGCAGGGGCAGAACTGCTGAGGAGGTGAGGGAGAAAATCAGCCTTATGGATAGGCTGTTGGAGTCGTCTTCCTGTCTACTGCCATTTTTAAAGGATCAGCTGGCAGATGTCATGGGCATCCCTGTTGGAAAGCTGAGTCAGGGAAAGCCAGGGTACTTGTTAAGGACTGTAAGTGGCAAGACTTTTGCTCACCATTGTCACCACAGAGTGTCTGGCTGAGCAGCTCAGTGCGTGCTGTGAGACAACTCAGGGGATTGGCTTGAAAGAAGCAGAGCTCAGGCTAGTGGTGATGGCTGTCTGCCGAGGTTTAGCAGGACAGAGGGAGTCACTGAGATGCCATGTCCTGAAACAGCTGAGGGCTTTGAAAATGCATGAGGTGACCTTAATTTTGATTTGGGGTGTGCAGTAAAGAGCAAGTGGTGTGATGAATGTGTAAAGCTGACAGAAGGCACTGGCATCTGTAAAGAAATAGGATGTGCAAGGTCAGGAAAGGTGTGTGGCAGCGAGCACGCCAGGCTGACTCATGAGCTGAACTGTGCAATAATCACAGGTAATTATTGCACATCAGCCAAGAGAGGGATTTGCATACACACCACACTGGACCACAGGGCCCATTTGGGCTCTGGCATGCTCTGCGCACAGCTTGGAGCAGACAGGCAGAGATGAGGAGCCATTTCCAAACAGAGCCAATATTCTGGTTGTTTCTATTCTGGTTGTTTCCCTGAACAGCTACCACATGTGACATTGAGCAATGTCCTGCAAGAGTGAGGAGAAGGGAAGCTTCAGAGCAATGAAGGGCAGAGAAGTGCCTATATTCACCCCCTCAATATATGGCTGTGCTACAGAAATGTGCTTCTGAATCAATAGTGAAGAATGCACTTATAAGCCAATATATTTTTCACTGAAATGAAAACAATGTAAATCCTAAAAAGTAATGAAAAGCTATAGGACAGGAGCTCTCGGTCAACACAGGCTGTAGTGTACTGGGTAGGGGGCAAGGTACTGCACCTGCCTGGGGTCTCTTGCAATGGAGAAATTCCAAGGGATTCCTGTCATCACAGGGAGCAGGTTTTGAGCCTGTGCCCTTGCACTAGGAAAATAACCTTAGTATCTTGCCTCTGGTGCAGTTAATGCCCTTGTGTGATTTGGGTTTAATGTCACCTTACTCTCCCTTGAGCTTGTCCAGATATGCGACCAGGTTGGTGCTGATGACAGTGAAAGTGTGTGTTGGTGTGTAAAGACATGACATAGATGAATTATATCACAAAGTGGCTATCTGAATGCAGAGAAGATATTATGTGTACCTATGAACAGACCAGGCCTTAAAAGAGGAGCAGGTCTACAAGTCTTGTGATTGAAGGGCAGTTAAATAATCTCATGCATTGGGTGGGGCTCCTAGGACATCCTGCCCACCACTCTTTGTACACCCATAACACAGCTGCAAAAACCCCAGGAGTACAGATGGCTCTTGCGTAGAGATCATAGAGGTGCATCCATCAATACCTCTTTTAGAGCTTTCTGCATCTCCAGCTAGGCTTTAAGCTATGTCTGCTGTCGAAAATAGTGTTTGGAGATAGACAGCCTTTACCAGTGTCTCACATGACTTGCTTAGAAACAGAAACTTGACTGTGAGCAATAGCTAGCATCTATCCAGGCTTAGATGTGAAATGTGCAATATATACAAAGCATATAAATGTATACACACACACACACACACACACACAAAATGTATCGCAACCGAGTACACGTAAGGCAAAGTTTGTATGCCTAAGATCTCATGCAGTAGAATACCATTTCATCTTAAGTAATATGAAGTCATACTCTTTTGGCTATAATATAGATATTTCCAGTCTATTTTTAGCTCTGTCTGGCTAATTACGCAGTTCTTGGTTAACAGTAATACTTTCCCTTCTCTTCTTATGATGTTAATTTGAGTCTGGTATTCAGAGTCTCTCTGGCAAAAGCTCTGCATCGTGTTTCATCTGCTCTGATGGCCACTGGGAAGTTAAAATACACTGTGGCTAGTATTACAGTACCTGAGCATGTGTGCTGCTATTTGAGTAGGGAAAAGGGAGATGCTACTGAGTCACAGGTGCTGGGGGAGATAGCCAATGCAAAATGATTTACTTTTAAGACCTCAAATTTGTATTACAGGTTACTGGGATGAAGTCAGCCATCCAAGAAAGAGACAAATCTCTCTCCCTGTGAATTTAGTGACTTGATAGCAGGTATGTTGCCATAACCTGGAGGTTACACCTTTCATACCTTACTGAAGGAAGGGCTGCTGTAGCCAGCCTGGGAATACAGTATTCAAACATTTATGTAGCACCAGCGATGAGGTGTCAGGAGCAATACAAACATTTGGCTTGCTGCATACCACCACAAATCCTGAGCCTGTCAGAACAGTTAACAAACTCAGGAATTCCTGCTGCACTGTGCGCACAGGCGTTCCCGCGGTACCTTGCTAAGGGCTGTAAGCCAGATACTGGTTTACACTCAGCCTTACGTTGCTCCCGGCCTTGGCCGCCAGCAGGCCGCGGGCAGAGCCCGACCCTTTTGTGCCGCTCGGGCGGGCTCTGCCGCCGGCAGGCCTGGGGAAACGCTGCCCCCTGGCGCGGCAGAGGGCGGCGGCGGCCACGGCCTGTCGGACCGCTCTCAGCTGGGGAGCCCTGCCTGCCGTGAGGCCGCTCCCCGACAGCTCGACCGCTCCTGCCTGTCAACGAGCGCCCTTGATTTCCCCTGGCCTGTGGGAAAGGCCGGTGGGAAAACCCTGTGTCGCTTATCTTTTGTGGTTTGTAGTTTTTTTTCATTGTTGGTTTTTGGTGGTGTTGGGTTTTGTTTTGTGGTTTTTTGGGGTTGTTGTTTCTTTTGTGTGTGTGTGTATTTTTGGGTTTGGGGTTTTTTTATTTTTTTAATGCCTACTGTTTACAGACATGCTGACATGGTTATTTGGCTTAGGAGTCACCAGTGTTACCTGAATTACACAAGCTTCACTAGACGGTAAAATACTCAGTTTGGTATAGACACAGCTCATTGTTCAAGCGTTAATCAACCTTGGAATAGCCCTCAGGAGGGAGGGAAGCAAATTTTTAACCTTCATTTTACAGAAGATAAGGAGAGGTTAACAGAGGGTAAGGACTTGCTTTCCTGCACCTCACCCTGCAGCAGATGCCAATAGCCCATGAAGCTGTGTGCGGCTCTGGAAGCCAAGTGACATTTCCTCAGCCACAAAGGTACAGACTTACAGGGATGGGGAGGGGGGAGGAAAGGGCCCAGATATTCTCTGACATGGGAATAGGGAAAGGAAGGCAACGCAAGCATAGAAACATAGAATCATTAAGGCTGGAAAAAACTTGTGCGATCATCATGTCCAACTCTTAACCTAACACTGCTGAGTCACCACTAAACCATGTTCCTCCACCACCTCCTCATCTACATGTCTTTTAAATCCCTCCGGGGTGGTAACTCCACCAATGCTTTGGGCAACCAATGCCAGGGCTCGACAACACTTTTGGGGAAGAAAATAGTCCTAATGTCCAACCTAAATCTTCCCTGGCGCAACTTGTGGCCATTTCCTCTTTTCCTATCACTTGTTCCTTAGGAGAAGAAACCAGCCCCCACCTCGCTACAGCCTCTTTTCAGGGAGTTGGAGAGAGTGAGACGGTCTCCCCTGAGCATCCTCTTCTCAAGATTAAACAGCCCTGGTTTCCCCAGCTGCTCCTCCTTTGTTTAAAACACAGTTATTTAAAAAAACACAGTTATTTTTCCTTGTGGTTGGACAAAAGGAGTTCAATGAGTTGTAGCTAGGGGCCGTCATGGTTTCCCCCTCTCAATCACTCCATCTCTCCATCTTATTTGTTGAGTGTCTGAAGTAACAATTGCCATTTTTAAAGAATGCCATGTTCTACTAAAGGATTGAAAAGAGTTATTAAATTTGAAAAATACAGAGTAATGTATATTAACTACTGTAGCAGTGTTAATCTCTGTGAAAGGTGCATAGCTGCTATGTTTTTGAAAGCCACAAGCTCTCTGTTAATCATTACAGGCCACAGTCTTGTGATCTAAACTTACTTAAATCAGATAACAAGTTGCCCAAAACTATAACATCAATTCAAAACCTTAACATTAACGTTTACTTGTCCATATGCCTCACCTTCACCATCATGATAAATAGTGGTAAAATGAACTTAGTCCTGTATCACTAAGCAGCTGGGAGGATGTTTACTGTCTGTATACAAAGAGAAGCAAAGATGAGAGGAAAATATGGCACCAACACAAGCTGCAATGTGTTCAGAGCATTTGTGCTTAGGCTTTTGTGTCCAGGGCCAGTTGTAGTCTTCCACCTCGTAAGCTACATAACTTTCTCCTTCTGGTCTTCAGGCATTTCTTACACAATGAATTGCCTAGGAGGAAGCACTTAAAATTTAATTCAGATAGGGAAGGTGGCACACAGCTAGATTCTGCTAGCCCTCATAGATTATATGATTTATACATTCACTCAAACAGCAATGAACTAACAGTCTTATAGTAGGCAATATGCTGTTATGCTATTTCTTCTATGCCTTGTCTTTCTAATGAAAGGGTTTACACCTTAAAAGTTAATTAACTCATTTCTCAAAATCATTTACACATCTGCTCTGTTTCCACTAAAACTTTAGTTTTACAATACTAACTTCAGAGTTATATTAGAAAAAAAGGATTAAAAAAAACCAACCAATATCAAACCCACATCAGATAAGCTACTTCATTTGTAATGACTTCACATGTGGCATTGCTGATAATGATGAATTCCATGGACTGAAATCTGGCCTGTGACTTTGCACTTTGGAAGTGCTGTCAGACAAATACTAGCCATGAGCCTGTGTAGTACTCACTGTCATATTGCTCATGCAAAGCAAAATTAAAACCAGCAGATTCAGTCTTGGGGTATCACTGGTGCCCATCTAGGCACCATGGCCTCTCTGTCACCAGCAGGCAGCAAGTTAGACCAGGGGTGTGTGTGTCTCCGATTGCTGACTGCATCTTACCTGCCACTGTAGCCACCCAGCACCAGTATTTTATGAAGATCTTTTCCAGCTGATCGTGGGGCCCGTTTTGGTTACTGCTGGCCAAAACCCTGAGATGACCAAGCAGAGCACTAGTTTTCATGTGGGTCTCAGCCAAGTCTCACTGCATCCCAGTCCTCCACAGAGCTAGCACTATACTGTCACGAGGAGGGAGCATGAGCAAAGGCAGCATCAGGAATGGCAGCCCTTGAGAAGAGTGGTCCTGACATCACCCGTGCCTGTGTCACACACAGGGAGTAGTCCTGCTTCCTTCTGCTAATGGGCACGTGTATTATTTTAATCAAGCTATTATTTCAATAATCTTTATGACATGTAGGCATGGCTTGGGAAACATTAAAACCAAGGTAAATGGTGAGTGTAACACTCCATCTGCTTTTAACACCACAGTTCAGCAACATGACTGTTGGGCGGTATACATAGCTAAGTATTGTATTTACAGTCAAACACATCACGCCAAGTTTAGCCTACAAGCTGATCACAGACACGAGGTTTCATTATTTTAAGTGATTTATTCTTTTCTGATGCGAGAAACACCACTTCTCTGCACCAAATGCTGGCTGTGAAGTCTGCTTTTCTACTTGAGGGATGCTAAGCAGAAGCCAACCAATGAACTGAAGGTAAATTTAATTACAAAAAATACAATGGTCTTTAAAAACAACAGTTTTCTCTCTCTCCAATAGGAAAAACACAAATAAAAACCCTTTGGCAATGCGAAGGAAATATCTGGGGCTGAGGTGAAAGGGACACAGCTTGATGAGTGTGCTGAAAGCTCAATGTGGATTACCCGTGAGTGCAAAAATGAATAAATGTGTTTTATTCCATTATATTAATGAAATGGTTAATTCAGTTGCTATAGCAACAATGAACAGCCATGCTAAAAAGCTAAAGGGCTATACATAATGCCAGATACAAGGTCTCTCTAATTCTAAAGCTGATTTTCTCAGCTACAATAGAAGTGATGTGTGTTTTCAATATCATCTTAAGCTTTTGCATCAAATCCTCAAGCTAATCCAATAAATAGGCTAGTAGCATAAAATAACATATATGTTTGCACCTCATAAAACTTATGAAAGGGGTTTACCTATGCACAATCAAAAGAAAAGAACCACAGAGTGCAGTGTGGGGCTTTTTCAAAAGAGTGCTCTGCATGTGATGGTGACCCAGCAAATGTGTTACAATGGGAAGTTCCTACAGCTATGAGGCAGGTGACTGCACAGGAAGCTATAACTGCTTACGATCCTGCTAAAGCTTTCACCTTATGGAAAAAGACTTTGTATTCTTTTCACTTGCATTTCACATGATTTTGTTTAGAAATAATATTTCTTAAAGACTTCAATAAGGAATCCTGGAATGCTTGCTTCTGTTTTAACATTAAAGCCACAGAAAAGGTGACCCATTTTCTTGCCAGCAGGAAAGACTATGCCAAAGCAAAGAGGCCTGTCCCTTCCACCCTTCTGAGGGGCCTGGGGCAACCTCAGCAGAACTAGCACTCCCTGGGAAAGGAGATGCTGGGGAGGGTCAGAAGCACTGTCTAGCCCCAGTGCTTCCATCAGGCTGAAGCCTTATGCCACAGCACTGGGTTATGTCAGTTCATTTCAGCTCCCTTTCGTTACAGTGAAATTTGTCAAACTCCACATCATTTGTGTTGCCTAAAATAAATACAAGTGAATGTAGCACCCTCATAGGAGAAACAGAAGGTGCTGACTTCCATCACTGAATGCAAACATAAAATTTGGCATTGTGCACCTGTACGAGCAAAGTGGGGTGACTTCTATCTGCAGGCCATCTGCCTTGCATGGTAACGGACCTTCAATTCCCAAGGAACATTATTGCTCAACAGCTGACTATGAAGATTTCAGTGACAAGGCCTAAACCCGACTTCAACAAGCAGAAGTAAAGCTGTAATGGTAAGTGAGAAAAAATATCCTTTAGGATGCTGATTAGCTCTAGGTGGAATGTGGCTCTCACTGGCAATTACCTGTGTGATTTGCCCACTGAAGGCATTTGATACTATTTCTTGGCTGAAATGCAGTGAGAGAGCTCTCTCTGTATAAGGCAGAGAT
Source organism: Bucco capensis (assembly GCA_013396975.1). Classification (NCBI taxonomy): domain Eukaryota; kingdom Metazoa; phylum Chordata; class Aves; order Piciformes; family Bucconidae; genus Bucco; species Bucco capensis. The sequence goes on from VWZO01017254.1 coordinate 414,512, forward strand.
ACTGAGGCGCAACTTTAACGGTATCACGATGTTGTAGTAAATTGTTTGGTCTTAAAAAAAGATAAAGCAGATCAATAGTTTCACTGTTTTAGTCAATTTGTATGAAAATAATTTATTTGGATTCTCCTGAACCTCAAAAATGAGTGAGCAACAGCTTGAAACTGCTGCCCTTGTCTTAAGGACCCTAGTTGCCAAATATGTGGAAAGGCCCATGTGATGCAGACAGACAAGTGCTGTCTAACTTCCAACTCGAAGGCTAGAAATCAATGCTGTAGATGTCCCTGCAGAGGAAGCCTCCACCATGTAAGGTGCAAAAAGGAAGCACTCTGCAGAGCACCTGAAATCTTCCCTGTACTCATTGCACTTGAGTGTACATGAGAGGGTTGATACTTCTACAGCACCACAAGAGTTTAGAGGTATATCAGCATTTGGCAAAACATAGATAAAGTGACAGCTACCATTTTCAGCTGCTTAGCCACAGCAGGAAGGACTTCCTTCTGTTCCAGTGCTCAGTCCAAGTTAATTAACATATATGGCCCAGCCCTGGTTTATGAAATTATCCAGGTAGGTATACCAAGGTAAAGCTTAACAACTTGCATTTCTTTTAGAGAAAATGAACAATTGCATTTCCTTGTGGTAACTTTAGTTTGCTTAAACTAGAAGAGGAGAGTGTGTGTTAGTATGCATGTTTTGTATTAAGATTTGAGATTACTTGTGCAGAGGCAAAACATAGCCACTTGCCAAGCTGAACTCCAGCTTCACTGCTTGGTAGCAATGAGAAGCTCTGCTCCCACAGCACAAAAAGGCATAATGGGCAGATTCAGACCTTCAAGAAAGAAGGAGGAATAAAAGTGGGGTCTCTTCTCCTGGACAAGGCCAGCAAGGACCCAGCAGACCAACCTGAGGAAGAATTATTAAGATCTGATTACCCAGAGAATAACTGGAAAGCTTACAGTTCCTCAGAAAAGAAAGGAAATGACACCAAAAAAGAAGAAGTGACCCAGATGGCCCATAAGGAGACTAATTATATGAAAGACCCAGAAGCTACTCTGAAGTTACCGATCCAGCTGCTGAGGGAGTCTGCTAGGTTGCCAGATGTTGCAAATGAAAACCTATCTTCCACAGTTCATCAAAGAATTAGAGCAGACTGGTGAAGTGAAACCTTTGCCAAGAAAATATGTATTTTATCTGAAAAAAATGTTTTCTACTAGGAAATGTTGAAAAATTTCAACAACATGACTAATCCCATGTTACAGTAGATAAATAATGACGTATATACAGAATATGTGGGCAGGATCTTATTGATAGTGTGTATATATATATATATATATGCTTAATATATTTTTAAGGCTGTGGTCTTGGACTGTGTTAAACAAAGTGGTTTTCTGAGGCACAGAGTTGATGGCACTCAGTTGGGGTTCAGCTAGTTTGCCTTCTATGTAACAACCACTTTTGCCACCTTGAGATAAAAGGCTTAATGATAACAAAGCTGGAGGAGCCAAAGGTGACAGTAATACATGTTGGAAGGGAGGAAGACTGCAGAAATGACAGCAAGCCGCTCTACAGCTGCCGAGTCACATCTCCCAAAAGCCACAGGGTGGAAAGCCCTGTGTCCTCCAAGACACAGCAAAGAGGGGCAGCAGTTCTGGATAGGGAACTTGCATTTTGCTGCTGCCAGAATTTATGAACTGACCAAATGGATATCTGCAAAGAAGGCTTCTTCTAGCGATTTGGTAAAGCATGAGAGCGAAGAGTAGTACATCAGCTTCAACACTAGAAATACAGGCTGCCCATCAGATTGATGCACCAAGGCTTATTTTAATTTTGCCAAGAGAGCAAATTAATATTTCATTTAAAATCAGGAAATTATGTATTTTAAAAATCCTGTGTAATTTTTCAAATGTGGCTATTAGCATTGCCAATCCAGTGCCTTGGAAATATTATGTCTGCTCATCTTAGAGGCCAAAAACTAAACTGCCTGTATAGTCTGTTAGCAAGGCAAAACATCTCTTTTTCCAATGAACATGTATGGGTGCATTGGGATTCACACAAGCAGATTTGGCAGCTTTTTCAAGTATTTCTTGGACTGCAGAGCATACACTGAACATGGGGAGCTTTTTCTGTTCAGGAATATGATGTGAATTATAATGTACTGCTAGAGGATGTGATATGGCATTTTTGTCATAATTTAATTTGTCAAATATAGTTTACAATATTTTATAATAGTAATCAATAGGACAGGGTGTAAAAACTGCTAGGGCTAAGGTAGCAGGATCTTGCTCAGCATGTGTTTAATAATACATAATTCCTTAAATGTGCAAATAAATCACTGAAATAGATGAGCTTAATTTGGAACCTTTTACTCTTTGAAAATTCATATCCCCTTTTTAATAACTGGCTACAGCATTTGCAGAATAGACCAGATTTTTCTGATTTGTTTCCTTGGCTCTTGAATGCGCTGAATGGGATGAATTCCCCAAGATGGATGTGAACAACCTATAAAACTCAGGGATGTCCTTTGTTGCTCTCTGCCCTGCCTATTTACACCTTACCTGACCACTTAAAGACTCCTACAGGAGACCTGAATGTGGCCATTTCTCTGAGGTGCTGCAACACACAGATTTATTGCTGATTGTCAGAGCTAGAAAGTATCAACATGAATCTGGAAATGCATTTCTTCAAACTGTTGATGGACTTAGAGCAAGAGTGACAGAGAGGGTGGGTAGTGTGAAAGAAACTATAACCCATTAGTCTTTGGTAAACATTATGATCTTAATTCACAAAAAAATGTCGCTACTCCTTAAAGATTACTTTATAGCTACTTGGGAATACTGGATGTCCTGTTGTCCTAGTTTGAGATTAAAGAAGTTATTCCATGCCATATACATCGTATTCAATCCTTGAGGCTTTGATATTGAGCTTGGGCCTTGGAGTCTCTTGCATGAGGCCCAAACACAGTGCAAACAGGTGCTTAATGAGGCTAATTAGCAGCTAATTAACACCTAGTGTATCTATAAGGAGAGGTCTGGGTCCCCACCTGGCCAGAAGGTTGAGCACCTGGGCCTTGTTAAGATCAAAAGCCCAGCTCTGCTCCTCAGGACTCTGTCTGTTCTGCTTTAAATCCCAGAAGACTGAGCACCCTGAGCCTTGTGAAGATCAGCAGCCCAGCTCTGTTCCTTCAAGATTCTACCTGTTCTGCCTTCCATCTCAGTTCAAGAGTTCCTGATTTGCAGGATCCAGCCTCCTGAGTGTGAGAGTGCCAGTTGCTGCTGAAGTTCTCCTGCTACAGCATCAGTGGTGATGTAGTTACCATCAAGGGGAGTTTGGTTCTGGCATTGGTTTTATGTATGTGTATATAGTCTTCATTTTCTTCTTGTTACTTTCATTAAAATAGTTTACATTTCATTTCCAATTCGCAAGTCTCTCTCTCTCTCAATTTCCCCCTGGATAACAGAGAATATCTGTCACTGGGTTGGTGGTTGGCCCAGCCCTAATGTGTAACACCTGTGACTACTAAATATCCTAGGAAAAAAGCTCTAATTTTGCTGCTGCAATTATGATGTACATGTGCTTAGCTACTCCTGGCATTTTCCTGCATTTAAAAGAAACCATACTACCAAATGCAATGCTTTCAGCCTAGTAAGGTAATTGGGTCTGATGATGCAGCAGTAAAAACCTGGAGAAGCTGGCCAGTTTAGTCATAAGTGACACACTGCTTCTCATCCTCAGGGTGTATAGTATGTAGGATACAAAATAAGATGTACACGGTTAACAGCCTGGGAGAAGATAGGTACTTTTCCTTGTGTCTGCTAAACATAGCACATCTGAGAACATAAAACGTTACTCGCAGACAATCTAATCTTGATGTTTATTTTCTGCCCTACTTAAGGACATGCTGCCTGCCAGCCTGCTCTTTGGAAGAGGTACAATAGGTACATCCAGAGACTCTCCAGACTTTGCCCCTAACATTCACAAAACAGTTTGTTTTCCCTGCGAGTTCTCTATCCTTCACATAAGAAGCTATGAGATGACCAAGAGCTTTACAGAAGTTTCTAAGCAGTCTGACTGTCTGTTCCTCTTTTTGTTTGAGTGTGAAAAAGCCACAATGAAGAAGAGAACAAATAAAGTATGAAGAGAAAGCCATTATCAGAGATACTGGACTTAAGCCTGCCAAGGAATCTCATCAAGCAAGCCCAAAGTGTCAGCAAAACAGTGTTGGTGGAACAAGGATACTAAATGTAATGACACTTCCAAACATTAGAATGAGACAGTGCACATATGTATGCACACAAGTGTGTATTTGTGAGGGGAAGGGATGCAAAAGGAAGACACGTTAAAGGCAGACAAAGAGGTGTCAGAGAAGGGCAAAGAGCATGCTACATTCTGCACTGTAGGCAATTAATAGAATAATGTACACATGAATTAACTCATTAATAATTCCTGAATTGAATCTTAAAAACACCTGACAAACCTCTACAAGAAAAATCTGTTTAGTAAGTGAAAAAAACACCCACAAACAAACTCAAATTGGTTTAAACATTTATTTATAATTTGATGCATAATTCATAAATGAGGAACCAAAAGTCAGGGTATATTTTTAATCAAAGCTTTTGCTGATCACATTGTAGGGTATAAAAAATTTAATTGATAGCTCATTTATTATTATTATGAAAGTAAAGGCTTTATATTCTTAAGTGGAGTACAGCAAACAGCAATATGTTCATATTGGAAAGTTCCTACTGTGAATGAAAAATGGATTAAAACTGAGATACTGTTTAGCACGACAGACATCTATATTTCTTTTTGGTTGTGAAACTATTATAAATTTATATAACCATTAAGTGTGAAGAATTGACACTGGGGGAAATCATCTTGCCAGTTTGCCCTATATGTGTGCGTTTGGCAAACACAGTCTGCAGGGTGTGTATTCCATTTGCACGTAATCAGATCTCTGACCTGTAACGTGTACATTCCGGAATGTTAATTGGCACAATTAAAAAGTTATTTAGACAATGAGCTTGGAGCAAAAAATGTTATCACATCTCAGAACCCTGAAATGCAACCTGGACTCCATAATAATAAGCTGGTTTAACTGTTTTTAGAGAGATGTTACGAGTGTTCACTCGGGGGGAAAAGCAATGATCAGACTACCCATGCAACACACAAATCTGAAGAGTTCCAGCATGTGTCAGTGCACAGCAGATTTATTCTATAAAGTGACTAGTGTGAGAAAGAATTAGAAAGGATTATAAAAATACACTCCCATATGCTGTAGTAGTTGAAAGTGATTAATCTGGTTCTTAAATCCTATTTTAAGCTCCCTTTCATTTCTACCCATAGAAAAATAGAAGCCACAATGCTTTGTCTGAATGCTATGTAGTTAATTACATCTTCTAAGAAACTCTTTTAAAACTAAATGTAATGTTTAATTACAAAATGCCTCCTTGAAAACAGTTAGCTTGTACATTGATTTGCAGTTCATTAAAAATGCTTTCTTAATTATATTTACAGCCAGAAAATACATAGAGATTAAAGAGCCTATAGAGGAATTTTGAAATTATAGCGTGAATCCTAAGGAGAAAGTTACACTTCAAGTCGTGGACATCTGACAGCCATGACTCATTAATTGCTTGCTTTCTGTAATTTCAAAAATTAATTGTTGTAAAAATAATAATTGGAAAAATGCTGTAGTCATTGTAGTGGCTATCAATATTACGGTTTTTTTATAAGAGTAGATTTTCAAGGACTAATTAGAAAGCAAATCAATCGTATCAGACAAGTGTAAAGTTCACGTTAGCTGTCAGACTGATCACCTCAACACACGGGGTTCGTGGCTAAGGGCAGCCCGCGCTTTGGTTCGTAGGGTGTTGTCCTGGAAACCATGCGGATGCAGTCGATAACAGGGCAGACGCTGAGACACAGGGTGCAGCCTGTACAGCTGTCAGTAACCGTGGGCAGGTGGGTGTCAGGATCAAACTGGATAGCCTGCGAACAGGAATAAACATTATTGATGGCACTCACAAAAAAGGTCAAAATTGCTTCCATTTTAGTGTCTCCATTTCCTGTGCTACAACATTTGGAGATGTCTTGGTATGATTCTGCACTGCAGCTATAGCAACTGTTCAACTGGCAAGGAACAAAACAACCCTCCCTCCCGACACTTTAAAATTAGAAATATGGGCCAAATTATACCTTAGTGAAAGCTCACAGGTCACAAGGGCTGGTGACAAAAGGAGAAGCTTGGCCCATGATGTTTAAACTCCCAGAGGGAAATTTCTCCTTCATATGAAGGAAATACTTTGCAAGACAGCAATTTGCCAGGGTTATTGGTTCAGAGGAGACATCAGACCGTGCCTGTACAGCTTCAGCACAACCCTGGCCACAATGTGTTCTTTTGCTTTTTATTTTCAGCACAGCATAAACAATCCAATTTAATAAATAGTAGAGAAAAACACAGCATGCTGTGCCTCGTGATTATTTTCCTTTGCAAATCTTTGAAAGGGATATCTGAGCTTTGGGCAGGCAGAGCTTGCTTTAGTTCTCACGTTTCCATGCAGTGAATCCTCATTACCAATTAGGGTGATAAGTGTATTTGAATGTGAAATAACAATTGCAGTCTTAGTGAAGTAAGCTCCTGGTGTAATGGAAATGGCAATTAAAAGCAAAAACAAAAGCATCACACAATCACAAAAGCTTCAGTATCTAAGAAGCAAGCCTAGAAAAGTAGAAAATAAACTCCCCCATCACGAAGTATGCACTTTTAAGAGTTTTAGGAAGGAAAAATCAGGCCTGAAAGCTGAACTAACTCTTCTCTTCAAACACGTGGTGCCTTAGGAAATGTCCCTAACCACTGTCAGCAACTGGGAAAGCCAGGGAGGAGTTGGCAGGTACTAGGTTGTGCTGCAGGTTGTCTCCAAAGGCAGATTTGCAGCATTTGGGGTTTCACTACCAGGAAAGCACAGAAGTTACTATAGCAACCAACAAGGGCATTAAGTAGCTCCTAACTGCCCTGAACCTACAAGTTTTCGTTTAGCTTGAGCACAAAGAGAGCTTTTGTTTGTGAGTATTTAAGGAGGCTACTGTAGTAATCTAATCTGGTATAAATGCAGCATTAATTTTCTTGTATCCATGTAAAAACCATGTCTATCTTTCCTGACACACTTGTTTTAATTGCAGGAGTTAATTTTACATGGGATGACTTTGACTGTATGTAGTAAAATTCATCAGACTTACTATTGATTAGACTGAATTGAAGATTAACAAAAGGTTGTGGAATTCAGAGGAAACTTGGCACTCAAAGTATTTCTTTCTGACAAACTATTCTTCAATAGAGATGAATGGAAAAAATCATGTAAAAATTAATGCTTACTGTATGTTGGATTCCATGAAGATTATGTTAGAATGCATTTTGGTTTTCTGAAAGAACAGGAGTCCTCCTATACTGCCCTTTTTACTGCCAACCAGTCCACAAGCTCCAGTGGACATGGCAAGGAATGGCACACAGAAATGCTCATAGAATCATAGAGTAGTTTGGGTCGGAAGGGACCTTCAAGATCATCTACTTCCAAACCCCCTGCCCTATAGAAATCAGAGAAATACTTTGCTACAAACAGGAGCCCTAGCTCAAAATTGTGCTATATTCTGGTCACAATGTTTTCTGCAAACTTCAACCTGCTGCTCTAAAGCCTGGCAACTATCTGGGAAGAAAGGATTTGTACCTCAATCAAGATCAAAACAAAAACCCACCTGCCTGAAACTGGAATTAGTTCAAGTGCAGTTATGCTGATGGAACAAGGACTAGGTTTCTTAAAAAAGCACTTGGCAATAAGAACAGCTCTTGTCTCCCCACGTCCCCTTGGTGTAAGGGATGCATTCTTCCCTTTCTCCTTTATGTACTTTAAAACCATCAAAGAGCTACATTTACTGCCACCTCACTTGGCTCTCCATCCTTTTCTTTCTCATAAAAAGAATCCCACTTGCAGTTAGGGAGAGACTGAGAGAGCGACCTAGAGCAAGCCAGCAAGACAAGGTACACTTTGCCTAGCCCTCTAGAAGAAGGCATGCTGGGCAGTGTTCTCACCGCCATGCAAACAGCTTGGGCAGGGCTTGCACGCCATAGCCTGGGGGCATGCTGGGTTTCAAATCCAATATTTTAGACATCTGTTTTTACCACCTGCTCATTAACAGAAGGTGGATTCTTTCTTCCCACCAGCAGAAAGATAACTCTTCATGCCTTTCTGCTAATTACAGCTGTGCTCTTACCTGGTAGCCAGAGTCATTACAGGTCATGTAACATTTGCCACAGTTGATACACATTTCCTCATCAATCAGAGCCACAACTTGCTCTGTGTTGCAGAGCTCACCATATGTTCCAATATACTGCAGTGCTTTTCCAATTACATCCTAGGGAAAAAAAAGTTATTGACTCATTTAGAAGATACCTAAGCAGTTTCTATAGCTGCATGGGAGCACTCTCTATTACTTTAATATGGAAGATCTGGCCATGTGTTGTGATGATGTTTAGGTTTTTTCTTATAAATTTGCAAGTTTCTGACCTTCAGACCTCCTGTAAAATGTAAGAATGCTCAATACAGGCACATTTTGAATGTAGGCTGCACTAGAAGCATGTATTTCTATACAAACATGTTCTACAAACAAGTTACACATTTAGTACTTGATTTTGAATGTGCTATTGTTTTGCCATTATTATGTGAAGCTTCAAGGAACAAAATGGAGCACAAAAGAGGATTGACATGCTACAATCAATCAGATCACCTGGTCATTTCTTATTAGCACAGATTTAAGAACTCGCAGCAAGAAAAGAAAGGGGCACGATCAAACTGATATGGCAATAACTGCTTTTCTCTCTATAGTAAATGGTTATCAGTTTATTGCAAATATTGTATTGAAGCTGTGGGTCTAATCCTGCAAGTCTTGATTCAGTTCTGTTCACTTCACAGGGAGGAATTTATGGCATCAACATTACCTATCTGTGCTGCAATCGTAAAGGTGTACGGCAAGACAATACAGTACACATCACAAGGGGAAGACTTGCCCTCTAAAAGTTGTTGGGGACCTACCTGATGCAAAGCATTTCCACTGTACATCAAGGGAAACTGCACAGTTCTGCGTAAGTCAGCTTCACTGAACCAATGGTAGAGCTGGGACAAACTACAGCTATACCTCAGTTAAATTAGTTTAACTTGTAGAACTGTATCACAGATGATGAACATGACTGCATTTTAAAAGATTTACTCTGACACTATTGGTTGCCTAGATGTTTTGTTAAGTTTATAAAGCATGCTTCTCATGTTGCAAATCAAGCTCAATTTTAGGTTTAAGATTTTACATTGTTAAGATAAAGTTGGATTCAGTAAATGAAAGTTATGTGATGCAATAATACATTTTACTTAAAAAAGGCTATCACTGTTCGGTATTAGAGAAATCTCACTGAGTGATAGGAGAGCAGAACTGGCTTCAGAGTCATTCTACTGTAATAAACCAAGAAGTCATTATGATTTTGATCCAAGTCAATTGAAAAATGCTCAAGATCAGGCCAAATATGAGACAGACAAGTCTGCCCAGAATTATAAGCTTCAGAGTGTTTACCTTCGGTCTTTCATTGGCAAGAAACATGATAAGATTTCTTTTTGTGTTCTGTTTCTCAATACTTTTTGAAGAAGCAATACGTAACTTATTCCTGTGACTCAAAAATTATTCTGAAATGATTAGCAACCATTTTAAGTTTGTAGCAGGACAATATATTTAATCTGTATAATTTATATCCACATACAATGCTCTAGATGCTGTTTTCAATTCTCATTCCAGAAGAACAGGATTACAGCAACTTACATTTTCATTGCATACCTTATTTTGGGCAGCCTTACTTTTAAACAAACTAAGCATCCCTAATTATTTCTGTGCCACATCAGAGCAATAGAGTAATATAGCTTTATCAGTGTTAGCTCTAAAGGAAAGCTCTGCTACATGAATTAAATGCAAAAATGGGTCCAACTTCCTGAGCCTGCTGAGAACTTGCAAAACCAGCTCTGCTTCATGAATGAATAACTCCTGTTCATCTCAGTGCAATTTTATCTTTGAGGCCTACGTGGCCTTCAGCATTTACATTACAATAGTATCTTTATGCAATGAGACAAATTTCTTTGTTCACTAGATGCAACAGCAGGATCTACAAAGTTGCTCTTAATTACTGTTTAGGTAAGAAATTCAACTATATCCTAAATCCACGAAGGAGGACAAGGAAATTGTACTGTGTTCTTGTTCCAAAAACAGTCAAATGAGAAAAACTCTGCCAAATCCCAAAGTTACTGACATGTGAAATACCTTGGTTGCATTCACTCAGTGCTATGAGCCTTCCAGTTCTTCTCAGCAAGATGTAAAGAACATTAATGCTCTTCCAGCATAAAGCAGCTATGGCATATTGCTAAAGGCAGCATGATGAGTGTGGACAGATGACTGTAAATGAACAAGTTATCTCAGCTTAATGAGTTAGCACTCATCAATAGAGCTGTGCAAGCTGATTATGTGCATGGTCCAAATTCACTGCAAATTTGAAGTAAAATCTGTTTGCTTAAACCACTGTAAAAGGTCAATTAACTAATATGAAAGGGTTTCAGCTAATACTTTTTACCTTGGTATCGCAAAGGACTAAACTTGAACACACAGCCCTTTACTGTGCCTCCTCTGAGGAGCTACAGTAACTAACTCAATCAAATGTGATCTCTTAGGCAGTGCTTACATCCCTGTATTTTAATTTCCATGCCTTACTCAGCGAAGTTCATGGATCTACTGGAATGGCTACAAGGTCTTGTGTTTCTGCAGTCTTCCATATCAGTTGAAAAATTGTAGTTGTAGAATTCAACTCCAGCTTGTTTCAAGGCTCGCGCAGACTTGTTTGTATCATATCTGCTTCAGATTTCAAAATATATGTGTCTCTGTGTGATCTACTGCCCACTGCAATACTAAGTATCCTGTAAGCCTCTCTTGTGTATATATCTCCTCAAAACATTCCACTGTATGTCATAAATGCATGTGTTGTCTGCAAGTACTGGTCTGTGTACTGAAGAATTTGAAGAAATGATGTAGAACCTGTACAACATAAAAGGAAGTAGCTCTCCACTGCTTGCTCATGAAAAAGTATCAACATGATCCTTCCTTCCTGATAGCAAAGGGCTTTTTAATGTAACAAAATCAAACATTTAAATAGCATCGGTAATTAAGAATTTTCTTGACAAGATTCTGGATTCATATTTGCATTCTTCAAAATATTGTTTGGATGTTAACAAAACCCACAAAGCTCAAGTAGGTTGCAGAGATGAGCTACTCAAATAATCACGGAACAGAGGGTGTTGCTTATGAGAGAAGACAAAAAAAAACCCTAACAAGATCTTTAGCCTAGAAAGATGCAGGTAGACCAGGAACGTGATGTCTCTTTATACATATATCAGGGAGGGAAAACCTATGTAAGTTAAATGGCAATGTTGGCACAAAACACATGATTAAAAGCCAGCCATGAATACATTTAAAGCTGGAAATTAGAAAAAGGCTTTTTAAATGGGAAAGGAGTAAGGTAGTTAATGGCTTTCCAGAGAAGCAGCTAGGGGACAAGAGGGAGACAGCCCAAGGTTTAGGATAGCATTAGATAGCTCAGGAAATAGTAACTTAGAAGAACACGCTCAAAATAGATTTTTTTAGCGACAAACTTAGAAAGGGAATAACAAAAGCAATGCAAATGGCATGGTGATTTCTTAATTTGTAACCAAGTCTCACTTCTCACAGCTCATAAAATACACTTTTGGGGACCCAGAATCCCAAATAGGGAGGATGGTGGCATTTTAGAGGCCTGAAAGTGATTTCAAAAGACTATAAATGATTTACTGCTCATTTACACTCCTGGGTGTTGTGCCTTCTAATCACTTCTTTCTCTCACGCAAAATCTGTATCTGTATTCATTTCCAAAGTTTCAAGACTTTATTGACTACAAAAAAAAGCAATGGTACTTAAAAGATGTTTTGCAGGTGCACTCTTTTACAGCATCTCAAGCTATCTCAGAGCTTCTTGTTTCCATCAAATCATAAATATTTGGAACAAAACAAACAGTGCAGTAAGAAATAATCAGCTTTCGCTGTTTAAAGTGCAGTTTCACTCCAAAAAGCAACTGTCTGAAATGGCACTATGGGATTCCACTCTTGGTATATCTCAATGGCCTCCGGATCAAATTTGCTCTGTTTACAGTATAATGGGATTTTTGCAACTGCCAGACCTGCAAACAGAAGCCAGGTTCTGAGAATCAAGCTGTGTTCTTTCCAGCTTACGCATTACCAGCAGCAATTAAATTAAAAAAAAAAAAAAAAGAAAAGAAAAAAGCTGAAAGTTAAATTCTGTCCTAAGTTACACCTTTGCAATCTTAGGCACTTAGAGTGCTCCTTTTGATTACTGCAGTGCTGTGCCACTCTTACCAACAAAACTGTACTGAACAAACTGGGAGAAGAATTTAGTCCTGCAGCTGGAACTGGCAGGGAATTCAGTTGCTATGGAGAGAATCAGAGCAGAATCCATTAGTTTTATGTTACTAATGAGTACAGAAGAAAAGATTCATTTTGTAACTAAGCTAGGCAGATGTGGTTTTGTGTATACACAAGGAAGGGATCTCTTCAGTAGGATATTATTTTAACAATGTTATTTTTATACTAGAGCTGCATTTTTAATGTTACTATATCCAACATTTTATAGTGACTAGTTTTTCATTAGCCACCACATTAATAAACTTATATTTGTAAATACAATTTGTGGTTCAGGTATGGCTCCTTGTAGACCTGCTGTGCCCATCTGCATGCAGGCCACACTACGAAAGACTAGACTGTGCTCTAGAGATGATGAACATCAGAGGCCTCTCATTAGAAAGCCATATGCAGTGCAGGCACTGCATCTCCTATGGCAACTTCAAAGAAACATATATGCTTGTCCTCCTATTACATTTTGCATGCCACACCATGTTCAGGAGAAAGGTTTACTGACTAGGAACCTTGTGCACTTGATGCTGACAGTAAGAGCAGGTAAGGAAAGCAGGGTAATCTTTAGATTACCTGAAGTAGAGGTCTGCCAGTTGTGAATGGCAGTCTGTCCTTAGGACAGGCCTCAAAGCCTCAGTCTTCAGGTCTCCAAGGGATCATTGACCATGATACAAATGCTGGAAGTTGATTCACCATCAAGTAATATAAAAAACTCCCAGCAAAGTTGTGCACTTGATCCCAAGTACACTCTCTCTGCTTATTATTATTTATGGGGTGTTTGGGCAGTTCTCAGGATTCAACTCATTATGAAAGAACAAGAGGTTCTGCAGAAGTACCCTCACTCAGATACAGAGAGAGCACAGAAAGGGGATGAAACATTGCAAACAAAGTCAATGACTCTCTGTACAAGTGTGCTTATGTCCATTAGGGAGATACCTGCCTTCCACCTGTTCTTTTTTTGGTAACAAAAGTGAAATACTGTTAGAGAGAGTGAAAGATGAAAAGAAGAAACATTGGAAAATACCCCCTATGGATTAAAGAAAAAGCCACCAAAACCTGAGGGTACACAGCCAAGGTCAATTTACAGTAAAGTGGCTACAAAAAATATGTAATCTTGTTAAAACTAACTTTACATTGAAAGATTACAGATGCTTGCCAATAGTGAAAAAGGTTATTAAATGTGGTCTGGGATTTAGGGACCTCTAAACCCTGCTGCAGTAAAGCAAGTAAAACAGTTGCAGTACAAAATAACTCAAATAAGCCTTTACTGCATAATTCAATATATGGCTTCTGTAATGAAAATTATCCTTGTGAATGTACTACAATTCTTTATGAAGACTGTGAGGCAATAAATACAAAAAAACCCAAATGGTATATTTTCTGTTTCAATTGGCCTCTGACACAACAGAGTTCTGAAATTACGCAGGCATGAAGTAGGATTGCAAGTTGGCTAAACAAAGGGGAAAAAACAAAAAGAACTGGAATACAATTATCAATGTTCAGAAAAGGAAGAATATGAACAGAGCAAAGTGTCTTAGTTTTCTGGTTTAGATATGATGCTGTTTAATATGCTTACGTATGTTTCAGAAAAGACATGAACCAAAAGACTATAGAGTTGATATAGGTTTTAGTTGAAACTAAAGAAAACCCAAGGAAATTCATAGGTATTTTATAAAAGTAGATGAATGGGTACTATGACAGAGAAAAAAAAAAGCAGTTTGACAAACAGCATATCAAAATAAGTAACTTTTGCTGGTTTTGCCCAGAGATACATTCTAGATAAAAGAAAGCTGCAAGAGAAAACACAGAAGGAGACACAATGGACAGAGCTCATGAAAATGCCTGCTTGATGTGGTGTCCTGACAAGAGACTAGCAAACGAGCACAGTAGCACAGTGCCCTTCCTCTTATGGGCTGCTGGAATAATGGCAGCCTTACAGAGGGATCTAGATGGACTGGAGCATTGGGCAATGATTAATGGGATGAAAGGGGGGGCTGAGAGGCAACCTCATTGCTCTTTAAAGCTTTCTGAGGAGGCAAAGTAGAGAGGGAGGTGCTGATCTCTTCTCCTTGGTATCCAGTGACAAGACACGCGGGACTAGCTCAAAGCTGTGTCAGGGAAAGTTCAGACTGGAAATTAGGAAGTATTTCTTTATTGAGAGGCTGGTCAAACACTGGAACAGGCTTCCTAGAAAGGTGGTCGATGCCCCAAGCCTGTCAGTGTTTAAGAGCCATTTGGACAATGCCCTTAATAAAATGCTTTAACTTGGTCAGCCCTGAACTGGTCAAGGCAGTTGGACTAAATGATCATTGTAGGTCCCTTCCAATGGAAATATTCTGCTCTAGTCTAGTCTAGTCTATACTATCCTATTCTATTACCACTTGAGGGAAACCTTTGACAGTCAGAGCAGGAAGAGGAAAAAAGGTTTGGACTCTAGGATTTCGTCCCATATCTGAATAACAATTTAAATTTGCTTAAACTCTCATATGCAATGAGAATATTCTCTGAGGTACTGTGATAGAGAAGGGATCATTATGGGCTACTGCAGGAGAGATTACTGCATTGATTCATGTTGGAGCAAATACTTGGGAGAGGCAAGAATCTCTACAGCAAGACTTGTGGAATAAAAAAGGAAGAAATAAAATAAGCAGATAAATGGCAACTGAATATTATGGTATAAGACCCAAAGGACAAACCCCTAAATTATTAGGAAAAAAACCAACCAGGAATGTATAAGGAAAGAAATTGAAGTAATAAGGAGGTAACCTGAGGTAGACAAATACATGTGTGGGATCTGTATAAAAATGCAACTGAAAAGAAAATATCCATGTCTGATATTACAGACAAGCGAGAAAAGAAGAAACAACTCTGCTGAATATCAAAGTATGCAGTTTCAACTAATATTGAAAAATAAGAAAATAAAGAGAAAAGTCATGGGGAAAGCCATCCAAAAATGAAATTTCATGTGATCACAGAGGGCTTTTAAATCTATAAAAAGAAGCATTTTGTCAGCATGTGGAATTTAAATAAATGTTGGAATTTACATATCACCAACCCAAGAGCTGATTAGACAGATGAGGGAGTTCTGGGCAGGCATCAGGAAATTCACAGCAACTCTCCAAAAATACAGCCTGTCGAAGTAGGGGTCACAGCTTTTTCAAGAACAGTTTTCTCTCAGGTCTGATCAGCTTTCAAGTACATCAATGCTCCAGAGAACTAGAGTCAGGCAAGGACTACCTAGAGGAGCTGACCATTCCCACTCCCTGATATCCTAGTCTGAACTCAAAAGAATGCATTCTCTACTCTGTCTAGAGGGTCAGCTAAGATAGAGCTGCTTGGAGATGGTCTGGGATTTGTCATTCTAAATGGGAATACCTCTTGGACAGTTACAAATAAATCACTCAAGTCCAAGCTCCTCTGCCTTTCTATGGAGAATTTCTGATCGGGAAAGAGTATCAGATAAGTCCTCTTTTTTCATAAAGCTTCACTCAGCTTCCTTAATGTATATTCTGAATCTTCCTGGCAGATTTTCTTGACAATGTAATAGTTGGATCTATTAATAGCGAACTTCACTGAAACTTCCCTTGGTAGTGTTATGTTCCCTACTTCAAGCAAACCCCAGGTATTTTCCTGTTTCTTACTGGGCATCTCTCATTGCGCTTTTTATTATTATGGTTAAAACAATCCTTTTTAAAGAGATGGCCAGACTGAACGACTATGAAGAATCAGCTTTGGTGGCTCCTGTCTTATTCTAATTGGTTCAGTCTTTTTCAGTTTCATATAAATGCAGGTGTGAGAAAGATGCTAACCTGATTTCCCTGACTGAGAAGCTCCTCACAGACATCACACAAAAGTATTCAATGTCTTCATAAACAGAAGTTATTGTTTTGGGGAATTAATTTTCCTCTTGCCTGCAGTAGGGCCTTTTTTCTTCTTTTTAATCTGTCTCCTACCACTTGGTTCTTTTTTGCTTTTGTACTTGGAGTTAGGCTTGATAAATTATTGACCTCAACTTTTTATTCATGTTGGTTTGTTTTTTTTAATTTTGTTTTTACCCAAGTCTTTATGTCTGTTTTTCCCTCTTGCTAAACTTTTTCTGTCATTCAGTTTATTTGATTTTGGATGGTATCTGTTGTTTTTTGTTTTCTGCTGTTTTCAGAAGCAAGCAATCTCATTGAAAATGCAGTTATTGGCTGTTACTTCTTTTTTTTCCCTCTTTTCCCCTACATCAATACTCTCTCCCAGCAAAGAGAAAAGAACCATAAAACCTCTGAGGGTCAAGTAGGCTTTGAAAATGCCCATCCTAAGGGGGGGTGTGCTGTGGGCAGGGGGTAGGAAAAAAAAAGTAGATTGCTGTTCTTTGGAACTTTTTGTATATATGAAAAAGGGATTCTCAGCACAAGAGGAGGGGAGTGATTCTCGATAGTGTGAGATAAACCAAAACAAGCAGTCTAAAAAACTTAGAGAGATCTATGATCCACAGAAGTGGCAAACTATTTAACTTAAACAGGAAGGTAACTCAAAATTTCTCCTTGGTTGGTTTGGCAGTTCTACCAGTTAGCTTGGAACACTGCATGTGTTGGTAAACCACAAAACTCCCTGAGGAATTATGTGCTATTTTGAACCACTGCTCGTACTGTGTCTTATGTTATATTGGGTCCTTTTTTTTTTTGTTGGAAGAATTCTTACAAGCCTGATCATACAGTGGAAGTAGATATCTGTAGATATCTCATATTCTCATATGTATGAGGAAGACAGTTAACATAAGCAATAGACACAATTTTCACACTGCATTATAAAAAAGCCTACATGAGAATCTTGATTAAAAAAACCCCAAAACTGCAGACTTCTCTTCCCTATCCAGTTATGAAGTTTAAGTAAAGTCTAAAGTCAACACCTAGGATAATTAGCTTCTGATGTTTCATTTTATTGACATTTATTGGCTACCTAAGGGAAAGGAAAAGCTCCAATGTATGGATTATGCAGTAGATGGGGTCAGAGGTTTTATTTTCACCTTGACATTTACTTATTGGAGATGGTGGATTAGCTACTTAGACAAATATTCTCCAGCTTTAAAAGTTCAGTCTGAAAACCTACGACAGAACTTTCACATGTACTGAACACCAACCTTTTCCATGCATCCTTCATGAGAAATGAAGGTATTTACCACATCACAAATAATCAAAAGGTATCATGCAAAGCAGAGCTCATCCAATAGCATTCAAACTGAAATAAATTGTTAACAGTTCTTCAAGGCATTACCCACGCCGTGTTCTACAATTACTGTACCACTGCCTAAGTATCTTCATTTTGAAAAATTACATTAGGGAAATACCTATCACAAATAATTTCCCATCGATTTTGGTTAAAAGCTAGAAAGTCTGCATAAATAGTTGTCTTTGATGCCCTCTAACAAGCTTAAAAGCAGTGATAACCAATTCAAACTGCTAGAAATGACTGTGCATGTCAACTGCCTGATGGCTGATCATTTCTTATGCCTAAGTATGTATTTTTTTTTTACCTTGATTGCTGGAATGGGCTTCTTTGGAACAAAATGCTTTTTCTCAGGACGCACAGCGGCAATGCTCTCTTCTTTCAGCTTAATCTTGTTCTCAGCTATTATCTTTTTGCGCTGTTCCAAGTAAGGCCCAAAACTGGGTATTTTCTGAAAAAAAAAAGGGGAAAAAAATCAGGAAATGTGATGATGCTTAATGAGTGGGTGGAGCAAAAAGATGAGTCAGATTCCAAAGGTGACATCTTAAGTCCTTGCTGAACGCCACATGCTTCTTATTCAGGAAGTTGAAATTGAAAACAATGAGGCTGTACCAGAGTGACAAGTGAATAAAAATCAAATATGAACTTCAGGATCTGACTGGAAAATGTATATTGAGTATTAAAATATTAATATACCACAGCAGAAAAACAGCTGAATTGCAGGTCAGCATTCAACAGTCTTATATTTCCCCACTGCATACTTGTTTATGTATAAAAATGTATCATGTTAAATAATTCAAATGTGTAACTTTATTTCTATAATATGTGGAAAAGTATCATAAAACTGTCAGTTTACTTAGAAGGGTGTTTAAGAATATTTGTGGGTATCTGACTCTATCAATATATATTTTTATAATTACAAACATGTATTTTGCGTTTCGATAACAGAAGTCTGTCTTGACCTGTCAATGTAAGGCTAACAAACATGAAGTGAATCAAAACAGATTCTAATCTCCTAATTTACTCTATATCCCACTTGCAGACTTTTCTGCAACATTTAATCCTTGAACTTGAGGAAGATTTCATTGAATTGCAGAACTCATGTCTTACCCAAGAACAAGAAAGTACTGGTTCAGATTTCATAAAACACCCAGATTCCTCAAAGAAAAAGTCCCTTTGCTTACTTAGCAGAGATATTGACAACTGTAGTGACCCACAACCACAGATTTAGCAGAACAAAAAAATGGTTGAAAACCAGATTTTTGCTTGATGCAGAAGACCATGCCCTTCCTGCCCTGAAACTAGTTCCTTATTCTGCACAAGTATTTTCTCCACCTAACTGAGCCCATTTCAGAAGCTACTGCAGTACTGCAGAAACTAGCAGGTAGTAACAGGGGATACATAGCCTCAGCAGTTGATAGCATTAATTCACGCTAATAATACAACCTCAAAGAGCATATTGAACAAGATACAGTACTGCTGTGGTAATCAATTTTTTAAGAAGGAATTTCAATGTGAATTTTAAAACCAGAATGATTTAAAAATTTAGAAATTATTATTTTTTAAAGTGAAGTAAATCCAGAAGAGGTTACCCTGTTCTTCTGCTAATCCTTAGGAGAAAAATTCTCCAAAGAGCTCTGTCAGTCATGATACCCAAACGTTGGGACCTCAGGCTTCTTGTTATGACAAATAAAAGCTTTCTTGGCAGCTAGGTTTTTGGCACTCTGAGCATACAGCCAGAGAGTGAGGTCCTTGAAATGCTTCCCTGCTTCCAAGGCTTGGTTTGTGGCCTCAACACATTTTTAACTTTAAGAAAGAACAAGACTTGCAGCCTCATGGTGCTCTCCAGAGGAGATGCCCACCTGCAGGCTGGGACTGAGCCATCCTCTGTGCCACAGCAAATGCAAGAACAGAACTGTCAGGATGTTGCAGGTCCCATCTGTCCCAAATCCAGATGTAGCCCAAGTTTGCCCACCTGCAAAGTGCTATTATTTAGTCTGTTCAATTGGAATTTTGTTCCTGCATGTCATGTTCAAGGGCCTTACATACCAAAGTAAGCAGGCAGACAGACAGCAAAACTATTTCAAACAGGAAAACTAATTGAAATTAGAGAAATTCTTCCTTCTATCTAATCAATAGGCTCTAAAGCACACACACAGAGACTCAATTCCTTATATGACTTTTAGAAAGCCTAACACTATTAGTAAAAATTTCAAAAAATAAAAATTTTGATAAAAAGTATCCTTCTATATCTGCTAGGCTGCATCCATTAGAAATAAATTTTGGCTATGAATAAGTAGTCTCCATGTCACTGAGACACTGTTTTCTCTCCATAACTTACGTGCTGATGCCAACAACTTTGGGCTTCAGAGGGCAGGATATCTGATGACAAAGCATTTTTGGACTCTTCCCTGTCTGGCCAGGAATTGAATTGCTGACTTTGAGAGTAGGTAGCAAAGCTAATTTTGCTGAGGTTTTAACTGAACTATTAAGAGAGAGGAGACAGTGGTTCATGGCTTGAATGATCAAAGACCATCTTTGGGAAGAATAGCCAAATCTCTGCAGAATAAATACTCAATGTGTGCCAAATCTCCTAATTTCTACAGACAGAAATACTAAGTATATTGAAATGAAACAGGTGATCTAAGGAAGAGTGTGGAAAAATAACTCATTTTTGTGTATAGGTGAAGAGTAAATTACAAAGGCAATGAATAGATTTTCTAAACTGTGAGATGAAAGCATTTAGATCTTTTACATCTACTATAGCTGTCAGCTGTAATGTACAGCAGACATTTTGAAAAGTTTGCAGTGCCATTAGTATCATAATTCAGATATTTCACCATCAAATGCATGGAGTTAAATTAAACTATATAATGTATCTTTTATAAATAACTGAAATTATGACTAATCTAGAAAACTGTCAAGGGTTAGGGCTGGGCCAACCACTAATCCAATAACTGACACTCTTTATTACCTCCCTTTCCCCCCACTCTGGGAAGGGAAAGGGAATCAACAGAGAGAGACTTGTGGATTGGAAATGAAAACTTAAACTACTTTAATGAAAATAATAATAAAAATTAAATATATACAAAAATATATGCAGAATCAATACTGAACCCAAGCCCTCCTTGATGGCAACTACATCACCGTCACCACCGATGCTGTAGCAGAAGGACTCAGCAGCAGATAGGAATCAGACTCAGGCTGGATCCTGCAACTGGATTTAGGAACTCTTGGATTGAGATTGAAGGCAGAACAGAGATCTGCAACAGCAGAACTGGCCTTCTGATCCTCACAAGGAGATTTACCAGTCCACCACCCCAGATGGCTCAGGTGCTCAACCTTCAGGGAACAAGGAAGCCCAAACCTCTCCTTTTAGTATTTGCTGTTAATTAGGTGCTAAATAGCTTAATCACACACCTGCCTTGCTTGGGTCTTAGGCCTTATGTAAGAGACCCCAAGGCCCAAGCTCCTCCCTACAATGGCCCTCAATTTATACTGAATATGACATACGTGGAATGGAATACCTTGCTGGTCAGTTCAGGGTCACCTGAACTGTCTGCTCCTCCCTACAGGGGCAGCCTTTTACACACACCAACCCCCAAAAGTACACAACATTTAGCAGTGACTTAGAGGAGCTTTAGCTGAAAAAGTAAAATCACTGAACAGAATTAGTTCTGTTCTAACTCAAACTAGGACAAAAACTAACATCCAAGCCTTAGTCTTTGCTGTCCATTGCTGGTTTTCCATCAAGACATTGACTAAATGTAATTTAAACACCTTAGTCTAGGTTTGGGCATACAGAATGAACTTCCATGTGACTTAACAGAAGGTGCCTGTGTGCTCATACAAATGGTCTGGTTATTTTGTGTTTGGAGTCTAGTAGTTCACAAGCAGCCAAGCCAAATTTCATCAAACACTGAAAACAATCAATCTTTTCTATAACAATAAATAATACATGAAAATGTAGCCTCAGGAGCCTAGGAGGGACTTATTGATGGTTCCCCTTATAAGTAATGCATAGATATATGGAAGGCTGATGAGACTGCTTATTGTTCAGAGCTATGGTTTCAAACATTTTCAAGTCAAAGGCCATATGAAATGATAAACAATACTTAATGATGTTACTGGATATAGCAAAAGTGGAAACATGTTGAAATAACTGCTGAAGAAATGGATATTTAAGAGAGTTAAAAATCAAATCACCTGTACTTTTTACAGGAGATATCTTCCAAAGCACATAGAGGATTTAATAGCACAATTCTCAATAAAAACACAAATATAGAACTTACTGAATTTAACTCTGTGTGCTTTTTAAATCTTTCTACAGTATCTGTGTTTTTTTGTGTTTTTTTTTTTAATTTCCAGATATTTAATAGATGTATTAAACTCTCCATACACTGCTATCTTTGTCACATCAACATCTGCATAGAAATAAACAATTAATATGAATACGTGGATCACAGTAAGTGTTTAAAAGATTGCAACAAGCAGAGTAATTAGATAATTCTTGTCTACTTATATATCTGTATCAGAGATGTCTATAGTTGCATTATTTGTATCCAGCTGTCTTTATATAGCCATAATTCAATGTTTTTCTGCTGGAGGGATAACATCAGGAATGGAGCCAAAATAAATATATTAAATTATATTATTTTGTTGTTTATAATTGCATTATCACAAAATTGGAAGCTTGAAATATTTTGCTGCAGTATTTCACAAAAAGAAAGGAAAAATCCCAATCCTCCTCTCTCAAGACTTCCAAAAGCTACCTTTTAACTGATGAACTGTATAAATCTCCAGCAACATTGTGATTTTTGTTTCAGTAGTTTCTCCAGGGGATTCATCATTGATGAATTTGTTCTCACCAGAAAAGCTAAATCCTACTCATTTAAAGATAACAGTATCTTCCACTAAAACTGTCTCTATCCAGATATAAAAAAGTATTACCCTGCCAATAGAGAACTGACAACATAATGAATCAACAATGAAACCGTAAGCCAGAAGAGCTTTAAGGTGAATAAGTCTGTTTTGATTATAATTTATTCATGGATCAATCTAAAGGTAATTGAGCATATTATGAACTAAAAAACGTGCTTGTTTCCTAATGGAAAGAAGTAGAGAGAATTCTCCACTTCACATTGCTGTGATTTTTATGGGCACACCAGCAAGCAGCTTAACCTGTGGAACAGGCCAGTGAACAGGGCAGTGCAATATGTGTCAGCTAACTCAGACTTTATTTCTAACTTTGAAACTGATCTTCCCCATATTCTGGGAAAGTCCATGTATGTCTCCATGATGTAGTCATGGGTTACCTATTTGGGAGCTGTCTCCTACTAAGAGGCTGGATGCTATCTAGTGTAAGACAACAGAGATTTCAACTAGCACAGTGTATTTGGTTTGTGTGACAAGGTTTTGGTAGCAGGGAGGCCTCAGGGGTGGCCTCTGCAAGAAGCTGCTAGAAGCTTCCCCTATGTCTGACAGAGCCAATGCCAGTTTGTTCCAAGATGGACTCATCGCTGGCCGAGGCCAAGCCAATCTGTGGCTGTGGTAGTACCTCTGTGATAACATATTTAAGAAAGGGAAAAGAAAATCTGCGCAACAACAGCCAAAGAGAGGAGTGAGAATATGTGAGAGAAACAACTCTCTAGGCACTAAAGTCAGTGAAGAAGGAAGAGGAGGAGGTGCTCCAGGCACCAGAGCAGAGATTCCCCTGCAGCCCATGATGAAATCATGGTGAGGCAGGTTGTCCCCCTGCAGCCCATGGAAGTTAATGGTGGAGCAGATATCCACCTCTAGCCTGTGGAGGACCCCACACTGGAGCAAGGGGATGTGCCTGAGGGAGGCTGTGGTCCCATGGGAGACTCACAGTGGAGCAGGCTCCTAGCAGGACCTTGAGCCTGTGGAGAGAGGAGCCCACAATGGAGCAGGTTTGCTGGCAGGACTTGTGACCCTGAGGGGGACCCACACTGAAGCAGTGTGTTCCTGAAGGACTGCACCCCACGGAAGGGACTACTCTGGAGCACTTTGTGAAAAGCTGTAGCCTGTGGGAAGAATTCACACTGGAGATGTTTGTGGAGAACTACCTCCCATAGGAAAGACTCCACACTGGAGCAGGGGAATAGTGTGAGGTGTCCTCCCCCTGAGGAGGAAGGAGAGGCAGAGAAAACTGTGATGAACTGACTGCAGCCTCCATTCCCCATGCCCCTGCACTACTGGAGGGGAGGAGGTAGAGAACTGGGAGTAAGGTTAAGCCCAGGAAGAAGGGAAAGGTGGGAGGAAAACTATTAAAGATTTCGGTTTTATTTCTTATTATCCTGCTCTGATTTTGATTGTAATAAATTAATTTCCCCAAGTAGCATCTGTTTTGCCAGTGGTAGTAATTGGTGAGTGATCTCTCCCTGTCCTTATCTTGACCCTTTTGTTATATTTTCCTCCCCTGTACAGTTGAGGAGCAGGTGTGATAGAATGGCTTTGGTGGATACCTGATATCCAGCCGGGGTTAACCCACCGCACACAGCTAGGTATCATCATAAACCAAAAATAAGCAAATCTCCTGCAGTACTGCTGTGGATCTGAAGTATATGCTGCTTGTATATGCTGATGAGATGGGGCATCAAAAAGAACACTGGAATATAATAATGTTCCTTAAAATGATTTTAAAGGAGCAGTGGTCACAAGGTAAAGGAATAGCTTATATAAACAATTCTAGGGATCACTGGCCCATGGAAATTTGGGGTAGCAATATGCTGTGGCTATGTGGACACATTTCAAAAATACAGTTCCCTCATGTGTGAAGAATTTCCTGTACTGAATGTAATGTCATTATCCAATTTCTTTTATACTTGAATGTTGGCTCCAGTCTGAGGTATGATGTGTATGCATTCATTCTCTAAATTTATTTTATGAACTTTCAACATGTAAACAGTTTTAAGTGATACAGTGATGTCCCTCATAAATCTGGCTGCACATTGCAAAACTAGATAAGGAAGATTGAACAATATCTGACAAACTGAAGTGCTAAAAGAGAGTTCAAATTGCTCTACTGAAATATTCTATACTAGTTGCAGTAGAGATGCAGCAAAGGCTGACATACTCTGTAGCTATGCGAATAGATGGATGATTGTCATACCAAAACTTTTCCACATAGTGGCAAAGATTAATGTGTCCTAAAACACTAGTGTGATTTAGAAATCAAACGAGGTGGCTCTTAATCTTCCTTCTTGTGGCTTGTATTTCCTGAATAGATATTTCTGTGAAATTCCTTAAACAGCTTTCCTTTAGAGAACGAGAGAAGAAAGGAGGAGAAAATACAAATTCTCAAAATGATTGGAAAAAACAAAAAGGGTCAACCACCTTCACAGAATCACAGTGGCTGAGATTGGAAGGGAAGACTTGAGACCATCCAGCCTAACCCCCAGCACAGAGCAGAGTCAGCTACAGCAGGGTTTCACCAATTTGTCTATGAGGATGCTACAGGAGACAGTGTTGAAAGCCTTGCTACAGATAGCACCCACTACTCTCCTCTCATCTACCAAGCTACTCACCTCATTGTAGTAGGGTAGCAAGCTGGTCACGTGGTTTTCCCTTCACAAATCCACACTGACTTCTCCCCAAGAAGAACAGTTGATTTGTAGTTGTTTTAGCTATCCTCCCCAAATACCACTCTCTTCAGAAAAGCTGAGCTTCATTCCTTTGCTCACTTTGGCAGGACTATATCTGGGAAGGTTTCTTGTTGGCTTGAGAGAACTCTTTGGGAAAACAAGCAGTTGGGTGGGTAAAAGCTAGGAGTAAAACAGCTTAGGAGGCTAAACAGCCAAGTGACCACCTCAGATACAGTTAAAACTATGAAAGAATGAATAGCTTTGAAGAGGGTAATAGGTGAAGCAGGACCCCTGAAAGTCAGAGCATGGTACAGGAGGGCAATCAGATAAGGGAAACATTAACATTTAAGAAAGGTAGACAGCTGCCCTCACCCTGAAGCTACAAGAATTTAAATCAGGTTTGTATGGGTCATTTTATATGCCCTCAGCACAAAGGTTTTACTAATATTTGACCCCCATTTGTTCATGTGGAAAACGTCTATATTTCATATATAAAGTTTTCCAGAGAAAGCAGTTTCTATTTTAATGTTTTCTCCAGGTCCTTCTGAATCCTTCAAGCTTATTTTCCCTAAAGTTTAATGTGCTCAAAATGGCTGCATATATCTAGAATCCTTTTTACATGCTGCACATACCTATGGCCTTGACCATACTTTACACTATGCAACAGTTTCCATTCAGTGATCTTCCTTTGTTCTCTGGTAACTTTAAAACAACAACAACAACAAGATTACTGATGTTTTCTGATGTGGTACCTGCTGTCTTCCTTGTTCTCAGAGAATACAATGAAACATAACTCCAACATTTCCAGAGAAGAAGAAAACACAAAGTCCCCATACCAAAGAACAGGAGCAATAACAACAAAATCTTGTCAAAATGTCTAGGGAGCTTATGTTCCTTCCGGGAAAAAAAACCAAAAAATCCAACAATAAAGCCAAAAGCTGAATTCTGTTCCTCTGAAAGGGTCAAATAACACACCTATTCATAGATAAATGGATAGAACATTTTGCAGAAGCTTTCTCCATTAATCAGGTAAACTGCTTAACTAAAAGTATGTATGGCAATAGAGAAAATGAAACTGCTAATTCTAATTCTTTTAGATATTCTTACTCTTTCAGACATTCAAAGCTAAATTATCTTACATAGCTGCTTTTCTCTGTGTCAGTTTGGCAATGGTAACATACGGGCCCTTCCCACACACTGCACGGTAATGGCCCATGGCATGAAGGAATCATCTAGATGGCAGTAGGGCTCATGTCAAGATCTCCAGCAGGGAATCCTGCAAGAGTCCTCCCCATGGCATGCCAGCAGCTGACATGCTATGAAGAGGACACGATACTTCACTCCATCAGTTTCCAGCTAATAGTGAGTTTCTTGGGCCAACACCAGCTGTTACAGCCCCCAGAGCTGCTGCAGTTACATTAGCAAGAAGTCACAGAAAATTTGTCCCTTTATTAAAGGATTCACACATTCTCATGGCTCTGTTTGTTAGAGCAGAGATGTTACTGGCATCACTGCCTTTAATGTTGTGGAAATGCCTTAAAAATGAAGGACAGAACACAACATTTCTTCAGAAAACAAAAAAAAAACACCAACAAAAAACTCTGCCTTTCATTTATTTTGATTTTTTTTTCTTGGGACTTTCATTTCCTTTGTAAACAGTGATGTCCTAATAATCTGTAATTACTGCACATTTACTTGTTCCTGTAACCTCTGCTCCCCACACTGAGTGTGTATATAGCACTGCATTTAGTTACTCAGCTATTCTGCCTGCTCTTTATACCATGATTATTTCAAGCGGGTGAGCTAACCCCCAGCCCTGCAGAAATTCTGAGACTAAAGGGAACATTAATGTGTGTTCTAGGAACACATAGTGCTGTGACCTCACCATGAGCTATATATATAGTACTATGCTTGAGCATGCAGATAAAAACCATCATTTAAAATAACAATTATTTCTTTTTTCATCATTTTTCTAATAGTGCAGAATTTTCTCTGCTACTTCAAAACCACAAACAAATTATTCTTCGTATTCTACCTGAAATGTTTGGTTTTTAGCAGCTCATATACACCAAGTGAAGGAAAAGATTTTAGGATTATAGGCTTATTACAGTGCAGCAAAAACTTACATTCTACAAACGTACTGAAGTCATGAAATATTCATCAATAAAACAAAAAGGAGTTAATATTTGAAGCAAGCTTAGACATTTACAATCAAAAGCCAGGATGACATAGATGATAAAGAAAATGTTACCTTCTGGGGTGAAGAAAAGAAGATACTGATACACATTACTGTGCTACTTCATGAACATCTGGCAGTCTGTCACTTAATAGACAACAACATCTTCTCTAAACAGAAGAGACTTGAATTCATCAGGGATTCCTGTAGTACAGTATGTGCTTAACTTAAGTACCTGCTTTCTGTGATTTCCATAGATTACCATATTCATGACACTGTGGAGTGAAAGCATTCTTCTCACTCTTTAACCAGAACATGCAAAAGAAATTAAAACACTGGCAGGCACTTTGTCTCCAGTTTGTTGGACATGTGAGGAAAGGACTTTCCACCCATTTAGGCAGACAAAATTCTGTCAGCTAAGCAGCAGCATAGCAAAGATGTCAGCAGAATGGCTATTAATTGACAGGCAAGAAAATATAACTGTGTTTAGATGCATTTATGAAACATGGATCAGTAACAATTGAGCCAACTTAGTATTGGAAAAAACTCAGTGCAAACAAGATTTTCTTTTTACTGCTGCAGTAAAAATACATCAGTCTTGGATTCACATTTTCATGTGTATATCCATACATTAACTTTATGTGTTTATTGTATCAATGTTATAAATTAACTGATGATATGCAAAAATATTATTAGATATTTACCCACCTCTTCCTCCAAGCTGGCTGGCAACTGAGCTGTTCAGAACAACCCTAAAATCATCTGTTTCTTTTGATGTAAGCATCATCTTCTGGGGGTACATGTACTGAGGAGATTGAACTTTAGCAGTACCTAATGACCATCTGTTTTCTAGATCCTTTCAAGGAAGTTTCAGAGGTGCTAGCTAGACTATTAAAAGGAAAAAATAAATCTCTTCTTACAACATTGAGAAAGTATGAATATCCTTGCTGCTATGGCTACATTAGTGGTTACCAATTAACCTGTCAATCACAAATGCTGCTGACCCAGCAAGGTGAGTGGAGCTGTATCAGGCTGAATTTGCTAATTCCACTTGTTTTAAACGAGCTGGGTCAGGTACTAAGAGCAGTCTAGCCTTGTTTCTAGAACTGTGAAGCACTATGAAGCTTCACTTCAACTGTCTACATGACCCATGTGTGTTCAAAAGCTGCCTGAGCGACCCAATGCTACCATGCAGCCCAAGGGCAAATTACACTCTGTGGGCAGGGTGAGGAAGAATACACACTGTCTACATCCTCCTCAGCTCTCCCACACTCCCTTTCAGCATCTCCCTGGTGGAAATACAGCTCTAGACTTGTCTATGTATGAACCACGGTCATACAAAAAATACACAGCCTAATCAGTGAGGCCCATCAAATTTGTGCTTTCCAGGGTATGGGAGAATAGGCAGAGAAGGCAAGCAGCAACCATCTTTTCCAGCCTCTGGGAGAAAACNCCTTTCCAGGGTATGGGAGAATAGGCAACCATCTTTTCCAGCCTCTGGGAGAAAACAAGATTGTGAAAGTCATTCTATGAGGCTTTGAGTATGTCCAGTAAAAGAATCACTGCTGCCACTGTGTGCATAGAATAGTGTATTTTCATCATTCCTATATGTGCTTTATCTCCAGATTTACCTACCAAATACTTTTTGCTAACAGTTAAACCTTGCACAAGCAGAAAGTGCATACACTTTTTCCATCTGCTGGAACCTTTGCAGATTTCTGTTTTGGTTTATTCTGCCTTTTTATTTTGATGTATTTTTTTTTTTTTGCGTGTAAGCCCAGATTTATTACTAACTTATCTGTACTGTAAACAGCGTATCATTTCAGTATATCCAGAAATAAACTCTGCTTTCCCCTGGTAGATTACACATCACATAACTATACATACATTATTGCATTTATGGATTACTTAAATGCAGCCCACTGCTAATAATTCCTAAGCAAACCCTCTTCCACTTGAGATTCATTGTAATCCATCTCTTATGGCAGATGAACTACAGTACTTATCCTTCTTCTGCACAGACTACAATGCTTTCCCTCATTCATCTCTCACACAGTAATCCTTCCATCTCTACTTCACACAATCCTAATTTAAATGTAAAATATTCAGGGCAGACAAATGAAGCTTTAGTCAAGTCCTGCAGCTATGACCAAGGAGCCTACTATTGCCTTTTAGAGTCTTCAAACTCAATAATACATTGATTTTTATCATCACCTCAATAATCAAAACTTAATACATTTCATATTAAGAGTCATAATACAAATAGTTCTGGCATTAATAGTAACTTCTTCCCCCCTAGATAATCAAAATTCACAATTCAGTTGGTGAGAAGTAGGATGAGAACATGCTGAAAAATGTCCTACAAAGAGTTTGGGTATTCTGGTTTGATTAAGGACTTCCAACAGTCTTGCAAAGGTGACAAATCAACACATAATATACGACATGAAAAAAATGAGAATATAGTCAGATGGTCCACTGAAAGAAACTTATGATTAAGCATTTTGATCATTTGAAGTTATTAAAACTTTTAAACAGATCTGAAAAGAAATTATTGCTAAACTATTTAAAATTATTATACCAAACTTATGAATAAAATATCAAGAATACATTACAAAAGTGATACCTTCATGAAACTCATGTTTCCTTTATCACCACAAAGCAGCAAGATGTCAATACACAGGTACCAAAGTAATAGAAGCTATAAAAAAACCACTAATGTAGACAAACAGAAAAGTGCTCATTAGAATCAACCTTTCAAGTCCCCCACAGTGCTTCTCTTGCATATTTATCTTTATAACAGCTAAAGTATATTATCTAAAGTATCATTATATTCTGAAAATGACATTAAAATAGTCATGCATTCTAAAATGCTAATTTGATTAGATTTTGAGGAAAAATTTTTGTTATATTCAGTGGAAGAATTTGATTTTTAAAAATCTAACATGCAAATCATTAGAAATACAGACCACAGGCACACATCACAGTATTTCCAAAAACTATCTTGTTAAAAATACTATAATAGCTTTAAAATAGTCTTGCTACTACAAGACTTCACTGATTTGTATGCACTGTTAAGCTTGCAAGTATATGCAGCTTGCCCTCTGCTATTAAATACAACCACAATCACACACTGTTTCCAAAGGCCATCCACTTTCTTCACTAGTTGTGCACTCCTTACAGATAAACTGTGGAGACACACAAACCTTACCTTTACATATCACTTTGCACTGTGTACTCATTGGGCTGTTTTGCAGGTCAAAAGTATTGGCCCAGCATCACAAACCATATAATTTATACTTGCAAAGAAACTCCTGTCCTGATCCTACAAGCTTTTACACGTGACTGACCTTTAAATATGCAAGTAGTTACACTGAACGAGGTTAAGCCTTGAGAGAACTGGAACCTTGTCTCACTGGCTGACCACAACAAACCCACTCTTCTTGGACATGCACACGTGGTTCCACTTGACTTTATCACAAAAGATATAGGTGCCCAAAGAAAGATGAGGGTACACCTCTTTCGCATTGT
Source organism: Bucco capensis (assembly GCA_013396975.1). Lineage (NCBI taxonomy): Eukaryota > Metazoa > Chordata > Aves > Piciformes > Bucconidae > Bucco > Bucco capensis. Next base: position 445,567 of record VWZO01017254.1, read on the forward strand.
TTGAAAAAAAATGTCATGTCTTCAGCTGTGTTGCACCTAGATAGTTCCAGATAACATACCTCTTCATGGATGAGTGATCACGCAAGTCCTACAGAGCTTTGCTGCTCAAAAACCTGCTATATTTAAAAACCTCACCCTCATTTAAACTGTAAAAACAAAATTATTTTTATTTCTTGGTATAATTCATCTTGTTAAAGTTATGCTAGATATTTATAGTGATTCAATCTACAGCTCAAAAAGAAAAAAAATCTATAGCCATTTTGACCATATAACAGAAAGGGAATTCTACTTAGTACAGCTTCTCTATATTAACACTGTCTACAACAGTGCTGCTGCTATAAAGGTCACAGATGACATAATGTATATTATTATAGATAATCCATGTTGTCGGTCTGCCTTTTTTTTCCCCTCCATATTTCAGAGAGGTGCTGTGTATTCTGATAGATAAAGCCCCTAGGAGAGCTTCAGTCTGAGTGGCTTACAAAGGCTGCAGCAGTCACCACACAGAGGAGATTTACTGTTTCTCCTCAAGAAGGCTGGTACCATTTCCTGCCTCCACAGAAGATGCAGCGAATGGTCTTGCATGCACAAGTCTGTTCCCAAATCTTCACTCTTTGCGTACAGACCACTTGAACAAGCCATGACAACATAACAGGACAAACTGCTTCCTACCATGTGTGCACCTGGAGCAGGGCAGCAAGTTGGGGTAGCAAAATGCAGGTCAGCTACATGGGCTTCATGGATAATCATGGCACAAAACCAGCTCACAGCTGTGAAGCACGTAAGCAGCACTTATTTTTTCTGGAAATAGAGCAGGGTTGCCCTCCTGCACCCTATAGCTGCTGGAAACACTTCAACCAATTGCCCCAGTGCCCTGAAGTCCCTTTTGATTGCCCTTGGACTTCTCTCCACAACCTCATCACAGCCAACATAATATAATAACATGGCCTCAGCATTTACATCCTGCAGTGCTGCACTGTGGGATATTTTGTACAGTTCCAGGAGTATGAGGAGACTCCAGCAAATTACAGCAGCTGTGTTCATAGCATGGGTTTGTTCATTAATGACCTCAGGAGACCGCGCAGATCTGAAAAGCATGGAGAAGTTTATGATGAAGAAGGTTTATAAATTCCACTAATCCTCAAACTGACTTACCCATTTTCAGGTGTGGGTCTATCCTGCATAGTTTTTACTTTTTAGGAGCTGGGTAATAGTCTGGGAGGTCAGCAATTATCCCCATACTACAGGAGTCAAATGCGATTTCATCTTACTGTATTTCATTTTAGATAACTGTCTTGGTCATTTCAAGCAGACACATAAGAATGTAACCAGGATCAGCTACAGCTTTTGCTGTTCTCTTTCTGCATCTATACAGCTATGGCATTAATCCCAGCCAGCTCCATTAATTCTTCTTGCTGATACTGTGGCATTCTTTTGCTACATGTTTGATCTCAAATTGCACTTTCTTCCACCTGCATCTGTCCTAACAAATGGTACTGAGGTAGGCAGTTTCTGTAATTCTTTTATCTAACATTTGCAAATATATGAGCATTACATCAGAAACTGAAACTACTTTTACTTTTTTAAGCTGGAAATCATATTACCATCTGTAGGTCTGGTCTGTATAATGCCTTGTTAAATTGCTAGAAGACAATGCACATGTACAACTTCCCATCTTCTCTATGGCTGGCTTGCTGCCCATCTAACCTGTGGCTCTGGAAAACCTCAGCAATGAGACTTATGCCCTCCTTACTTTCACTTGCCTTACTGTTTTTTTCTTTGAGTGCAGAGGACATTCTATTAAGCAAGTGCTCTCCTCTCTGCATCACTGTATTCATTTCCAGCTCTGGTCTACCTAGAAGCCATCCCAGACCTTTAAAACATCACATAGGTAACTTTCTACCAGGGTCTTAGAGCTTACTACCTATTTGAGCTAAGTTTTCTGACTCTGCATGTAACTTCTATGAGTTGTTTGCCCCAGTTTAGCCACATGCTTCATCCATTCACTTGATCTGGTTAAAAGAAGAGTATTTTTGTGTCATTTTGGTATTTTAATTATTTTCAACTTTTCTTGTTACTTTACATAGTCCTGCTGGTATTTTGATTGTTCTGTTGTGTAATATCATGCTGTATGTTTTTGTCAGCAGCATTAGATTCTCACAAAATGCCAATGAAGTCTTTGTTATCTAATATTTACTGATGTTTAACTGTCCAGCTGGCATTCAAACTCTTTGCCTTTGTGCTGCTGCCCTTATTTTAAAGTTCACGCTTGTGCAAATGACACCAAAAGTTTATTTTTGCTCGTGTCGTATATCAAAGTCAGATACGTGCAAAATTACATTTTCTGGGTTGGTTTGTTTTCCTGATGGGGTGCATTTTTTCTTTTTGCTATTGTAAGCAAGCTTTGGCACACTACTTTTCTTGCCAATACAAAGAATGCCATATGCAAGACAATTACCAGTAGATTTTTCTTCTCTGCTTTGTGCTAATGCATTTATATTTGCACAAAATTTTTCCTTGTCTGTGCAAACATTTTCTTTTCTAAGTAGTTAACAGCTTCTGTCTATGCTCCACTGATGGTTGGCTTTGGCTTGCTCACTGATTGTGCACATTAGCTCTGCATTGCTGTAATGCTGCTGCATGAGCTTTCCAGGTGCCTCTACATTAGTCTTTTAGCTTAGATCAGAAGTACACCTTTGAAACAAATCTCCTGATTATCCCCACATACTGCACTTCAGTTCTTATGGGAGAGCAGTCCCAGAGAGCACAAACTGGATTTGATTTTAGTTGAAATGAAACATGGATGTGTGCTCCAGGAGTGCACCTAAAGTGAGATCCAGCTGCTAATGGGCATTTAGCCCGTGAGACCAGACCAGAGCTAGAACACAGTAAAAAATCCTGGAATGCAGACACCAATCTACAGAAGCAATTATGTCATTCTGTAGTTCTATTCCTATTTGGCCCCTTTCTCTGCACTACTTCTTAATGTAAACATAGCTTCTGAGTGTTCTCATTTGAATCACTGAAACTTTGTCCCACCTACAAGTTGAATTAATCCATTAGGATGCAATGAAGTCATGGGTTAGCTGTTCTACAATATTCAGAAAGACAGTGGCCTATCATTTTTTTCAGACTGTTCATACTTGGATAATACATAAATACACATATATTAGTCACACCACACAAAATACATATATTAGTCACATACTCTCTTACATTACATTCTATTATATTATATTTTAAATAGAAGATATTTCTGAAGACTTCCTAAAAATTCTCACCCATTTTCTTGATTATGAAGCCTCAGGCTGTGAGAGTTCTTTTTCCCAGTTCAATTTTCACTAATATCTAAGATAGCTCAGTTTTATGTCCATCTGTCCATCTTTCATGCCCACTTCCATACTAACTTAATAATTGGGGGTTTTTGTTATTGTTGTTGGGGGTTTTTTGAGTCTTTTGCAACACAGTCTAGATCCACAGTAGTAATTCTGTGCCTGGGAATGTTCCTGGGTACAAGGATGTTGTCATCTATCCTAACAAAGCATTAAAACATTCTCTTGCCTGCTTTTGGCCTGTGCTGACTACCAGTGTCCCAGGCAATTCCTGGAGAGGCTTTGGAAGTCAGCATACTCCAGGAGCTGTTCCCAGCAGGCAGCATGCCTGCAGCCAACCTGCTTTGGAGACTAACAGCTTCTGATCATCAGCACAGGCTGCTCAGTGCCAGCTGGCCTAAGCACCTAGGAATATTCCCGGGCACATTTAATTTGAAACTACTGACATATCCCTCCTTTCTGAAGTTAGATGCCTATAGGAATTCAGTCACTTCTGATGTCAGTGCCCAGGCAGAATGAAGTAAAACAGTTCCATATTAGTTTCAATAAAAACTGATATCTGCCATCAGGGACCTTCTGGAACTAGAGTTACAAAGCTTAATGCATAACCATAAAAAGTATCTCCTAGTGCAGAGTTATTTATTACAGAAATTACTGCATTTTTTAACATTTAAGGACACTCCTTTTGTCGTCTTTTTTTTTTTTTTTAAATAGAAGTACAAATAGAGCTATAAAACTCCAAGAAAATAAACAATGTTCCATCCTAAGACAAAGTATTAGCTGTATCTTCAACTGAGTTTTAAAGTAAGCTCCTGCACCAGGTGTATCCTTAAAATAGCATAGCAACTAGGAGGACCTGTTCCATGATCTTCCTAGGAACTCATCTTATTTGATATAATTTGCTATCAATTGTTCTTTCCTTAGAAAAACTTTGCTTCAAATTCTTCAAACATTTCCCCAAAAGAAATGAGTACATTTGGGGGTCCACTGACTTATTTCTATAACAATAAAACTTGTCTGAGATATGCCACATACTTGGCAGATCCCAATAACACTACTGGGATTATGGATCATATCTGAAGACTAGCCCTGACACCTAGTTCCTCTCTTCAAAAATGCAAAATATCTTGAGAATTCTGGTTATAATGTTTTATTTTTTTTCCTGAAAATAACACAAATTAAATATGCACAGAATGAGCCTGGGTAATAGAACTGGGAACTAATTTTCATTTCCTTTCAGTATTTAATTAGGTTTCTTGAACCTGACTCTCAGTGTCTCTGTTTCTGTTCCAGAAGACAAAAGAAACAAGATATAATGGACACTTACTTCATGTTGTTGTCTTCCCTTGCAAAGGCTTTATGCCACCTTCATCATTAAAATATCCCAGCAGTGTCTGTTAACTAATGAACTCCACCAGTCTTGCATGGCTCACTTGCTCTCTCACGCTCATTCCTTGCATATGAGACAGGCTACTTTGTTTTGGTAAGAGTTAAGAAATTTCCTTGCTGTAAAAACAAAAGCAAGCAGCAACACGCATACACTTCTGTGCAGAGAAGACAAAATTGGAGAAGTGCCTTTTACTCTAAGGGTGAAAGGCAAAGGCAGCAACCGAGTCTTATGTCCCATGGGAGCTTGTTCCACAGTTGTGGACACATCCCTAAGCCAACTCATTCACCTTACACAGAAGCATTACAAAAAAAAAAAGCATTGCTGAAAACCCAGTAAGCATAAGTAGTGAATGGAGTCATGGAGTATAGTCTTCCCCTGGGATTTAAGCTAGCATGTAAGACAGAAAAGAACATTGGTACTGGTGGTGGTGAAGAAAAGAGCTAAGAGCTGGTTTGATATGCTCTGCTGGGGCAGCCCTTCTGGAGCTTTCATGCCACCAACACTTCTCATTGCCAGCACAGGCAGGAAGGCAGGAAAAAAAAAAAATTAAAAAAAAAAGGAAAAGTGGAAGCCATATAAGAGGTCAGTCATTCATCAGGGATGGAAAATGGATCTTTCCTTTATGTCTGCTGAACCTTAGAGCTGAACTGCTGGTTCAGAAAATGCTAGGAATCCAGCCTAGAAAATGGAGAGGGAAGATGGCCTGGTGTGCTTGCAGTAACTTCAACTTCTGAGCTGTCAGCCTTAATGCCCCATGAGCAGACATGCTGCAGCATCCTCTGCAAGCTGAAGTTTTCCAGAAGATAATTACAACTGCTGCTACTTCATACTTTCCTTTTACCTCTTAGTAGAAGGTAAATCACAACAATAATAAATCCTTCCATATAAATGCAAAGCAGAGCTAAAAATGAAATTGATGTTGCAATTTTAATTTACCACTTGCTTTGTTGTTAATTTATACGCAAGCAGTGGGCTGTAAGTTTCCCCTAGAAAATAGTCTAATTCCTTTCAAGTATCTCCCATGAAAACCAGATACAGACACTCTGAGTTTCATGCTGAATTCTTTGTGTGTCTTAAAAGACTTCTTTTTTATTGTAAGTTGGGGAAAAGAACATACCCCTGTAGCGAGACAAAGCAAAGAAGGTTTCAACCTTTATCTGAAGTTTCTGATTGCTGTGATAAGGGATGAAGAATAATTTAAGATACCCTCAGCTATAATAGATCACAGTAGAATTTACACTAGCCTTTTTTTAAAAAAATCTTACTGTTCTTATGTATATAGAAGCCAACAGGGGTGCAAACAAAGTTGAACTTTTTGGCTGAGCTTACTTCACTATCAGTGCAGATCACTAAACCTACATGTTATCTTTCAAAAGTTCCTCCAGAACTTAAGCCCAAGCACCACCACATAAAACTTTCATCACCAGCCTGCCTCTTTTACAGCACATGTTACACACAATGGTCAGGACCAGGCCATGAGGGTTACTAGGCTTCACCACTGCAGGGTTCATAGTTCAGGGCAGCTTGTACAGAGCATTCCCCAAGCCAGGGCTCAGAGTGCAAGGCAGGCAGAGGGTGGCAGGAGGGCCATGGAGGGCAAGCCAGGAACAGACACTGTGGAGCCATTCTAGGAGAAAAAGCTCTGAAATATTTTGAACTTCCTTGCAACTATTTCTGAGAGACTCTTTCCATGGGAAAAGCTCAAACATCTAGTACTGCAGCTGATTTTAGAGAGGAAAAAAACCCCCAAAATTCAAATGAAAACTTTGAGTTGCAGAAAATTCCATCTGGGAGAATGTAGGTAAGCTATGCTACTCAAGCCAGCAGACTTTCCTACTGTTCATCTTCACCTTCGAGATGACTGTCGGGTATATTATTCACTTCTAAACAGGAAAAAGACAGCAGCACCACTGAGGGCAATCATGTTGTTTTCTCTACCAAGTTTTCAGAAAAAAGGGGAACATTTGGGGTTGAAACTCATTTCAGATTAAACAAAGTATCTAACTCGGTCACCACCATTATTGTGCTATTATTTTCATTGTAATGCTACTTAATTACTTAACATTTCAATTTGTATGAATAAAAACATTCTGAACTAGAAATATTTCCCTAAAACCAAGTAAAGCATTTCAAATGATAAACATCAGAAATAGGTTTTGTATTGATTGACCTACAACTAAGTGGTCTTCAGCAAGGTACTGAAATTAAGAGCTTAAGCAAATGTACTGTTACATTTAAAAAAAAAAATCTTAATTTTCTTAATTCTAAAAAATAATTCTATCCCTTCATGACTGTAAAAGCCAAGTAGAACCCAAATGCAATAAAACCATCCCAACTAATACTTCATTTCAGCTGTTCAATAATTTCTATTTCTTTGCATTATTTTTACTTTATTATACTTTTATAATATCCTCAAGTATATCTATAAAACTTTACAGCCCTTTTCCAACAGCATATGGTGTGTATTGTGAAGAGAAGTATGTTTATGAGCTGCCAGATAGGAAGAAAATTAAAGTACCCTTATGGGACTGAGGCAAGGAGACTTGACTATAGTTATGAGCTGAGATTTTGATGCATCCACCACTACCTCTCTAATTCTTGAGTCTCCAAGTTTTCACTGCAATTGCATTATAGAATTCTCTTGTGTTGGGCTGATCACAGTGTACAATCTCTCAATGCTTGAAACTGAAAGCAAGTCATGTTGTTACACAGTCCCTTTCACAGCAGCAGCTGAGTATATCCTGGCTAAATGAACAAAGCTAGCCTTGAATGAATTTAAAATTAATTTTAACTGAACTAACTTTTATTTCACTAGAATGTGGAATGCCTAGGCACTATTCAAGAACCATTTGTCATATCCTGATGAAATTCAACTCTCTAAATGAACACTGGTCAATCGGGATAGGATTTAACAGCAAAGGCTTACTTGTCTTTGAGCTTTGATGGGCATAAATCTGGCTGGTCACAGTTCTCAGTTCTGGGTTTTTAAAATGAACTTTCAGGAACAATCTCTGTGGCTGACAGAGGTGGTCACATCAGCCATAGGATCCAAGCTTTTGGAGTCCTCTAGTCTTTCCCATACCATTGACTCCAGCAAGAGGTAACCTTGCTGAAGTTTCAGGACATATCCACAGAACAGCTGAGAAACACAAACACAACAAAACACTTCTTGCACATGCATGCACATACATATGGCTGCACATATTATTATTTTTTTTCTTTCAAAAAGCTTAAATGCATTGGATTGCATTTTGGATGAATGGCTCAACCCCTTTTGTTTGGTATCTTCACCCCTAGGTGAGGAAAGCTTGGTCAGTATTTCAATTAGACTCTTTGCTGCCTCTGGCGAAGAAATGGTTGCCCTGGTTGAGAGAACATATGCTTTTGGAAACAGTTTTCTGCATCCTTTTTTGCTTGTCAAGCTTTCAGTGTCTATATCACACTAAAGTTCTGGTCAGGAAAGGGTTCATTCACCCCAACACAATTGCTCCTAAGGGCAATTCAGCCAGTCAGATACTGTGAACTGAGACCTCTCTGTAGATTAGCTGGGGATGGTATTTGGACAGTTAAGCTGGATGCTTACAACAGACTGTGTGAAGACTCCACTCTAAAATAAATGCTCAAGTTTGTGCTAAAAATTATATTCCCAATGTGTGCTGAATTGTGAACCAGTACTCATACAGTCAAAATAGTGGTCATGACTTCACATAGGCATCCCCCTCTCAAACTGCCATTTAAGAACTACACAACTGAAGACATAGATGGATGGCAAGGAAATGCTTTTTCTACATGGAGGGAGAGAGGCAGACTTTCAGGCTTTTCAGACTGCACATTCATCACTCAAATGTTGTTATAAATACCTCTGCAAACAATTCACACTACATAGACAAAAATACCTCAGTGATAAACAACAAAGATATAAATTAAAGACTATGGAAAAATGTAAACACTAAGTTTCTCCTCCATCTGCTTTATCCTGGTAACTAAGTCCAAAATCCAGCAGTGGGCAAAGAGGCCCACCCACAGACAAAACTGCCAACAAAATGGCTGCAGTCTATCAAATGAACTCTTATGACTTTCTTGTGAAGAGAGAGAGAGAAGAGTTCTGGAGGATGAGGCATTTATTAGCCCTGCTCTGTCCTACCCAGAATGGCAGCTCTGAGAAACCATGCTCGCTTCTGGGTACATTTTTATAAATGCTGATTACATAGGCACACTCATGCTACAGTTGCCCAAGGATTTCTTGTTGGTCCTGCTTTAATGGGTAAGTTTAGAGGTTTCAGAATATCATTTATGCTAATGCAAATGGCATACGAGTTGTTTACAGCTTAGTGATACATTTTTAGTAAAAGAGAAAATGTAGATATATTTGTGCTTACAGAGTTTTGTGGGTTTATAGTGAGCCTTCTGGTTTTCAATTTAGAAACTGAAATTTCTGAAATGGACATTTCAAAATGTCAGGTGTGCTTAGCAGTTGAGAGAAGGCTCAGTAAAGGCAGTGAAAAACTGCTGGAGAGTCTGGAGTAGACTTTCAGTCTGGAATTAGGAAAGATGCCTTTTGCCTAGGTGATCCTGCTCTGGCAGGGGGGTTGGACTAGATGATCTTTCTAGGTCCCCTCCAACCTCTAACATTCTGTGATTACTATTTTAAATGAGAGCATAACTATTCAGAAAATAGTAAGTAATGATTAGAATCTAGACTACACATTCTGTATTGTAATAATGGGAAGTAAAAATAAATAAAATTATAGTTGATAGGCTCTAGAATTTATCTACTTTAGACTCAACTGCAAGGTCTTGCCTTGAACGATCTAAAAAAAAAAAAATGTACTATTTCAGTGATACACTTCTGTGTTTCTTATGAACCCAGACATACTGTATAAAACAACAAGGTATTTCATAGCTTTTATGTATAAACAGACCAGCAACTTGGAAGAAATACAACATAGTAATAGGAAAAAATGCATTAGCTATTCCAAGCAGTCAAACAGGAAAAAGACAAAATGATTAACAAAAGAACAGATATATATGACATATCCTGATGAGTATATGAGTTATACAGTGACTTACTTAACACTAGATAGTTCCAAATGTGACAACCAAAACCAGAGCTGTGGCATAAAAAATAAAAGGGGGCTATTTCATTAAAACTTGTCTGCTGAGTTGAATGAAGGGCAAACAAGGTCTTACCTATGTGAGGATTAAACCCACCTTCTTAATAACAGCTGGGGTAGGTGTTCTTAAACATCAACCACCAGAGTACCCATGTGCAATCAGCCTGAATGAGATCCCAAGAAATCAATAAAATTCTGCCAGGGCCCTTCAAACTATTACAGAGCCCCAATGTGCTGCGGAGCAGCAGATTACAGGCTGCTTGTAATTGTTCCCTGGAACAATCCAAACATAGTTCCTGGGCCTTAATGAATTCTATACAGCATGAATAGGTCAGCAAAGTGCAGAAATCTCTTTTCTCAACTCCTACGTGTAGAAATGGTGTGCCCAAGAGCTCCATTCAGTTACTGGCACAGTTGCCCTGTGCCTGTGTATGACTAATGGGCAGTGAAACAGAAAGACATTTTTAATCCATTTGTCCATAAAACCTCAGGAAGTATTGTTCTGACTGCTGAGGCATCCATGTGGTTGGATCAAAACCACACAAGATTACAGAAAAACCGTCAGGGATTTTTTACAGCAATAAAAATAAAATAGGTGGGAAAGGACATAATCGTGTTTCTTAAGTGCAATCTTAATCTTTAAGCAAAAAGACAGGAAAAGTCTACAAGTCCAGCACATACTCCCAGCAACCTGAAATTTCTCCCAGCTGTACTTCTGTTAGACTTCATATATTCAAACTTTAAAAGTCCTCCCTACTTTTAGTCTCAGCAACCCAGCATGAAACCTCCATAATTTCTACAAAGAGCCCTTAAGAGACTTTCCTTCCAATCAGGATAATTTTTCTCCTGCTTCTACTGAACACTTCCTTTTTTTTTTTTTCTTCCCCCCTCCAATTCAATCATCAGCCTTGGCTGAGTTCTCACTCTACATCATAAAATCCCCCTCCCTCAACTGATTGCAAACTTCAAATATTTGTAGACCACAGAGTTCTCCACCTCTTATGTTTACACACATCATTTAGGCAGGACATATGGACATTTACGAGTTTTAGATTCTTTAACCTCTCCCCATAAATCACTCCTCCTAGTTTTCTCTGCACTCTGGACCATGCTTAAGGGTCAAATCTGTTTCTAAGAGAATTAAGAGATGTAGTAGTCAAATCTCCTCTCAAAACTAGCACAAGAATAACACATTTTTTTGAACACACGCTGAAAATGAATACGTAGTCTGCTGTCTATGACCAATACCACAGACTTTGTTTCACACTTTCCTTGCATGGAGGACTGTGGCACACAGCACCTTGCTATCCAAGTAAACAGCTTGCTTAGATGAGAAGTTTAAAGGGACAACGATGCTTTCAGAAGTTAAAAGGCCAGGTCTTTACATGCATATCAGTATGTATGTCTGTGGCTAGTACCACAAACAAAATGGGAACACGGAAAAAAATAGGGTTTACTAATAATAGCTACCTGTAGATGTAGAAGAGACATTTCTGACTGCATAGATGTTTCTAAGCCATCTGGATGCCTGTAAGATATAGCCTGCAACTCTGTAAGACTACATCTCATATAATATCAAGCATTTTGATATTTTGATATATTGGACAAGGGGCAAGGGTTTTAAATTGGAGAGGAGCAGATTTAAACTGGACATTAGAAAGAAGTTCCTCACCACAAGGGTGGTGGAACACTGGAATAGGTTGCCCAGGGAGGTGGTTGAGTTCCCATCCCTGGAGGCATTCAAGGCGAGGCTTGACAGGGCTCTGGGCAACCTGATCTAGTTGGGGATGTCCCTGCCCACTGCAGGGGGGTTGGACTAGATGACCTCCAGAGGTCCCTTCCAACCCAAACCATTCTATGATTTTATCAGTGCTTAATGAATAAAAAGATGGTTAGAAGTGCTCTTTAGAAATACACAGTGTTGTTAATAATGACTTCACTCACTAGGGGTAGATTCTAGAGGAAGAATTTTGTATCATCAGGTTCTCAGACTAGTAATTATAGCTTACACTTTGAAAGGCACAACCTTACTTTCACAGATGCAATTTGCATCAAAATCTTAACTTACAATATCAGAGAGGAGTTTTGCACACATAAATTAATTGCCAACAAATTTTCCAGTGCTTGAACTGCAGACAATTAGCTATCAGTCACTACTGACCAGGGCTTTACTCAGTGAGAACACAAGAATGAAGCTTTACAATTACACCAGTGCTGTGAATACGGCAGTGTCTTAAACATCCCAAAACTCCTTGAGTTTCACCTGACAAAGAAAAATCTCATTGGCAGTAAAAGCTGGTACAGAACCGAAGGTTGGAGAAAGAGGAGGGAGAGGGAGAAAGAGAAACTGATTTGCTCTCAATGAATATGAAAAAGCTGATCTCTGCCATTGAAGAAAATTCTTGCACCAGCAAGTGCTGACTGATTGCAATGAGGAATGCTTTATCACCAAGATCCAGACACTCTTTCATATAGTGATTATTATTCCTGTCATGACCCTCTGGTCATCAAGCCACTGTGTCTTTTGTCACGAAACAACTATCCAATAAGGAATAATCTAGGAATAAGCCTGTAGCATAATATCTTCTATTTGCTTATACACACAGCAGGAGGAAGAAAATCTTCTTCCTATGAGTTATTACCTGCTCTAATCCACTTTGGAAAACAGCAGTATTTCCTTAATTTTGTGAAGCATGCAAACATATTTTTCACAAACCACAACCACCTGAATAGCTCAGCCCAGAGCTGAAAGCAAACCTAAAAGCTCTCTCAGGTAATAAGTAACAAATAGTTCAACATCACCATCAAATCCATGGCAGCACAGAAATTGTCAGATATTCCCAGTAAAACTTGGTAAGGGCAGGCAAAGGCTGAATTGAGTGCCAGCTTGCCTCTGTGTTTAATTTCATATTGTCTTCTATGAAGCTGAGGTCTGGCCTAATTCCTGATGCTATTCTTGGAGTAACAGTTCTGACAGAGGTAACACATGCACAAAGCCCCAACAAAAAGTGCATACCACCTAGCAGAATTAGCTGTTTTATTTCCTATACAATAAAACAATATTGAATTATTCAGAATGGAGACATTTTATATTAACAGCATCATTGCCCGTATTAGTATTATCCAATAACAAAATTCTGTAGCATTCATTTGCCCTCCCATGCACTATTTCTCTGGCTTTTCTAATTCAACTAACAACTCTGCAGTTGCAGACAGTGTACACTGTGCTGAAAGCATCTAGGGTAGAAGGGTTGGGAACCACTGCTCTGGGAGCAGACATGAGAAGCCATGTCTGCCCACACAGACCAGTTCTTTTTATGTCTTTTCTGTCCTTATTCCTTACATAGATCACCTAACACAGGGCTGTTTTGAATGGTTTCATCCAGCTTGCAAGCTAACCCTAAGCAACAAATACAACAATACATATATAACTGTACAGAATAAAAAATTAATGGTGTTAGAGAAGGATGATGCACAGAGACATTCTGTGTGACACTGGGGAAGAACTGGGGGTAAGTGTGCATGGTTAATATGAAAAGATGTCAAAAAAAAAATGAAGCATAATAATAGTGCAATTTATCCTTGCTAAACGTACTGCGCTGTGCTATAATTAAATATGAAAACCTAAATTTATCTCTATGTTCGGCTGTCATTAACTTAACAGGGAGTGCACATGTTCTAATCTAATGGCTGATTTTTTTCTCCATGTGCAGCATATTAAAATGTATATTAGCCTCAAGGTGCATAAACACAAAATAATAGACCAAAGGTTTTGGCCTGTGGAGAAAAAAATCCTTGCTCAAAGGCCGTCAAGTAGCTGGTGATGCAGGGGAGACACTCACTTAGCCTCATTAAGCCAAAGCTCTCTTTTGCTTGTCTTTTGTTCTGCATGACAGCAGCCTCTTTGTTGTATAATAATTCATTCCAAGTTCGTTCCAAGCTACCGAAACTGGTGAACTGTGGCCATTTTAATGAGCAGTATTGGTGGTATGCATAATCTGGAAGCCACGTGGACCAGGCAATCACAGAGCACTGCAGCCAGCAAAATGAGATACTGTCGAAATCACAAATTTGTCAAGTTGTTTTTTGGACAGGGTATTATAATAAGCACTAAAATATGCATCTTATTACTCTGCATCTGCCAGTCAAAGATCACTGTAATGAATGCATGCTGCAGGGTATGACCATGCCATTTCCCTAAGTAAAACAAACTGCAGAGCACAAAAAAAGAATTATGTATTTTTGGCAGAGCCTGAATATTTATTTTTTTTTTTAATCCTTTTGCATTGGGAGTTGGATTTTCCTGGCTTGATGTCCATTGCCAGCAGTGAATACACTAAACCCACCACAGCCAAGGAGTTAACATGAATACTTTGTTTCTTAATAGCTACATTTACTGGCTGTGAATATGAAACTTTAAACTCAGTGCTCAAAGCAAATTTAGCACACAGTACATATAAAACCCACAAAGATTAAACTACTTTAAATCTACTTTAATAATCCTAGTTGCTTTTGTTTTATCCATTTCTACTGCATATGGCTTCAGTGTTTGGGAAGATACATTTTATGTAACAACCTGCAGTCTTTGTGAGAAGGAGCACTGTAGATAATCACAACATAAACTTCCATAATAGACCAGTTAGGAAAAAAAAAATAATGTTAGAGAGTTCTTTTTTCCTACAAATTGGTCAGGTCAGGGACTACTTGTAATTGCTTTCAGCTTGCAAATGCTAAGAGGTTCACCAAAGGCAGCAAACCTGGTAAGCATGATTTGCGCAGTGTGGTGTGGAGCTCTGCTCTGCTGGTGCTCCCCAAAAAGCTACTGGTGAGGCTCCACAGAGGGACCATCAGGCTCCCACTGAAGCCATGCCTGTGGAGACCTTTCATCATGTCAGGGCAAGTGGTGAAAGACTTGAGAGGGGGAAGCAGGAGAATGGGACTGCCTGAGGAAGTATGCTGTTCAGATACATTTTGGCAGAGCCTGATTTTCATTCAACCCAACAAGCACACGCTGCAATAGTTCCTGAGCGAGCTGATGCACAGTTCCCATAATATCCTAACCCAAGAGGTTTCTTGATCAATACTGGCTTACACTTGAGAGGCTTTGGCTGGCTGAGAGCTACATTTCAGGTGCAAGCCTTAGCTAATGGGAAAAAGGATCAAACAGCCTAAAACTACTTTTTTCCTCCTCTGACTCTTCTTCAGAACTAGTGGTGGCAGTAGGGGAAAAACAATTTCTTCATGAACATTAAGTTATTTTTGCAATCTCTGTACCACCATATGATGAGATGGTCTGTATCTCTGGACACGGCCACAAGTACTGTTTGTTCTGTCTTCTTCAGACAGTGCTGGAAACAAGGCGACAGTTCTTTACGATACTGGACAAACTTGCCTTCCTGAACAAGGAGCACTTCTAAAAATGGAGGGTGAAAAGCCCTGCTCAGTGAAGGCAGTGAGAGGTCTTGAACAATCTCAAAGCAGCCCAAACTTGCTGCATGCATTTCAATAATGTTCTTGTATTGCTGGGAGTTCGCATATTATTTATTTAATAGGAGAGCTAATTTAATATTTTATATGAAATCTCAGTGGTATAGGTAAGATTTTTTTCTCTGGCTTACAAAAGGCTATTTAGGTTTAACTGCAATCAGTTTAGAATTAGTAGGTTTGTATTGTTCAGATTTTAGTATCTGTAGATACCTGAAGGAAGTGTGTATTTTAGCTTAATACCAAAGTCCATGCATTCAGAGAACAAAATCATCGACTTGTTAAATTTAAGGTGATGAGAATTTTCACTGAGGTTCATACAGTGTCCATGAGCACTATCATTCCCTATCATCTGTCTGCTCAAGAAAACCATGTTCTATGAATGTGTTTTTATCACTTATTTTTTTAACATTTGCAATAGAGTTCTGGAGGATTCCCTAAGAAAACCAGTTTGTTTTGGGTTTTGGATATATCTGGAATTAAGATGTTTTAACTTATTCACCTTTAGACACGATCAAACAAATGTCAGTTTTTTGCAAAATTCTGCTGCTAAAAGCAAGGTATGAAAACATCCATATATATTCATCTTTTCTTATAAACCCACACCTACCAACTGAACACACTTCCATATTTTTAATGTTTAGTTACCTGGCATGTATAGAGGCCACTGCATTAAGTGTGATTTTTATAGCTGACATTAGGTGAAAGTTTATACAGAAAAACACTACACCACTTCTGTGACAACCAACTGACACCAGTGCATTTCTAGGACACAATCACTTCAGCTCTCTGGAGTAAGATCTGTGAGCAACTAATAAAAGTCCTGTAATTAAACAGACAAGGTGAGACAGCAACTACACACAGGAGATCAAATTGCATCTCTGGGGAATACTGTTACTTACCCAGATACCTGCTGAGAACAGAGTTATCTTTATCACTCCTGGTTGTGTGTCTTCCTGAGAAACTCAGGAATATTAATTTAAAAGAGTTGTGTTAATTTTGGATTACAGGGATACCACCTCTGCTCTCCCTCTCTCTTATGCAGCTGCTTTAATAACTTTGGGTTGTAAGAGCATGCTCTACATCTTAACTGTCTGCCTGATTGCACCATGCACTTGATCTCAGTCCTAAATTCATGCTGAGGTAAGTGTGCTTTTACAAAAGTTCTTCCTCGAGGGAGTCAGTGAGAAGAGTGTGGTGTCATCATTACCTTGCCATTCTCTCATCTCAGTGTCGAGATCTGCAAGCTGAGATTATAGCTGAGACAAGCTGACAAGTTTTATTCCATGCACTTAATGGAAAGGTGATATTAATGACAGTCATCTATGTCAAGGCGTCACATCAGGTCCTCTCAGAAAAAAACCCAGCTAAATAAGCCGTCAGAAAGGTAATGAGGATGGAAACCCAGAAGACTGGCTTTGTCCACCTTTGTGATTCTGATGCAGCATTTGTGCTAGGACTGTCTTTGGAGCAGTTATGGATAAGACTACAATCACAGGAAAGAATGAATAACATTGCTGGAACTACAGAAAACAGTATCAGTCAGAGACTGGAAGCCACAAGTGAGGTTAGCATTTCTAAGCAGGAATCTCACTGCTATTACAGGCAGTGTAGAACCACAGGTCACATCTTGGACAATGGCAAGTATTGACTCCACCAGCAACTGATGTGTTAGTAAAAGGGAAAAAGCTGGTGCTATTGAAAAGACTATCAGAAAATATCTACTAGATGGCTCACAGATGATAAATTTAGGGTCTATGTACCAAAAAACACATTCAGCAACAGTGAAAAAAAAATAAAAAAAAGCACGAAAGTTTCCAAAATATTTTCCAGTGCTGTGATGCTTCTCATATGTTAAAGGCTATGAATTATCATACGAAACTTAATTTTGTTAATGAAGAAGCATGAACAGGTACCAATCAACACGATTCTTTTTTTCAGCCTAAAGTTGATATGTTTGCTACTAAACTTCTTATTATAGTAGTCTCAAACTAGGACATTAGCACAGTATTTTTAATATGCTTTTTGTTTAGGAAGGAAAATATTGTGATAAATTTAACAGCTGACAGTGATAAGTGTTCAGTTTGTCATTTCCCTGATGACTACATGGCAAGAGAGCTTCAGTTTGATGTCAGATGTACCATTTACAAAAAAGTGTTTATTTTTAACTTTACTCTGGTCATGAAATACTACAATATTTCATGACAAAACTCTACTGTGTCACTCTTTCGTGGCACACTGCACTCAGCATCTTTTTCATGCTGAAACCAAGACACAAAATGAGTTATCAAAAGAACAGTGCACTGCTATATAAAAATAGGGACATTAACATTCAGTAGTGAACTGTGAATCAAAACAGATACTATTATGAACATACTTAGCTGGGAATAGGAGTGGTCCTAACTCTGTAATATATTCAAAACTAGGAGAGGCTCAATGAATTTGTCTACAATCACAAGGCAAGTGGTTCTCAATGCTGTCGAAAATAATTTTTGTCTCTCAGTCCCTTCACATTAAATTGTCAATTGCTTGAACTTCTTATCCCTGTGATTCTATATGAAAATTAATAGGAATTTTATAACAAAATGGAGAATTATTCCCTTATATTTTTTTACATTTACTGCACCAAAATTATATCAAAATTGTCATCCTCACTTTTTTTTTTGAATGCAGAAATTCATTGATATTTGCTGTTTAGCTTCTCATGGGGTCAATATTGAAGAAACTGCATTTCATCTCATAGTAGTAGCAAGATAAACATGGACAGATCCTTCTAAGTT
This sequence comes from Bucco capensis, assembly GCA_013396975.1. Taxonomy (NCBI): domain Eukaryota; kingdom Metazoa; phylum Chordata; class Aves; order Piciformes; family Bucconidae; genus Bucco; species Bucco capensis. Next base: position 463,667 of record VWZO01017254.1, read on the forward strand.
TTTAAAATCATAATGCAGGATTTTGGCTATCACATTTTACTCCATGTATAACATATACACTCCTACACACTATTTTTATTGATGAGAACATTTATAACACATCAACAGGCTATAGTCTCTTTTCCAAATACAGTGTAAGGACATGCCTCTTAGTGAATTTATCTCAGAAAGAGAATCAGAAGTGTGTGTTATGAATTCCTGCCAAGCAAGCTAGATAGCTGTGTTAGAATGCAGATGAAACTACAGTACTTAACTAAATTTACTAGGCGCAAGTATATGAAATCCAATATTGATAATAATTTATGAAGGTGAGAATACTGATTCCTATAATACTGCAAACTTAGTTTATGATAACATAATTAGTTACACTAATAACACTGCTTAGGCACAGTCTTGCTAATTATGATATTATAAATATTAATGATATCAAACCTTTGTATTTGATTGCCCCTAGTAGGATCATTTATCATTGTATTTCCTTTTACCCGCATTATATTATTTTTCTTTGTTTTCCCTTGAATGTTTATTCCTGGACAAATATCCATCCTGAGTTTATGCCTGAAATATATCACTACCTTATCAATGATGCAGCCCAGTTAACTTTATATGTTATTATTTAGTAGCAATGATCCAATGATATAATGCAGTCCTAAGGGCAATCAAATACAAAGTGTTATATTCTGTATGCCTTGTTCCTTTTAAATGTCTAATAAAGCCATCCAGACAAGATTACATAGGGCTTTGGTTTTCATTCTTTTTCATGCAACCTGTTTCAGGTTAAGATTCCTTTGAATTATTAAATGTTTCCTTAAAGCATCTGTTACATGCTACCATTTTAAACTTAATGATTGATATAATGATAAGTGGAAAAGACTAAGAATTATATATTTATTTTTTTTTGCATTCAAAAAGACATGAGAAACATCTTTGGCAAGGGTTGTTGGTTCAGGAAAACACAAAATAATGAAAAGATAGAACGCTGAATGCAACTTTAAAGAAGAATTACAACAAATCTCTGTTACATGTGTTGGAAATGCTGTGTATGTTTCTACAGGTGTAAAAGGAAGGAGGTTTAGGTATAACCCTTTGAGCCTGGTTTAACTGCTTAACATAAGCAGATGAAAATGAAACTGCTTATATCTTATTTTTAAGCAGTGTATTATCCAGAGCTTTAGGAATAGGATTGTCTCTTCTCCTGGAAGCTAATGTTATAATTTTCAGAGCTCCACAGAGAACAACAACAATATAGGAGTCTCTAATCTCCTGCTAAATCCAGCTCCAGTCATCAGCAACGATAAGCAGAGATTTGGAGGCGTTTGACACTCCAAATCCCATTCTTTTGTAATTCTTTACTTTTTACAACATTTTCAACATTGTTATATCAGATTTTTGGAAGGATAATCAATAGGCATGATGTATAACTGAAATCAGTCTTCAAAGTGATTCCCTCTAGTAACCAGAAACAAAAGCTCGGCCTCCCTGCTGTGCAGGTATTCTGCTTAGAGCAGTAGGCAGTGGGCATCAGTAGGAAGCCAGTTACATATCCCTGCTTCTCAGCATGGATCAGCCAATGCTCTGGTGGAGGGGTGAGCAGTACTGGGACAGCTACAACCTATTGCATCTGACAAAAATATCCAAAGATGCTATTGCAGCAGGGAACTACTAGAGCAGAAAGGCAAGACAGTCCAGAGGTTAAGACTTCGGAGAGACCATAGTTTACATTCCTGTTCCACCACAGATTTCTAGGTTTAAATGACCTTGCTATTAAATCTATCACACTGTTCAGTGTCACTGTTCCTCACTTGGAACTTGCCTGCATTGCAGAAGGTTTGGGAGTCAGCAGACGTGAAAGACCACAACATACTCCGGTACGATGATCAAAGGGCCACTCCCCCCTGATCTAGTGTTCCAACTCACAAGTAGTTTGTGACAAGCAATCTCTGCTGGCCAGATGCAGTACTAGGGAGCTTCCACATCTTCTGAGTGTTGCATCCTGGTTGGAACACTCGGGAACTCTTGGCACAATATTATCAATCCAAGACTTGGTGACTAATTGTGACAGCAGCAATGGTTAACTAAAGTAAGTAGCAGAAACTGCATACAAGGATTATGGAATTGCATTCAAAGCCAAGACATGGCGTCATTATATAGGAATGACAATGAAACAACATACCTTTCCCATCAGATCAGCAATTCTAGGTACTGGTTTTCCTCTCTGATGGCACATGGTTGCAGGACTCTGTCCATTCCAGTCTTCAAGTTCATCAATGCTTTTCAGATAAAGAAGACCTTGCAGTCCCGTGCAGTAGTCATCAATGACAGTGAAATCTTGATTCTGGATTGCACTGCATACCTACAAAATGTAAGTCAGTTATCAGCAACACCCTGACAGAGAAGTATACAGAATTAGCAAGCTCTTTGGACTTACTGATTATCAGATAACCCTTCCTGCAACTTCACTGGGAATGAACTACAAGAATTCAGGATATTAATTGGCTACTTCATCCTATGTCAGGATGCCACCACTGCAGTTCAGGTAAAAAGTACTCAATAACACTAGTTATGCCTATGTTTCCTAACAGCAGTTCTTAAACCAGACCTAAAGGCTGTTCATAAGTGAGGCTGCAAGCCCAGCCCCAATCGTGCCTTCCAGGGTATTGATGCTAAGCATGCCAAGCACACTGGCAAACCACCAGCTATTAAAGCTATTAACTATTAAAGACTGAGGCAAAGAAAGCACTGAGTATCTCAGCCTTTTTCCCATCCTCAGTGACCATGTTCCCCATCACATCCAATAAAGGATGGAGATCCTCCCTGGCCTTCCTTTTGCTGTTGATGTACTTGTAAAAACCTTTTATCCTTTACTCCAAGGTAGCAATTTTGCTGACACCCCCCTCCTCCCATTGCCAACAATTGAAAACTCTATTATCTCGTGGTCACTATGCCCCAAAGAGCCTCTGAGCACCACATCTCCCAGCAGTCCCTCTCTGTTTGTAAACAGCAGTTCCAGCAGGGCACCTCTCCTGGTAGGCTTCCTCACCAGTTGTGTCAGGAAGTTATCTTCCACACACTCTGGGAACCTCCTAGACTGCTTCCTCTCTGCTGTACTGTACCTTTATTGGACTTTTTGTTGTATCTAAACCCAGACAGCAATATAGCTTTATAAACATATAAAGCAATGATCCCTGACCTGCAAAGCTTAACAGGTAAACTCAGAACTGCTGACAGCAGACAATAATCTGACCATTTACACAGATTCTTCTGGACCACTGTGGATATCAACTCACATCTAAAGACAGAGAGATCCTCAACCAAACTCACAAGTGAATAAACCCCCCTGACTCTTCTCTGAACACCTTCTCATTAGCTAAACTCTAATCATCCATCAGGGATGAGGTGTAGGGTTGGTTGAGTACCATTAATTGTAAGGTCCTGGAAATGCTCTGAAATTCCAGATGTGTCAGTGTTTCCCAGCTTCTGATTCAGTTTTTATTCTAAAAACTAAAAAGAATGCTCCTGATAATACCTATACTTACACACACACATAGTGAACACAACAATGAAACAGCCACCTAGTTTAGAATATGAACGTGTGCACGTGCACAAACACATCCACACTCCTTGGACATGAACACACACCTTGGATCTTAACTGACATTGACATTTAAAAACTACAGGAAATACATAATTGTTTTTTACGTTTCAGAAATGATAATACAATTTGCAATCCTGAAGACAGGTATGCATCACACTGTAAGATAGCATATACTGCAGCTGTACAAGGAAAAAATAAGGGCAAACTATAAACTAAGCACAAGAACATTTCCTATGCAGCACATTTACATTACACAAAATCTGTTTCTCTGGAGAAATAGTGTGGGCATTAATTAGGTCTGTTATGCCTTTCACAGACTTCAAGACTTTTTTTTTTCCAGAGCAATTATAGAGAACATCATAATCATTTCCTGTACAGGTTATTTAACTGCAAAATTCAACTGATGTTTATTTAAATCCTTTTGTTCACCGAGGGATTCTCTATTTTTTTTTTTTTTTTTAGTGCATGGGTAACACTTCTATTAGCTATTCTTAAAAATAATAAAACTGGAAAAAAAATACAGTTAAAAGCCATGTCATGTCACTTGAAACAACTGCAGGCACTGTTGTCAAAATCCTGAAATATTTTGACAGGATGTATACACATGAGATACACTGGAGGATACCTGTAATAACCTTATAAATAAAGAGGCTTTTACTGTTTTCCATCTTGTGGTGCAGTGTTATGAACTGCAATAATATAAAAATGTGCAGAAGATGATATCACACCAAGAGCTAACATTTGATCCCTGTGAGTCTATGTGCAGTGCACTGTTTGTTTTCCCTGGAAAGCTAAGTAGGCTCCAGAATCAAAAGCAAAATGCAATTTTTTAAGAAAAATGTAAAACTCTGCACTAAAGAAAAGTGTTATCTGAAATGGAAACACTTAGAAACAGAGTTAGCAAATGATTTCTCAGACAATCCTCCTCTTCTGTAGGAGCCTTATGACTGTGGTGCCCAATGGTGCACATAATTAACCAAAGGCATGCATTTCACTGATTTCACTGTGATAAAAGCCAGTGCTTGTGTCTGTGGGCCCTTCCTAGAACAAGAGAGACTCAAACATTAACACGTAGAAAACCAACAGAAGCAGTTTTGCCATATTTTTGACAAATTCCAAAATATTCTGAGCTTCAAAATTTCTTACGTTGCACATATCAGATGGTGAGATTTGTATTTTAGGCTTACAATATCTTCCATGAATCAATACAGAAGCCTTTGCTGCATTTTAAAAGGTGGTGAAAATAGTCAAGATAAAAGGTCACCCTGACCCATCAGCCATGACAACTTCTACACTGCAGAGAGAGGTTTTTAGCAGTATACCTGGCTGCCTCTGAATCACCAGTTTAAATGGCACTGTGTCCTCTTTTCAGCACAAGAGAAGTGGCAGGGCAATTGACCAGGTGAGACTCAAACTCACGCATCCATAAAAATTGCAGAAGAACTGAACCGACCTGTCTCCACACATCATTAATCCCCCTCTTCTCTCCCGCTGCTTGTACTATGAACAGGCATGCTTCCTCTCCCTTGAAAAGCTGAACACTGAGCCCCTTCTTCTGCTGGTGTCTTATTTGATGGGTGTGAAGAGCCAGAAGAGCAGTCCAGTCATAGCCACCTTTAAAACGGAACTACCATTTTGTTGCTACCATCTCTCATGTAATGTTTTATCAAACCACCTCAAGAGGAGATAAAGGTGAGCAGAGTGCAGCTGTAACCGCTGTTGTCTGTGCCTTGCACGCCAATTGGAACAACAGCATGGAACTGAACTGCATCCAGCCCTGCCCACTTAGCTCCTCTCCTCAGCATCATGGTCTTACCAACCAAACATAGCAAAATGTGTTTCCTTTTAGACTCTGAAGCAAAAGCCTGAATAAAAATATAACCTCACAACTGAGGACACACTTCTCACGGTCATATTGTGCAGACCAACAGTCTGTAGCCTGTGGCCAACAAAAGCTGCTTATGGATGAGTATAAGAAACAGAGGAAGCATGGATCAGTTACACATATAGTTTATCAGCCTAGGTTCTGCCAAGTAGTAGTGCTGGGACTTTGCATGGCAGAGATGGCACCTGTTTAATATCCCCTGATCCTAAATAACCCAAGTGAAACTGTTTCATGAGTAAAGTAGCATTCAACTATTCATTCAACCAGGCCTTAACCTGAAACATTTAGGTAGAAGATAGCTTTTTCTTCTATAGAATATGACAGACAGGCCCTGTGAGTACCTTACAAGACAGTGTGAGGTCCAAATCACAAATAAGCTGTTAGTCATCCTTCTGTCTTGCTTGTGTTTGACTCTAGCTTTGGTCTAGAACTTGGGCTAGAAGAGAAAGGTGCTACATTTTTCCTGTTTAGAAAGGTAACATATTTATATTACACTAACATATGGGAGATGATTTTACACAAGTTTAGTTTTACTGCATTGCTCAGCTCTGCCTTGGCAATATAACTGCTACAATTTCATTTTTTAACATCTGACCTACTCCCCTTTCCCCCAGATCCAGACTCCAATGATTGCCCCTTAGGCTCCAAAAGGGACAAGCAAGCCAACATGCTCTGTATGATCAATTATATCATGCTCTCATTATTCTGAAATCTAAAACCAGTCAGAGTAAGCTGTAACTGTAGGTTACAATTCTAATTTCTACCGTCACGTCTGAGATACTAAAAGACATAATGGCTGCTTTGCTGCTGGTAAATCAAACATACACCAAATGATCTCATTGGGGAATGGGGATATGAAATGAATCACAGGCTGAAGCTCTATGTAAAACTGTTCTGCAAAACACAATGATGGGAGAGGCATGTGAAGGTCCCTGCTGAGGTCTTGCATAAGACACCTGCCTGCCCTGTTACTAAATAAACATAAATACTGAGTCTAATGTTGTCAAAGGATCTAGAATCATTACAAATCTTACTTCAGGAACTGGAGTAAATCACCAGGAGATTATTATTGTGTAAAAATAATTCTCCAGGTTACATAATTGTTATTAATCATACACATCAATCTGAAACTTTTAGTGTGAATTTTTTGAAGACAAAGTTCATTATTGGTGACAGGTGCTACCACATCAGTGATAAAGCATTCTAAATGCCTTTGCTTTTAGCAGAGCCATCAGACAACAGATTGATGCCAATTTCTGAAGTCCTTACTAAGGCAAAACCCCTGCACCATTTACTGAGAGCTCTGTCTGTGTAAGACCTTCTAGATTTTATCAACAGTCCATGTTTCTAGGAGCAATGGGAAGAATACCAAGACATTGCATTTTATTTTTGTTTGCTTTCTACAAAAACAGATGTGATTCCTGTTAAAACTTTGGCCTAACCTCGGGGACTGTGTGGAAAACCTGTGCCATTTGTGCAGAACCTGGACAAAGGTTTTGAGGCATTTCCATTCAGGTCACTCACTGAAATTCCTGTTCAGTGTTGTCCTTGCATTTTCCCATTGGGGATGTTGCAGAGAGAAAATGCTTTCTGTAACACTAGAAGGAGGAAACAATGAACTCCACATATCACTCTATCTACCCTCTGTCTTAGCCCACAACCATCAGTTTTTACATGAACTCATTATTACATGGTGAAATACCAACTAGAGAGGTGATAGCAGGGCAGATAATGCCAAAGATGGACACCAATCCCCACCTGCACACTTTCTTTTCTATCAATAGTAGAGATTTTAGCAGAGGTGGCAGAGGAAATGCAGATCTAGACACGTTTATATCAGTTCTTCCCTACACTACTTTCAACTAACAAGAGGTAGTGTGTCTATAATTTCATATACTGCTAATTCACTCAAAAACACTGGAACAGGTCAGAGAATTTAGTCTGTTTAATAACGTGTTGCTTTGCAAGAAGTCTAAGTATTCTTGGTGTGATTAGATCTGTGATAACAAGAATGCTGTCATTAGTCTGGCAGCAGTCATGCTCCTTTTGAAATTGTCTCCAAGCACTATTGAAACCCTTTGCCAACAATGACTTCGTGGTAGGAGACAATAGCTTGGAGAAAATGTTAATTACACCCCTCCAAATTATGTTTCTCACTTCAGAATATGGGTGCAAAATAATTGTCATTTTTATGAAAACAGAGGAGGCAGATGGGTGGTCTAGAGGTAGGAAGATTGATGGGTATACATTTGTATATACAAACGCAAATCACATAGCTTGACTGTTCTACCGTATTAGTTTCCATTTGTTGTAGCTGTACCACATCAAAGCAGTGATGTCCCCCCATATATTGCATTTAGTGGTAATGTAACAGACTACCAAAAAAAAAAAAAATTCATCAAAGTGAGAGTTTCTAAGTAGTTTCCTGGCAATTGAGACAGCAGGCGCTTTCATCTGTGCTGTAACTGTGGCACTGCATTGATTTAAACTCCTTCTGAGATCTCAAATGCTTTTATATTCTTAGGTCTCACTGGCTGCTTTCTTTCTGCCTTCCCTCCCTCTTCAAATGATAAAATTCTAGCATTTAGCAGAATGCCATCTTGCTTCCCCAGAAGATGGAGACTTATTTCAGCTTTGGTTTTAAACTGTATAGGATCTCTAAATAAAATCACTCTCAAAATGCCATCTGATTAGGGAATTGGCCTTTGACTTCACAGTTTCTAATATTTTAACCAGAGCAAGGGGATAAACAACTATTATTCCTCTGAGATACTTGTGAAAGGTTTTACAATGGATAAAAATTTTGCTTTTCCATTAATTTGGTTGACTTCCTTGAAAATAATTTTACTCATATGCCCAAATGGTAAGCAAAAATTTACTGCTTTGATTTTATATTATATTTTCTATTTTAGTATTATTTATCACCTTTTAATAAAAGCTTTCTGTTTCTATTAAAAATTCTTCCTGATAAGTATTGAAGACAAAAATCCACTTTCCTGTTAAAGAAACATTTATGAATGACTCTAAGCTGGTTTTCAATGTATAGTTGAGGCTAGTACTATTTTGATTAGTGTCCATTGATTAAGATTCTGGTGGACAAGGACTTGAAGGTGTAAACGAATGCAAGGTGCTTGAGGAAGGACTCAGGTTGTCTGACACAGTACTTGTAACAATGTGGCAAGAGCTGAATGTGAGAGGAAGCAGACAAAATTCTCTGAGAGGGGTTGTACTTACAATCTTCAGGATGCAATCTTTATGGAAAGGCTGCCTGTATAAGGATAGGTGTTTCTCTTCATGTCTTGTTGAACACTGACTTGCTAGTACATTAAAAGCATAGCCTCCGTTATCCTTTCTATCAGCAATTCTTACTTTTTCTAGAGAGTTGCAGGATTAAGAACATTAGGAGAAGTGGATTATCATATAATGTGGTACACTCTGAAAAAATGAGTCTCTGTTTTAAAGAACAAATTGTAAGTAAGAAAAAGCTTCCCAAATATTGATACAGTACAGATGGAATGATTTGATTCATTCACATTAGCTGCTTAAACAACTAGAAATACAGGATAGCAGATGGGATGTTACTTAACAAGGCTTCCAATACTGGATCAGGATGCAAAACTGATTTGGATGATAGCTGATAGCCTTTTAAAAGCATTAGAACTGAGCTAATATATGTGAACTAATGAACTACTCCTTGTTTCAAATTCCAGTATGGCTTTCAGAAATCGGTTTGAAGGACTCAAATTTTACATCCATGAATTTTCCAAATTGTGGGAAAAAAAATCCCACAGTCCTTTTTACTGCATCCTAGACTTGAGGCCCTAATAAGCTAAGGGCTTTCTAGTGACACCTGAGGGGCAACACAGAAGGAAGCCTCCAAGATCTTAACAACTCCAGGCTCTGCAGATCAGGCAACCATTCACATAGGCCTAAAGAAATCTAGATTTAAAAAATGACCAGGAGGTCCGAGTTCATCAGACAAGCCTGAAGTGTGTCAGTATGTAATGGAACTCAAAATAAGTTAAAAAGGAGAAGGTGGTCTCCAGCCCATGCAAGACAAGCTTATGGGATAAGAACTCTATCTACTCTACAGTTTGGATCCTCTCTAAAACTGGAAAACATAATGGTGATGTAGTGTTCAGCAGAGCTGAGCTGACTCTTAGGGAACATTGAGGCAGGGACCACAGGTAAGCATATAAGGATGCAGTAGCTAGGCAGCTAGAAGAGCCACACAGCTTGTATTGAAGCCACAGCAGCCTCCTGAAACAGGCTGTAATAAAAAGCCTCCCTGGCACCAAGGTGATAGTTACTCCCATTGGCATAGAGATCCTAAAGTAACTGGTTTTCTGGAGGGGAGAAAGAGACCTTGTTTGCATTTTGCACTCCAGCAACTTTGGGCAACTCTGAGTGGCTGACAATGAAGAAAAAAGTATGGAATCCATTAGCCACTTATCAGATGAGGGCACAGCAGGGGATAAGAGCACTGTAAAGGATCCTTGAGGTATTTTATATGATGCATTAATTTCTAGCCTACTCAAATGTATTTTTCCTCCCCCTAAGTTCTTCTCTACCAATTAACGTATCTTTGATCTAAATAGCAAAACTGGGTGTTTGGGAGTGGGGAAACTAGTACTTATCAAGAGACCATGAATGATGCAATTTTGTATCCTATGTCTTTGAGAGGGGAAATGCAGAAGAAATCAAGAATTTTCAGAAGGCTCCCTGAGGTAACTGGTTTGGTTTTGGTTGTTGGTTTTTTTCCCCTCTCAACCATCCCTAGAGGAATGGTTATATTTCCTTATCTCACTAAAGCATTCTGTCAGTTCTTGGAACTACAAAGCAGACCTTTATGCAGTAGGTGCGCACACACATTGATAAAAGTGCTGATCATGATAATCTTTTCTAAGAAAACAAATATGATTCCTCATGCTTTGAGCATTAAGGAGTATGGGAAACAGCCCCATAATCAGCCATCAATAGCAAATCGTATCATTGTACTGTAGTTCTACAAAATAAAAGTTACCTTTAAAAGGAGATGAGCTAACTCCCCTGAGTAAACAGTCCAATCACATATAGAGGCTCTACAACTATCTTTAAATTTATGTTGCATATCATTTCATATTTCATTTCTTAACACCCAAAGGTCTCACCTCTCTCTTGTAAGTGCCATTGTGGAAAGTGAAATCTTTCAGTTCTCCCAGCAAGTTCTGCAGCTGCTGGTACAGCATCAGCCGCTGTGTCAGGCAGATGTAGATTTATTCGACACATTTCCATAAGCTGTATCCTCCAGCTCCTCCAAAGATGCTTCTAAAGCAGCTATCAGGCAAGTCACTCCAATCTTGTGGTTTGATGTTAAAAGTCAAAGTCACATAGCACATTTAGTCAGAAGTTAGCAGTGTTTTTAAGATTTTGTTTTCTAAGAGCTAACCAAGAGGAATGCCATCCTCTCTGGATTGGAGCTGGTCTGTTACTCCATTTTTGGAAAGGCATATTTGTCAGAAGTGAGCGTGCTTCTAGGAAAACACACTTTTCAGAAAAGAACTATGTTCTGAAAAATGTGTGGAAAAGAGTTTCAGAACTACCACTCTGTGCTGTTTGACAACATGAAATGGAATGGCTTGATTTAACTTGAAAATGTCTGTTTTGCAATCCAAGTTAATTGGAATGAAAAGGTCAAAACTAAAATATGTTGCAAAATGATTGAAAGAAAGAGTTGATTCACCCAAACAATATATATATATATTTAAATATGTTAATTCCACACATTTTTAGAATTTTGATTATCAGTTTCAACTGGAAAACTTTTCCATCCTTAAACTTCTCTGTGACAGAATAACTGTTTCCTGATCATGAGTAATACTCAGGTTCTTTAACATATAATGAATCCAGGGTAAAGCTTTAGCATTCTTCATCCAAGGACACTGAATCAGACACAGCAGGGACTTGAACCCAGATCTATTTTGATTAAATAAAATTTGTCAATGAAAAACAGTTTTCTCAAAGAAGTTTTCCACAAACTCTAATGAGAACCATCTACTGAGAGACATACTCCTGTGACTAGAATTTCGAAAGCTGTAGACCTCTCAAAATCAAACAGAAAAGCAATTTTTCTGTTTTGGAATCTCAGTTCAGTCCTGCAATGATTAACCCCTCATCCTTGTGAGTCTTTCCCTGTAGTACTCTCACATTTTATTCCAGCTAAAATGACTTTCATCCTTTATCAGCTTGCCTGTATGAATTTGTGCAGCAGCTGCTGTGTCCATTGAAGAGTGAGATTCATGTGTATAAAATACTTCTGACCCTTTGAGTCCTTGTGTCTGAGATAAAAACCCACTTCCACATTTCCTTAGGGATTGTTTTACCTATCTCTGTCCAAATAACATATATCAGCAAGAAAAGCAGTGACATAACTCAGATATTGAAGGAAGTTAAACCCTTAAATGTACTGCCAGCTTCAGAAAAATGGTTTCTCTGTTTGTTTCTTTCATTCTAATTGCATGGATAAAAGGACCTCTCACCAGCCAGATCAAGCTGTGTCTGGGGGCTTCTGTTGTAGCAGGAAAAAGAACTTCAAAAAGGCATCAGGGGTCATATTCCCAGATTGCTCCTTCCTTCCTATGCAGAAAAAAATGGTTTTTTTCCTACCACTGGAACATTCGTCAGATCAGTCACCAAACTCCAGCTAGCCCCACAGTGAGCCTGAGCTGAGCTGCAGGGCAGCACACGCCTGTGTCCCTGTGGACTCCAGGTCCATGCCTTTGCTGAGCACAGCCTCCTCCACTGCTAATTCTCCCTTTCTTACTTTTGCTGCCTGCTGCAACCTCAGACTAAAAGATCAACAGAGCTGCTACGATACAAAAAGGAAAATTTTCTACATGCGTATTTTCTTTGTATGATCAATAATGTTTTTCCAAGAAAAGCTTCTCTGATGGCAGAGCTTTGTAGTCCTGAAAGTTTTATATTTTCCCTTTTTGGAAAACAAGTTTCCTGCAGTTACAATACATATAATTTAAAACAAAACACAGGAAATTCCCTAAGTAATTATTGAAGATGGCAGTAACAAAAAAAGAAACTCAGCATTTTCCACTGTGCTTATCTTTCCTTCTATTTACATTTTCAATATCCATTAAAGAGCTGGGTACATTTTCAGATTCAATTTCCAGTCACCTCCATACTGGTACATGGGGGAAACTGCCTACAACAGAGCTAGCTATGTGTCTGAAAGCAACCTGAGCTGAGTAAAACAACTTGCCCATAATTTCTTCCACACTTAACTGAGCCTCTTTCAAAAAGCCATCTCCGTGTTGCTTTTACTTTGTAAACTTCGACAAAACTCGTTTGATGCCAATTCACACCACGTGGTTTTCTGTACAGGGAAGACGGCTCTGTTGTTCATATGAGATGGGGCAGCATCACATCAGTAATGTGAACCACACTACAAGTGTGAATCCACATCAGTAGTGTGAACACACGATAAAAATGGGTGCAGAAGTACTGGGTTTTGGAGCCAAGCAATATTGTAGATTGTTGGGAGACACGGAAAGAGCTTGTTGCCAAAACAATTATTCTTTGCATTTCCTCAACCCTTAAAGTCCCTCTGTCACCAGACTCAGGGAAGCAGGGTAGAACTTGGGGAGAAGGAGAAAGAGATGCAGGCTCAGTGTACCCAGGTATAAGAGAAGAGAAAAATGTTCTGCAGAGGCTGGAAGTGACTGGTATAGGACAGCATTTGAGCTGACACTCAATTGAGACCTAACTGTTGTTAAATAATCATTACCATTCAGTGATAGTTAAACCTACTTTCCATGAGAATCCATTATAAGAACGACAAATAGCAATTGTTATGGAATGAGCTTGAATTTGTTCTTACAAACTTAACAAATAACAATGCTATCTATGCAGACTTCATTTACTAGCTGGTGAAATTAGCAGAAATAAAGGAAAGCTAATAAGTAAATCCTCCATGCAGCTCAAAATAAAATGTAAAACTACTGCAAAACAGCACAAAATAAAAGGCATTATTATCTTAGATTTAGTCTGTAATTTTACAATCTGAATAAAGCAACTCTTCATTAGAAGTGGGCAAGATAATATAAGATCAATAATGAAAGCCTGTTCTAATTTGATTTTTTTCACCAACTATAATAAAAAAATTTCCAGATTTTGTTTGACAAATTCCTATTTCCATTAAAAGGAATTCTCACAGAAAATTCTCACTATCAATTAGCAATTTCCACCCCAAGCATCTGTAATGGAGCAAGAATGACAGTCCTCTAGTTAATTTTTTTTTATTAGCACAGACATACAGTTGAGAACAGGTTGAGTTTCTGTAATTAGCACTGAGCTAAGAAATAAACTAGAACATAATGAAATGTTTATCAGAAGTGATGATTTGAGTATGCCTGTCCCAACTCTTCTGTCTCTCTCACATTCGTTTTTCCTTTTGATTTTATGTCGACCTGTTCAAACAGCACTTTGTTCCCTCTTTTGTTTCTGCATGTCGTGTAAATTCCAGCTCTGCAGAGAAGGGCCACTCCATTCAGCATAACCTCCATTGAAGACTTTTTTAAGTGCACAGCTCTGTGAGCAGTGGAGCTAATGATACCTGGCTTCCAGCAGCTCTGTGTCTCCTGGTTGGGTTCTCTGACGTCTAATAAGGTGTGACTGCCAATTAAAGCCTTTCCTGTGGCTGACACAGTCCTAACAGTGCTGTCCCATGTGGATTGTCAGAGGTCTAATAAAGGTGAGCTCGTAGCGCACTTGCACTTGCAGTGAAGGAATGCAGGTATGCTATCTCTTCTGCCTAACTTTGTTTTCTCAAAACTTGCTACCGCAAAGTGCTTTCTACCTTCTGGAAAATTTCAGTGAAAATGGCCACAAAGATCAAATGACTAAGGATACTCAGAAGGACGTACAAACACATATCGAGTTTCGTTGGAAATACAGGCTAAATCTGCTACTTCTACATGATACTATTTTTATCTCAGTCAAAGGACTTTATATGTGAAAGGTGTTTTTGCCATAAGTGGTAAAATTGCTGAGGGATGTAAAGAGCCATCCATTAAATCTCATCTTGTATCATTTTGGTGGCCTGCCACTGCATCCAGCAATCTGTTCTTCACTCATCAATTTAATTGGCAAGAGAAGAATTAGCTCCCATATCTTAACTTCTCCGTATCATGGACGGATTTCTACAGAAAGGTTCTTCTACCCTGAGCCACAGTCTGCATCACAAATTTCACGGTGTCCAGCTGGTGCCAAAATGTGCCTGTTCCTGGGCTTACCCCCTTGTGGAACACTCTCTGACTGACACAAAGCAAAGCCTTCAGCCTCTGTTTCCTCATGCACTGCTGTAAGGATGGACTGGGGATAGAGGAAGAGTGGGCTCTTGTTAAGTCTAGGCAGGAGAAGCCCAGCCTTGCTCTGCCACACCAGTGGCATCCTGTGGTTTTAAGGCTTGCAGCCACCCACTCAACTTTATTCTCCTCACACAGAGCTGAGAAAGACAGACTGAGCCTTTCCTCTGCATTCAAAATCACTGCTATTCATTGCAAGGCAAAATATTTTTTTTCTAAGTGCCATCAGTATAAACTTCACTTTGAATTGTAAAACACAGGGCCTGCTCCATCACTGCCCTGCTCTGTCACTCCCATGACTTCAATCTCTTACTTTCTCACTCTCCATACCATTAAATACTATCCTTAAAAAAATGGGGAATAATATGATAACTAATTGCAGCATATATTTACTTCATGGTTGTTTTTTTTTTGGGAGATTGGGGTGGAGAAAATGGTAGCACCTAAACGTTAAGATTTGACATAGTGATTTCCCCCCCCATCATTTCAGTGACTGTATTTTCAGAGCCTTGCTTTTATTTTCTGATACTTCGAACACTTTACTCCATGTTCCTCATAAGGTTTCACATTTGCACAAATACAATAACAATGCTCTCTCATAGTTCAAGTCCAACTATTTTGTGATGAAAAAACTTGTTTATTCACACACAAAGGGCCATCCTGCTGGTATAAAAATCCCTTAGCTAAATGCTTCAGTAAAATGCCTGCTGAATCAAAAATAATAATCAAACTATCCCAAATCCCTTGTTACTCTGGCTCCAAAGAGGTACCAACCACAATGCTCTCTGAAAACAGTACAAAACCCACAACGCAAACAGTCTCATAAAAACCACCATATTTTTTTGTCTGAAGGAGATTTTATCTTGCAGAAGCAAAAATCATTGCTATTGCTTTCCTAGCATGGGATGTCATACTTCCAGAATGATTTCGTTCTTCCTTAGATCCCTGATCTCTCATACACAACTGATGTGGGGCAGGAGAGAAGGGCACTGGGCAGATCCAGCATCACAGCAGCTCTGCCTCTGAGATGGGGTATGCATTGCCACCTTATTATTCCCCTTGCCTGAGAGATGGGGCAGGTGATGATGCACAGTCCAGAGGCAGCAGATGTGCACAGGCTAAATACAGCATGCTAAAGACAAGAACACAGTGCCCACAGAAAGAGGACTGCAAGGTACTACATCCTGTCCAAGGCAAGTGGGAGATGGACATGAGTGAAGGTGGGCCTGAAATGGGGTTTGGGGAAAAGGTACAGGCTGCCCTGCTAGGAAGCAGCATTATATGAGTGGATTTTAAGACACTTGTGACCTCCATACTTTGCAAGAAAAGAAATTTCTGTGATCCTATGAAATTTGTTCGAGAAGGAACCCATATTCTTTACACATTAATGACCAATATTCAAGATTAACAAAAGTATTGGATACCAGAATATAATGTTAAGAGACTCTACCATGAAATAAGTATACTTTAGAAAGTATCCCTTTGTCCTACCTTTTTTTTGTTACATCTGCTAGAAATAATGACTACAGAATCTCTTTCAACAAAAGGTCATTTATGTCAATGGACAGAACACAGAGGATCAGATCACCTGCGGTAATTGCAAATTAATGCTCTACTGCTAATGCATTAACTACACGATATTGATCTACAATTCAATCATACAGGCTACTGTGAAGTGATTTTTACTTTAATATTTTTATGCTTCCATTGCTTTTTCCATAATGCATTTTCTCTTTCCACTGGAATTTTCTATAATTGTCTCCATTTTTAATTTCCTACAGCAAGATGACTTTGAAAAATGTATGTCTCTTTCAAAGCCTTGCAAAAATCTAACAAACCATCAATGTGACATGGTAAATCACATACATGATGCAAAAAAAAATTCAATATACATCTTATTTTGATAAACTGAGGCTTTAAAAAAAAGCTGACTTAAAAAAAACAACCCAGAACTTCATCCTCAACGGAAGCCTATATTAATGAACTGTAGCTCAGAAAGATGCAGCTAGACATTTCTGGAGCTGTTGGTATGCAGTGAGTGCAGGACTGTCTCCATAAATAAAGTGGGGTTTGGGTTCTTTTTTTGTTGCTTTCTTGTGGTTTGGTTTTTTGTTTGTTTGTTTTGTGGGGGATTTTTTGTTTGTTTTTAAATTTCATGCCTATACCGAAAAGGGATTTGTGGATTTATGTATGTCACAAAAAAGTATAGTGCTATTGAATCAGCTGAAGAACAACTGAAAAATTAAAAACCAAGTGGGGTCTTTTTGTAACTGTTTCTGCCATAAAGCAGAAGAATGCTCTGTTAAATTGCCATATAAAATTTTAACCCCAGCTACTACTGACTATAATGATCCAGTTTGGTTTTGAAACCTGCTGCAAAACTTTGAATACTGAAACTCTCTCCCCAAACCATTTCCCATTATACTTGCTTAATACAACTTAAGGTGGTTGTAGCATATTTCAAAATATGGCTTGCCACCTGACTTCTGACTTGCATTCCTGTGTGTGATGATTTTGTAAATGGAAAATAAATCGCCACATTTTAAAAATAAAAGCAATTGTAAAAAATAATGGAGAACTGATTGTAGGTGAAATAGCTGCAGAGGAAAAGCTGATCTTGCATTTAATGGAGGTACATTTATTATTCATAAACCTCTTCTCTAAGAGATATGCCACATTGCAATTAAATCAACTCACACAAAGCTTTTGTATTATCCTAGCCCATGAACGTCACCGTCTCATGGCAGAGAAGACACAGGACTCTTGTTTGGGCAAAATGAAGGGAAGCCCAATGGCCATGCAAGTGCTGCTCTCCCAGGGTCTATAGCTGAGCTCTCTGGATGGATCAACACAACCTGTGCTGCTTAGTGGTATCAGACCACATTTAATGCTGGACAAACTAACATTCCCTACCTTTTTAAAATACTGCTAAAGAGGAAATATCCAGATGCTATTTTGTGTAACAGGGTGGTAACAGCAGCAGCAGTGCCTGCTCCCAGGTCCTGAGACCACTGTTCATCTGGCATAGCTGAGTGCAAGAGCTCACTCCAGCACTACCAAAGCCCAGGCTGCTTGCTTTTTGCCTTTGCATCAGTCTTAAGGCATCCTCATGGCTTCTGCCAAAGCAGAAACTTAAAAGACAAGGCTATGGAACATTTACATAATTCCCTCGGTACAGTCCCAGCTTCTACCTACCTAACTTGGGAACTATCTGTGTAGTGAATCTTAATACACTGAACCACTCAGTAGATCACTTTATTTGATGAGATCTCCAAATTCTGTATTGGCTCTGTATTTTGGTACTGAGAAAGCAGAAGCAAACTGTCAAAGCTGTTACCATATGCCACAGAGGTTTTGACTGTTGAAGAAGGAATAACTTGGGCATTTGATAGTAAGGACATGTGAGAGAGTCTGAAGGTCAGGAAAAGTATATTATCTAGCTATAAGTATGTCATTGTTAAGAAGGAAAACAACTACAATGATTCTCACAATTCTTATTAGGTTCCAAACACGACCTATGAGTAGGAGGCTGGCTGCTTCTGTCTACCACAGTGTATCTGGCCTGAGCAGCAAATAAAAAATTCAGCCTAGCCCTAGTCAATTGTATTTCTTCCAAGACTGTCTATAGAGAGTGCTTGTTTCCTTCTCCATTCCATTTGCCTTTCCCAAGATAAGCAAAAGACTTCGGGCCTGTACTCACAATCTTGCATGAAGTTTACTAAAGGCTTATTTTTAAATAAATGTAATTGAACTAGTTCAGACCCTTACCTACACAGCAGCTTTAGAATCCATTTATCTCAGACTAGTTTAAATGACTTCCCTGCTTCAGTGAAACAGAAATAAGCCACTCAAACTGAAGATAGGTTTATCCAGAGGAGTTTAAAATCAGTTTTAGAGATCATTTAAGTTAAACTGGTGAAGGCTAAGGACAAAAATAGTGTTTTTTCGCCATTTCTGGGAAAAGTCTGCTGAAAAGAGAAACTGTTCTGTAAAGGGCAGAAGCCAGTATAGATCCTAGTCATTTCTGGAAACCAGTTTCAGAGAACTCGATTATTACTAACAAGGAAACAATAATTGATGTTTTGTAAATCAAATATTCTTTCACTTGAGCACTGACTGGGATGTCTGCATTAAATTATATTTCAGAATTTCCCACTACTATTGGGGCAAGCCAACAAAACAGAAAAAGTAAACAGCTACACAGTCTATATAAAGGAAAAGTGCATAAATGACAAACCCCCTTCATTTTCAGTCATCCAGAAACAGATACAGCAGATGTAGAACAGAAAATCATTCCACCCTTTGTAATTCAGATCACGTAACATTGTTACAGACAAAGCCATCAAAACCTCAGCCCTATTAACAATAACAAATGAAATCTATAGCACTATAAACATTCCCATGCCAATCCTATTTTTTTTGGAGACAAATGCTGTTTTGTAACTTGTAGCATTACTTAGTACTTATATGGAAGAACTCAGACTGTTGTGTAAGAAAGGAAACTCTTTCGTCTGTCCCTGGGAAAAAAGGAGTTTGAAGCACTCTAATACAAACTAAAAAAAAAACCCCAAACTTAGAAAATGGTATTAATAAATCCAAAGAATATAGTGAGTCTATAAAAAACCAGCAGCCTTCTACTTCAGCTCCCAGAGATGCTAACTCTGACGCGCATTAATAAAATGAAACCAAACTATTGAGTTGACCTTTTTTTTACCACTCTCTGAAACGTAGCAAACAAATGACTAATCTCAGCAGTCACCATAGCTGTGCAGATAGGATGGTCACACTGAATCTAATTTTAATATCAAAGTCAATTGTGGGAATGAAACCACTCCAGTCATCCCATGGAGTGACACAAAACCGATATCCACAGGATCCACAGCTGCTATTGTCTATGATGGGAACTACAGATAAAGGGGATGAGTATCTACCAGAATGTAGCAATACATAATAGAATAATATAACATCACCACCACCTGCTCCTTCTCAGCCATTCTAACTTAGATGCTGCAATGATACCCTGACATGTCTAGTAAAGCAGGTAAGGGCTTGATTTCCAGCCAATTGCCTGGTGCCATAATAATAGGACATCAAGGCTTCCTTCCATAACAGGGACTAACTAACCATGCCAGTATGGCCAAGACCTCAGAACAACCCATCAGGCAATGTAAACAGCCTCAACTACTGCATGCAATCCAACACACCTCACTCCAACACCATGGGCTGTAACGCCAGCACCATATGGAGGAGGTACAGCTCTGCATCTCCTGCTACAATAAACATGCTAAAAGGATCCAGATGCCTGGATAAATAAGAATTAAATAAGAATTACTTTAGACTAGCTCCCAGTGGGACTCAAGTATTGCTTTTTGAAATCGCTCTCTCTCCTTAAAAACACTCTTTGCAGAAGACAAAAAACAAGAATAAAGGAAGATCAGATAGCTCAAGATAAACTCTGTGTTGAACTTGTTTGTATGACAAGCAAGAGATGTTTAAAGTTCAAATCCTATAAGTCAGAGAAAAAACCAGTAACATACTCATGGCTAGTCTTTTCCCAGATTGGTACTGTGACACACAGTCTTTTGGCAACTCTTCTTTCCCTCCACCTGAAATGAATGTCTCTTAGCAAGAAACATGAAGCTAAATCCAGGAAAATTCCTTTCATTGATATAACCCCCCCCACTCTATCCTAATGTTTGAAAAGAAGATACATTATGGTTTTAATGACAGTTGTTTTAATGTTAATGTTTTAAAGAAAGAAAAGGTACCTGTAAAACAGAAGCCCCACTGTGCAGAAACTGGAGTCCACTTTCAGCAGAATCGATGCCTCCAGTTGCTAAGATGGGAAATCCTGGGAGAGCACGGGCTATGGCAGACACTGCGCGTAGGGCAATGGGCCTAATAGCATTTCCTACAGAAAACCGGAACATTTTGTTAGCAATGTCAGAACACACCCTGATGGAATCTGCACATCCCTCATGGCAGGAACATCAGGTACTAACATCTAGTTCTGAAATGCGGAGATTATATTAATTCACAAATCGACACCAAGTGGGCTTCATGTTACTTGTAAAGTATTATGAATTTGGTTGAAATAAAGAACATCACAATAATATTTGGATAAACATTGCAAAGCTGACTTGAACATTTTAACTGATGCTCAAAACAAAGGCTAACAATGTCTGGGACAGAAACCAATACTTTACCATACAGTACACTGCAGATAAAAAGATCTATGCTTCTACATATTGAATCAGGTTGATTATTTGAACACAGCTGTTAACCAAGTAAGAGGGAACATCTCATTTATTTATGTCTAACTAAAAGTTGTTTAAAAGCATCATTTCACTGCACTTGACATTTCATATAGTATTTAATATGTCTCCCCTTTGGATGTTTGTAGATTCAGATAATCCTTTAAAAGTAAGCTCCCTTTAACTATTAACACTATAGTCAAAAGCTCAGAAGAATAAAGCGTATTCACTTATGGTTGTATCTCCCAAGACTGGAGCTTACATTTTCAAATAGCATACAAAGGCTGATTCACACAACTCCCTGCTACGGTTAAAAGAATTATGATTAAAGTCTCAAAACACTGTGTCTGCAATGCATCTGCTTTGGCTACATCCTATTGATGGCATGCAAGCATTTAAACTATGCATACAGATGCTGCTCATTAAATGATGGATAGTATAGACAGCTGACACTTTCAGTTACTTATTTTTTAGGCTAGTTGGGATTTCTCTTGGTAACTCTCATATTCCTAAAATAATCTATGTAATCTGGAGAACCCAGAGGATAATTTTATATTATCATTGGACAACAATACACTAGTATAGGAGTTCCTACACAAGGAAGTGTGAGTACATTATTTTGGTTCTGTATTAGGTAACTTGGGGAAATATCATGATATGGAATACTTCTGAACACCCTCCACAGGTATTCTTATAACCTTTGAAATGTTGACCTTCTCCATGAGCAAATAACCAAAAGGGAAGAAACAAATAAAACCATCAGTGCTTTCTCTCTGGCCGAGTTTTACTGGTCTCCACAAAGGACACACAGTTGGCTCAGGATTCTGCTCTCTATTATAAACCCTCTGCCTTGTTTGCACATCAGCTAAGACCTTCTCAGTCTAGCTGGACTGTTCAATGAGGAGAACGATCGCACACAAGTTCAGGTCACAAAACCTGTCATGCCTTACTTTGAATAAGACAGCTGCACTGCCACTTTGACAAGGAAC
Source organism: Bucco capensis (assembly GCA_013396975.1). NCBI lineage: Eukaryota > Metazoa > Chordata > Aves > Piciformes > Bucconidae > Bucco > Bucco capensis. The sequence continues at coordinate 485,746 of VWZO01017254.1, forward strand.
TGTTTTTTCAAGGTAATTTTCCATTACAGAAAATTGAAATCTGGTTTGTCTTAACCATTAAAAATACTCTGCCTTCAGTTCACATTTCCTTTTGCAACCTACCACTGCACCTCGCTGTAACCCTAACAGACAACAGAGAATTCACAGGAGACCTTGGTCCAATATTAAACACATTCAGACCCAAAAGCTCAGGTAAGCAGCCTCAGTTATTGACACCTGCTCTGGATTCAGCACAAAAGTATCTGCTTGAGCCATGTAACTTCTCCTGCCTCAGGATAGACACCTTCTCATTATATACTTAATACAGCACCTCCTCCTTCTGAAATAGCTACTCTCTGTACCTGAGCAAAAAACAGAAGACTCACTATCTGATCAGACAGACTCTGGCACCTGCCATGAAGAACACTGGACGTTCTTCCATGCCCATGTTAAGGATCATGACTGCTCACAGGCTTTACACAGATATTTCTTGTTAGTTTAAGAAAGACTACACAGAGATAGACTGTTTTCAGTGTACAAACCTTCATTTACATAAATGGACAGCCTAACCCAAGATGCACCACTATCAGTGTGTTTTGGTGAAAACTAGAGCCTGGTTCATAACAATCAGAAATCTCACCAAAATTGCCTTAAAGAATCTAAGATCACACCAGAACACTTCACAGAAAGGAGCTGGAGCTGAACAGGAACTTTCCACAGGACACTAATGACTATTTGCCATTACTTGAGCTAGACCAATTGTAACACATTTGAAAGGAACAGAATGACTCAGTGAAAGAGGATGACTGCTAGTGTCCAAAGAGCAAATATTATGACAGAATAGATGACAGAACTATGCTGTTTTCTCTCACAGATTTATTTATGAAGCCTTTTGAAGGGCATACATGCCAAGAGATATACTACACAGCCAGAACCATTGAAAATCATCCATAAAAACCACTAGTTCATTACATTCTTCAAATTTTCAGTGTTTGAAATTCAAGCTACAGGTAAAGCATCAGATCTGCTATATTGCTTTTAGGTAGTGACAAAGCTGCTCCAGAATCTCACTATGATGAGGTAATTATTTTTTAGAAGGGTGAAAGAATATACAGACACTGGTTAACTCTCAAATCATGTGGCTAGAGAGAAATTTCTTCTTAATCTTCATGAGTTAAAAGCTGACATCAGCCTTGAGGCATGACGGTTTGCATTCTTTTAACCCCAATGTAACTCAGAGTTTGCATTCAATCAGTTCTTAAAGCCTTATAGACCTTAAAGCTTTATTGTCCTTAATGATATCTTGTAGCAAAGAGTTTCACAAGAAAATATTTCCAGAATCTAACTGTTCCTTTCTTCAGTCGGATTAAATTACCCACCTTCTCACTTAGACGACTGTCTCTGTACAATGGTCAGTAGAGGACAAGGAGCAAATGACAGTTTATTTAAGGTTTCAGCACAATAGATAATTAAGAAGACCTTCAATTCAACCTAAATAAATCATGCATCTGATCTGATGAAACCTTGCAGAAATGGCAATGAGACTTAAAATTTATTATGGAACACAGGTACTTTTTAGTATTAGCTGCACTTGATATTCATAATAGGAGTTATTATTTACATTTGGTGATTAGTAAATTAGTGATAAATTGGTACAATCACAAAAGTATTCCATTCATCTATAATTCTCCCAAATGAATTTAAAAACATTTCAGGAGTGCTTCTGATGAGAGTAAATAAATGGCTCTAATGACAATCAGAGGGTTGAGTGAGGTGTCACTATTCATCCTAGCATTTTTTTCTTTAGTCTACAGAACACAGAACAAGAACTCCAGAAGGTGCAGCCATTCTCTCTATCATTTCTTGATCAAGAGTTCAGAAACTTCCCCTTCTGTAATAAAAGCTACTGGTCTGGAATACAAGGTGGTTTACCCGTGATAGAGATCCTATTGCCTAATGAAATGGAGAAACAACCTTCCAGTTTAAAGCCAAAAAATAAGAGAGAATACAAACAATAGTGATGCCAAGCTATTAAAAAAGGGGGGCAAATAATAATAATAATAAATGGACATTGAATTTGACTTAGAGTGTTTTCTTGCATTCTCATATGAGTACCACAGGAAGGTAATAAATTCCATTACAGAGATTTGTGGAGAAGGAGTTTTTTAAAGGTTGAAATAAAGGAGACTTAATATCAAATTTTAAAAGAGGTGTAAGAAGTAGTGGGAATTTGCAGAACGTTGTCTGATAAATCCAGTGGTATTTAAGAAGCTGAGGTCCAAATACAGCACGCATTTGAAAGACAGCTCCCATGCTAAAAAATAAGCATTCACCACATACTTTGACATGCTGGGACCTGTAATTCCACTAGTTAAGCACCCGTAGCTGGGGAAACTGCTGACATGGTACTCTCTTGATAGTAGCATTACAGCTGCTACAGGATGCTAGATGTGGCTCTCATTTACCTTGCTGTAAAATAATGAGATTTAATTAACAAAGTCCTTTTATGCAGACCTCAAGCAGGGGAGTGAGATTTGAAAATGAAAGGCAGACAGAAAAACACCTAGTGGAGATGACATGCTACTCTATGTTGAAAACTACACTTTCAAGTCTCTCATTAATTATGGAACAAATACTTGCTATTATATAAACATTTAAACAATGAAATAATTATATGATGCAGAAGTCCCTGACCTTTTTCTTGCCTTAAAACAAAGAGGTTTGGTTTTCTTTTTTTTATTGTCTTTTTTTTCTCCAAATAAAAAGTCAGATTTTTTCATAAATATCAGGGACTGCAGTCAAAGAAATCCAATAGGCAAAACACAACACGAAGGAGAAGCAGACTGTACATCAATCAAAATGCCTCTCCCTAATCAGTACAGGTAGGCAGAGCTGCCCTTGTCCTCTGAGGATAGCAGACTGATGACAAACTGATGTTGAGAGTTTATACATGCTTATTTGTTTGATTGTTTATTTTTCCTTAGGAAGTCAAAAACCCTTTACCAATGCCAGAACATACATTTTATAACAACTTCATAAGCCCTTAGAGTTCCCAGAGGACTCCAGCCTATCAAGTACCAAAAATATTCGCTAGATTGTTTGAGAGCCAAACTTAATGTGTTCTTCAGGGAGAAGCCTAGTGTTAAGCATCAAGTAACACAGTAGCTTTGGAAGTCCCTAACAGAAACAATTCAGATCTTCTTGATCTCATTGACCCATCAACAGAGAAAACATCCAGTCTCAAAAGTCTTGAAAACCGAACTATATTCTCACTTGCCATACGTTGCTCCAACGTGGTAGTTTAAAGTCTTTAACACATATTTACAGCAGCTCTAAATGGGCCTTTAGGTAAAGATGATCCAGGTCCATTAAAAAAGAGCCAATAGAAGTCAGGTGAATCAATCCACACTGATAATACTGAGCCTGACTCTTGAAACAGTTTGAATAGTCTTTATCAAACTCTGAATCACAAAAGGAAAGAGATTTAAAAGGAAAGCAATCTCTCATACCTTTGGTTAGTAGATGACTTAAAAGAAAATTTTTGTATCTATGGTTACTAGATGGAATAAAACTGAATTTGGGTCATAATTCTCCCTGTTCTGTGCACTGTAAAGTAAAACTAATTTTTAATTTGCATTCTATTGTATTACACTACAGTTCTTTACAAATCTAATATCAGATTTAAACAACAGAGCCTAAATATTACAAGGAAAAATTAGCTGATACTTTGCTTTTGATTAATAAATTACTGATAAGTCTATGCTACTAAAAAATTAAACCCCCAAACACAAAGCAACATCACACTCCCTCCCCCTGTAAATAGATTCTTAGAAGACAGGTGACATTGTTATCTCTCTGAGTGTTAAAATTAATAAAGATAATAGCAAAATAATCCAATGACAGTAAATACCAGTCTTGGGTGAAAAAGCATTACATAGGGGAATTGGTCTGGGAAAGTTCAAGCATTGTAGATATCAACCCAATGCTGCAGGAAAAGTTTGGGGATTTAGGAAAAAAACACAATTCTTTGTTAAGACATTTTCTGTGTAACTTGTACGCTGCCTAGTACTGGTGATCAAAGCACTTCTTAATATAAATATATATATATAAACTCTGTCTTTGCATACAGTCCAGGGAAATGCACAGGTTGCAGACAATTCATTTGCACTGCACTCCCTTCGACTGCAATTATTCCATATGTTCTTTCTCTCTCCCACCTGTAGGTGGCCACCACAAGCTACACTTACCAAATAACTCATTAGCAGGGTTTTCAATACTGTCATACCCATAAATTAGCAATTTATTTAAATAACCAATTTCTGTGGAAATAATTGCCATGGAATGCCCTGAATCTACTTTTTATAAACTATAATAAAAGTGTTAAGATAATCCCTGACATTTGCAAATGCCATTAGTTCACCTTTTCTTTTGATAGTGCTATGGCATTATGTTTAAACAATTACCCGATAACGTGGCAGTTTAATGAAACAGCGTAGCAGGCACATCCTTCAAAATGGCCAGAGAATGCATTTATATGCACAAGAAAATCCAATGAACAGACTTTAAGTTTAGAGAGGAAGACTATGACAGCTGTTAGGATGTTCCCAAATGGGGGACACAATGTTCAGTGCACTAAAAAATATAGGATGTACCTAAAGAGCAATTTCAGGATGGACCTTGCCTCAGCTTTTATGGTGCACAGCCCAAAACTTCTCAGGACCCAGAGAAGATTCCTTTCACTGCTCCCCCTCTATTTCACAGCCTGGTCAGTCCTTAGTCCATTACTACTGACACATTAACAGCCATTTGCCAAAATCACTAATAACAACATACTCTTTACTCAGTCTCTGGCTATTTCCAACCAATACTTTTAATTATTTATTTGCCTAATGAAGCATTCGGGGAAATATTCATTTTATGGGATATCTCCACAACAGTTAGCCTACATCTTAAAAGAATTGACTACGTAACCATTTTATTTCATTTTATCAGTAACTTGTAAAGGGCGAGGTGCCAAAACTACCAAATCAATGGTAAAGGTTCTACTGAGTACAGTGAATTCAGGACTTCACCCAAGACTTTAGAATGAAGTTAATGATCCTGCAGATTTGAAACAATTTCTATCTCACCCTGCCATTGCTGGATCTTGAAACCATAACGACTGACTGTATTCTACTCATTTTTGTTAGTGTATCATGACTATTTATGACATTTATGGCTTGCTAAACTGATGATGTGTTTATATTTTTTCTGATAATTATTTCCTCTTCTTTTTTTTTTTTTTATATAAAAGCTTACTTCTTATTTGATTCTGTTCTGGATACCTCTGGGTTTGAGTCCAACCTGTGACTGGAAAAAGTAGTAATTGTTTCGCTTCATGTTTCCTTTGGAAAAAAAAAAATTACCCAAATAGAAAAAAAATGGTGGAACTTTCATTAACAAAGAGAAAAATCAGTGTCCTTTTTTTGATTTATATTTACCATTTTTTAATTGATACTATTGATTATTTATGCTCCTTCAGCTGAAAGTTCGGAAAATCACCAGAGTTCTCATTCAGTAAATGTTCAGCAGTCATCAGAGACTTCTCTCAGTTAAAAAGGTTAGAATCAGAGAAAGAGAGAGGCAAAAAGTAAATTTTTCTTATCTGTAAATATTATTTATCCAGGAAGACCTGAGGGAATTTTCACTCATATCAAACTTCACTAGGAAAAATCAAAAGGACAGATACAAATTGCTTTGTGATTGCTGCAAGAGCTGGTTAAACATTTTCTAACAAAGCCATTCTCTCACTGAAAACTACAGATCCACTAAAAATCAATACTTCTGGTGATCTGCATGAAACCTAGCAAGGCACTTTCTGTTGCAATGTATCAGGTGTTCATTATTTCATTTCATTTCATTCATGCATTCTACTTTGCTTTGACTTGAAGCTGGACATAGTCTCTCGCCATGCTTTCCATGTTCTTTGGTTGACTCAGTATGCTCTTTTTCTTGACTGCTTCACTATTGCTCCTCATCTTGACTCAGAGTCTGAGTCACCTGGTTTGGTGCTGCAGAGCCAAGCACAGTGTGCTGTTGAAGGAGATCTGGCACCTTTTGCACTGCACTCATCCACTGGGCCAGCACAAAACTTGCCTTTTACCAAGAGAGTGGTAGCGCTAACAAAATAAAATGCATAATGATACAACAGAAAAGATAAAATAATAAAAAAAAAGTGATGCTAATAAATGAGGTATGGTCCCAACATCGTCGTGGCTAGGCTTCGTGAACGAAGATCCNCCAACATAAAACAAAGAAAAAGACATGTGAATTAGTTCAGCATAAAAGCCAAGGGATATCCCATTGAAGAAATACTGCCCAGTTAACAGGCAAGACCATTGCAGCCATCACAGAGGGACAAATGAGTTCCTGCCAAATTCTGTCAGGCAATCCTTCCCCCCAAAAGATGCGAGTGCTTCACTTTAACACACAGTAGGTCTCACTGTCCATTTATTTCAGTGCACAGACAGATGAGTTTAACCACAGTCTCGTAGAAGTGTCTGTGGTTATTTACACAGAAGCTTACACATTTGTTCAAAGGCAGTCTTGCCTCTGTCAGCCTCAGAGGCAGCACTCCCTTTGAGGTGGTTTTAACCTCCTTAACAACAGCTACCATGGTCAATATGACCCTGGTGCCAGAAAGCAGGACATGTGTGTCTACATGTCTTTGCCTGTACTTTAGCACATATCTAATTCTAACCATACAAAGGCCATTTAGTAAAGCTAAGGAAACACTAGAAGAATGGTGACTGGCTACTGAGCAAGGTGCTGAGGCTCCTACAGTGTAATTAAAAATAAAAATTTTACTGAAAAATGCAGAAAAACAACAAAACCTGAAGTATTACTTACTACTACTTGTCTCAGAAGTCTATTACAGAAAGGGAAGCAGAGCTTATGAAAGTACAGCAAACTAAAGAAACCAGATCCAGATATCTAGCAAGTTCAAATAAAGTATTTCCTTCTCCCTTTACATAACTCAGGATCATTTTTATCCTATTCTGAGGTTTATCTATTTTACTTTTTCTATCTCTCTATTTTATCTATCTCATCCACTTGCTACTCTTGAGTAACATACAATTCTGTGTATGGATATATTTACATCTATTTACAGATATATAAAATATATTAAAAATATGATGGTAGGAACACAATTTTTTTTTTCAAATGACTCAATTTCAGCAGAAAACTTTGTATTTGCCTGTGCAATAGTGTGTGTCTACACACACACCTACTATATTATTATTACAGATCCATATAATCTGTGTGAGTATATATATATACACATGCACATTCAGTAGATATATTTCCATATTCACATATACATAAAACAGTGGATGACACGTCCCCTGATAAAACCTGTTATTTCAACACTTCAAGTGAAAAGTGTTAAAATAAATGGCTCATCACATACAATGTGTTAAAATAAATGTTTATTTCAACACTGTGTATCATAGCCATTTATTTCAACACTTCCCATTTCTCAAGACTCACACAAGCAAGAGGAGAACTGATAGCTATACCTAAGGTAGATGAAGCACACAGCCCTACTCATCTGCTTGCCATAGGATGAGTAGGAAGTTATTTGACACTTCTTTTTCTTCCCGCAATAAATGGAAACTACCTACCTTAACTGTTCATGGAGATCTGCATATGTCTGTAAGCTGGTGGGGTATATTATCATTTGGAAAGAAGAAGGGCCATACCAGAGTCTGTTGAGATAGCTGGAAATCAAGCTGCTGCTACAAGGAAAAAGAAGCCAAGTATGGGGCTTTCGACAATTCCACTTTGAGTTTCACACAAAGGGATCTGGGCAGACAGAGACTCGTGAACAAGAGCAAAAACTAGAGCTGTTCATACTGAAGGCTGGAAGAGCGGTGATTTTTGCAGGATCAGTTATAATCTGGTGATCATATAATGAGTTAGAAGAGAACAGCTGGGTTCCAGCTCTAACTTACTGAAAATGGTTTTCTGGGAGGATTCTTCAGCTCCCAACACTTACCTTATTTGTTTTAATAACAGAACCTGAATGATCATTAGAGTAGAATCTTGCCAACTTTAGGTCATCATTAAAGTATACTCACAGTCATTGAGAGCCTCATGTTGGTGCATTTAGATTAATGTCAGCATCTGAACTTGCTCCTACAAGCTGAGCTCGGATATTACATTATATGCCAGTGTTAAAGTAGCATCAGTTTCTTTCTCTGCCATATTTTGTGAGGAAAGCACAAGAAGCTCCCATTCTCTGGTAGTTCCTGCTGGAGCTGGAGGGCACTATGCCTTTATAGACCTGACTACAAGGGACAGAGGCAGGAGGAGGATGAAGATATTTAAATAATACAAAAAATATGCAAAAAACCTCCACAAACTGAGTCCCCTGTGAGCAATATTTACTTCTAACTTGCCTGAATTTTTTTCTTACAGCTTTCTTCCTTTGAAAAACTCTCAAAGCATGATTAGAGATTGCCTAGGCCCTAGCAAGACAGTGTGGTCTTAAGAAGATAAACACTTGGCAGGGGGTTCTCTTTTCTTTTTTTTACTTTTTCTTCCCTGCAATTGCAGATCTGTGTGTTGGTCTGGGCAGAGCACAAACCCACAAATTAAACTGATCAAATGTTGGTGAAGAATTTGCAAGCAGCACACCCTGCCAGAAGACTGTTTTGCACCCAGACAATGAAAAATTGAGACCACAGTTTCATCAACCCACAAATAAATTCACTGCCTTGAGCCAAGTCACTCCATAGTGCTAGTTGCCTATATTCAAACATCTCTCTTCCTGTAAAGTTATCTTCCCTGAGTGTCACCTATGGCAGATAAAACACTATAATCATTTTGTAGCAGAATAGTGTACAATGCAATGAAGGTTCTCCAGGAAAAAAAAATGTTTTCACCCTTTCACTTTCTTCAGATGTGATTAGTTCTAGAAAGAGGAGGTATCATCACTCCTTTGAAGGCACTGTAGGTTATAAGATTGGTCCCTCAGAAGCTGGCAACATGTAATAAAAGTGCTTTATTCCTAAACATCAATCAGTTTCAAGAATGGCAGTCGTTCACAGAATGGTAGTAATGGAAATATTCAGCTAATAACTACTTTAGGCATTAAAACACTGAATGACAGACATGCAGTGCTCATTACAGAAGAACACTTTCTTATAATTATGGTTTCATAACTAGGTACATAAGTTTCTAAATATTTAGTTCCTTACACTTTGGTATTTTTGTAATGAAATTTCCATGACAATACATTTATTCCACAAAAGAAAAGGAAACTCCCTCACTCCAACAGCAAGTTGATATCTTGGCTTTAGCCGAGACCTTGGCTGTGCATGGATGACAATTTTAAAGAAAGGCTTTTTCTTCTGTTCCTTCTTTTTAATAAATTTCACAATTGCAGGAAGTTTCATGCCATTTCTTTAGCTGAGAGTGTACAACAAGCTGAAGAGTTAATGCCTTAATGGAAAGCAAAATAATAGCAGGTGCATGCTGTGTAAACTATTTGTGGCATAAAGGAAGCACAAATCTTATTTGCAGAGGTCTTCACTAGCTTTAGATATATTACTGAGGATTAGTAATTAAAATATGGTTATATTAGTCTTGCTTGTGACTGGCCACACAACTCAATGCTGATTTCAAGATGAAATTATGCACCTGTATCACAACTCTGCTTTCTGCACTAATAAAAAATAACAGCATTAATAGGTCTAAATACTTATTTGTTTGACATATTTAGAGCAACGTAAGAGGATGCAAAGGAATTTAATACATTGCTCTGCCAGATTACTTTAATTTTTATCCAATGAGGGCAGTTTAGAAGGTAAAGGACTTAATTTATGTACTTACTCATACCCTCAGCTTGGAGAAAACATTGCTAGCCAGTCGAGAGAAGTGATTTTCCCACTCTACTATGCAGTGGTGTGGCCTCATCTCAAGTACTGTGCACAGTTTTGGGCATCACAATATAAAAAGGATATAAAGCTACTAGAAAGTGTCCAAGGGACAGACACAAAGATAGCGAAGGGTCTAGAGGGGAAGCTGTATGAGGAGTGGCTCAAGTCACTTGCTTTGCTTGGATAAGAGGAGACTGGGGAGTCCTCATCACAGTCTACAGCTTCCTGATGAAGTGAAGCAGAGGAGCAGGAGCTGATCTCTTCCCACTGGTGATCAGTGATAGGACACAAGCGAACAGCCTAAAGCTGTGCCAGGGGAGGCTTCAGTTGGATATTACAAAAAGGTTCTTCACCCAGAGGGTGGTTGAACTCTGGAACAGACTCCCCAGGAAAAAAGTAATGGTGCCAAGTCTGACAGAATTCACACAGCATATGGACAACATCCTCAGGCTTATGGTGTAATTTTTGGGGTTGTCCTGTGAAAAGACAGGAGTTGGACTCAATGATCCTTGTGGGTCTCTTTCAACTTCGAAGAGTCTATGATAACACAACTCCTAAACTGTATTCACTGGTCTTCAGCAAACAAAGTAAAGGCCACTTAACAGAAAACCAGGGGCCTATGAAGTGTTGTTGATTTTCAAATACTGATGAGAACACACACTGCTGCTGCTAAACACATACCAGCAATATTTGGCACTTATGCTGTGCCTTCTAGGACAGGATATCCAAATGCTATGCAAAGGTATAATATTTTTATCTCACAGAAGAGAAAGAGTGAAAGGGTAATCCTGGAAAACTGTGTGAAGAGCACAATTCCACCTGAGCAGAATAGGTAGCAGTCAGCTTTCCTGGTCACAAATCCCTTATCCCTAGTCCCAGGATGTCATATGCCCTTTCTCTAAAACCGCTGGTAATTTAAAAGACAACTTTTTAGAAGCATACTTTGTAAACCAACTCAAACAGTCTTCTCTTAGAAGTAAATTACACACTAATGTCCTGGGTACCTCATTCTGTGCATTTTCATGGATAAACTTTTATGGCCAAACCACAGCCTCAAGCATGGGAATATGGCTGTTCACAGAAGTATACAGGACTATTGTTGACTGTTGCAGCCAGCCATAAAGGAATTACATTCTTTCTTGTTTTTCTCTAATCTAAAATAAAACTCAACAGAAAAAGCTGATTCACTCTGAGGGCAGTATCTTTGGGTAAAACTGTGTTGCTTCCTTGTTGTTCTTGGTCAAAGACAATTATTAGGAATTCTGAAGATTATTTTAAGTAATCAGGATACATATGAAAATGAGGAGGTCCCATCTGCATGAGCTATCACTGACATAATACTGTCTATGGAAATCTCAAAGAGGAAGACTCACAAAAGCATAAATGTTCCCTGTGAAACTCTAACACATCTGTTCAGCACTGAAAAGCCAGCATTTAAGTCCAAAGCACTAGAGAGCCAAGACAAGTGCATTTTTGGAATCAAAACAAATGCTTGTAATTTAAGAAAATACTATGAAGCACACAAAGACTGTACAATGCCATATGTTGCACAATGCATCTGGTAATCAATTTAGTGTATATGCCAAATTTACTAGAAGCCCAAATAGTCTTGAGTTCTTTATTCAGAATTCCAAAAAGTAAACCACAAGCATTATAAACATGGTGTTCTTACAATTAGAAAAAAAAGTGGAATTTTTGTTTTAGTTACAGAACACCAATAAAAATTAATCTCCTATATTATAACCTATAATGTCATGTTATATATTATAATATTATATATATGTAATATAGATTATATATTATAACCCATACATGTCCAAGCTCCACTTTTGATCAACAGCTTTCAGAGAGTCACAGTTTTAGGACATGGTGTGTTCTACAGTAAAAAAGATTATTCTACATTCAGTATTTACTTCTACTTTGAAGGTCTGAAGTCATGAAGGTTTTCTGTTGTCTTTTGTGAGTCTACACACAATACATTACTGAAGATATCATCAAACACAGATGTACTAGCAACCTTACATGTATTGTGGTCCTAAACCAAATATGAACCCCCAGTTACAGTATTTAAAATACAGTAGAAATCCCTAATTGAAGTGGACAGTATTACCTATAAAGCCAAAACAAATGGTCTAGGATAATAGTGTTCAGACTTGGGTTATAGTGTCAATGCAGAGACTTGAGCTGTGTTAACTCACCAAGCTTGATCTTGCTTGCCAGAGCATGCTTGTCAATATTTAGCTCCCAGGGAGCATGTCATGAGTCTTTAAAAAAAACTAGCTTAAATAGGAAATACTATAGCAGCTGCTGTGATCCTTTTTCTAACACTGAGATTAAATTGCTGAAATTTGTTTTGAGCTTTTTAAACCAGAAGATGTGTGCCATATACCTACTGTAACAAGAATATGAGAAACAGAATTAAGGGATTGAAATGCTGCTATTAGGGCCTATTAAAATACAGAAAAAAACACCAGATGCTTTACATTAACTGATTGGAAGAGATTTTAATGTGAAGCATACAAATATGACTTTCTCCTGTGATATCAGACTAGAAAATGGACTAGGTTAAAATAAGATACACGTATTGGTGTTCTCAAATAAAGTTGTCTAACCTGCACCTGTCTAATTACCAGGATTCATCACAAAATGTATGTACACCCTACCTTAAGCACTTGACAGAAGTAACTAAATTAGTAATATACTAAGCTCAAATTTCTGATGCAGCCAGTGGAGCAAGAAAGGAACCTACCTCTGAGAATGCTTGTCTCCTTACAGTGATGAGGTAGAAACTTAACAGTCACCTAGTGAAGTCAGCCCCAAGTTCAGCAGGATAACTCTTCACTGTACTTGGTTAGCATGACTGCTCACAGCTGCCCATGAGATTCCCAACACAGAGTGCAAATCATCAGCTGCATCTTAGCAAGTCTTTTGCCTCTTTGGGAAGGGCTCTCAGACACAGATGTGTCCTGGTAGTAGCAACAGCTCAGGAACACAATGCAGATAGAATAAGCAGAAGAGAGCACTACTGTCTGCCTTCTCTGCCCAGCAAACCTTTGGCTCAGTGAATCTTACTTATATGAGAAACAGAGAGAAATAGGAAAGGACATTGGGACCAGCCCTACAAGAAGCCCAGATTTGGACAAGAAATTGTAAGAGTGATAATTTTTTATTTTTGAAGACTTTTACCATCCCACACGATCTGACTTTTAAACAGTAATCTGGGGATGTTCTCAGAACTGTAGAGCAGTGAGCCTGAAACAAAAGAAAAACACAGACATCGGAAAGAAATCTGCATGCCAACCCCATGCAGGAGGGAACTCATTCTGAAAACTCCCCTCAAGAAGATGGAACAAGACTTGGGGTGACTCTCCTGCTTCTGGAAGGGTTTCCCTCCTCTTTGGATACCTGTCAAGGGGCTGATCCTCTGAAGTGTTTTTTTATGAACAACAATGTTGCAAACAATCTCTTCATTATTTCAATAAACCAGATTGTACCATGTAGCAGGCTTTTTCAAAATATTACTACGAAAAAAAAGTTGCCCCCAGATCTCCCCTGGAGGTATTTATTCTTCAAATCCTGCCTTCAGTAAGTTCTGAAGGAGCTGCTCAATTTATTAAAAAAACAACCAATTCTTAACAGACTTATCTGGCAATACCTTCTCTGCAAGTGCTCCAGATGCACAGAATTTATCAGGGCCTGGAACAAGAAGATTTCTCTGAGTAGTCCCTATGAAAATCTAAGCAGCTCTTGAGAGGGCATATATCCAAAAATCAGTGAAAATACTGCCAAAGCTGGTGTATTCAATAGGCATGCAGTTGACATGGCATTAACAGTGTAAGCACAGTGATAACTGACAGGTTTATAGATAAGCTCAGCCCAGCCAAAATGTGGACTGGAGTAACCATACGTTCTTTTAAAAAGCAATAGGTCCCTCATTAGGGCCATGGAACACACATAAATGGCCAGTCACCAACATAACACAGTTAACCATGTCTTCAAAGGCTGGGGCAGGTGTGGTACAATACATTTTACAGACAGATCTCATACCATTAAAAGCACCCTCTCTATATAAGTGCCACAGCTGCACAATGGATTTCTCATTCTGAAACAGTGGGAGGCTGCGTTCAACAGTTCTCACTCAGCCATCACTTAACCCAAACTAATGGTGGCTCAATCCCTGACTATGAGTGTCCTTTGGGATTTAAACAGGACTTAGTGCAGATAGTTATAGAGTGCATGTTAATAGGGAAGACATTTGCAATTTCTTGGCAAGGTAAGAAAGTGCAAATACATCACAAAACGGAAAATCAAATTACTACAGCAGATTTCCTAAAATATTTTGTAGGACACATTTGTATACTCTGTGTGTGAGCAGGATATCTGTGTATCTCATTCTATACAATGGTGTGCTTGCATGAGAAGGTACATTAAAATGCAGATCCCTTCACTGCCTACTATATTTTAGTTGCATTCTTCTGAAAGGTAAAAAAAAAATGTTCTGATGGTTGTGGAATACATTTTATAAATGCTTTTGGCAATAACTCATCAAGGATGATGTGATATCTAGTGAAATACAAACCCAGAATCTACCCAGTTAAACAAATCTGCTATATTTTCTGTTCTGTATTTTATGTGTGAAGTTGGCATCAGGATTTATTCATCATTCAAGTAGGATACTAAAAAATACAGAATGTTATCAGGATTTAGGTGAATACAGATGTGTTCATTGTGATCAGTTCATCACAAATCACAGCTAACCAGTGGTAGAACTTTCAAAAACTACTCCTATATGGAAGCAGAACAGCAGCACTAATGGCGTAAATATGTCCTTTTGGTGCTGCTGGATGTAAAGCAATGCCCTGGGTTTAAAGTTGATCCAAGGATTATTTCTTTTTTTTTTCTAAACCCCTGTATCTGATCGTCTAAATATCCTGCAACTGGATTAACCTCAGCAAGTACAGCTTCATGTAACTGTGAAATCATCTCCTCAAGCCACTTCCTGACCCATTTCTAAAACATATTAATCAAGTGTTTTGTAGGTAGTGAGAATGGTGGGAGCTCCAACATCCTCACAGAGCTGCCTAAGCCACTGAGGCTACCAAAGCTCCTGAACCAGGTGGAGGAGCTATCATGCAATAGAAAATTGAGCTGTATTGTCAGCGGTGGTAGTACTCCCAAAATGATGACAGAAGCAAGCAGTCAGCTGGCCTATCCTTCAAGCACAGCTGTCCCACAGAAAGAAAGAACAGGAGGAAGCTCCATGCTAACAGATGTTAAATAAGAATTCATTTTTCCATTGATTATCTTTTTTTGTTGTTAAATATATTGCCATGTTTTTGTTGTTGTTGTGTTTTGGTTTTTATTTTTTTAAATAAATGTAAAACTGTGTTTATTCCTCAGGTAAGATGAGACTACATCCTCCACTGAATACAGATGGGTTCTACAACCAGTATATGCCACTTGGTGACTAGAACAAATCAATATGCAAAGTAAGATATGGAAAAAAATGAACATGCTTAAAGCACACCAGGGTCAGTATTCAAGGGGTTTAACCTGTGCTGAAGCAATTGTTAATAGAATTGTTTACAAACTCTGCCAGATTCTTGGGGTTTTTTGGGGAATTACAATTAGAACTTCTGCTCTGTGAGTGACAGGTATAGTTTATAATTTCCACAGAAGACAGTGGCCTCATTGATCACTCTCAACTATCACCTGTGTTACATACCCTGCTGTTGATTCATGTATATAATGACAAGTCAGCAGAAAAGATAATTACAGTCCAAGAAAAATAAATAGCAGGAAGCTTGTAACACTGACATGTATTCCCATGAATTTGGACTCTATATCCTTTGTCAGGTCTTCCCTCTGCCTCCTCAACTGAACGTCCCTAAACTCTCATAATCTGTATTCCAAGTTTGAATCCATCACATTTGCGCACTGCAAGAAAGCTTGAACCCTACTCACTTGGAAATTATCTTTGTGCTCCAGTCCACGACCACACACTTGACCACTTAGAATTAGTGCCTCTGCACAGAATGTACTTCTGCACTGCCTGCAACACTGAGAGCAGAAAGCTAGCCTCAACTCTAACTTGTGCTTTTGCTGAAGACCAGTCAGGAAGCCAGAGTGACCCTTCTGAGCAGTCACTGAGCAGACACTGGGATATCATAAGGCATGCAGTTCTCTCACCACTTAGACACATTTTTTGTAGCGAGCACTAGCCTTTCAACTGTATGAATGATTGGAGAGTTATATTGCATATCATTACAGTCTCTAGTCCTCATTCAAGCTGCACTTGGAAGTCAAAAGACATTTTAACTTCATTGTGATTATCTTGGGAGAAAGATCAGATTCAAAGATCTAATGAGAATTAATGGAAAACAAACCTAGCAGTAGACTTCACCAGGGCCTTTCTCAATTTTTATTATTTTAATTAATGTCTATTTGAAATTCCTGATAGTATTTTAATTCCTATGTTAGAATAAACTGAAAAGTACTTAAATGCCAAGTATTTTTCAAATAAATAATTCATAAGATACTTAAAGTGGTTATATTTAAATGACCTCCAAAATGAATTGTATTAAGTTTTTTATGATAGAAATATATCATTTTTCAACACAATAATCTCCAAAAGACATGACACAAAAATATCCTAAGATTGTTGGGTTTTTTTGTGACTGTTTGCTTAGAATTGGAAGAGGTGATCATAGAAGAGACACCTTCTCCCCTAGACCTGACAGACATAGAAAGACAATCAATTTGTGCTGACAAAGACAACACCAATGGGTTCAATCCTGCTGATATTACCAGAAGTAGCAATTTTCTGTTTCTGATGGACTTAAACCTCATCATCAGGTGATTGTTTGCATGAGGTACAGTCACCTCTACCCATTACTGTAGTCAAGTCTGAATACAAGCCTCTGCTCCACCAGCCTGCTTTAAAATGCTTTGACATCTCTTTTACTTTATTTATTTCCATTCTTTGTTAATCAGACTCTGTCTCCAAGTTGCTAACTATAAGAACGTTCTTTACTTAATCAAGTTAATCCATAGCACTATATGATCTGATTACCCATTTTATTTACTTGCACCCAGATGATAACTGCACATTCTTTCACCCATGCTTGGGCAAGCTAGGCCACAGCCATTCTCTCCTATCTTTACCATATGTCTGTGTAGAATTTCTGATTTGATCTGAATCACCTTCTGATGCTCACCTTTGTTAGCCATCAGTAAGACTTGATAGGTTAAAAATTATCTGTTTATTAAAAAAAACAAAAACACTTCTCTGGGAAACGAATTATTTCAACTGGACATATTCTATATAAGCTTTGATGCAAACATTAAAGCCAGAGCATTCAACAACAGTAGTTTAGAGATTAATCTAATTGTAGGCTATTAAAACAGGAGAACAACTCCATTTCCAACTGCATTTCTAAAACCCTGTACAGACCAGCAACAGTTAACAATCATCTGATGGTTTTCTAGGAGTTTGGAACGAATACTTGGCTTTTACTCTGGGAGCAATGCTGGACATTTCTGTCTGATGCTTGGGGGATTCAGCCAACTAACAGATACATTTGGTGAAGAATCTCATTCTAGTCATGCCCTCCCTTCCTAATTTCCCTTTTCACTGTTTTGTCGTCTTTGCCTGATCCTCAGGGAACTGAGTGATTGATAGCCTAATCCAATGACTGTATTACAGCTGCCTCAACTTGGACTCTTTTCCTTATCATTAGCAGTTAGCCTATGGTTAAATTCACAGCTCACTGCTTGGTACAGCCCCTGAGATTTAAGGGTCTGGCCTTTAGAAAATATTTAACATAAAATTGAAATCTTGACATACTGAGAATTCAGTTCTCTGCAAGGTTTCTTTAATTAATCCAATGTACTGTACCATTGTTCTATAAGAGACTGTGACATGGTGAACTGTTACTGAAGCTCACAGAGATGTGTAATTCTAAATTAAACACTCACTTACATGTACCTACACTGCATTTGTTTCCCAAGTACACATGCATGAATGTGAAAATTTAAATTCAATCTATAATAATAATAAACCACAAACCAATTATGCTTCCAGAGTAAAGACTCTTCATTCATTTCAAGCTCAGAAAGGAGAAAGCACAGCTTCGTTCAAATGCTGTGTGTAAAGACTCATGCTTCGTTCTTTCTCTAGGACTCGCTTAATCTTTCAGTGAATGAAATAAATTATGATCATTTTTAATAAACTACGAGTGGCACCTGTGCTAAAACTGTGAAGCATTTTCTTTGTGGGAAAGAAATTGGCTAAAAAAATATTACAAGTAGAAAACAATATGCTTAATTCTCTGACCTTATCTGAAGAATAATACTTATTTTTAAATAGCTATGGGAAGGATGTAGACCTTGATCTATGCTGTAAACCTTTGCCCTACTTCCAGTCAGTCGATGAGCTGCAAGCTTCTATGAAAATGGCAGCTGAGTCCCAGATGAAAAATTATGCATCTCATAAACTGCTATTCTGCTGAAATGTCAAGCTATGGCAGGGCTGTACCTCAAACTCAGCACTTGGCATTTTCCTTCTGTCTGCTTTGTTGCCATGAAGCAAACATGAACAGTGAGGATTTGTGTAGGGCAGGTAGCAGGCGAGCTCCCTGTCAAAAATCTATTATTAGGGCTCTGATCTCTCCTGCACAGACCAGTGACGGCAGAACACTAAGAGAAATCTGACTGCTGCAAGGACACGATGGAAAACAGAGGACTCTTTGTGAATCCTGACATAATATATGCAAATAAGGGCTTTTAATGGCTGAGCTACATTTAACAGAAATAATAAAACAAAATTAAAATTGTACCATACCATAGATTTGTTTTTTACTCCTTTCCACATTGTTTTATAAATATATGTTAATGTAAATGGTCTTTAACTCTTGGTAAATATTTATACTAAACAGAAGTGCCTGTGCATACATACATTTTGTTTTGTTTCCAGTGATGGGCAGCTTTTCATTCATTTCTATTAACCAAAATTCACACTGCACACTCAGTGAGAGAACTATGATTAGGAGGGTGAATGCTCTTCAGGTTGGGTTTTTTCACTTTTCTTTTAATGTTGCAGCATAAAACTAAAATGTAGCCCTTCTTTTTTTTATAATTTCAACTTTTCCTCTTTCAATATAATTCATACATTTCAGATTAGAATATATGTCCCTATTAATAGTATCAGCTACTCATATAATGTATACATTTAAATTTAATGAAATAACACTTGCAAAGCATTCCCTTAAATGTCACTATTGCTGTCTGACTCTTTTTTTCTAGAAACAGGCAGGTACACTTCCTTCAAAAGTAATTAAAATTAACTGCATCTACTGGTTTCCAACAAGTATACATTCCCTGAATGTATATGACTGAATCTGTTATGTAGGTATATTCCTTCTGACATACCTTGTGGCAAGCTATGAAAGTTCTAACACACAACTTTCTGAATCTCACTTGCTCTAGAAAAGATACAAACATATGGACTTCAACATGCTGTACAATATACTTGTGGAAAAAATGCCAAAATACCACAGAATGTAGTAATTGGACAAAGCAATAACAGCATATAGACATGAGGTGTTTGAACTACTGCTGTAAAACTGCAATATTTTTGCAACAAAGCATTAAAAGGATACATAGTGAGCGCACCATGGAGAGATTTGCTTTTAAGTTGTTTTTTTTTAAGTCCAGTGTATGGCTTTTTAAATTTATCCCCTATGGATCTGGCTTCCAGACAAAAACAAAGAAACAAACAGATGACAAAGAACAAAAACCCATGGAAATTCCAACAGAAGCTCTGGTCTATTTTGCCTGCAATAGATATCCTATTGTGCTGAAATGTGATGCATTTTATAAAACACATCTGGAGTATGGAAGCACACTAGGAAAGCTCACAAAAAACCATTATTTTTAAAAAAAGTGTAAAGTACATTTAAAGGATACAAATCTTAGTGAAGCATGCAGTTGCTGACAGTACATATATATATTATATATATATATATGTATATACACACGCACACACACACATATTTCTCTGGGAAACCTGGCATCTTAGCTATAAAATATTCATTTTCCAAGTAATTTATACTTATACAGAGTAACACATCTCTTTCAGAGCCAGAGGCCATTATTCTTTGTGAGGATAAAAGAACAGCATTAACCTCTTTAAGAAACAAATACTCTGCATGGCACATGTATGGGAAGAACTCGGGGTAAAATCTCATGTATTCTATATTTCCTAACCTGAAATACAACTAGAGCAATTCTAAAAGCTCCCTGATGGAAATAAAACTATGTCTCTAATCCTGAGAGTTACACTGTTTGGGAAACTATATTTTAATTTCAGTATTTTCATGTCATCATTGGATTATTTCCTTAACCATATTTTGGAGGCTTCATTAGAACATTTCCACTTTTTGAGTAATGGCAGTTCCTGGAAACTCATAAAAAATGGATGAAGAGTGATTCCTCTAAGCACAGTATCATCTCATATAACTGGGCCACAAAAATCCATAGGGCTATCCTAGCCTTTAAGCTCAGCTGAGGCTCCATGGTGCCAATTAGAAATTAATTTTCTTTAGAAAAACAACAATTTGTCAAAATCAAAGTTAAACTTTTCCTGCAAATATTTTTTGGCACCAGGATAGAGGAAGACAGTAAAGAAAAACCTGAGAGATTTTACAATGCTCAATAGTTGGAGGGTAAACTTGGAATCCAGGGGACCCAGCTGGGACCCAGGCTCACACCCAGGATTTAAACCTGGCTA
Organism: Bucco capensis; assembly: GCA_013396975.1. Lineage (NCBI taxonomy): Eukaryota > Metazoa > Chordata > Aves > Piciformes > Bucconidae > Bucco > Bucco capensis. Next base: position 506,437 of record VWZO01017254.1, read on the forward strand.
ACTCAAGTCAGGCTCATGTGCAGGTCAGAAGACTGTGCTAGTATGAATGTGTATCCTATATGAGCTGTTTCACTTTGTATTAATAATTCAGTATTTGCAGGGAGAAGAGAGAGACTAACGCTACAGTCTAGTGGTCAAACATCTACCTAGGATACTGGGATGCTACCCTATCAAAACCACCCAACAAACAGGAAGGTAGGAAGGAGGGAACAGTGATGCCTCTTACAACTTAGCAATTTTCAGCTGATCAAATCAGATCAAAACAGAGAGGTCACTACCCAAGCAGTGGCTGGAAAGAAGAACTGACTGTGACAAATCAAAGCTAAACAGAGTTTCTAAAGTAAAGTAATCTCATTAAGTCTCTCCCTTTTTGAAAGATTTTTTTAAGTGTTATAAGAACCCAGAGACATAAGTCTGTTCTCAAAAGATCTCAGGATCTTTCCAGATTATGTGATTATTAAAGGATTAACATACTTTCATTATTTGCTCTTTGAGAGAAACTTCCATGGAACTCAGAGGAGTGAGTTTGCACTCACATGGAGAAAGCAAGCCACACTCTATTAAGAGATGCACAGACATAGGAAGTTTGTAAATCACTGGAGAACAGCTATCTTTCAAGAGAAGGACTTCCCTGCAAGACGATCCTGTCCCTGCCACTGGGCCATAGAGCCTCCCAGCTGCAGCACCAACCCACAACCCTTCAGCACCTCGTGCCCCTCAGCTGCCACAGGGACCATGAAGCACCTTCCACCCCTGAGGCAGGAGCCAAGCCTGAGCTTTCAGCATAATCCTTCAGCAAGCAAACAGAACGGTCCTATTCCAGACAGCAAAGGATGACTTGCATGTTTTGAGCTGTGGTGGCTTACCTCCAGCTTTCTGCTGGCCCCCTCCCCTCCCATGCTGTGGCCCTCTACCAATGGAAAGGGCCCCTTGCACTCTTGGGAGCGAGTGGAAATGCAGAGTGCAGAACACAGGGCACGTTTCTCTACACTTTTCTAACATCGAGGCAGGAATGTGTCCCTGCTGCTGATGGTGGACCCCATCCAAGCACAGCAGCTTCTGCTTTCCACTCTCTGAAGCAAAAGCACCCTTTCAGACAGAGCAACCCCTACAACTGGCAGGCAACACTACTGGAGGTAGAGTTCCCTGTGATTTACGTGTAAAGACAAGGCGGGGAGGTAAGTAAGTTCAGACTGACATAAAATCCAGTTTAATCCAGCACTCCAGAAATACCCCATTGCAAGCAATGGGGTGATGCTGAGGGTGACCAGCTTCGTGCCTAAGTATGTTTCAGATGTCACCAGCACACCTGGCTGAGTGGACTTTCTGCTGAGACCTCCACAGGGCTGGAGGCCAGCTCCCACCCATTAATAACTGTGCAGCAGCCTGAGCACTGCACCCTGCGGGATGAAGACTCCTGCTGCACTTAATTATACAACTGGGCCAAGTGATCATCATTTCTAGTCCAGAAAAGAACTAAAATCTGTGCAACTGGAAAAAATCCAGAAAGTAAGATACAGCTTGCTTATACACTGCATCTGCTCTAGGTTTGTGCACTACAGAACATGATAAAACAGCTGTGCTTTAGTAAAATACATGGAAAATGGAGAAGACTTATCACTCCTATAAAAGTGCTGACTTTCACGTAAAAAATTAAATTTCTCTGGAGAGGAATTATTTTTAAAAACCCCCAAAACTTACAGGCTTCTATTGGATAACAAAACAGAACAAGAAATTTAAGCACATCAAAGTAGAAAACCGATACTTGACACTATGAAGCAACTTTCATGCCAGGACCACAGAGCACTTCCCAACAAGCCTGTAGGCATGTAAGTGGTGCTACTGCCATTTTACAGACAGAAGAAATAAACCACAGAAAGGTCAAGTGTCTGGCTGCTGCAGGCCAAGCAGCTCAGCCCTGGCATGGCTCGGAAGAGACCTCAGAAGTATGGCAACCCTGCCCCTTGGTCTGACAAGACAACACGCTCTCCCATTTTTTGTCATTTGGAAAGCAAGCTAACTGTCTTGATTTAGAATTCCTTTCCTGCATTTGTATAATTTGTATACTGCTATACCCTGATCGCTGAGCAGAAAGTATTGCAACGTGTTGCAGAGTCTATTGTCTTTATTGACTCTGTGGCTTTCTTTTGCACAATGAGTTATGGGATTGGGACCTAGCGATGCCAATTATCAGCAAGAAATCTGTATATATTTGTCTTCAGCAATATGCTCTTAAAAACATAATGAATTGACAGCAGTAGTTTTCATTATTTTTTTTAAATAATCAGGTTTGTGCTATAGCTAATGTAGCATCCTAAAATGATGTTTTCTATCTCCTCTGATACATGTAAATTTCAGAAAAAAAACCCACCATTTTTATACTTCACACATATATAAAAATAAAGCAAATAAAGAACTTTTCCTAGGGTCTCACTCACAAAAGGATTATAAACCACAGAAATGCTGGTATATCCTCCTTTATAGCTGAGCATGCAGGTGCCACTGTAATTTACTCTACATACATGTTTCAAATTTGTGACATAAGAGACATACTTTTCATAATGCAGTCATTTTATAGATTTTATTAGATAGACTTATGGTAGGAAGAAATATTCAGAAATTGCAACTTAAATGAGAAAATGTGAATGGTGTTACTTATATAAAATACTACTGCAATAGTTCTTTTATTAATTTTTAATGCACAGCACCCACTGTGACCTCCTTTATTCTTTTCCTGTCAACGTGGCAGGCTAGAGAAATTGAAATGGGCGTAGCTGCTCTCTTCTTGCTCCCCTCTTCCTCCCATTTTGCATAATATTAAAATATAACATCTTATTGGACTGTCACTGTGAAATAATCATTATGCAATAAGCATAACTTTTTTTTCTGATTGTTATCTCTTCCTTACTTTTCAGCATTCTCTAAAAAAACCCCAAATTCCATGTAGTTATCTAAGGCAATGAGGCAATTTTCCACTGAATACACTCACCTGAATTAAAGTTTGTTTAAAAGTTATCTTTTGCTACATTCCTTACAGTTCTCTAAGGATAACACCAGTCACATAAAATAAAGCAATTTTTGCCTGTCTGGTCTCCTCTGATTATGTTTTCTGGGTGAGGTAGGAGGCGGGTCTGATAAAATAATGTTTGACTCAGTCAGGATGATGCTATTACTTCTGTTATGTATATTTACTGCTACCACTATCACCAAGGAGACTAATCTCCATACCAGTAAAATCAAGAACCTCACAGTATTGTCTTTGCAGGGCCAAGTTCATGTTGTCACAGCAACAGAGTGCACAGGGTCAATAGATTAATACATTAGTGTGCACAGGCACCGAACTGGAGTGTAAAAGTTTTGCCGCTGGTTTGAAAATTAAACTGTGAAACAGGACTTGGAAATATGGCCTACACAAGGTATTCTTGCATATTACAAGGACTAGGCTACAAAAAGATGCATATATTTGCCTATTACAGTCTATCATTTCTAACACAGTTGGAAGAGGAGGAAATAACCTCTTTGGAAGAGGTGCACATAGTGGGAAGGAGGGAGGAAGGCTAGAGTTCAGGCTATGAAACATACACTGCATTTGGATTGTTGATATTTTCCCCTGTGATGCCCTTTCATTAGCCTCTGTCTAACGTGGGGCCTGACAATTGTGACAGAATGAAAAATTTGAGGAAAAGCGAGGGTCACGAGAGAAGAGATTTCCTTCCCTCTCCAGTGACCCTATCACAGTATTCTGATGTAGCACTTTAGCATTAAGGAAAGGGCAACCCAAGAGCCTTCACACTTAATCTGTTCCATCTGTCATGACTATTAGAAACATTGACCATCAGTGAGCTTTAAAGACTCGGTGAGACTGCAGACATGATATTCTAGCCCACTACAAGGACCTCCTGATGTTTTGAAAGCCTCCAAGGAACTACCATGCATCAAAAAGGGCAACACCTACCTGACATGCCACCATATGTGGTCCTCAGTCCTCTACCAACTGCTGGCCAAGGTGTGCTGTCTGCTTTCAGTCCCATCAGTCCTGACACAGTGTTGGTGGCTGTAACACCATCTGCACCACCTGTGAAAGAAAAGGTCAGTCACTTTTTGTTAAATCGCGTATAAGAACAAGAGAGGAAAAAATACAGCAGAAAAACTGTGAAACTGTGAAATAACTAGAAATTCAAATAAACAGCTCAAGACAGAAAGCAACAAACTATAAGGAGATGTGCAGAAGGGTCCTTAAGTCCAATCCTGGGCTGATAAATTTAACACTAGCTTCAAGGCAGGCTGCATCAGTTGAAAGAGATGTAAGGACTAGAAGGAAGCATGTGGGAAACACTAGGGCTAACAGCCAGATTTCTGCCCTTCAGCTGTGTGGCATACAACCTGCTACAGTGGTTTTTCAACACCTGGAGGTGCCTCAGCACAGGAGTCACCTCCTCTAAACTTGTGAGGGGTAAGAGGAAATGAATAATGCAAAAGAGAAACAATGACTACCATTCTAAGCAATGTAGTAATACACCTCTTTGCAAACTTAATTTCCTGCCATGCTGTACTCTATTTCAGTGTATTTCTATTTTCTCAGGACACACACCATTTTCACTATTAAATGTAGGAACAGGGGAATGTACATTGGTATGGTAAATGTATAAATATCATAGAAATAGGAGGGTGCAAGCACACAAAGATATGATTTATTGTTAACAGTCTAATATAGTTCTCTTCAAATACTGCTATATTCTAGAAGCATGGACAAAATTAGTAAGCCTTTGATCACTGTGCTTATTCTAAATACATCAAATAAACTATTTTCATATTAGTTTCTGTTGTTATTTGTTATTATTCCAGCAAATCCCATCTCTTACCCCATCCAGCAAATTAATAAATCTGCACAGCTTGTGCACTGGAGTCAGTTACCTTCCTTTGCAGCCATCGCAATATTCACAATATCAGTGACATTTGGGGTCAGCTTGGCAAAGAAAGGAATCTGAACAGCTTGTCTAACCCAGCGACAGATGTTTCGTACCAGCTCTGGATCCTATTCAAATAGGTCAGATAAATATAGAACATAATTAAAAGTAATATGAACAAAAGGTATATCAAGGAAATGGAAAACGTTGCTGTAAGTGTCTATACTGTGATTTAATGAAATTACTCACCAGGACCAAACCTCATCTCATTAGTTAACTTATTTCAGACACACTGAGTAACTGCAAATCCATTACAGAAAGGTTAGTACATAGCAAAATGAAAATGTGTTGGTTCCACTCTCCCCCCCGCCCCAAACAAACACACACACAAAAAAATAAATCACAAAACGTTCCCCTTTTCAGAGAGTGAAAAATATTATTTTGGATGATGGACACTTTCTTTAGTCATTTATTTTAAAAAATACTTCTGAGTTTTAACAACTCTGTGTAAGGTACATTGAAAATAACTAGTATCCTATAAAATAATGTGAATCTGAAGCATTGTCTGGTCATGCCTTGATCACAACAAGGCTGAGTTGATGTGGTAGGGCTATCGGAATGCAATTCAGCATTTCTCAACTCCCCTCTGACTTCAGAGAATAACTTGGGATGCCTACAGTGTAAATGAAAGATCAAAATCTTCTCTGTTAAAGCCAGACATGGAAATCTTCCAAGTATTGGCTTTTCCAGATTTCCAGGTATTTACTGCCCTCATGGAATACGTCTCATGTAGACAGTAATTAACTATCCTTTCCATTGAAAACAGCTCAGTGGAACGAACAGTCTACATCTGGCACATGTAATGGTTATTGTTTAATATAACTCTTAGGGTATAGGTGGTTGTTTTTTCCTGTTGGTTATTGATAATGCTCTTCAATACACACCTTAAAATCAGCAATACAGATGCATACAGAACATGGTGCCTGATCTGGATAAAAACTGAACAGCGCTATCACAAGATTTAGTACAAGTATAACCTCTGGGTGGGCTAATTGGTACCACAGCAATTATTTACATTTACTAAATCTTTATCACACTATCAGATAATTCAGTCTGTCATATATGAATAATTTTATAACATTTGGTTATTGTAAAAACTCAGAAAGCTGCATTGCTTTATAGTAACTGGAAATGGGATGAGTCTAAATGAAGTTTAGTTTAAAACAATCCAGTGGACATCAAGGTTGTCAGTTTAGTGATCACACAGAAGATATCTCCCCTTCTTTTTTCTTTTTATACCAATGGTTAAACATAAACAACAAAAAAACCCCACAGGCTGTGTTCTTAGAAAGTACATAGAGCTTGACATGAATAGTAAAATCCTGAGACTTAGATGTGCCATTCCAATAAAAATGGTGATCTCCCCGCCCATGCAGCGTCCATGAAATATGTATGAACACTGCACTGGCAGTATGAAAGTAGCGGCATCTTTGACTTTCATTTCTGTTTTGAATTTCCTTGAGGCCCAATGCAGAAATGAGAGATGCTCTAGAAGACATGAACTGTACATCCTTTATGTTAATTCTTTTCCTTAGAAATTCTTGTAATAATGTTCAGGATGCTGATTTCATCGTGCTTATAGTGTTGCCATAAAAATTCTTACTGCAACACACACCAACAATTAAACAAAATACAATTATTTTAATCCACATTGAATAAATTATTGGGAGATATTTTTCAAGTAAAGAAGCCCAATTTCCATCTTACCTAAGACAATTTAACTAGTTTGTCTTTCTTAATAAATAATTATTTGACCTTTTTTCCCTAAAGTAAGTAAAGACCCTCATTTTCCATCAGTTCTGCTTCTCCTACACCAAGATTAATGCAGTGAATGCAATGGAAGGATCAACTTTTCAAGCTAGGAAGCAATTTAAATATCTGATTGCACAGCATGAATTTCGCCAAGCACCGTTGGAAAGGCTCACTCACATCAGTCTCAGAAACCTGCCCATTTTCAGCACCCATAGAACCACAGGTAACTTAATAGGAAAATAAATAGAAAACTCAGCTGAAGAAGGTGAAATCTTTGATTTTACTTCATTTGATACTCCAAAAGTAACAATATGTAGTGCAGAAACATGGAGAAAATGAAAAAAATAATTAACACAGTGCTTTGCTGCATAGTGAGACAGACACTGATAAGAATAGGAAAGGTGTTGACTTTTATACAAAAATCCAGAATTTCCATGAAATTTGACAATTTTAGATTGAAATAGGTATTTCTAAAGCTGATTTCCCCTCCTCCCTGTAATCTTTTATCTAATTCATTTGCTCATTAAATAAATATCATATAAAAATAGTGCTGGATAACCATTTACCCTTGTGCTACCCTCAAAACACAGACACATGGCAGATCATGCTTTTCAGTTCAAGTCCTGCAATGGAGATCTATGAGAGCATCCAGCTGATCCACCCTCCCTCCTTCCTCCTCTGCCTCCAGCTTCCTCCTGCTCAGATTCCTCGTGGTGCAGGAGCAACCTGAGCCCATCCCCTCTCCCCTCACATGTAGTGACATCACAAGTGTCCAGCGGCTACAGCCACTTTATGTCTGAGCTTCCCTGCTGCCAGAGGGATTTCAATGCCGTGAAGTCACCGCATGAGAATGCCAGAGCTTTTATGTTCTACAGACAAATAACATATTCTCAAAGAAGAATAACAACCCTACTTGGTTTTATCTATAATATCACATCTTCTTCCTACTTCTTCCTACATCCTTCTTCTTACTAATTCATTTATAAAATTAATAATTTCCNAATCTTCCTTACATCATTAAGAAAAAAAATTACTAATTCATTTATAAAATTAATAATTTCCCGCTATATTTTCACTGAGGATTTGCAAAAAAAGCATCCTGGTTCACAACAGAGGATATTCATGTCACTGGATGGCTAATATTCATGCAAAATGAACAAATTACCTTTATATAATTCAGGAGAAGTTCACTGGATTGCTTACAACCTCTCCACAGAGAGGCTTACCTTCGGACTGAGACCAAATAAATTATTGCAAAATGAAATGCAGTTCAAAACTTAAGATTTCTGAGAATATTAGTCACATTCAGCAAAGTTTAAACTCAGGTGCAAATTTAGCAAGGTGAGCAGCTTAGTACCAAAAACTAGTTTTCAAGAGGCTATGTACAGGCTTCATTTTGCCAATTCAGTGTCTTTCTCTACTTGGATTTTCTTAGTGACTGACCTTAATTTAAAAATGGCATTTACTGACTCCTATCAGAACAAAACACTCAAGGATGAGTGTATAACTTGTAAAAAATGAATCTTGAGGCCTGTAAATTACTGCTAATACAACATAAATATCTTTTTTTTTTTTACCCAAACCCAACTCTATGAAAGTGTCTGCAGCTTTTATAATTGGTAAAGTGGTTGATGAAGCCTGAATAGTTAAGAAATATTTTCTAAGTGGTTCAATATGTAAAATGGTTTTAGCTGCAAAAACAGCTAGGCATTTACATTCACAAAACCAACAGCATGAACTAACTGAAATATTATTCTGCTAAATGCACAAGATTTTAAAGCTTTTGGTTCAAAGTCTACCATGTTGCTATAAATTTTTCTTCTATTACACATTAACCACATTTCTTTGTTGTCTCATTAATGATGATACAGTGAGATTGTTACAGAATCTGGAGCATAATTTTGCTGTGTGTGTCAATCCAGAAGAATGAACAAATGCTTCAATGGGCTGTAACATCCATTGGTAGCACATTTCATTTATCTGCTGTATTTTTTTTGTAACAAACACCATCTAAATGAAAGCTTGGTAAAATTCTCATCAGCTAAAACATAATAATGATTCATGAACTCTACCTACAGGAATCTGTTGGTAATTTAATACCATATAGTCTCTTTTGGTATGAGATGTAGATCAGTGTGTCTTCTGTCTTCCTGTTCTTAATCAAATATTGCTTGTTTATTCCAAAGGCACAGGAGATTTGAATGTTACAGAGGTTGTCTTTTTACTTCCCTAAGCAGCAGTACAGAATCATTTTTCCTGAATATTCATTATAGCCTTGGGCTAGATGGAGCTTTTAATCCTAACTACTTATTGCCAATGGGTAGATATACTAGAGGAAAAACAACTATTCACCTTTTTTTCTAAATGATCACATGATAAGCTGAACTACAACCACAAGTATAAGAATAAGTCCTCAGAAATTAAAGCAGCAAGTTGTCTACTGATTGCATTTGGCATTGGTAATGAGATGAATCCCACGTCCTATCAGATACATCCTGCATGTTTAAAACAGAGCGTGAAAATGCTGTGCATACAGTAGGTCACCTCTCCTTGTATTTCATGGAAAGAAACAAAACCATGAAGAGATTACCATGGAAATATCTAGCTGTAGATTTCTGGAAATGTTGGAAGTTTTTACTATAACCTCTTTTCAGTGCTCTTGCAGGTTCCTCATTTCTACACAATCCTGTTACTGCACAATCTTTATGCTCTACCCAGAACACCTCTCTCAGGTATGGAAGTACTATGATTTCTGCTTAATAAACAGAAATAGTTAAGTCAGAGTGAGTTAAGATCTCAAACTCACACTGTTTTAGTGCCCTAAGCCATTTGCATAAAGATCTGAAAAGGTTTATCTCACAGAAAACTGCACTTGATTCTTCAGAATACTTTAAACCATGAATTACTTTCCTCATTAAGAAAAGTAATATTTTGAATACTTGAATTTAATCAGTTTTTCAGGGTATTTGAATAATAGATAGATATACAACTACTTTAGAGTAACGAACATGCTTTTTTTAACTATGCAAACAGTCCTTGGGAAGCACATGTGTGTATGTACATGTGCATACATAAAGAATACAAATGTCAGTCAGAAGGATGTCATAAAAATAAACCTGTTACAGAATTTCCCCCATGAACTTTAGAAGGAAGGTTACAACTCACTAGAGCATGTTAGTTGATCTTGTCTAGTGCTACAGAAAACAGACCACATCATGCAATCTTCAGCCCATCCATAATTAATATAATGGTGGCAGTTCTGTCTCATTAAGCACAGACTTAAGGACCTTTGAAGTTGGGGAAACTATAAAAACATAACTCTTCTCAAACAGAATCTTGATTTTTACATACGTATGAGGCTTTCTTACATAGGATTACTGGAGTTACCATTAAAGATCATGCTGATCTGTAATGAACTCTGCAAGTCCATTACCCTGACTGGTGATGGGAAGCACCAGAAAGCACAGAAAATGTTGCTAAATCATTGGGACCTTGCATCCTTAAATCTCATCTATCACTGACTACCATCACCTAAACAGCAGTTTCAGAAATTAAAATACTTCATTCTATTTAATTCACATGTATGTCTGGTCTTTTTCATAAATCTCAAGTCTTTGATAGTCACAAAACTATTGCCATACATATCTCTTGCCAGTGAGTTTCATGACTACATCATACGTTATGTCAACGTGTTTCCAATTTTAAATACTAAGTTACAGAGGACTTATTTTGTCTTTGTATTAACACACATGAAACTGACATGGGATTTCTTATATATGGTTAGCAGGCAAGTAGCACCAAGAGTCCCTCAGCACTGTGACAGGTCTTCCTTCTGTGACAGATCATCTTTCTGCATTGGCTTTTCAGAAAAAACACCAACAACTAGTAGCCCCTTTGCATCTATTATAATTGGAGGAAAATTTTACATGAAAAAATGTTCTACAGTTAACATTCTCATTCTACAGATTCATCTACAGTAGCTTTATTTTCCAAAATAGTATGGATAGCTATAGGAAAAAGAGGAGGGGCTTTAGTGTTCAGGAGTGATGCAGCCTAAGAAAAACTTTATAAATAAGAATTTGCAAGATTCAGCTATTAAGTTTAATTCAGGTACTACTCTATTTTACTGTTTCATTCAACAGTAGCCTACAAGGGAAGAGTTAAGCCTGTCCTTAGTCAAACTGCTGTCTGAAAGCTCATGAGGACTCAAATGCTCCCTCATCTGAAAAACAAGGAAGGAGAAAAGAATCTTTCACAAACTGCACATAACCTCCAAGGAACAGGTAGACTTTCTTCCAGGCCATGCTACAGTGCAGGCAGGCAGAGACAGAATACACTTGGAGAGGTTTAGAAAGTAATGATCAGAATCTACAGACTCCTCACCTATTCAATCCATTCCACAGCTCAACATCTAGGTCTGGATCTGTCTCTTTTAGAGATCCCATAGCTGTTAGTTTAAATGTTTTATATATGTCTATCACATATTTCTTTTCCAGATAAAACATGGATCCACAAACCCATTAGGAAATCAGAATTTAAAAAAAAAAAATTGAAAAAAACCCAATCAATATTTCTGTGTGAAGAGCTACTCTTTTGCTATTCCTCCAAACATGAAGAAAATGTGAAAGAATAGGAATTTTAGCTTAAAGCATTGCAAATTAGTATCTTTACCATTCACCTCTGTTTTTTTCCCATCTTATTATTGATCTTTTCCACAGCTATCTTTTCCCCTTGTCATATGACATGGGCAACACTGCCTTCATAAAACTATCTCTAAACCTACCCAATATTTCCACAGTACCTAAATAGAGACTTGCAGTCAATCGCCGTAGCAAAAGAGACACCATTTCCAAACCTTATGCTTAATTTTACTGTCTTCTCACATCTTAAAAAGGGTCAGTTTAGGTTGTGCATTTGTCCCACTTCAAATTTAATTAAAGCTAACAATTTGTTTAAAGCCTGTCAAATGAAGGGAAGAATTTCCCAGGATAGAAGACAAATAACTCTCTAATTCTCATCTGGAGTAAAAAAATGCTTCCTCATTTCTCAGGAAATCTGACAGCTTTTGGTCAACATCTATTGACCGCAGCTGTCAAAAAGAAAGAAATGAGGCAGTTTAACCCAAGGCAGGAATAACAGTTTTCACAGTTGTATGTGAAGCTATCTATATACATCAGGAAAAATTTCAAAAAAATTCCTAAATGACTTCAGAGGCTTTGAGTCAGCCTGGTCAACCCCACAAAAATGTGAGAGCTTATATCTTTCTGGCTGGAATCTATGATATGATGTGACGTTAAACCAATGTCACAAAATAAAGTTTTTTAGATAAGCACAGTATGTGAATTCAGGACTCTTTTTCAGTCAATACTATATTGCCTTTTGGCATGAGATCCAAAGTGTACCAAAGGTAGTGAAAGCCTTTTCTTTTAGTTTAAGCAAAGAAACAAAATTCCTTCAAAATCTCTTTAGACATCTTCAATAAAATTCTACATGAAAATGCTATTCAGGATAAAAATTTAAAATGTCCAGAAATTTATAATTTCATATCTTGTTCTGGGAGGATCAAAATGTTTCATTCCAGTTTAGGCTTTCAGCTTTATTAACTGACTTACACTTTGAAACAACAGGCCTTTTCCATATGAAGAGAGGTTATAGAGTGGGCTTTTTTGGAAGAATTTCTAAATGATCAGAGATTCATATCAGAAGAATTAAGCAAGATTGACATAGTTACCATTTATCCATACTACCATAGCAACAATATATACTGCAACTACTGCTCGCTGGCTTAATTCAAGAATATACTTACTTTCTACTCTTTTACATACCCCAAAACGCTCCTTTCTTTTAAAAAAATACAATCTTTTAAATTACCCAGTAGATTTCAAGAGATGCACATCATTTCTATGCAGCAAGTGTTCTCTTTATAATTTGGAAAAAAAACCTAATATTTTTAAACTGAAGAGATATCACATGGCTTATAGAACTAAGCATGTACAACTAGTGAAACAAGCACATTGCTTACAAAATACTGAAGATTAAGATGTAGAAGTACAGCTCAGAAAATTCCCTTTAACTTTTACAGACTACATTCTTCCTTTTTGTTATAGTCTTTTCATTCAGGAAAAAATATTACCACTTGAAGATGATGTAAAGACTATATTTATATATTTTATTTATAAAATGAATAGATGTTTTTTTTCCAAAGTAGAAATCTAAGCAAGAGCCTAGAGACTTGCTTCAACTTTATTTATATTTTCTGTTGTAAATGATAAGAACTAAAATCTCCTGCCATTTAACTCCATTCTTGGATGCTACGACTTCATTATTTTAAAGCAAAGCTGCACACAATGTGTCATGACTTGATCAGGACATCAGTCACTTCAAGTTCTACTCAGGGGAACATAATTGAGATTATCATCTTTTTTCGCCCCAGTGATACTAATGTGTCACTGGACAAAAAGAAGTCACTCTGGAACAGCTCCAGACTTTGGTCGTAGCTGAGCTGAGAAGTCAAAGCAGCTCTGAGACTCTGTCTATACCAGGAGAGAGAACAGCAGGTGTGGAGAAAAGTCAACAAGAGGCTATGACACTACTGTGGTTCCTACTTCTCAGGGCTAGGCTAGTTTGAAAAGCTGAAAAAACCCCTAAAACACTAATAAAAAATTGGTACACATAAAAAAATGGAACTTTAACAGTGCTTAACCAAATAAATCTTAAAAGACTCATAAAAGGTTTTGACAGAATCAGATTATTTTAGCAGATCCCCATAACCCTCTGCTTGCTTACCCTCGTTTAGTATCAAAATCACTATCTCTCCTTTCTCCAGCTCTACAATTAGAACCTTTGAAAGATGTTAAAAGTATAAGACAAATAGCCCTTGATTACCTTTCTCTATTCCAATGCCAAAATGGGAACAATAAGTTGTTACAGCATTTCCTTATTGTAGTACACTACTGGAGCTGCACAAACAAACAATGCTTAACAGTATGTTAAAAAAATAAAACAAAACAAAAACACACAAAAAAACTCACTCCAAAGCTTTTTAACATATCTCATCTAATAGCTGCCAATACTAGCATAGTGTCCAAACTCAAGAATATATTTACCCAAGTGCTGCGTGGGAGATCCACTGTGGATACTTTATTTGGAGTACAGCATTCCTACACCCCTTCTTTGATAATATAGCACTTAATGACTGAAGAGATAACCAATGTGAAGACAAGGTTAAAAATTAGTTAGAAATTTTTTACTGAACGGTAAACAAAAACACAAAATCCACATTTATGTTGGGAGTTAGAGCAACAATAAAAGGGATGTCAAGATCAAGCGCAACTGAGACTTTAAAGGTTTACAGCTGATATTAGTCAGCTTTGCAATTATTTGCTTTTCAGATCACATAAAAGCTTTTTTTTTTCCACCTCAGCATTACAACAGAACCAACAGAATTTGTTTTGAAAACTGAGTCCTCTCTCTGCATAGGTAGGTGGTTGAACCATAAAGCCTTTCCTTATTCTGAATTTGGTTTTGTTTTGGTTGGTTTTGTTTTGTTTGCTTGTTTATTTATTTAAAATATTAATCTAAGCAACGAGAAGAAACATCACTGTTAGAAAACTTTCTACTTTTAAAACTAAGTATAATGTTTTTTAAAAAATTGTTATAGTTAGGAAAATACGATAGGAAAAACTCACGTTTCATTGAAATATGCCAGTTAAAACTCTAGAAATCACTGTTCACAGCTATTGATTTTAATGCAACCTTAAATGAGTCAGATGCAATCACTATTTTCTTTGGTTGTCAGAAAAAAGGTTAATAATAGTTGGCCTGAAAGGGTGAAGCACAGATTGCCAGTTCAAATTAGCAAATGATTTGTTCCAAGACAAACTGGACCTAAAATTCCAAGTGAAAAATATGAAACTGCGCATTTACATTTTATAATCTTCTTGAAGATACTAACTGGAAAGATTTATTTATCAGCAGCATTGGTATATGTAAAGTGTTGACTAACAAAAAAGCTTTTTTTACTCCTGACAGAACAAAATATTTTCTCTTTGTTGTTTCTAGCAAACCAAAATAATGTTTCTCATATCACTGTAAAAAAAGTGGTATACAGCATGATTAAACAATACTTCAGCTCTTTAGTTCACACAGAGGTTACCTGCTAGAAGGCATAAAGGTTTGATTAGGTTTACATCATACATGAAATATTTTAAAGGGAAGCATAGAACTTGAATATATGAGTGCTGACACTACAAATAGTTTTTTCTTGTGGCCAGGTAGTCAAGCTCTCAGTCCTTTCCTATAAAAAAAAAGTGAGGAAATATCAAATAATTGGTAGTTTAAAATATTTATGATTTCCTCAAACTAAGGAATTTAAAACTTATGTTCTGAGAAGGATTTCCCACTCAGTTTTAAAATGAGCATCATATGTGTTAATGTTTCCTACTGTAAATAGGAAGCCTCCCAGCACACTAACTTCACTAGGTGAGGCAAAACTAAAAAAGTATGAGCCTAGTCCTGAAAATTCTCATGTAGGCAGTGAAAAGACTAGTTAACACACTTCTGATTAACTTCATCAAATGGTGGCATAAAACTGAAACCATAAGAAGAAAAAGCTATTAACATGCACTGCATAGTTAACTTTTATTGTGCACCAAGATGAACAATCTTAAAATATTTTATTTTACCTGCATAGAGATGCTTCTTGCTGCTAATTTCCTTTCCAGTAAATCCTGTTTACCAGATATCATCTGTATGAAAAAATGCAATACCTTACGCTGCTACCACATATCCAAAGGCAAAGCTGTCCACAGGATCTGGACGTTTAACCAAAATATTTAACCATGTAGACCACAGAAATATGCTTGCCTGAGTTCTCTGAAAGCCTCTCAGTGCATTAAAATACAACTGCAAAAATAACTACAAGTTGCCATTTGGTTTAAAAAAAATAAATAAATCATGCTTTTCTTTCTTTCTGTGAAGTACTCCCAATGTACTTCATCATAGTTAGGCTACTGAAGTGTCATTAAAACAGCCCAAGTTTTTTTGTTTCCTTTTTAGACAGCAGCAGGTCAGTGATATTTTGTCCAAACTGACCTTCTTCATGAATTCTAGCACTCATAATGTGAATTCCAGCTGAAATGCCTCCATCATAATGAGATTGAAAATAAGATTATCCCCAACTTGCTTTCATGTCTTCATGAATTTCAAAGAAACAGAATCACTTTTACATTTTCTAAGTAAATCCATTCTGTAAGGAATGCATTCAATATATAAATAAAAAGCTATCACACACAAACAGTATTTAAAACCTTATTAACAGCCATAGCATGGCACCAGAAAGTTTCAGCATGTCAGTGTTGCCATTAACATTATAATCCCTTTTCATTTTCAATTTTTTTTTTGAGTAATTAAACTAAAAATCCTTCAAAACAATAACAGTGGATTAAATGTCAAACTGCAATGCAAAATTACAGAATAGTGTTGTGACGATGAATTTATTAAACTTTGTATCTTAATTCATTTCTTCAGTGTATGAAAAACAGAATTCTTAAGAAAAAACACCAACTAACTATTATACCTCATTACAAAAAATAGAACACATGAGCGCATACAGGATATATGGAACTAAAGACATGGAAGAAATCCATTTAAATCCTGATATTTAATCATACCTGAAACCTGTGAGGGCCTCAGAACAGAAAATGAATCCTCAGGTACTGGAGGAAGGTGAGTGATGTCACCAACCCAGGAGTGAGTACATAGTCAGCATGATTTTTCTGTTCAGATTTCCAGTGAAATAGTTCATGAAAGCTCATTTGAAAGCAACTCAGGAAGAGTTTGCTTTATGAAGAGGGTGTTAAAGAAGGAGAGATTGGAAAGGGAAAAGAAAGAGATACATATTAAACCAGGGAGGATGCAAAAAATAACCAAAAGAGCTTAAAGCAGCAAAACCCTGAGCTATCACAGAGGATAATGTGCGGCCATGATCAGTGCAGGAGCCAGGAACATAAACCACAACTCCTAGCCTTTGAAAGCATGCTTAGATCTGCATTTACAGGAGCTGAGGGAGGCAGTCAGCAGCATCCCTTCTTCCTGCAAATCCCAAATACCCTTCCAGGAAAGCAATGGCCAGTGTAGCACATCTCTGCATACTCTGAGTAACACCATCACCACCCAAACCACGGAGTCCTTGCTTCTGAGGAGCCTTGTGATTGAATTTTCTACATCTGCCTGAGCTTTTCCCTCAGCTGGACTATTAAGGCTCCTGTTCTTATCCATCATCTTGGGCAGCAGACAATTTTTCTCCCCAGCCAGCTGCCTGGTTTTATGAAACTTACAGAAAATCTGTATCTTTGAAACAGTTTCAACTCTTGAGAAACATGACTGAAACAGTTAATTTGGTTGAAACATGCCCCAAAGCAACAGAGGGCACTGACAGACAGGCAGAGACAGTGAGATCAGCTAGGACTTATTTTCTTAAGAGCCAAGCCAAAATGGATGAAAGCAGCCAATGCAAGAGAAAAAGACATATACATCCTGAAACCCCACTGCCAACATCAGCCTCTCTTTGATTATACTGGTTTATACTGGATTTGGGGTGGCAATGTTCTCACTGCAGCTATAGCACAATGTAACATAACTGTCAAGGGTTAGGGCTGGGCCAACCACTAATCCAGTGACAGATCCTCTTTATCATCCCCTTTTCCTCCAGAAAGGAAAAAGGAATTAATGGAAAAAGAGAAACTTGTGGATTGGAAATGAAAACTTAAACTACTTTAATGAAAATAGTAACAATAAAATGAAATATATACAAAAGCAATACCGCACCCCAACCCTACCTTGATTGCAACTACATTACCACCACCACCACTGATACCATTGCAGAAGGATTCAGCTGCAGATGGGAACCAGACTCGGGGGCTGGATCCTGCAACTGGATTCAGAAACTCTTGGATTGAGATTGAATGAAGGACAGAATCCTGCAACAGCAGAGATGGACTTCTAGTCCTCAGAGAGAGTTACCAGTCCACCACCTCAGATGACTCAAGTGCTCAACCTTCTTGAAGGGTGCAGACACTAAACTCTCTTTTTTTTTTAATTTGCTGTTACTTAGGTGCTAAATGGCTTACTCCTGTACCTGCCTTGCTTGGGTCTTAGGCTTTATGCAAGAGACCCCAAGGCCCAAGCTTGGTATGGGAGTTTCAGGAACTGACTCTTAGTTTTATACTGAATGTGGCGTGCATGGAATGGAATACCTTGTTCTGACTCAAACTAGGACACACTACCCTGCTGTACTTTGCATTCATTTGTTGCAATAACTGATACAAAAGAGAGGAGAGAGAACTAATTCTGCCTGCAGGACTCAGTGAATTATACTTAACCAGCATATTATTGTAGGCTGATAGTAGAATGTCACATGAACACAGCTATAATCAAATTCTGTTTGGGGCATCATTTATTTAAAATACTTCAAGCTCCTTGCTGGCAGAGCAACAGCGAATTAGCATGCTATGCTGTGTACTTCAATTAAAAAGCAGCCTCATCTTTCCTATTTACAAGGTACAGCAGAGCAAGTCTAATTGTGCCATTCAGCCAGTTCTCATCTTTGCAGAGTAACCAGGGCTTTCATTTTTATTTTTTCTTTTCCTTTCTTTTTGTTTTTGACAGATTTGTCATCTTCTGAATGAGGCAATGTGGACTGTTATGAAACTTGCCTCCTAATTGCAGGCAATAAACATGAACAAAGCCAGCAGCAGAGGCTGTAGCAAGCACAGTTTAAGAAAAATTAAAGGTAAGAAAAGAACCACAAAGCAAGTTCATTTTACATACGATCTGAATCGTTAAACCACCAAGATCTGGATTTCAGTGCTCACAAGAGACATATACATGCCTCCTTCAATATAAACTAAAATAAGCAAACAATCCCTGAAACCTACAGCTTAAATGCTGAGATAGGCAAAGATTTTTATTTTGGAGGTTAGAAAATATGACTAATTAATGAGAAATATTTATAAGCCAGGATGTTATTAACTTTTAAAATATTTGCTTATAGCATAAAGAATGTCTGTTCTTGCACTTAGGCTGAGATCTTTGAATATGAGATTTGGTTTTTTAAGAAGTATAAAAGCATCCTCTTGCACTGGAAATTTAACTGATGCATTGCTTTCAACTTGAGATCTCCCTAGTATACTGATAAATTACCCTGAGTGAACGGACAAGTCCTTGTGTTTCCTTTTATCCACCACTCATTTTCTATGCCTGGTACAAACAATGCAGTACCTTTGGATAGGAATTGAGCAGAACCAAATCCACAGAATCACAGAACTGATGCCTGAATGGACTTACAGAGTAGATAGTCCAAGCTCCAGCTCTGAGGGGGACTAGGGCCAACACCAATTGACACTGTCCATTGCCTGCCTGAGCCCTGAAAACTCCAGAGATGGAGAGCACACAGCCCTACTAGACAGTATGTTCCTGTACTGCATCATCCTCTCGGTGAATTTCTTTCCTGATACCCAACCTGCAATGTTCAGCCTGCAATTTGTGGCTGTTGCCCCTTTCTGTGTCTACTATCACTACAGAGAACTGTATTTCCCTCTGTCCTGATTTGAGTTAGAACAGAACTAATTCTGTTCAGTGATTTTACTTTTCAGCTCAGTTTCTTCTAACTACACTTTCTGACATTAACAGTATGTTTTCACAGACAGTGTCTGCTTCTGGTAGTGATAACCCTCGATATTTAGAGTTAGTACCTTGCTAGAGCTAGGATTGGCATGTAGACCAAGGTCACTGCTAAATTTTTTGTATCACATTGTGGGTGCAGAGTAAAATGCCATACCTGTGGGGAGGTGACCCTAGGTATCCCACTCCAGATATGTCATATTCAGTATAAAGCTGAGGGATCACAAAAGTCAAGTTCTTCTTCAATGGCTGATATCTGAGGAGGACTCTGTCCATTCTGCCTGATCCATGAGTTTATGAATTCAGTTCTGGAATCCATCTCTTGAATCTGGCTCCTGCCTGAGACTTCCCCAGTACCTGCTCACAGCATCAGTGGTGACAGTAACAAAACTTAGATCAGGGTGGCGAGGTTCAGTATTAGTTTTGTATATATTTGTATATATTTCATTTCATTGTTATTATTTTCAGTAAAGTGGTTTTAGTTTTCTTTTCCAATCCATAAGTCTCTTTCCCTTATTACCTTTCTCTTGCCCTTGGGAAGGGAGAGGGGAGTAATACAGAGTATCTATCACTTTTTTAGTGGCAAGCCTAGCCCTAATCCTTGACAACCTCTTTGCAGCTACTCTTCTAGCATCTTTGTTACTACCTTCTGAGCAGCTGTAAGCTGCTCTTTTCTTCTCTCTGTTGTTTTTCACTGCCCATTGGGTCACAAGGAGGCTTACTGATATTTTTAAAGCCTTTGGATATCACTTGTCAGTCTTATTCTAATGATTCTAAGTATACACACATTACACTTTCTAGACCTGGGGTTTCATTTGAATGACAAAAAATTACACAAAACATAGCAGGAATGAAAACAACCCCCAGATTATTGACTCAACTCAGCTATTTATTCATCCTTACCAGAGCAGCTGGAGAGACAAGTTGACTTTTGGACCAAACCCCAAAAGCCAAACACTTAAAGTTGCTGATTTCCCATCACAGTAATGGTTCTGAATATTTAATGCCACTTTTTAGAAGTTAAAAAAACAATAAAAAAACCCCAAACAAACTTTGCATGGCTTCTGATGAAGAGACAAAAGGTGCACCAGAAATACAAGTTAGACACTGAAATATGAGTGCTACCATCTTAGATGTCTGAGTTATTATTTTTGTAATTTTATGCTATAATTACTATAGTAAGAAAGTATTTTTTCATAATCTGCTATTCATCACACTGTCTTTATGTTTACTATTAAATATTTTGGACACATGCTATCCAATTCAAAGAAAAACTGAGCACTAGTGCTGTGAAATCTAACGATGGAAACTATTGATATTTAATGATATCCAACTTTTATATAGGTGCAGATTGCTATGAAAGAATTCAAACTTTAACTTTATTATCATTAATCAGCATTAGTAAATATAATTGACATTTTATACAGAACCAGCTTTAAGTAACCTATTGGCAGCAATACAGATGCCTCTTAATATTACCCTGTGGCTAGCTATGCTGTTTAGGCGCCAGAGTGTCTGCACTAATGACTTGGAATTAAAATCAAATAAAAGCTGAGAACTGTAATTCAGTATAAAACAAACAGCCATACTTAGTATCAATTCTTTATATATACATATATAAAAAATTTGGATATATCTGAAATTCTTAAAGTTTACAGTTGGAAACTGTAAACAGTGGAAGTGTTTGAGACTAGATAACAAAACAGAATAGAGAAAAAAAAAATCTGATGTTCCCAGATTTCTACACTTACCCTTAGGCACACCATAGGAATTGAAATGAGGAGGAAAAGTAGGCAGTGTAATTAACCTTTCCCCCCCCTTTTTTAAACAACAACAACAACAAAGCAGAACATTTCAGACATTATAAATAGTAAAAACACATGTGTTTCTGCAATTATTTTTCATCTCAACAATTTTTGTAGTTTTCTAAGGATTTAACGTGCTTAGGCATGAAAAGGGACCTAATCCTTAAAAAAATTTCCTATAAAGATGTGGATTATGTTATCAAAAACTTTTAGGAAAACCTGCTTCACAGTACAACTAGGAAAGCTGCTCTGTCTCACAAAACCTCATGCCCTGACATCTAGGTATTGAGTGGTGGTTTTTTCCCAGAGCATATCCAAGCTCTCTCTTCCCCACACCACCTATGTATGACCAATTATTTGACTCCACCTCTGGGGAAAAGAAATAAAATTAGGAGTACAGAGCCAAAATTCTTCCTAGTGCTTTCCTGTCTAATGATGGGGCCTTCCAGGGGCCACCAGATGTGGAAGTCCCCTGAAGGGCTACTGGGAAATCTTGTTGCACTTATCGTTATTTCACCCAGTTTATCTCGCCCTTTGTTTCAACAAAATACGTTTAAAGCCACTATAATTTAATTTTAGCCAACTCTGATGAAGAACCTCAGGATTGTTTTATTCATTTATTTGTCCAAAGAATTAGATTCTTTTCTGAGCTCTGATTTTGGTGAGACAGTGAAGAAAACACAAGAATATATTTAGGCAAGAATAGTACATACTAAACATTCAAAAGAATATTCATATTGTATGGGGAAAAGAGAAATGTTATTATTATACAAACAGACATGTATATATAATGGAATCTTCTTCTTGCTTTATGGATCTGATCTCCTCCAAGGAGAGTTACAAATCCACATGATAGCCTTGAGTGCTCAGATTCTGTATTTGGTTCTCTGATTTTACAATAGCTGAAAGATATGTAAAAACTCATGTAGTCAGACAGCTCCCTACTGACTACACATCTAAGCAACTTCACATGCATACATTATTCCAACCAGTGAAGGCTGGAAATAACATATGCAAGAAAAAAAAAAGCATGTTTGAAAGGAGCCTGTTCAGCTTCTGTGTGAAACCTTGAGGGCTCTCCCTGACCAAACCACAGCCTTCTACAGCATGCTGCTGTCTCAGGTGGGGACAACCCAAACTACTGGGTTATGCTCTGCAGAGAAAGAAGGGTGGAAATTGCTTCATAAACTTACAAAAGCAGCTACCAAAGCTCTTTGTTGTTGAAAGCAATCAAGGGGGAAAAAAAAAAAGTAATAACTATTACTAGTTTGATAATGTGGTCCTAGAGGGTTTTTATAATTCTTTACCAATTTCAAACATGACTTTGGTTAATGTCCACTAGCCATGAAAAGCGTTCAGATTACTGTCATTAAAAATACTAATCTATAGCATGGAACAGGTTGATATTCTTTTGTTCAGAGAAAATAATAAAATGTCCCATGCACTGTGCCTGACTGTATTGCTATGCTAAAACTAGACCTGAAGGGTGTCCACAGTTGCAATGAAACAATTACAGCTCCTGTTGTCTCCCTACTGAAAGTTTTAGAAAATTAATGGTTTACTTATTGAACCACACCTTAGCTTTTAAAAGTTTTGTGTTTAATGAGGAAGTAAGAATGAATTATGATGCCTACTAGCCCTCTCCAAGGGGATCAATAGAATAGCATGTGCTTATTTAAAGGTATATAATCATGATTTCTACTCTGCATCTCCCTCCTTTTCCACCTCTCCCCAAAACATTGGGAAATTAAACAGGCTTCAGACTTCTTAAACTTTGATGGGTCAGATTCTGGAAAATCTCTCCTGGTAGACTGTGAATATTTTTCAGAGACTTCCTGGTTCACCACATTTGCTTGTGTTTCAGAGCCAAAACAAATTTCAAATCATGGTCAAAACATGCAAAAATCAGAAAACTTCAAAAGTATATAAGAATTGCCTTTTATATATTTTTATTTTCTTGTCATGGGCAAAACAACATACATTCTCCTAACTGAAGTCATGGTATGTATCGATAAACTCTGCATCAGATTTCTACATGGCTGAGACAGGCTCTTATAAAAGAAGATGTTAACTGTAGGTGGCACTACCAGAATGTATGCCATAATCCATGATTCTAAAATACAGTTCAGTTCACATGCTAAAAACTGAAATGAAATGTGTGTATATATCTCATATCCTTCAAAATCATTACTGATATATGCAGTAGTTACTGGGATGTGATCTAAAAGGTATCTACAGAACACTGAAATGGAAACCAACAAATTCTGTCCAAGTGCTTTTTGGAAATTTTTTTTCATCATGTTCCTTGTCAAATACATAATGCATTTTTCATCTTAGCAAAACTAAGTATTTTGTATATTCTCGGGTTCTTTTTTTTTTTCTGTTAATACTAAATATTTAAACACATTCAGTCTAAAAATCTCAAGCTAGTAATCTGCTGCTTCTGTCTTCCCCCCGAGGTGTAACTATCAATGTAGTAGTGCAGGATTGCTGAAGAGACATGAAAGAGATTGCACTTGCAGTCCTACCTGCCCACAGGCCAGGCCCATGCCTCTCTCTCCCATACCATGAGGACATGATAAATTTAGCTCCAGCGCATCTGCACCAGCAACCTATGAAACATGCAAAAGGGGGAAAAAAAAATGCAAAATTAACTTCAAGGAATGTACTTCTTCCTCTAGCATTTACTGTTCATGTTAAATAGATCTCTTTAGACTTTTTTTTTTTTTTTTAAGAGAGAAAGCTAGGGTTACGATTGCCTGCAAAAGAAATGTGTTGGTCAGTACAGAGAAAAATTTCAAAAACTGATGTGGCTTCCCAAAATTACAAAGGAAATGAAAGTAAAATAAATTAAAGAGAGACAAGCACAATAAAGAGTGGTTCTGGAAAATGTTAGAAGAAATTGAAATGTAATTACAGGGCCTTAGGGCAGCACTGAGAGCAAGGTTCAGTAGTCAGTGTTATGCAGGTGCTTCTGTGTTCTGAAGAACTGTGACTCAGTAGTAAATTTCTCTTTTCTGCTTTCACGAATTTAGTCTCTAAATTACCTGTAGGTGCCTGTACTGTGCCATAGCTTTTTCTGTTACGTATTTTTGTTTCTGAAGTCAAAAAAGACAGTATTGAAAGAAGTCTATACAACCATATTATTCATGCTAATTTCTCTTCAGAACCCTCTGTTAGTTTCAATTAAAAAGGCAAAGGAGCAGAGGTGTCCAAGGGCAGCGTACAAACACACTCCTCTTCCTCCCTGCTGAACTGCTCCAGCCTAAGGTGAGGATCTTTCCCGTTGCTTTTCACATGGCTGTAACTAGTATTTTGTTTTCCATTTGCATTTTGTTTTTGCTTAAACTGGAGTAACTGCCTGCTGTGTGGCCATGGTTCAGCAGCTCCCCGAGCGCGGGAGCAGGGGAGAAGCCATCCATCATTTTCAGGAATCCTCCATGTCTTGGCCAGCTTTGCAAGCCTGGCCATGCCGTGCTGCTGCTGGTGCTGTCGGCCTCTGTGACAAGCTGACCTTTTGTATGAATAGGTCGTCCTCCTGCTGAGAGGCACGCGGTTACCTTCTGGGGCTTCTGCTCTTTGGAAAGCCACAGCTATTACCTTCGAGGTAGGATCCTATGCATGCCATTAAATATCACTGCTTTACAGCTGGGGATTCCAGAGCGCCCTGAACAAGTGTGCTGCTCTCACAGAGCGGAGACTAACTCCTTTGTGGAAGAAAGTTATATCACATAGGCTACACATTACTGAATGCATTTCAATAATTATTTCTAAAGGGCTAACATAAATACAAACAGAAACATAAATGTCTGTCTTAAAGTTGGATAGTAGTATCACTGGATTAAAAAAAAAGAAGCAAATGGCACCATGCAGCCATTCATCTTAGTCAGTTTAAAAGCAGTCCTGCTCCTATCAAGCACGGATTCCACAAAAGATTTCATGGTCAATTAGGTAAATATAGGTATAAAATGGACCAGTGTTGAAGACTACTAAGCTAACTACTGATGATGTTTAATTTCACTTCCCTAAGTCCCCTAAGTGACTTTTTCCTCATAGGTTTAAATGGATGAAGAGAGTAGAGAAGTGCCTTCCCACATCACCACAGGATGGCTTAGGACACTGTGAATAAAGGAGTAACTATGCCCAAACACACACATTCAGTCATATGAAAACTCAAATACAAAATACCCACACCCATTTCTACATATATACATGTAAAAAAGCCCAAACACCAAACTTACAGAACATTTAAATCTGAGCTAATGCTAGCAATAATTACAAGCTAATTTTTTTCTTGTGCTTAAATTTGTTAAAGTCTTCCTTTATTGAACTTAAACAATGCTTTTATTTCCTCTAGATACTTGATGTGGAAAAAGTCAGTTTTATTTAAAATTAACTACTTCATATTACATTCAGATATAGACACCTTTCTGAATGAAATTATTGCAGTCTTAATCAAGTATTTCTTATACTATTCCCTACAGACACAGGTACATGTTTTTAAATAGTTTTTTTCCTTCAAATTGAATAAAAATTTCAGGTGCATAGTCTGTTTGCATTTGTGTAAGACTGGATTTATATTATAGGAAGCCTGCTGACTGCTATTATATATGCTGGCTTTCTCTGCTATCATTTTTGAAAGTCTGTATTAAAACTAGAATAACATTAAATGAGTCTTTTATACTTTAAATATTCAAGAGTTTTATATTCAAAATTTCTTCTGGTGCTGTCAAACTAGTGTGCCTGTAGGCAAGGTAAGATCAAGTTAGGCTCTCAAAGGTAGAATTAAATTTTATCAGGACATCCGTCATAATATACAGTTTGCTTAAAATGCAAATAAAAAGTATATAGATTCAAAGACTAAAGGCTTTCCAGGTACTGCTTAAAAATCCAAGGGACCATTTTTATGGAACAGATTTCTTTTAAATTTACATTTCCATCATTTTAATGAAAACAGAGAATAACCAAATTATAATGGACATGCTTTAAATTCTCATTTTTCACTTCAAATCGATTTCTTTCAAGAAATTCTTTATTGCAGTTCTTGTTTTTAAGGAGAACAAAAAAGATGCAGAAACACATTTAGGAAACCATTACCTCAGCCATTTTTGAAAGTTCAGTCCAATCTTCCCGGCTATAGCTGCACATGATACTGGCAATCAGAATCTGAAAAGAAAACACAGGCAAACATTTTAAGTCAGGCTGCCAGATTCTGTACCTTACTGACTTCAGACATTAACTACCACTAGGTGAATAAGGGATTTACCAACTGTATATTATTACTAGCATGTATTGTGAAATATACCTATATATTTCACTAAGGATGAGAAATATTATACAACACCATCTATTTCACCCCTGTTGTTTAAGTCATTAAGGAAAATCAGCAAGTCTAGTCAAACACATAGAGGACTTTGTTTTCTTTTACAACATGACAAAGAGAATGCAAAGGGTGTCCTAGACACAGCCCAGCAGAAAAACTGTCAAACATACTTGTTTCTGAGGTCAGATGAATTGAATTATTTACTATTTATACAATGCCAGAAGTAACCACTTGGGCCTTTTCAGAGGTAGGTAAGACATAAGTTCAAGACTTTTCTGTCTACTGTGGCAGCATATGAAGACAATATTCCAGCTGACTTCAGGAAGCCAGGATACACCAAAACCAGCCCCCTGGAAACTCACACTATGCATGTTAAGGACAGTCACAGGCAGCCAGTACTGTTTTGTGTAGAGGCAGACTCACAGGATGTGGGGAAAATATGGGAGGCTGGGATAACTGCACAGGGAAATTAGAGCTTTTGTTTTCACGTGATTTTATTTCCTATTCATTAGCTGTGGCCCCAGGCTGCCAAGAGCTGTTGCTGTGTATTGTCTTTCCTATTGTCTCCTCACTGCACTGAACAACTTTCAGCTCCATGTTTTGCCTAAAGTTGCCTCTAATATCTTCATTGAGGTTCAAGTTTTTGGCTAAAATAAGTTCTAATAAGGTTCTTCTGGGAGGGGAGCTAGACACACACACACACCTTTCCAGGTGCATACAGTGCTATTTACTGTTAAACAAATGCTTAACTACTCTTCTGGCCAATGTCCCATTCAAGTACAATTTTAATCTCTATTTAAGATTAAAACAAAATCACTTGCTCTAGACCGATCAAAGATCATCAGGTACTTGAACTATGAAGCTGATATATTCATGGTGAGATCAACAGAGAATTCAGTCCAGGAATTCCTGCCTGGAGGACTTCTTGGAAGGATAAGGTTTGCAAGAAAAAAAGCAACAGAGACCTATACTGCAGCACCTAAAAGACTGAATCAGAAAAAGACAGAACTTACGAGCGCACTACTGGCTCAGTCTGTATCACAGTATCATAGTATGTTAGGGGTTGGAAGGGACCTAGAAAGATCATCTAGTCCAACCCCACTGCCAGAGCAGGATCACCTAGATGAGCTCACACAGAAATGTGTCCAGGCAGCTCTTGAATGTCTCCAGAGAAGGAGACTCCACAGCCCTCCTGGGCAGCTTGTTCCAGTGCTCCATCACCCTTACTGTAAAGAAGTTCCTCCTCGTGTTAATAGGCAGCTATGGGGATAATTAGACATAGTGAGGTTACAATCTATTCCTATAAAAAAAGACAATACCACATATCATCATCATTTCCATAATTTCCATTGTTTTGCTCTGACAAATGTCTACCTATCAACCTACCACCTAGCTGCAGACTACCTACCCATCCCACCCTTCTGACTGATGTTTGCAAGATGGGAGTCTTTCTCAAAAGAAAGCATTCCATGAAGTGTCTGCTTTGCCTGCAGGTGCCCATTACTGTGTACCTCTGGCACAAATATACGACCAAGCTTTTCTTTAAATACACACTATGATTACCAGCCTTGCTTTTATTCCCCTCTTGACAGACAAAAACATTCTCCTGTATCATATGCTTAACTACAGAGAAAAACCTTATGCAGTTCTATAGGTCAAATGTTTATGAAATAAAGTTTGCTCTATGTTCTATTTGAATAGTCAAGATAACTTGAGTACACCAGTAATAACGATTAATGTCTTCAAAAAAAGATCCTAATATTTTTAAAAAACACAAATTCTGAAAAAATCAGTTTAAGAAAGTATATATAAGAAAAATTTAGAGTAAGAAATTAGTTAAAATATGCACTAACTGGAAGTTAGCTAGAAACTGTATCTTGTCTAATTCACACTTTTTATAAACTAGCTTAAGGGGAAAAAAAAAAAAAAAAGACCAAACTACTCAGACATTGACAAGATGATAAGGATTTTCACAGTTGCAGACACAATCCAAAGTATATCAGAAATCTACACAATTCAGCTTTAAAACAAACCAAATTCTTCAGCAGGGAAAGTTGTAAGACAAGGGCGGCTGACTGTATTCACAAGTAGCTGATCTAGGTTATGTCAAGTGTTATTAATGAAATTTGAAAATTCTGCTGGGAGTGTACAAAAGAGGAGGAACAAGATCTGTGATGTTTCAAACAGCTGTTAATTAAGACAACATGTTTATTTAATATTGATTAGTTTTAGCATACACATTTAAAATTAAGTACATACTTTGGCAGAAGCAGTGGTTCACAATGACAAAAATAACTGAAAGCAAAAACTATTTCTGCCATTACTGTTCACATGAAAACCATGACCTCAGAGGGAATAATGAAAATTCAAAAATGGTAGGGATTTCATTATCCTTTTTTTTCCCCACAGTGTTCTCATATAACTTGAAATGAAACTTAATTCCTAGGTGGAATCAGATCCTTCAGCGCTCCATATTAACACAATGTCCTTCCTCAAGTGGCTATTCTTCCCCAAAATGGCTCTACAGTCTTTTCATTTGGAATCATGACAAAAAACCAGTAATTATTGTATGTGGACATTTAGGGGCACTATCTGTGATATTTGAGATTTGAATCTACTCCTAAAATCACTCATGCTAATTTATAAAGCAAACAGAACATTATCTCCTACGACCTATAAAGAAAATTGCATCAATTGCAGCTTCTCAGCCTCTTCTCACAATTGTTTTGTTTTACATCTTTGGTGCCTACAGTGCCATGCACCACATTAGCACCCTGCAAGTTTAACAGCCCAAAACAGCTGGTATCTTTTAAGTCCAGTGCATGACTCTGCCTAGGAGCAGCCCTGAAGAGTATATCCTTCCTCTTGACTCCTGAAATTTGCAGTGGCAACCTGACATAGTTTAATTACAGTTGTTTGAAGCACAAGTGTGAGGCTGCACCATGCTTACCCAGCTTTCAAAAGTAGACTCCTGACAGATCTTACAATAATGCTGCTGCTAAAGTCTAGTAAGTGGTAAATGAAGGTTGACTAAATTGCAGCTTTGTCATAGCTTGAGTGAGAGCTGCCTGTGAAACCATGCATGACTGAAGCACAGTGGGATCTCTGGCCCATTCCTTATTCCAAGTCAGAAGCATAGCTAGCATATGCTGTTCCCTCCTCTTCATCCAAACTGCTGTTTTGCCTATTGTCAAGAGACCCTGCCTGCTCTGCTCTGTGTCAAGAAGCGTGGTGGCCCTGCAGACACTGCTCCCTGATGATCACTGCGACAGATGTCACTAGACAAGGTCTTTATGTCCTGACATTACACAAGATCATAGAGAATTTTTCCAAATGTCTATAAAGGCACAAACATATTTGTAGCATCAGACACTGTTCTGTGCACATTTTCTTGATTGTTCATGGAGTAAGGAGTGCTACACTTTTGTTGTTGTTGTTGCTGGAGAGAGGGGAGATGCAAAAGGGAAGGTATATAATGTACCATTTAGGACATGATTATAAGATGAATATACTGTAGCTAAAGCACCTAGTATAAAGCCTTATTTCATACAACGCTGTAACTAATGCATTAGTAGTTGTTCTACTTAAAAGGACACTGACAAGGTACTTCTCATAATCCTTAAAATATTTTTTCTTCCTGTTTTTAATAATCCCCTGGAAGCTTAAAGTAGAATCCATTTCCCTTGCAAATTTTTTTTTTTTTGCTTCCATTATCTCTATGTGGATGTCTTATGAATGCAACAGCAATAAAAGAAATAAAAAGGATGAGGTTTGCCACTGTGTATGTTTTCAAGTGATCTTTCTTCTCTAACACACACAACTCACACTACAAGAGGTTGCAAAACAAAAGGAAGGGAAAAAAAAAAAGTGGGGCTACTTTGGGTCAGACAATCCTAAGAACATCTATTTAAAGCCAGACAGAAGTAAAACTCAAGATAGACAATTGCCATTTGTCCTGTACTGCTCTGCAGGAAATAAGGAAAGTTTTAGTACACTCAAAGATTCTGAAGTAAATCTCAGGTAGCTGGATTTAAATGTGAACACTATCAGTTCCTACATATTCAAGAAAACTTCCCAAATGGCACAATGGAATCACAATTCTCTGTAATAACCATATTTATTTTGGTTGTCTAACAAAGGCCATAGGCCATATCTCCCATATCTGTTCCAAACCTATTCTTCCAGGTCTGTGCATAATTTCCCTGCAATTCAGGAAATTCAGCCATACATATCATTTTTGCTTTCTCTTCCCTGCCTCTCCCTTTCCATTGCTGCAACAGGCTTGAGGACAGTTCTGCACAAAGCATCCATACATGCTCCATTTAGACACTGCTGCTGGCCTCAACCTGCAGCCCCTTCTGCTTTCTCAAACACTTGCAAAAATTCCCAGGATGTTATTTTTGATGTGCGCAGCTCTTGCAGAAACAGAAAGAGATCTTTAAAATCATCTTTAAGAGACCATTCCCCTGAAAGCTGTAAAATCAAGAGGAGCTTTCAAGAAGGCTGAAGGACTAGTTTTGTAACAGCTACCCATTTGGGCAGCAGAGATATGGAACAGGATCATTTCTGAGGATAGAGGGAGTGCAGAGATTGAAGACTACATTAAGAAACAGATTTCAAATACCTATAAAATTATTCTTGATCAATCTAAACTTCAGAAATATTTGTGTTTGGGTCAGATAGAAAGAGCTCAATCTTTCCAAAATGTGTTTCTTCTTCCCAAACACCACAGTATAGCCTTACCACACAGCCTGTTTAGTCTGAACAAATTCAAACATTTTTAACCCAAATTCCTCAGGAAGCATTTACTAGGAAGCAGCTCAGCATTGAAGATATAGTCTTTCTGAAAGAATGGCAAATATAACATATTTAGTTCATGACTCACCACTGGAAAAGACACCTACATCTACACAAGCACATGAGGACAGGAGAACTTCTTGGCAGCTGAGTTATTTCACAGTATTAATATCCCCCATCTGAATGAGTGGTACAGGCACTCAGTTCTGACCCATGCCATCTCCCACCTGCAAACCGTAACAAGCTGACACTCAGAGAAGTGTGTCCTGAAGGTCCTGCACACACTTGTAGCTACAGGAGCACGTGGTCCACCAGGTGCTTGGTGAAAAGCTAATAAAGAATGCTTTACTGAGCACTCCTTGGTTATTTCAGTGACATGATAAACAACCTTGTAAAAATCTAAATGAAAACCACACATGCTGCATTTAGTTTTGTCATAGTTTTTTCACACATCAAAGAATGAAACATGCAAGCCACAGGCCAGATTCTGCCCTACCCAATGGCTCTTAGAGGCAGTTTCAGTAGCGAGGAGCATGAAGCAAGGTAATAAATATCAGCACCACAGGACCTTTCGGGTAATACAGATTTTCCACCTTATAGAGACTTGCACCACTAACCTGCCTCTCACACAAACATCAGCTTCAGGACAAGTCACAGCTATACCAGCAGAAAGAGGCTTACTGCCACTCAGTGCCAATGCAGCAGTCCTCTGCTTTTTCAAATGGCCTCTGGCAGATGAAATGATCATTTTCAAAATCATCCAGAGAGAATCACCAATGTACAGAACATTTCTGACACCCACCTCACAAGACAAGAGTACAACTGCAGCAAATGTTCTGTATTGCACTAACATGCTTAAAAGCGCAGTGTTGAAAAACAATGGGAGCACTAAGATTTACTGTTGTAAAAATAACCCTCTGGAAACCAGCCTGATTTTGATGTCCTGTAGACCCAACCAGGTTTCTCTTTTTCTGTACTTTCTTGTTGTAATTTTTGATTTGTTGCAGAAATGAAATAAAAATAAGCTTCTTATTAAAAACTACCCAGAACATCAAATCCCATGCAATAAGAAAGTTAACAATTGTAAACCCTGTCATGTCTCTGAGAAGCAGAGGAATTATCTTGTTATCAATTTAATAATGGAACATTGAAGTAAATGATGCCATCCACTGACACCAGTAACACTGTGTCTCCTGGGAAATTCATGTCGGTAGGAACTGTCAATCTAGATGGATATGGACATATTAAACATCGTACCTTCAGTCCATAAATCTATTTTTTCTATGCTGCCTTAATAAAAAGATTCTGCATGATGATAAAGACAAGCAATGCAGAATGTCTTGACATTGCTGACCTATAATTCTGCTTGTCTTCTCTTCTTTTTTCAGGGAGCGGAGAGTAAATAATTTAACAGTCTCTAACCATCCATTGTTTTCTTCCTTAACTTGCATTTAAAACACATTTAGGACAGGGTACATGAAAATAAGACAAATAGGGTATATTAGTATGTTCATTATTTAGCTGTCTTTCATTAGCAAACCTGAATAAAACCCATCTTTAACTTGCCACTTTATACTGAGATCTTCAGTTTGTTTTTCAAAGTGAAGTGGAAGTGAGATATAACAGATCGACACAAAACCAGGCCAAACATTATCAGCCCACAAGTAAGTTGAGAAGCTGATGTACAAGTTTGAAAATATTAACATTTGCTCGCCTTACCACATATACAAAATCAGCACAAGCAGAAAACAAAAAAGATTCTTTTCTCAGGCTAAAAGAAGTTGATTTTCAAAGACAGTGATTTTGATATGATGACTCTACTATCAATGAGATTCCATCTACTTACTGAGATTATTTGATGGACATTGGTCTGTAGTTTTAAATTAAGGCCTAGAGTTGTTAGAATCTAATGCCCTCAGATAAATTAAATCCAAGGGTTACGAACAAACCCACTTCTTTGTAAAATAACCAAATGCCATGGCTTTGATAGGAGCGTGAAGCTAAATAGATTGCTCTTTAGGCCTGGATTCACCTGTAGGAAAACAAGTGAGTAGCTCGGTGTTGTAACTGCTCCTCTGACACAAGACACTCAGTATCATGTCAGCCACTGTCAGGGCAGGAGGTGAGCTACCATGCCCTTGGCCCTGCTTATACACATAAATGTGTAGGCACAGATTATGCATGTGTATAAATGAAAAGCTAACTTTCCATTCAAACATGTAATGACAGTCCTACCAACTTGAATGTGACTGAAAGCAAAATGAACAGACAGAAAAAAAAGAGACCTTCTCATGCACCTGTACCTCCCACACTTCAGGGCACTCTTTAATTAAGATGTGGTAATTCCTGAAGAGTGAAAAAGAGACCATGGAATATATGAGTGCCCAAAACCAGGTATTTAATGAAGAAAAATAGCACTTGTACAAAACACTTCAGGGAATTTAAAATATTTTATAAAATTAGAAAAAGTATGTCCATTTTATGATAGACCATTGAAAATTTCAGTGTTTCAGGTACATCTGTCAAATTTCACTGAAAATTATCCATGCGGCTGAAGACTCCCCTAGAAATCTGACAGTATCTTAGGGATTTTATTTTGTATAGGAAACCTATCTTAGTTCAACCTTTAGTCTCTTTGGTAATGAGTGAAAATGAATTAATGGGAGTATGGAAATTAGCCTTACTGAAAGGAAAAGACGCAAGTTAACAAAGGCTGAATCCAAGAGAAAAGTGAAGACAGATATTAATTTTCAGTAGTACTCTTTGCAAAGCTTTTGTGGATCTCATGCCCCTGTTGTATTTCTGTACTTTCCACACTGACTTAGTATAAAGAGAAAGAAGAGGACACCAATATGATAGTAAAGAAGCTAAGAGGAAAAGAATATATCTAAGAGTATGGTATTTTAGACACACACTATGGCCTGCAGCAAAAGCTTTGCACCAGGGTGCTGACATATTATTGATTCATAAGACCACATATGGAAAGTCAGGCTGGCAAAAGGCAACACAAATTTGTGCATTTTTTTCCTCCAACTGCAGAATTTTTTTTTCTCATCAATTTATCTGCCCAGATAGACACACAGTTCTTTTTAACAGTTATTTGAGCACTTCACTAATTGTTACTGTTTATTCTTACAATAGCACAAGCAACTTTCTGCAGGGTGCCCCTCAGAGGGGGGAAGTCAACTGGAGGCAAGTATTTTCAATGGCTGGGGACTGCTCCTATGGAGGGAATGAGCAGCTGTTGACTGTAAGGAACCCTAAGACCCCTTCCAGTTGCTGACTGCTTCTAGATACACGCAGATCTACTTCCCCTACAACTTCGCAGCAAAGCTGCTTAACTTACTAGAAAATAAATTCAGTAGAGAATAAAAAGAGACAAAATGCATACTGAATAACTTTGCCAGAGTTCCCTAACTCCTGCATTCAGTCAACTATCAATTCCCTAGGACAAATCTGTCTTTCTGCATCCCCGAGAAGTCCATTCTATCTCTTCCCTTGTTCCATCACCTCCAGGGCTTCTTTTAATTCACTTCCTTGAATTTGAAGGCTCAAAAAACCTAGCAGTATCAGTGCCAATAGAGGAGAAAAATTTAGCTCAGAGAGGAGGGAGAAAAAACCTCTCCCTTTTACAGTTTAGAGCCCTGTGATCATCATCATCATGTGACATTGCTAGTGCCAAAGCAATGCTTGGGAGGAGTAAGTGATTTTGTCAGCCTGGTTGCATCCTCCACAACTCACCCACTCTCTCTGTGCACCATTATCCTTGTAGCAATATACTGAAAAGCACTAATAAATAATTTACTTAATTTTGCACAAACAACTCTAAGGTTAGGCTGTTCTGACAGATGAAGCTATGGTCATTAAGGTGTATTTGTTCAGGCTATAAGGCTTACCCTTTCTTCAGGAAATTATCCAAGGGCTTTACATGCCAGTTGCATGGGGGAGACCTGTCAATCCTTTAACACTATTCTCTCCTGTCTGGTCTAAGCATCAGATTTCACAAAGAGGAGAGCTTCCTCACACTACAAAACCTGCATGACTAATGGGACAGTCTCACCTCATGAAAGGGCACTATCTGCAAATGTTCATAGGGCTGGAAACTTAGGATCTTTTCAATGACCAGAGTGGTGCCAGTGAGATCCATCCCCCACCAGAACTACACTGAAGATCATTAAAAAAATTTTTCTTTGCTATTTTCCTGCTGAAAAGCATGGATGAAAGGTGGATAAAAAGATGGTAGAAAGCCACAATGCACAAAGTAACATAACTGTTCTATCTACTGATCTTCTTTTTCTTCTGATACCTTTGCCTTCCTGGTCCAGATACTAGAATGATTCTTCTGAAGAACACTTAAGTTTCCACTTCTTTGGGCATCCTCTCCAAATCTGTATAATTTTCTCTGGTCTGATTTCATAACCAATTTACTTTGAGCAAAAGGTTGGACTAGCTCACCTCACTTTCTGAGGTTCCTGCCAACCTGAATTTTCCCATGAACCCTCCCTGCAAAAACACACACAATCAACACAGATTCTTGCCTCATTCGCTTCATGATCACTTTATACACTTGCACCAAGCGGAGAGCCATCTATCTTTAGCAATTCTGAGATTAAGCCTATTGAGTCTTCCCAGGCGCAGGACCCTGCTCTAGTCTGGTATTTGTTCAGATCTGTCTTGTATCTTTATATTTGGCCTTGTGTTTCCTTGTGCAATCTTCAAGCTATCATCTTTGCTCCCTTTTGAGATCTAGTTCATTGCTCGTCTCCCCTGTCTCTTCCTGTGCTCTTGCAGGACCAGTGTATTTTTCTTCATTTTTACCTACCTTCAGATTTTGTTCTCCCTCTTCATTGCATACAAAAGCAAACATAGTCTTCATTTTGACTTTTTCTGCCACTATCTGAGCTCATGCAGCTCTGCTTTTTAATAAGACTCAGTTGTTATTGAGACACAGGTCAGGCCCACAGCCCAGCAGCAAGGCCATCTCCACAACTCCACTATCCCATCCATCTTCCTTACGCACAATG
Source organism: Bucco capensis (assembly GCA_013396975.1). Lineage (NCBI taxonomy): Eukaryota > Metazoa > Chordata > Aves > Piciformes > Bucconidae > Bucco > Bucco capensis. The sequence goes on from VWZO01017254.1 coordinate 542,786, forward strand.
CAGAAACTTCAAACTGCAACAAAAACAGATACCAGAGGCACTCACATACATTCATTGATTTCTACCAAGCTTTCACCTCTCTAAAACAACAAGAGCCTTCCTGACCTGGCAGAAGACCACTGTTTCTAGATGAGCTCATTATTAGTGGGAGCCCTTGGTTCACTTAAGGATAAGCCTGCATCCACAGTAGCATTTGTTAAAAATAATTTTTGTTGAACTTTTCAAATAATTAGCAATAAATTAGCACTCAATAACCAGTAACATATTCATATATCTTCTTGCCAGTAACATTTTTAGGAATCTTCAAAGGGAAAAGAGAAGATAAGAAGGTGAGGCAAGCAAGAAATATGCTTTAGGGAGTATATAAAAACTTTTAAAAATAAATATTTTCATTTGGAAAAAATATTTCATATTAGAATATTTCTATAGTGAAAATTATATTAAAATAATCCCTTAGCAAAGAGAGAAACTCTACTTCTTTCCCCTGGAAACTCCTAGCTGGGCCAAAAAACCAGCAAAGAACAGTGCCAGTATGCACCAAACCTCATGATGGCATGTCTTCAGTGCTCCCATCTGAGATATGAACATGATGTCATCAGTGGGTAGCTTTACATGCAGACATTATAATGCACTTGAGTAGCTGGTTGTTACATCTGATGACCCAAGTAGTTTTTCGGCTACACTCCAGCAGCAAAGATATAAAATTAAGGGCTGGAAATCGGCAGTTACCTTCTGAATAAACTTTTCTCCTCAAGTCCTAGTTCCAGTCACCTCTACATCTTTTAGGAAAGCTTATCTGAAGATACAGAGAAACTAAAGGAGGCTTTATTTTTTTCAGTAAATATTTGGATGTTTAATAAAATTGCTAACTTGTTCGGCATACTGCTATGTGATTGGACATTTCAGAATTAAAATACATTGAATAGTCTATAGGATTATAGTCTACTCAAATAAAAGTACTGTAAGACCTATTCCCATCTAATGTAAGAGGTTTTATCAATGACCCAGCAGGGACTATGTGTGCTTCCAAAAAGATAAAATGCAAATAAATCAGGTGAAATGTGGATGCCTCTGGCAGAATTAAAGGCAGAAGTCCTTGTGGGAACCAGAGGAGTGCCGAAAGCACAACATTAAGAGAATCCATATGTGGCTTACATCCATTTTTAATATCCACTCTTTATTTGAGATGAACATACTGCTTACACGTAAGAATCTGGGGTACCTATAAAATCCACACAACCTCTAGATTCTCTAGATACCTGAGCTCTAGTTAATATAAATGAAATACTCTGCAAGTTTATACAGATTTTAATATGGAGTTATATCTCTCATAAATTCTACGATTCTATAAATGGCTAGGTGGCCAAGAATGACATTACTAAGACTACTGGATTCCTACACTGCAAAAAAAGCACCTGAAATTTTAAAAATGCTACCCTGAAATTCAGATATAGAGCTTCAATATAATTTTTTCCAAATCTAAGGCCTTAACTAGCTCTTTACGTATAGACAGAAACAATCAACATGACTGCAATTAAACATAATTAAAAGAAAATTAAACTTGAAATATATTAGGAACAGTGAACTTACAAGAACCAAGAAAGATGCAAAAATAAATCAGTGAACAAACATTCTTCCTGGGAGTTGCAAGTCAGAGGTACAGTGGCAGGAAATAGGATAAAAAAAGTACTTAGTGATTTTTTAAGAGTTTACATTTAACTTACGTGGCTCATAACAAAGAATATATTTAGGCCTTCTTGAGAGAAGCCTTTCAAGTATTTATCTGGGTTAAAGTGTTCAAAAAATAAGTACTTTCAATCAGTTTTTACCTTAAACCATTGAAAGAATATACCATCTCCACTAGATGCACACACAAGGCTTACAAGCACAAACAAATTACTCGTTTATGAGTTACCAGCAATGGGCACACCTGCAGCAATCCACTAATTCAGTGCTCTTTCTAGCCCCCCATAAAATACAAGGTAAATCCAGTTTGCTACATTCAAAATTGAAGAAATCCATATTAATTTGAATTAGCTTGCATTTACTGCAAGTTAAAAACATGCACAGCATGTACCATACTGACACACAGTGATTTGCTACATGATGGTAACTTGTTGGCAAAAACAGTATATCAGAAAAAACCTATATGAAGAGACAAAGAGTTTTGCTTTTGGGGTCCTGCTGGTCACTTATTTTGCATACTTAGCAGTGGCTACTTAACCTTAAAAGCAAGTACAGCTCATCAGTTTCAACCAGAACATAAAAAAGTAATTAAAATAAGAAAGCAAAGTGAACTGAGATCTAGAATATGGAAATGCCATAGATATGAGAAGTTTAGTGAAGAAGACTGTAAAAGTTCATGATCACAGTTCTTAAACAATGTGCATAAAAAGTTCTGAAGCTATCAGCAGTGTTCAGGGTGTGGATTAATATCAGTTCAGAGCCCACGAAGAATTTCGCTAATTTACACGTTCCTCTCACTGGATAAGCTAAAAAAAAACCCACCAAAACCAAAAAACCCCACATCTTGGAATCCTTTATTCCCACATTTTGCTCTGAATCTGAGATCTTTCCACAGCCCCCCTCCTCAGAAAGCACAGGAAGCTGGGATATGGTCCAGCTGCTGTCAATCAGACTGAAGAGCTGGCTTCAATTGGGATAGATTCAAGGATATGCCTCTGTCTTTCTTGTCTAAGCTAGAACATGACTACATAGAGCCAGCTCTCCTACTATTGACACAGATCATATTAGTAAAGTAAACCCTTTACTTGCTCTTGAACAAAAATAAACAGTTTGATGGTATAACTACCTCTACACTAGGGTTCTGCCAGGATAGCAGTTAGATATGATTTTATTTTTAGTATTCTTAGCCTACATAAGTATGTGAGTAAGACTTTTAAATATAGACTTAGCCTTCATATTTTTCTTCATTAGACCTCTAGCAGAATGCCTAAAATGTAAACCAACCACATCACAGAAATTAAGTGCAGAATATGGGCTATAGGATACTTACTACTTTTATCAGGTATAAATTTTTTGTCTTATTTTTATTGTAATATACATTACATAAAAGAGAAAAAGCAGAATTATCTAAATCACATACACTCAGTGTCTCACAACTAAAATTGTATCACAGCCAGTGTATGTGAATGTCAAAGCTACTGTGCTTTTTAGAAGATCTAATTTTGTAATTTACCCAATTGCCTACAACAAGTATGAAATAGGAATAGGGGAGAAGTATTTGGAGAATAAATGTTTTGCACAGGTAACAGCTAGCAGAATGTTGTCATTCTTACAAACCTTAGATTTTAATTTTGATGGATCGCTGACTGTTAATAATTCTAAAACTTTGCCATTTCGGGGTTTATTTTTTAACATTCCCACAAGGTCATTTTCTCCCCATCCAAAGGCTACTTCTACATCCTAATATTAAACCAATAACTACCCAGAAAAGGGCATTTCCCAGGGAGTAATGACTGGCTGGGTGGAGTTGATGGCCCGAGGCACTGCTGAGGGCCATTAACCCTGGCCAGTTATTAATGGCCAGGAAATGCCCTGCACCAAGGTTGTTATTGCTATTTTAAGCATAGACTGGGGGGGTGGGGGGGGGTAATGGACATCTTAGTGTACAGATTTTTTTTTTAAGGCATGATGCCATGTCCTTTGTTACAGTTTACAGAGAACATTTCTAGAAAGAATGAATGCTCTGCCTGATACCCAGCCAGATTTTATACATCATTTTGCAGCATTCTACTGTGCACACAGTAACTTCCCAAACTGAGAAAACAGTTGGGGATTTTAAGAGCTTTTCTTTTCTTTTCTCTCTAAATAGTAGTCTGCATAGAATAATAAAAGGAAATTCAAACCTTAATAAGATCAACAAAAATATGCAACTTTTCATGTCACTGTCAGCAGAATGACATTCTAGAAATATCTTTTTAATCACATTGTCTTTACGTTTAGTGCATTTCTTTTGTCAATACTCCTGCTTAATGACCATTCACATATCTCTTCAAAAAAAGGAATTTTTAGCAGCAACAGCTAAAGCACATCCTGAATCAGCTTCAGCTGATGTTAGCCATGAAGGAGTTTGTCTTTTCCAATAATCAAGCAGATCGGGTCATTTTCTAGGAGATAGTTGGTGAAGTATTTCAGAAACTGCTGGAATCTTCTCCTAGTTCTTACCCTAAAGCTAAAGTCTTAAAGATGCACTCATAGTTCTCACAAAACTGTGAACCTTGTTCTTTTCTTGCAGGTATCAGTAACTCCTCTCCAAATCAAAAAGTTATTCTTAGTGTACGTACAAATATTCCTTTGTCTTTCTGAACCACTTACTATTTATTTGTCAAACCTTAGCTGTGGAAGTAAAATAAAGTCATGGCTTTATAACATGCATAGGAAGAAAGTATAGTTCTGCACTAAACTAGTTTGATGAGTTTCTCAAAGCTGTAGTTTCCAAGTGAAAAACATAAAAGAATTTCTTACATTTCTCCTCAAGGTCCTAATCTGTCACCACAAACATGTACATTTGAATCCTACATTGACTGTAAAAATCTCACTGAATTTACCATGTGATTCTATTTTCAGTTACAAATTGCATTTTCCAGCGAAAGATATGTGCTTTCTCAAAATTTCCTCAACTTCATGGCCAAAGCATGTTTTCACCTCTGCCATATGAATAACTATATTCTTAAAAAAATAACAAAATCATTGAAACGAATATTGTAGCAGTTAGAGCCAATCAGTGTGACATGTACTACATGATCATTTGACCATGCATGAACAGACATTGTGTCTGGGCAAATTTTTTAGAAGACTTGTGTTTCTATATATAGGATCAGCTGTGGTAACCCTCTGGAAATGCAGCCTTCCAAATCTTACTAAATTGAAGACAGCACTTGAATTATGAAACCCTTAGTGTATAATTTTAAACTAGTACAAAATATATCTTCATCTCAGCTTGAGTTCAAGTAATGTAGTTACATGCTAATCAGATTGTCAAAATGTAATACAGGCACAATGGTCCAAAGGTTGAGACAGGACTGGGAGGCAGGAGAGAGTTTTAGATTCTGGCTACAAATCTAACAGCTCTTCTTTTGTGCATTGACAAAGTAAACCTGTAGGAATGGGTTTCATACCTCAGCACCCCTTCCCTGAAACACACCAGCAGCAGCCCTCTAGGGCAAGCTTACAGTAATATTTCCCTAGAAAACTCCTCCAATGTTTAAGAAATCCGTGACACGGGAATTCTCTAAGCCAAAGGTGATGCATTCCCCATAGCTTTCTTCAAATAATTCTTCCATTCCACTCTTTCTCAACCCTTATGTACCTTTTGCACCAGCAATGCCCTGTGAGAATGAGCTCCACAGCCACAGTGGCAGATGAAGTGTCTCTTGCTACTCATTTTACCCTTCTGGTTCCAATCCCTTGCTGAGACAGAAAAATCCAAACCACACAGTATATTCAAAATGTGAAAGGAAAAAAAAAGGAATCAATACGTTGGCATAATACTGGTTTTGGTTTGCCCTCCTTTCTCAGAAATTGTTTGATATGCTTTATTTCAATGCTTTTCAGTATTAAGATGAGATTTTCACAGTGCTCTCTCTGCTGTAACCCTAGTATAGTTAGCTTAGAAACAATCAGTGATATATACAACTTTAATACTGTTTTATCCTACGTGCATACAACATTTACCTTCACTTAATTTTATCTGGCAATTCATTGGCCAGTCATTCAGTAATGCAAGATCCTTCAGTCAGCTCTCATCTTTATCTCTCTACAATACTTAGCATTACCAGCAAAATTTACACTCTTGAAATTCTCTCTATTTTCCAGATTGCTAATAAACATTTTAAATAGCACGGGACACAGTACAGATCACTAGGGAATATTACTGGAGCTCTCTAGCCACTGTGAAAATTGAGTATTCATTTCCTAACATTGTTTCCTATGTTTAACTAGTTATTTATTCATGTAAATTTCTTCCCTCTAATCTTATGGCAACTTAATTTCTTTCAAATCCTTCAGTGAGGGACTCTAGCAAATGCTTACAGAAACCCAAGCTCACTTTATGAGTTAAGTCTCTTTTGATGTCCTCAAAGAACATTTTTTAAGGCATAGCATACTACAAAAAGGGTTCCTTTACTTTTTTTTTCTTTTTACTAATTCATTTTTTTAGAAGAGCTTCTACTGATTTGCATACAATAAAAGATTTAAGGTCTGTAGTCCCCCTGATTCTCTCTCAGAAAAGAGATGTTACATTCACCATGTGCCAGCTCTCTGCAATTTTTCAAGCCTCAAGCAGATCTGCTCTAGCCAACACTACTACTGCAAAAAGCAGGTGACAACAAGAATTTTCTTGTATTTTGTCAGGTTTTTTACTAACATCTAAGCCTCAAGAAGCGAAAAATTACAGCAGAGTATGTTGTAGTTCAGTCCCATCTCTGGTGATATTTAGGTCATATAAAGCCTAAACATATTTTAAGTCTTGGCGAAGAACCTTTCCCACAAAACTTCCTTCCTTATAAGAAAATGGGATCTCAACGACATAATACATCCACAGTTCTGTTACTAGCCTCTGGTTTTGTTCGCTCATTTTTGCAAGTGGAAACTGCTGTGCCTACAGAAATGGACGGGCACTTCTGGTGTAAATCCACTATGTAAATCAGAGTCCTCATTGAATTCCTCCTTAGATTGCATAGAGGAAAGTGTGTCCTTGTAGCTCAAGAAGAGCTAAAACAGTGTCAGGAGCAATGAGGACACTCTAAGGATGGGGGAAGAGAGGAAGCTCCAGTGTAACAGGCAGTGGTATATCCTTACTGTGTCTGTGCCCTTGTTTCATGTTGGTTCTTTTCTCTCACTTTTCTAGGAAGCAGTTTTTCATCATCCTTTTTCCTACTGAAGAATGAAGAGAAAAGAGAAATTTGATCATCCACTCCATGCTCCAAGGCCTCTTCCCCTTCTACCCACTGTGGCAGACATTGGAAATTGAGGAGTCTTGGCCATTCTTGCACTCCACACTAGTTAGGGCCAAGTGGTTTAGTTCCTGGGTGAGGCAACCAGTATGAGTGCCTTATTCCAACCTTATCCTCCATATTCAGCTAGGATTTCCTCTGATGTTAAAGGACTAGGCCTACTGCCAGTTTTCTGTAGTGAAAGGGATCTTTTCCATATGGTTAATTTAACAACTGCTGTGTAGGTTTTTTCACCTCCTACCAAGCATTCATGATGTCTGGCTTTGGGAAGTTTAAGCTGCAGCAATAACAACTTCTGGAGTTTTTAAATGTGATTTGTGGATCTGAAATTCAGCTAAAGGAACCCAGGTACCTGTTCTGCACTGCTGGGCAATTCCACAATGCAGTGTATGCAAGCATTGAGGTAGCCTAGCTTGTGGCTCCCTCACCTTGTGCTCTGTCCTTTGCAGTTCATGTGGAAAAGCATCTGGGCTTCCAGCAAGGGTTCTTTGATAGGCCTGAGAACACATAGCATGTACCTTCCCATTCATGCACACAAACCACTAGTTGCTGCTGATACCAAGCAAGGTTCACACGGGCATAGCCCTTACCTGGTTACTTAGAAATCTTTTACTCCAAGTTTGTAGGTGATGTGGCCTGTCAAGACATCTCTGACTTTTCATGTGGGTGCACACCTCAGTATTTGGAGTACAAAGTACCATTTCTTTGTGATGCAAAGGGAAAGCTATCTATACTAGCCCTAGGAAGAGCAGGTGTTTATAGAAAGCAGCTATTAATTAAATTACATTAATTAATTAAAACAGCTATTAATCTACACTTCTTCCAAACATGACTCCTGCAAAGATTAAGATTCTGCCTTTCGCCTCACCTAATTACCTGTATTACAAATGCTATTCCAAATTTCCCAAATTTGAAACCCAAATGATAAAAGAGACTTTACCATTTACAACGTGAATCAAGTCAGTGACTGGTATCTGAAAATGTAAACACTATGTATTCTACACATCTCCTCATAGACCTCTGAACACCCATCAAAAATAAAAGCTACAATAATGCCTGCAAAAATGCACAAATTATTCCTCATAAATCTTATGACCTTTGACCTTCTCACAGTAAAGCTCTATATCTTAAAAACATTCTCCACCTAATGTCCCTTAATTTTAAGTATCAGAGAAGATCTACAGCAATTTTAGATATTCTGGTCAATTCCTCCTAGTAATCAGATTGCAAGGTCTACTATTAGTGCAGACTTAGAGAGGGAAAAGGTTTTTATAAATATACAAATGTTCACAGTCTGTAGATGAAACCTGCTATTAAAAACAGAGCTAGTCCTACACTTAAGGTTGATATGTAGGACACCACTTCAGGGACCACTCTGGCAAACTAATCAAACCTCTCCATGTAAACTATCCAAGCAACTACTACTACTGCTGTTACAAATTTATTTCTATTCATCTTATAACGTCAGGAAATCTGTTTGAACATTCCATTTTTCTGTACCAAAAGTTATTCACAGGAGCAAGGCACTCCCTTATGACGTTTGTTAAATTTTGTTTTTCTTGCTCTGTTAGCTCTCATTTCTGTCCACACAGAGTAGAATTAAAACAATTAAAACTAAATTAAAACGAAAATAACCCCAAACAGAACAAAACAAAACTGGCTGCCCTATTTCATACCTCTACAGTAAAAAAACTAATTACACCGTTTCAGAAGATTTAAAAACATAACCTCCCCCTCACAAGAAAGAAACAATGCTACAAAGAAGTCTATTATCCAGCAATCTGTTCTTGTGTGCTCTCTAGCACGGCTACCCTTGAAAGGTGTTTCTGGGACATTCTGAACAAAATGTTGAACACAATTATAGCTTTAAAAGTTTCATCTTTGAAAAGCTGCTCTCTGCTGAATAAGTCAGAAAGACTGTCAGCAGCATTCTGCAAGGAGCAAACATTAAGACAACAAGAGTTTTTGGCTTGGTTTGGGGGTCTAAAAGTACTTAATGTTTCTAGCAGAAGAGGTTTCTCAATTCAACACATCATGACACTGATATTTGAATCACAGAATCAGTGTCACAGCTAACAATCTGATATCCTATTTACATTCCTTAGAGTCATACAGCAGCCCAACTCATTTTAGATAGCAGACCAAAAACTTACTTTTAAGACTTCAGTATGCTAATACAGCAACAGTGAAAAATACTCAATTTAGCATCTTCTTCCAAGATCATACTTCTTCCTTGCAGTACAAATTTCTAAGACATTTGCTTGTTTGTGATGAGCTTCTATTAACCCTGTAGGGAATTACATTTCCCCTGCAATCTTCGTTAAGTGCCCTTCCAAAGCCCTTTATCTGTACTGCTCTGCTGGGACTTCCTGCACATGCTCAGACCCAAACTGATTTGAATATTGAGATTTTAAATGAATTTGCTTACTTTTTTTATCATCTACAGAGCACCAATTATAGGATTGTGAAGGTGGAGAAAGTCCACCTTGCAAATGTGTCCATTATCTTCTTACTGAACCCTCAGTTCACATTTTTTCCATAGAGAAGTGTTTTACCACTTTGAAACCTTGTTCTTCTCAAGCTTGCTTTCCCCAGTGCAGATGCTAAAGAGGTTTCAGGGTAATATGATACCTTACAATATTTTGTCAGCTACTAGATAGTGTAAATATATAGACACACTTATGAGACTGGAAGAACAGATATCTGTGTAAGTAGGTGACAAACTCAAACGAGAAAGCTAAGCTATTGTAGGTAAAAGGTTTTGATAAGGAAGAGCAACAGTTCATATGCTTTTTCTGATAAAGTGCTACAACCAATATATCCCATTCCCTCACAGTCATCAAACATGATTATCATGATTGCCAGCTTCACTGTGCACATAGCTCCTGGTTTTATTGGCACACAAAGACGTACTGCCATTACCAGTGGTCACAGTTCCCAGCACAGGTAACTTGTAGCTAATGTCAAATATCTAAATCAGCGAGGTTTTATAATTTACTTTTCAACTTTCTACTGATTAAAGTTTGTAGACTTGCTGAAGTAAAACTTATTTTTCTACACAGTTTTCATTCCTGATCATATCATTAGGTGAGTTCTACTTGGCCAAATTAATATTTCTTAAGTAAGATGATTTCTGAATACCCAATAAATTGTCATCTTTTCACCCATATTTTGGTTGGAAAGTACACCAATACACTATATAATCAGGAATCTCCTTGGTAAATAAAATATGAAAATTGAACATATTGTGGCATTCGTATTAGTTCTTTTTCCTCACTATCTGAAGCACCTCAAATATTGCATATCTAAATTATGGTCTAGTTTTTTTTAACACAAACTATCAACTCTATGCATTTTCCATCTGTGCTTCGTTGACCTTGGCCAGCAGCTAAGCCTTCCCTCCACTTGTTCATTCCACATCTCCAGTCTCCCCTCTGACACTGCAAACCAGTCTGAGCAGGCCTTAGAAAGGAAGAGTTTTCCTATTTCTCATTATGATGTTGAGATAATATTTGTATTACATGGGAACAGCTTTTATTGGCCTTGGCCCAAAATGTCCCTCCATATCAAGGAGTAAAGAGAATAAACTACCAGACCATAATGATGGTTTTAATAGGCATTCCTCTCAAACAAGTAGTAATTAAATTTCAATCTGAAAATTCTGATTATTGATATTTTCCTTTCATTTTTTTCTTGAGTCTTATTAACACAGCACTACACAAACAATCTTTTTTTGGGAGAGTAGGGATGCAAAATTTGCCAATAAGGTGTTAGCTTTATACTAATTCAGAATTTTAATATTACATTTAAGACTATTAAATTAATAAAATAATTGTTCCATCTTGTCTCACTGTCAAGTTCTCAGTCTCTACTAGTAAAAAACAATAACAATCCATTTTCTCCTCATTAATAATTGCAAAGAATGATAAATCCTGTGGTATCAGATGCTACATGTGGCCACAAGACAGAAAAATTATGAAAACTTAATAGCCTCATTAAAAAAAACCCTTAGTTAATCACATAAAGATGATGTTTGGATATCACAAAGACAGGCCAATATAAATAAATACGAAAGTAAAAAGAAGAAAAACACAAACAGACCAATTTTGTTCTTGCTTTCACAGCTTTCTGACTTAAAGCTTGTTTTCTTGGCATACAGGAAAACAGTGGATACAATATTTTTAAAATTGCATCCTTTGAAAATTTAACAATAAACAACACTAAATAATACCATATGTTTTAAATGATCTCAGCCAAGCTGCTGAAGTAATACCTTGCTCAGATGACTGACATATCAGAAGAAAAATAACCCCATTTTTATTTGAAAAAAAATTTTAAACACCTGTTTAAAAAAAAGAATCAAACAAACCAAACCCAAAATTTAACAACTATGCACACCATCTAATTTCTTTTGGTGCATGTGTATTTTCTAGAAAAACCCAACAACAACAAAACCCAAACCCAAACAGTAATTGTGATATTAAGTTAACTCAATTCAAGATGAGAATCCCAAATTGAAAAAGAAAAGCTTTTGATGGTACTTCAAAAGCAAACACACAAAATCCAGATACTTTCTCTTTCTGCTTTCTTCTCTGCTTGAACCCTTACAAATATTTAATTCACTGCTTGTGAAGTTCGTGCTGGTGGCAGCTTTAGCCCTAGTCCACCTGACGTAGACTCGGGGTCGAAACAAGAAGCTAATAGAAGAGAAAATTGGGAAAGACTGCCAGTCAGAGATAATTGCAAGCTACAAACAAGAATCAGGCATTACTAGAGCCAAAAAACCATGGCTACCTACTACAGGTGTGAAGGTAGCAAAAGGGAGATGCTAGTTCCTGAGCTATAGAAGTAACATCACAATTATGTGAAATTATCCATTGAGCTCTGTCTGGTTGTCCTCTTTCACACAACCCCTTGCAAAATTTAGTTTAAATCACAGGCTTTGTTGGGAGTTTACCCAAGGGAGTTTAGCCACCCTTTTTGCATTATGGTTCATTTCTTCTAAATGGCACGAGATAAGATGCTGTTGCAGGATCATCTTCTAAGGAGGTAGCAATTTTGCTTGTATCCTTTCCATCTGTAAGGTAAATCTTGCCTTAAATTGCTTTTATTACATAGAAATAATTACATATAAACTTTGAATTGTTTTTAATAATTACTGTAGTAAGGTAAGGGTTTTTTTTACTATAATCATTTGTGTCATCTCTGTTTGGCTTTCAATTCAGAAGAAAATGTCATTCTTTGCTTGTTAATTCAGTTCATCCAAGTGGTTCACAGTAAAAACCAAACCAACAAACAACCAAAAAAAACCCCACCGTGATTTTAATAACCGCCCCACAAAACCATCCAGTGTAAGAGCCCTTCTAGAAGAGTGAACAGGATTTGGGGGGAAAAAATTCTGCAAGCTCTAATTATACAGAATATTTCAAAATAAGCACCCAGAGATTTCTGCTCAATGGATGAAAATCTGTTTTCAGTTAGCAGCAAATCTACCGTTATAATTATGACAGTTCTTAGATGAGTTCATGGGCACATTTCAAAATTCCCTGTGAGCAAAGCCAAGGTCTACTGCTGCATGCTGCTTCCCTTGTGCCTGCACAGGCATTACCAACCTCAAAGATGCCACAGCCAACATGCAGGAGCTGAATTCACATTCTCAAAGTAATAACACATAGTGAGGGATGATAAGAAGATGGTCACCCTGGGAACTACAGAAGAGTGGAACTTCTTCATCCCACACAAGAGGCTAGGTCTCAGAAAATTCAAATTTTCCTTTTGAAATCGTTGCTAGTCCTTTTCCTCACAAAAAGAGAACACTTCAGTCTCAAGCACAAAATGCTATGAAGACTGCAATGGGAGACCATTTTCACAGCAGAAATGGCCAACAGTTTGCCTGCATGCAATATCTAGAATGCTGACAAAGGATGTTAAAATCAAAATCAGAGAATTATAATATTATCTTTTGGTTCACACTTCCACCATTACAAAGCCCAGTCTCAGTGAATAAAGTGATATGAAACTCAGGCCAGAAACACACAGTCCATCCACAGCGATGGATACTAAACATGCTGCACTTAACTTTTACTCTCAATACAATGTGTTTAAACATTTTTACACTTGCTGATGTGTACAGTTAAACTCCAAGAGCAAGAAACAGCCCAACTGATTGTCACAATGCCACAGTATATCCAGGAACATTCCTGTACTGTACAGATGAACCATGGAGGTAATAACTTCAAGACAGAAGATATGTAGGCTCTGGGATTTCTAGCTTGATTCATTCAAGACAATAACTGAGGTGAATTTTACTTTCCACTTTGTTGTTCTTATTCACTAGAACAGTAGCCAAGAACCATTTATGCCAGCTAACTGGCACCATTGCTTCCAACTTTATTACCTTCTAGATAGATACTCTCCATAGCCAAGAAGGCTCTAACAAAACTTTATCTTTGTAGTGAAGTTAACTTTAAGTCAGTATTGTGTTTTTAATCCTAAAGCAGTCAGTTGCTTAGAAGTATCTTTCACATTTGGATTAAGAATGAAAAGAACAAAGATTCCTTTCAAAGATTCAATTCACATTGAAAATTATTATTATAAGTTACATATTTAAATATGCCATTTCACAGATTTTTCTGTCATAATGATTATTTGGATGGGCTTTTCTGGTTTGTAATAACATATGTCAATAAAGCAGCTGCTATTCTATTTAATAAACATTACATAGGTGAGGTTTCTTTAAACTGGAGATTCTAAGTATATTGCATCTTTACAACTGAATGGTACTTACATGGTTTGGAAAGTCAGCCTTCAGCTCAGCAATACTTTTACACCAATATGCTGCTGTTTTCTCACTGATCAATTCAATGTTTAGAAAAGAGCCTTGGCCTGGGCCGTACATAGGACCTGAAGTAATTCCACGCACAATCCTTGGAGAAACGTTGGTTACAATATCCTGCAAAACAGTGAAACCTTTCAGATTGGTTTTGCAAGGTGAAGCATACATATATCAACAAAGTCTATGACACAACAGAAAGTTAAATGCATCTAGTGTTTTAAAAATGTACTCTTATTACGAGTAAAAACTACAGTAACAGGCCAGTTCTCTAAATTAGCATATTCTCTAATTAGATTCTCTACATCAGAAAAGAAAAATGTTTGCTGTGTATGTGAAATGTTATGGTAATTAGAAAGTGCCAGTATGGGGCACCTATAAACTGCCATACAAAACATTATTTAAATAATGCTTTTATGTTTAGTAGAGGGCGTACAAGACTCCCTCAAAACCTACGTAGGCCTCAGTGATGTAACACAGCACACATGTGAACTATCCTCCCCAAAGAAGACTGAAATCCATGTCCTACAGTAGCAGCTGAAGTGTAAAGAGGTGCAACCCACCAACTCCTCCTATGAAAAATCAGGGTCACAGGTCCAGTCACCAGTAAAAGTACACTAGTATACCAAACTTCACAAATGAAATGATATGACTAAAAGAGGCCAAAATAAAAAAATAAACAAAAAATACTGAAAATTGAGATCAATACTGTAAGGCATGACATTTCTGAAGATCAACAAGAGGTTAGCAAACAATTTTGAAACATACAGTAAATACACAAACTGTTGACTTGTTTAGTAGTTTTAATTAAGCTGCAATGTCACCTTATCTATATTAACAAAGAACTGTAAATTCTGGCATTATTTAAAACTAAAGAGAAATATAGATGGAAAAATGTTCCGTTTGCCAATTTCCAACGAAAATAATTTGAGTAAAGGTCATTTATTTACAAATGTATCAGAATTATTTGTTTAAGTACTCCTCCTCACCATCTTGTCATTTTTAGTGAGATAACATGAACCTCCATTAGTATATAGCAATTAAGGTCAATTTACATATTTTAATTAAGAACCATCCCATATAAAACAATTAGGGTAATAGGCATACTAACTGGATTTCATAACATTTGGACGTTTTTCCAACTAGATAGACAGGAAACCTTAATTAGCATTAATTAGCACTGATCTGCATATGTTTGATAAGGCATACCCTTGCCACAAAAGATTATTTATTCTTGAATCTGCCAAATGCTGCAGTTACAGAGGATAAAGGGACTTTTCTTCACATTGTATGTAAATTTGAGGTAATCTTCATCTGCTTATAAAGTTGAATTAATTATTATACAGTAAATATGCACTAATATTTTATACTGATAAATAATTATATGTCTATTTACATATATAGAAATCATACAAAGTAATCTTCCCTGTTCATCTATTTTCAGGTCTAGTAAGTCTGGAATGTGGACATCACAATAATCCCTAATTTTCCTATTATAATATTTTTCATGCATCACAAAAGCTTCACCTCTCTCTCTCAAAAATTAAATTGTATTTTCAAAAAAAAAAATAATTCAAAACATTTTCTGAATTTATGCACACCAAAGCCAAACAGCAAAATATGTTCCCCTCACATCCAAACAAAACTTACAAAAATTGCAGCTTATGCTGAAAAAATCAATTACATTAGTTTACTCCATATTATCCTCTTGAGCATTTCACTTCTTTTAAATTGCCTCAGAGGAGATTGTGCCTTGACTTCATCCCAGAAAGCTTTTCACACACACAGGCCAATGCTGTCACATTGTCCAGCATGAGAAATCATACAAAATCGATGACTTAAATGCTGCCAATCTGACCTTACTCCTGCAAGCACAGAGTGCACATGGTCATTTGCCAACAGATATGAGTTACTTTGACCATGCTTCAAGTAACCATGAGCTTTTTTTTCCCGTGTTCCAAAGCAGTCAGGAGCTATGCAGCTACGGTAGTATGGCACTATGCCTGAGCTAACACCCTATCTGTTGTTAGGAATTAATACTTTTGGATTGAGTACAAATTATGATAAGACATACATGGTATGATAACCATACTGTGGCTCACTTGTATATGTGTGTGTATGCCAGACCATGTTCAGAGCCACATATGGTACTGTTTGTTATCTTAACAAGTGTGTGTTTTGATGTTTTTCCAGTCTTATTCATTTTACCACCACAGGTAAGAATTCAACGACTGAGATATTACAGCCAGATTATACCTTTTGTGGGACACTCACAAAGCCTCAGTCTGCACACTCTGAAGTTTTTGTACTTGCTCTGTGTCTTCAGGCTCTCTCTCCTGTCTTCTAAGCACAGAGACTCCTGTTTAGACCCCGTGACTGCTGCCAAACCCCCATGGCTTTGAGTCATTCTTTCCCAGAGCTCAGTCACAATCTATATCTGAGTGACAATTTATCTCTCCAGGTTTCCACAAAGTTGAATCTGGCAATGCACAGACTTTACAGACCATCTCAAAATCAGCCACTCTTCACTTCAATGACCACAAGAGATACACAGAGCCACATGAAACAGTCAACACATATACATCTCTCTGCCTACATTTTCTCACTCCTGAATTTTCCTTAAGATTTTGTGAGATACCTTCTGGTGCTCAGGGACCTTCTTGTCCTGTCCCTTGCCAGCAGACACTTGCTCCTTCAAACGGTGGCTTCCACTGCTTCCCTACTGCTTCTGTATCACAGGTCCCCCCTGCTCTGTCTGTGTATCACTTTATCTTTCCTGATCGAGCTGCTTATGCTTCCAAAAATCCTTCCTGATTTTGAAATCCAAACATCACCACCTGGTTGCTTTGTCTTGGTTCGTCCCGAGGGGAATATGCTGTCCTTATTTAAGATCCCATTCGTCATTTACCTCTCCTAGCTCATGTAAGCTAGATGGAGTGAGTCTGTCATGACCGGCACACTGGCACCTTCCTGCCCTGTTAGCACATGACAGCCCAGACACAAGG
Source organism: Bucco capensis (assembly GCA_013396975.1). Classification (NCBI taxonomy): domain Eukaryota; kingdom Metazoa; phylum Chordata; class Aves; order Piciformes; family Bucconidae; genus Bucco; species Bucco capensis. The sequence goes on from VWZO01017254.1 coordinate 559,600, forward strand.
AGACTTACAGCTCATGGAAAGAAGATGGAATTTATAACTTTACGTGATGATTCAAGGAATCTATGTACATACAGAGTAAAAATCACACAAGTGACAGAAATTAAAACTGTTTCTTTGAGACGAGTGTGAAATACCTGCACAGAACTTGCTTTACCATCATCTTCCTCTTCAGTCTCCTTCCACGTCTACAAAAGCTTAACAGGGAGAGTCAGGCAAAAGATCTGTTGGCTAGGCTTAGCCAACTTCACATCCTTCAGTCTTGGGAGTAAATTTTACATGGTATCACAAATTTCTTTCACCAAGATGGACAGTTCTGGTGCCTGGCCAATTGTTACTGCTGTCTCCAAAACAGCAGGTAAGTTCAAAACAGCTGGAATAGCCATAGTGCTCCAGCCCACAGGATTTGTGACAGACCATCTTCTGGTGTTTCAATCAAATATTGCTTTTCTCTGTTTGTAGGAACTGGTCCAGCCAAATGCTGGCACTCATATTTCCTTTTCTTCTCTGAAACCTCAGCTTCTCCATTTACCCCAGCTATGCATACAACCCTTTTATTGTTAATAAAAATTGATGTGTGCACAAAAGGCCTGACTGCTACAGAGAGATAACATGACTGGTAAGTTGGTTTACTCCCTGCATGCAGTTGAATGTAGAGGTCTGAATACAGGAATTGGAGAATGTCCCCAAACTCCAAACCAAATCAAGGATCTTACCTCCCCATGCAATAGAAGCAATAAACAGTCCTTGGGAAAAAGAGCACAAAGCTTTCAGGTACTCTGAAGACCAATGATAGAAGACTTTTAATAAAGAGCAACCGGGGGAGAACAAAGCTTATATCTGACCATGCTGAAAGACAAAGCTATGGAAAAAATGGCAAAGGTAAACAGAATAGTCCATCAAAAATTAATTTGTTTTGTGGGGAGTTCTTGCAAATTAATGATTAGTGAGACGGTATTCAGTACTAGATGACAGCAAAAAAAACTTGGTTTGGAGGAGTTAATGCAAAGAGAAAGAGTGACAAAAAATGGGATCAATGGTCATCTGTGAATCATGACTGCTTCAGTTACTGAATTTCTTCTTTGGCCTCAAAAGCTGATTCTTTTCCTCAGGAGAGTACAGCAGGAACAATATTATCAATCACTCAAATATATCCAGCTTTAGGACATCACCTAAGAAAGTGGTGCTACACAGATAAAAGCACCAATATCCTGCTGCTTATGGATTCCCTTCTGCTCAGGAACAAATCTTTTATTATAGTAACTTGAGACTGAGATAATTTGCATTATACATATATTTCTGTTCCTGTTAATGAATTAATTTAAAAAAATTGACCAAAGGCATTGATCAGGCCCAATTTGCTCTAATAATCTTTGAACTCTGCAATCAGATCATTGCATTCTAAACTACTTAAGTCTAATGGACTGGGAGGTTTGAGACAACTTAAAGTCCAAACACTCAGCACTTTTAAGTCAGTTAAATTTAAATAAAAGTGCAAAACAAATCATCAGCCCACACCTTACTGTTCACTCTAGAAGTTGTTTTGCTTCACACTGTCCACATTTGCAGTTAGTAACTGCCACAGATTTCTGTTTTGTAAAAATACAACCATGCTATTTAACTGAGAGACAACGTGCTTTATGTTTGGGCAGCAGGGATATTTTGAATGTTAAGGGACTCAAAGGGGTGTCCAGCACGGTGTTACATCATGCAATAAGCACTTTCATTGTGCGATTCTCCTAATCAGAAGAGAAATAATTCACATTGTGAATATTAATGTTATCATCTGTAGGCGTGGAAGTTAATGACCTGTAGAAATGAATCAAGCCATTCACGTCTCAGAGTTATTGTTTTAGGGGAATCAAGAAAAGAGCCCTTCACTAACTGGTTCCCCATTTTTATTTCATAATTATGTCTCCTAGAAACTAAAAAAAAAAGTTTGAAGAAAAATATTGTGTAAAGAGGTCAGTTGAAGGAGTCTCTAAAAAGTCTTCCCAAAGGTATACCACGGCCTCATGCCTATTCAATTAATGCAGTTATAGTGGGCAAATATAATAAAAAGAACCAAAAGGATAAATCTATATGATATTGATTTGCAGAGCTTGAAGCATTTCTTTTTTGCCCATTTTTCCTAAAATATTACAACTAATGGTATTTTAATGAACACTTAAATAATACAGTTCCTTAAGAGAACATGTAGGCATTTATGTTTGTGATATGGAAAGAAAAATTATTTAACTGTACCTTTAATCTATTAACCTGCTGTACAAGATTTCAGTCCTGAAAGTACAGTGATTCTGCAGTGTAAATATCTGCAGCACAATTAAGATTTCAAATAAGATTTTTGGATTTTAAAAATACACTTAACCACATTATACCAAGTGTTAACATGTTTTTGCTCACATTTCTGAGAGGATTCTACAAGACCCAGAAAACTTGCCTTGCAGCATTGGCCCCCCCAAAGTCAAGGAAAGTCACTGCATGCTTCAAATTAAGCTTTTCTCATCTTTAACTTATGAACGCAGATAGGAATTAGTGACCTTTGTCTGTTTCTTTTCATTAATATGAGAAAAAGATTTAACACAATGTGCAGATCACTACTTTTTACAAAGTTAATATATTTGACCTTTCTTTCTTTTAGGGAGGAAGGGCATTATATTTGCCAAGTGGAGTGTGCATCTGTGCATTCTAGGCATTACTACTTACTAAATGGCAGTATGAACACTAAAGCAGTCACACTGGCCTCCTTGTGAAGATAAGATCTAAATAAATACTTCATTAAGGTAATTTTAGTCAATTATCTCAAAATAGCACAGCTAAAGTGAGGAGACAATAAACTGCAATGTACAAAAAGCCCAAGTGCAAGTTTCTACTTCACTATATTCAATATACAATCTTCTGTTTGAACAACAAAACAGAGTAACTGATAAACGCAGGTATTTAAGCAAATTATGATGTACTCTTTTTCCTCAGATTTTCAAAGATGTATTGAAAAGGCTGTAAAGATTTCAAAATCCAGTATGTGAAAAGTTTAGAGCTTATTTTCTAAATGCTTTAATCAACCCTCCAAAATCAAAATTCTGTTCTCCCTACAGTTTCCACTAATTACAGTGAAACTCGATGTACACTTGCACCTATGCAAAAATATGGAGGAGAAGGATACGTCACCCTTTTTTGCTTAATATCACAGTAGTTATAGCATTCTGGAAATCTGATTTACTGCTATTTGCACATCCTCATAGATACAAATGGCATCCCAGACTTATGCCCTTGTAATTCCCTGCCAACTCTCACTCAAGGTCTTGTGATGATTTGCCTCTTCTGTGACTCAGCTGTCTAGCCAGATTGTATCTAGTATCACCCCTTCTGGAGTTTTAACCATCCACAAAAGGCAAGTGAAACCTGAAGCAACAATACTACTTCATACAGCACTGGTACTATACATCCTTTCCAAATTGCTCCTCACCTTCTCTCCTTCATCAGAGCTGAGCTAAGTGACATCTTTGTAGGGCTCCTCTTCTGCGGCCCAAAACACTGACTTGTTCTCCTGAATTTCCCCACATTGTGAATTTCTTGCAGCTGAAGTAATCAAGCTCCTTTTAACAGGAAACTAAATCCACAGCACAGACCTCTACAAACACAAACTGATTCCATCAGGTACAACCATGCAGATTAAGGTCTTCATGGAAATCAGTCCATATCTGCCAGATCCTACGATCTTTACAAACAACAGTGAGATACCTGAACTTATGGAGCAAGTCAGGTAAATTTGCTTATGATTTCTGCCTAAGGAGGTTTGATATAGCCACAGGTACCTCCCAAGTGCACAAACCACTGTTATGCTGCACACAGTGACACCTGTTGAATTTTTAACACTCGTTATTTACCATTTTATTTTAGTGAGGAAATAGACCAGATTTTACTCTTACCAGGTGAGTACAAAACCTGTCACTTCTTCACTCTCTCCTCCTCTTCTCTCAATGAATATGAGAGCATTTTTGAGAAACGGAAACCACTTTGGCAGAAAAACTTATCTCAGAACACCCGATCATGCAGAAAGTGCTTTAATCTCTCCATCACCAGTTATGAGAAATTTAGTACCATAAAGACACCTTTTTTTTCATTGCCTTTGTGAACAAAATCTAGACCTAGCCCTCTCTTTCCTCTTCATCACTTTCCTACTCTTGAAGACAGATAGCATATAATGATAAAATGATGTAAAATAATTATCTTTCAAGTTCTCTCACCAAAATAAGAACTGAATTTAAAAATCTATTATTTCCTCGTCCTTCCAGGACTGTTCACATTGGTGATGTAAAGCATAAGTGTTCTAATCTCTCCACTAGTACAGAATAGATCTTGGAAAAGATCCTTGGCATTACTTATAAATTACACTCCTTCAGCTTTTACTTACAATATCTAGTATGCTATAGAGGGGAAAAGGATACTTTAAAAAATATTCTTATCTGTCTTTTGATGGCTGTTTGCCATGCATCTGCAAAGATGAAAGTACCCAAATTCATACATATCCTGTATCCCAAAAGTCTAAAGTAAAAACAGTGCTTGCAAATCTTCCTTAGCATTCCGCTCTATTTCTAGACTGAATAAGGTGAGTTATGCAAACAGATTTTTAAAAAATAGACTGTTATGTCATAAATGTTTTTACAGCATTATACTATCCCATTTGTGTTTATTAAACCAATTTAACACTACAGCTCCAACAAGCAAGCTAGCTTTCCAAATCAATAAGTTAGCACAGAAGACTGCAGCCCCGTAAGGGAAAAACCAATGTGTCAGGATTTTTGAGAAAAACTGCTGAAGCACTCATATTGTGTGAAAGACAAAATAACAAGTTAGAGATTTAGTTACTATGTATTTGATGTTTTTCTATATGGTCTCATTAGTGCTTTAAGATTTAATCATGAGAACGCATGAGAAACTTCAAAATTTACAGACATTGAACTTAATTTCTACCTAAGCTTTTATCATTGCTGCTTGCTCAGCACACCTTTCTTGCTAATGCAGTTTTCAGACAGTAGGCCATCACTACCTGTAATTTACAATCAAGACAGCAAAACTCCAAGATCTTTAGATAATCTTGCTAGATTAGAGTATTAAAGAAAATTGTTTACTCTCTTTACCTTAGAATAATCTTGGGACAATCCCATCCCCATTGCAGGTCAAGTAAAAACAGTCTCCTGTCCTTAAAACAATGGCTGATCCCCAGTTTTTGTTAATTCATACTTGATGGTTTGACTAGAGGTTCTATTTTTATAAACTAAAACTCCTTAAAGTAATAAATCAGGAGATTAAAATAAAAGGGAAAAGCAATATGAGTAAAAGCAGAAAAAACTGTAACTATAATGTTTATGCCAAATACGTATTATCTAATTGAGTTACATATTTTACAAGAAAATGACATTTTGATCTTTGTTTACAATTACATTCACTTGAGCAGGTTTTTAAAAATCTTTTAAAAGCCATAATGCTTTAAAATTAAGATATCTAACATTCTTCTTATTTTTGACATATTGGCTTGTTTTATAGACATTAGAATATAAAGACATTTGTACTGTAATTGCAAAAGATCATTTTTAGAACATATTATGTCCTACAGCACTTTGCCTTGACAAACAATTACTAGATATCACATTCAACAGAATGCAAAAAGCAATCTTTATCACAAGGTTAGAATTAGTCTCTGAACAAAAGATGCTTTCAGAGCAAATCCAAATTCTCATCAGCTTTATATCAGTTTCTCTGGGAGACACAGGGAAGTGAGGGAGGGAGAGAAGGGAAAGGGGAAAAAAAACCTGAAGGACATTTGAAAAATTTCTTGCTAATGTTTACTGTGAGCACACATTTATCAGTTTTCTGATAAAGGTGTAAGCAGTAGGACATGATTAAATTTCTGCTGTCAAACTGTACTGTGTTCAAAAATTATGCCCATTGAAGAAGAGAGAAGTAGACTTACTGTTGTTGAGGGAAAGTTGTATCTGGATTCAGACATTCACTCTTGGAAGTTTTTGCTCTGTATGATTCTTAGATCTCAGCATTGGGATACAGTAAACTACCTATTTAATCAATGACTGGTTGCTTTAGCTGACTTACAAGAAAAACGTTCAGTAATTGTCTTGAGACACTCATTCATTTTTGGTGAGTAGCCACAAGAACAGAAAATCACATTTAAATATCCCAGACTTCTGTGAAAAAGAGCTCTGAAAGTGATCAGGAGATTTCTCAGGCTTTGGTTGTGAGGCATTTTCACTGTTTTTTGTTTGGCACTGTGGGTTGTTTTATTTTGTTTGTTTGTTTTCAGACACAAACATCACTTCTCTGCTCCAAGAGCAAGCTTTCCAAATGTCTGGAAACAAATAGCATAAAGTTGTGGCGGGGGGGGGAGAAGAGGAGGAAAAGATTCTTCAGCTAACAAAGAAAATTAGAAATGAGAATATAGTATGGCAGAAAACACAGAGTAAGAACATTTAGCAGTAAGCTCTTTAGAAATTTTCTATCTACAACTTTTTGACAAATTATACAATTTCCAATGAAAAAAAAAAATCTGACTTTTCCTTGGCACAAATATTGGTTTATCTGAAAGTTTTTAGTTTTCCATTTAAGTAAGTAACCAGAGTTTTCACAGTGAAATATTTTTTTTCTGGACTGTGCTCTGCACCTCCCAGGAGACAACCTCATGAAAAACAGTCATTGATGAAGAAGTCAGCAGCAGATGGTCAACGCTGCCTTTTTAATTGAAGCACAGAATTCAAAATACCAAGGAAAGAAAAAAAAAATCAAAACCCAAAGATAAAAGCACCCACCATCTTTAGAACTTTAAGTAACCTCAGCTCCAGGAATACACCTGAAGCTATTCATTGTACTATATAGACTCCAGAGGAGGGCCACAATGATGATGAGGAGGGTGGAGCATGTCCCCTATGAGGACCAACTGAGAGAGCTGGGGTTGTTCAGCCTGGAGGAGAGAAGGCTCTGGGAGGCTTTAGGGTGGCTCTAGATAGTAGGAAGAAATTCTTTACCGTAAGAGTGGTGAGACACTGGAACAGCTTGCCCAGAGATGATGTAGATGCCCCACCCCAGCACCATTCAAAACCAGGTTGGATGAGGCCTTGAGAAACCTGGTCTAATGGAAAATGTCCCTGCTCATGGCAGCAGGGTTTGAACTAGATGATCTTTATGGTCTCTCCCAACACAGACCATTCTATGATCTTTCAGAAATCACTGCTTCAGACTATATGAAGTGAGATACTTGAGATTATCTACAGTGAAATAAAATGAGGTACTAGGACAGAATGTCTTGAAATTGTAGAAAAACTTCATTTTACTCTTCTGCAAGTTATAGCTTTTCATTAGCAAAGCATTATTTTTGTAGCTCGGATGAAGTATCTGATGAGCTTTATTGAAAAAACTAAACTCTGTATCTGTAATTCACTTATGTTCTTTAGGACATTGACAAGACATTTCTGGATAATAACTCAGAGCAGATGCTCACAAGTGATCAACATGACGAGACTAGATTCTATTACACAGCTTGCAAGCAAAACGTTGCAATACTAATAATTTGAGGAGAACAGAATGGAAGAAAAGAGGAGTACATGGATAAATAAACTATCTATATGGGCTGCAGCTTTTGATCTGTACCCTAAAGTCAGATTTCTGTGCTGTGGCTGTGTACACTCACAAAGGTGGAAAGTTAATGCATAATAACTAAAATATACTAGTCCCAGTTTAGAATGCTTACCATTGAGACTCCAGGTGATTTAGATCATAACAATTCTGCTTGCCTTAAGAGACTGATTCTTTTACAGACATCCAAAAATATCAGGCCATATTCAGCTGTCAGGGAATATCATCATCAAATTGGTGAACAGAACCTGTGAAATATACTTAACTGACCAAATAAAGGAGCAGCAATTCTTAAGGTTTCATTCTAGAAAAGTACTAATGAATGGTCCCATGAAATGGGAAAGAAAAGGAAGTTTGAAAAGTATGAGTCTGAGAAGACCAGGCAAGAACCAACATAGATAAAACCCAATAACGAAGAAAGGTAAGACCCAAGAAATAGAACAAAGAATTGTGACACGTTTGCAGTGGCAAGTTTGGGACAGTCACTGAAGTAGTTATGCTTACAAGAATACAAGTTGGTTCTCCTCTTGTATGTTAAGAGGACCCCAACATATAGTTCTTCAAATACCATCATTTATATAGTTTTTTTCTATTTTCTAGTTGCTAAGCAAAATACTGTAAGAAGGCAGTAGAGCAACATGAGTTACAGCAGATTCCTGAAAAGATGAACTAAAAGCCAAGACACAATGCCACAGAATGAGTTCCTCTAGATAAAAAGGGGAAAGAATTGCAGGTAGTCTCATAATTCTAACAAGATCCCTGACAGAAACAGCAAAAAATGATAAAATGGGTTCTTTAAAGTCCACAGTATCTAGGATTTTGCACACAATGTATAGACACACAAACAAAACCTCTAACACAGGAATACTAATGTCTGCTAATTAAGCATGTAACTTCACACTTGAAAAAAGCAAAGAGGTAACTATTTATTTAAGAGACAATACTACATGGATTAACAAAGCTCCTGTCAACAACTCTGGACACCTGTACCAAGCTCACTTATTGCCTAATTAAATATTAACATGTCCTGATAGAATCTGTGGTATAATTTTAATTACTGTTTTCTCATAGGGAAGCCATATAATCAATGTATTTCTAGTTGTTCCTAGAGGCCGTTTCGTAAAACTCCATTAGTAAATTGTGAACCATCACCAAAATATTTTCCTCTGGATTGCTGTAAGTAAATCAAGGCTATTATATTCTCCTAGGAGAAGGGGAGAATATATGCTTCCATTTAAGGGGAGAAAAATATGATTTCAATAATCAAGCAGAAAAATCTTTTAACTATAATCCTATTTAAAGAGTTGTTAACATCCTTGCACAAAGAACCAACATCAGGGAGTTACAGATCAAAGTTATATTTAAATTTAAGTACAATCCACATTTTCTTTATTGCTGGATTAAATAATTAGGAGGAGAATCACATTACTCCCTTGAAGCGTGTTATTTAAATTTTCTGCTGGGGATGAATTGCAAATATTGAGGTATGTCTTATACCTACCTGCAGCATTTTCTTTTTCCATTAGGATTAAGAATGCTTAAATACTATAGGCATTGATTAGCATTTGTGTATATTTAGGGGTGAGAGATTCAAGGAAAGTATACCAATTCTATTTGGGAAGGCATTCAAATGTCTGATACTATGATTTTCAAGGTATCAATTATCCAGGTGGCACTAGGTAATGGATAAAGAAGTACAGGGAAGGTGGAAGGGTTTTAATATCTATGGGAATGGGTGTGTGGGCTGTTGTTTTGGGTTTTTTTTACATTCTGGTGATAGCCTATCTATAACCCTTGTACTTTGATAATCTGAGTTCTTCAACATTAACTTTCTTTTGAACATACTCATTTTATCTTTCCCTATGCAAAAGTCCTACTGAAGCCAAAGATATTTCATGTGAGCAAGGATTGCAAGGCTAAGTCATTTAACATTATCAGAGCCTGATTATACATAGATCTGAATCACACAATTGTGGGGAAAAAAAAATCAAACCATGAAAATATTAGCCCCTGCAAATTTTAACTCAGCACTTTAACATCCTGTAAAAGATTCAAATCCATTTTAATTCAGCACTAAATTTTAGACAGGATCTTTAAAACAGATTTTGATTTTTGCTAGAGGTTTCATCTACTTTAAAATCTATAAAATAAAACTACTATTTTCCTTTTTGTATTGGCTTCTGGCATCAAGACAAAAATACTGCATGCAAACTGATTTTCATAGACATAAAAGCAGTTGAGATAGTAACAAAATAGATTTAAACTAAGTAACAAAATGAACATCATTGAGAAAACTCTCTTGAAATTGTATTCCTATGAATCAACTTTCAAGGAACCTCAAACCTTCCACTCCAAATTAAATTATCATACTGACTTAGTTTCCATTTTTGTAATGACTAACAAGTATTTCCCGACCCTCTGAATCACAGAATGAACCTTGCTAACATATTCTGATTGATAAGGATGCAATACAGCTCTGGCAAGAAAGCCAAGACTGGACTTGGGGGAACAAGTCTACATCCTGGGCAGTCTTTGGGCTGCACTCAGGAAGGACAGAGCCAGCATGTCTGGATCTGCCATCAGTCTCAGAGCAGTATGTGTTCATCCATCAGCCGTCACAAGAGGCATCACACAGAGTCCACAATCTAGAGAGAGACTGCTTTTTCCTCTTGAGAGTCTCAAAGTGGAGATTCCCAGTCTGCTGGGCTCATTCTAGTTTTCCAGACTGAACTCTAATTAAATAAAAATTCACTGTTTGCATATATTTTAAATTCTTTCACAGACATGAATCCTTGTAGAGAAATGTTGATGTGTACATAGAATTTTTATGCCAAAGGATGAGATCTGATTCCCATCCTCTTGTGGCAGACACAGGGATCCTAATCTCAGGTCTGGTTTTCTTCCAGGTTCTTCTGAACTTTTCATACCATTAGGTTAGTCATTGCCTGTTAATTTTTGTAAATGCCCAGGAAAAATAACACATTCTATTGGCTTTTAAAAATCATCCCTGTGAGACTTAGAGAAAAAAATTATTAGCATCCCCCCCCCAAAAAGTACATTAAATATTCTTGTAAGAACTCAAAGGAGCCTTGATACATGGAAATTCTTATCAAAACAATTTCCCTGTTTACCACTGAGGAAAAAGAAAATACTTTGAGCTGGCCATGTTCTTTCTCATTAAATGTACAATAGGTCCCAAGCCCCAGCACTCTTTGGAATCATTGCTCAGGTCTGTCACTTAAGCAAATATGCTCATCAGAGGATCTAGCAGGCACACATAGAGATAGACATGAAGTCTGTTCCCCTTGAAATCAATAGGAAGGTGGTTGTTAGAGACTACGAGTGAGTTAAGGTTTCATTTGGGGAATCTGTGGTAAATGATCCCACTACTACTGCCACAGGGATTTAAGAAAGTATACAATGGCTGTGGCTAGATCTCTGGCACTATTAAAGGCTGAGACATCCTACCAAAGGCTTATACATGCTCAAACCTGGAATACTAAGAATAAATCTGTCCTCAGCTAGAGACGGCAACCTGACCTGCAGGCTTCTCCCTCTATTCCAATAGAATATTGATTTAAAACTGGAACAAGGATTCAAAAGCCTTCTGATGCTAAACATATGTCACACACAAAGCTGTATAAGGAGAAATATGTTTTTCCACCCCACAAGAAATCCTTCATTAGGGATTATATTAGTGATAAATAGGACACAGGGAACGTCTTTCCATCCTTTTTCCTACCACTGAACTGTGGAGTTTAAAGCACAGCTCACTGCAAAAACTCACTGAGGGACAGGATATACCTGCTACTGACACATGCCTGATTGCATCAGCAGTCTCACTTCAAGAAGAAGGAAGCCAAGTTTGCATGAGGACAAAGGAGAGCCCCATAGCCCAGATCCAGCATTCCTCCCTACCCCCATAAATTACTGACATTGTCTTCTCAGCCCACAGTGGTATCCCCAGGTATGGAGATTAATATTCACTTATCACAATGATCACTTAATGTGCAAAACAAGAAAGCAGATAGGCTGGTGTGGATTACATGTTTCTGCTTCTGCAGGCAGTAGAAATCTGGTTTTTTTTATATCTCTGCTTATTGTAGACAACCTTCCACTAGTTAAAATTGGTTTGTCCAGCCAGTACAGAGCAGAGTAGGCTTCTTTGTTGCACATCTAGGAACAGTAAGGATAAGACTTCTTTGTGCACACAATGGTAGAGCAGAAACTTTAATCCTCATGGTATTCAAACAGCATTTTGTAAACTACAATGCAAAACACTGAAGTGCAATATCCCAAGAATATCAACAAACTTTTTGACAAATTCTTAAAATTACAATCCAAGGAATAAGAGTTTTTGCAGGAGGGAAATCAATCAGGCACTATATAAGCTCTGTAAGCCACACATTTTCATGATTTGCCTTCATATATTTGAATTCTATATAAACATATATACACTACATATATACTCATATTTGCAAAATATGCATAATTTTTAATTTGCATAACTCATACTTAGGCAAAACATTATTTTATTTTAGTACTCTTTAACCCACAGTCTCTTTAAGGGAAAAAAAAGATGTCTGTTTTCAGTCTGAATCATCTCATTATTCTATGATATTTAGTGTCACTAGTGATAATAATGCTTCTTAACCAGGCCTGTTCCTGCAATTAATTTCTTTTTGACAGTTCCTGTGAAATCCAACATGCATTCCAATATGGCTTCATTGCCAAATCTGAGCCTTATTAAAGTATTATCATTTTAACTTCTTTTCCCTGTGACTAGAAGGATGCTGAGAATGGCTAAGTTCCTACACATTGTACATGTACAAGCATCAACAACCCAGGCCTTTGTGAAAGTATTCATATATAAACATCAGTGCTGCTTGCACTGCAGTTCTTTAAAAGTGACTTCTCTGACTGCAGCCATTCTGTTCTGCAGTAACATTACACAATTCATCCATGAAAATATATGCATCTACTTTTTTTTTTTACTCATACTGGATTCTATACCATGAACTCACCTGATTTTAATTACACATCATTACCTAGCAATACAGATAACAGAGCTCCTCTCATCTAGAATGTGAATGCTAGCATCTCAAAAGATTTTTTTTCTTTTTAAGTGAAGATAAGTTACCACATTAAAAATAAATGAGCTGTTTTTGTCAGTTGATTGGATACCGAGTACACATAATAAATCACCAAGAGCATTGTATGTTAGCCTACGTGCTAACCTTGAGCTGGAGTTTATCTATTGCTTGCAATTCAGAAGACAATAAGGTATTTTACCCAATCAGCTGATCAGCTGAAGGAACTCAAAAGACTGAAATGGCTTTGAAACACACAGGCTTTTAGATATCAAATTACCTCTGGAACCCTCTACCCAGAAGTAACTCGAACAAAACCCATTTGAAATACAGCTTCAATATTCAAAAAAATCAATAATTTAAACTGCAGGTTGAACATTTTTACTGCTTCCACTGCAGACTGTCATTTCTTGAAATGAAAATGCTAATGGTACCAAAGGGGAAAGCTCCAGCCAGAAGAGATACATGTGTGCAGGCATGGATTGGCTACAAATGCTGGCTTTTTTCCCTCCTCCAGTTACGTTTACATAATATCTCTTAAAATAAACAACTCTCATTTCTATCACTTCGAAAAAATTTTTTTTTCTTTGTTGCACTTAATGTTTGTGTCCATGAGAGCCTAGCTATATGAAGATACTTAACTGTAAATATGCATGCTGAATGCAAATACTACATCCTCAATTACGCTATTAAGTCACATTGTTTTGAAACAGGCAGTAATGTTGAGCTTTTGAATACCAGCTAGCACACTGGGAACTCTTTTTTTATAGATAGGAAGGCACGAATATAGGTAATATGTTCCAACACCTACATCAGGAATGGGAAGCAGTCCAACACATCCTATGAAAAACAAGTAAGAATGGATAGTCCACTGCCCATGACAAAAGTTCATTTAAGAGCAGAAAAGGCTGGAAATGACCTCTCAGATCACCGAGTCCAACCTAAAAAAAAAAAAAGACAAACCACCCAACCCCTGCCCTCACTAGAGCATGTCCTGGAGCACCACATCTACACGTTTCTTAAACACCTCCTGGGATGGTCACTCAACCACCTCCATGGGAAGGCTGTTCCAGTGCCTCACCACTCTTTCTGTAAAGAATTTCTTCCTAATATCCAATCTAACCCCACCCTGTCTCAACTTCAAACCATTCCCTCTGGTTCTGTCATTAGTTACTAAGAAGAAGAGGCCAACCCCCACCTCTCTACAATCTCCTTTCAGGTAGTTGTAGAGGGCAATGAGGTCCCCCCCTCAGCTTCCTCTTCTCCGGACTAAACATGCCCAGCTCCCTCAGCCTCTCCTCATACGGCTTAGAAGATAAGAAAAACATGTAAGGAAGAGGCATGTTGGGAATAAGAACTCTTGAACATAAGTGAACGAAGCTACACATGGGGGATGTCTGACACAGAAGGAAGTTTCTCCTCTGCATGAATTTGACCGCCAGATTCTTAGCAGAGTTTGAATTCTGTCAGACCATTTCCACAGAAATTGTTGTCTTTTGGTAATTTAAGCCTTAGTAATTCTTTGCACTCTCTGGCTTTAATTTTTTAAATTGTGTTAAAGGAAGAATGCAAGGAGGAAAACAAACAAACAGCAACAAAAATACCACAAGAGAGAGCTCATATATCCACAGGTATGCAACTTCCAACACACACTAAAACAAATTTTTATTCACTTTTAGTACTGAAGAGAGAAGTATCAGAAAGAAGCTGTAATATTGATGGCCCTTAGTTTATAGTTTTAATATTTTACTCTCAAATACATTTTTACTCTCCCTTTCATATACTTTTAGAGTCTTCTCCAACCATAGTGTCAGAATGGAAAAGAAAATGTAAATTCTATTACGAGACTAAAGTTGCTCAAGTAAGCAAAACTATGCATTTGGAGATACAGTTTTATTGTAAAGTGAAGATTAAGTTTGCATTTCCAGGTTAAACTTTCTGTTCCTAGAGAAAAAATGATAATATACTCTTATGAATTTTCTGGCTGATAGATTTGTTCAATTTCAACCCAAGATGAATGCAGATTTTTAGCCTGGAATAAGAAATAGCAAAAGCATAACCACTAAAAAAAAGTGACACTCAAAATGCATGCTCAAAAAATTTGGACATGGACTTCAGTATTCTACTCACCCTAAAGGCACAAAACTTTTCTGTATATCAAACAAAAAAGTCTATAAATGTAAGCAGAGAAATTCATCTGAGTTAAATATACCAGAATATACGAAAATAAGATTGTTTATGTATGTGTTTGAGATCTGCATTACCTTCATTTGATACCACCTATTCCAGATACTCCTGACAGCCTTTAAAATACACCTCCTACACAACAGCAGCAATCAACTGACCTTCCGAGAGCACTGCTTTTGGCAGCAACATAAACTTAAAGAGAATAATAATAATAAAAAAAAAGGGGAGCAACTAGAAACCTAATATTCACCCTTTCCTTAATTCTTGCAAAGTGAAGGAGATAAAACAAGCTCTTCAAGTTTGTGCTGCAGTTAAGAGACTCAGGCTGTTACAGATCACCCCAGGGCAAGACCTCTAAGCATTATGCAACCACAGCATGAACTGCCAGCATCAACTTCCCCTCCATCGCAGTGTACTCCAAACAGTATGGGCTGGGCACATTTTTAACTTCCCAACAAGGCACTTAGTGGCATTCAAGCTATGAAGTTTGTCACCACTGACAATATATGGATAGATTTAAGACCCAGTCTCATATAGCATGAAGTGGCAGTAGGTTAATCTTGAAATACAAAGCATAGACACTCTTAGTAAGGCCTGCATTCAGAAAATAAAAGGGGTGTAGGCTTCTGGTTCTTATCTGCTGTTGCAGCTCCAGCCTGGAATGGAACTACACCCCTCAGCTGGAAGGACTGATAATTCTCTTGCTGTAGCCTCTGGATGTTTCCTTTAACGATCCCAGCATTACTCCTATCTTGTCTGGATTGACTTTTGCTCAGCAAGCTCTCAACCATGCCCCAGTCTCCCACAAACACTGAATAATGCAATCAACTGCTCAAGCTAAATCAGCCGAGAGTTATAAAGCTGAGTTTCGACATATTGAAAACACTTCAATCAATGTCACTTTACTAAACCTTCTCTATAGCTTGATATACACATTAAATAAAAGGGTGGCAAACAGGAACCCTCCTGAACTGCACAGGGAGAGAACCATCGCAGGCAATAAACCTGAACATAACACTGACAACACACTGACAACAGGCTCCTCTGACTCCATTGTTTAAGCATGAGGTTTGAAAACGGACAATGAAGATGCCTTGGAAAAGAATGTGTCAGGGACATTTGGGAAATGTTTCCATTTCTGATCAATTCCACAATAAAGTCCAGATAAGATACAGCTACAATTGCATGTGGAAAAATTAATACATTTTAAAAAAAACATGATTTGTCAAGCAAGTTGGTAAATGATCCTGCTTAACAGCAGCATTATTACCACCTGATTTTGTTATTACAGATTTTCATGTTGCAAAGGGGCTTTACATATATATATATTTAGTATACTACATGAAATACCAGAAACATTCTTCTCTATGTTTGTGTGATTTATTAAATCATAAATCAAAATAGCATGTGTCAGAAATTCCTTTTGAAGGACGTAAAAAGGTAACAATTATCCTCTGAACTCCTTTCTTTGTCTTCAGAGAATCAAACACATTAGCAACCTATTCGTTTGCTGCCCCATGGTAGAAAATGAAAGCAAGTGTGATGCTTGCACCGTATGCTTTCAGTTCCTGCAGTTAGCTGGTGAAGTGAGCTTTGCTCCTGAACGTGCTGTCAGAGACAAAAAGAATAGTTTCTCAACACTTTTAAGGAATAACTCTTAAAAAACAATAAGGGAAAATGAATGGAAGAGCTTTGGTTTTGCATATGCGCAGAAAGATGTGGAAAAACACATACAGTATCAAATGTCTATTTAAAATATATTTTATTTGAAAGATAATTAGGTACATAGGGCCTCCCTGCATGGTTTTTACTTGAATCAATGAATTACACCTTTTTCATTTGATACAACAATTCACAGAATCTGATGCAGGGGAATCATAGCATTTTATTCTGTGCAAATATGTACGGAGGAGCAAGAATTACAAGTATTGTTATAATCCCTTCAGAGAAGGTTTAAGGCCTTCTAGATCAGCCTGTTAGTGTTTGGAGTCCCATGTCTGATGACTGGCACAGTGAGAAAGCTCTTAATGCACCATGATTTTGCTCAATTATTTTTGAAGGAAAAATCAAACAAAAATGCACAATGCAGAGGGTGCTACATAAAGGTATTATTAACTGTACAGGTGCAGGGGGGCAGAAGCAACAATATCACAGAATTAAAATGGCTTCATTAATTCAAAGAAGGTATAATCTACTCCCTCAAATTTGAATTTTTATTTTTTTTAAATCTTTTTCTATGGGTGAAGAGACATATTTGCAGTTTAAAGTAAAAAACAAACAAAAAAATTAAATCAATAGTTGCAGCAGCAATCCAGATCTGGAATTCACTCTTTTTTGCTACAGGAAGACATTATGCCTGAACCACATATTGCAAACGCTAACAAGTAAAAAGATGGAGACTTCTGAAACAATATATAATTTCCAATAGTGAAATTGGATATTAGACTTCACTTTGCTTAAGTGACGTCAAACCATTCTTAAATAAATACATATATATATATATATACATACACATGCTTTCTTCATTTTAGCAAATGATACACAGAATAGCTATTTTTTTTTTTCCTTAGATCTTGCTGATACACACTTCAAACTTAAATCTTGGCTCCCAGTACCCAATCCTCTACTGTGCTATGCTGTGGGAAGCTTACGTGTGTCATTAACTTTAAGAAAGTGCACCTACCATGTTATTCTACTGAATTACAAATTCAAATCACAGCAAACATGCTTTGCTGAACCGGTGTCTGTACTCCTATACTGTCCAGGTTCTCACTGTTTAATACTCCCAACAGTTTCCATCAGCTTTAGGTCAGAATCTGGAATCTAGATACTTCCATTAATCATATTAAAGTTGTACATAGCATATGTACATTTAATTCAGAGCATCATAATGACCTGTTCATACTCTGTGACATCTAGGGGTGGACGACATGCCTAATGTGGATTCAGAATGCCATATATGATGGTTATGACAGCTGGTGAGCATCCTTATTAAGTGCTTTACTTTTTCAACATCAACATACAGAGACTGTCCTGGTAAACAGTACCATTTTGTGACTCCACTAAATAGATCACAATACAATAACTACTGCCAGAGTCAAGCTGCACAGTCTGGTGAAGTTTTATTACAGGAGAATTTTGACACAGTGTGTTTAGATTATCTAAAGTCTGAATTCTGACTAAAATATGAGAAGAGCACATGTCACTGCTTTTCTAGTATTAGATACTTAAAGCTTATTTTATTTACAGCTTCCAGTAGCTTTCAGCTAAATTTCTCACTGCACCCGCTGCCACATAGCTGGAGAAGGCTAACAAACCCCTCAGTGTTCACATGACAACCTTTGTGCAAACGCATCCTTATTCTGTCATCTACTGGCAGCGTGCTTCCCAGTCATGTTCTCTGCCAGTCCTTACCAGTTTGCCAATTACACAAGCTGCTTCCCAGACATCAGACAAAAATTCCACAAGACTGCTGTGCGAGCGTACCCTAATTAACCATCAGCTTAATTAGACAATTTACTGTGTAATTAGCAGGCAATTAGTCAACACCTCTCAGATCTTATTGACTGCTGTGACAGCCTTCCTTAGTCTACACATTCCCATACGCTTCCACAACCATGATCCCAGCCCCATCCTGTACGACAGAACCCTTGCAAGGGAAAGGAAATCATATTATATAACAAGGGAAGAGGGAGAAAAATCAATATATAGCCTCTTCATTTATTGAATAGTCTTCTGGCCAAGACTTCCTTTTTTCTAGCAATAGAAGGTCAGCTGCTAACTAAAAACCATCCAGTTATAACATTAGCTTATGAGTTTTTTATTTTAATGTTTCAGGACTTTAGGTATTTTTTTTAACTCTCATATTCCACTGAATTACCAGAGAAGTCAGACAAGCAGAAGTTAAGAAAAAAAGTAATTTGTAAACTTATTTACATATTGTAGGTTTAATTATATGGCTGAGAACTGTGAAAAGGTGCTGATACCTGCTTTTGAAATCTATAGCTAGCATTGGAATTAACTGCTTCATAATCCAAAATGCACCAGGAAATTCAAGGTAGATTAAAGTATAAAAAGTCAATACTCAGTAACAATTAAATTACATTAGTGTAATTCAGTAGAAATGATTTTTTTTAAGTAGTATGAAATCCTCCACACAAACCTAAAGTTGCATGTCCTTAAAATACGATGTGAGGATGTACAATTAAACGCTATCATTAGATATATGTTAACAGAATATGGAAAATGTGTGTTCTTATTTCCTTTTCTTACAGACTAAAAACTAGATTTTGCAATTCGCTGCAAGTAGAGCATTTTAGGTAATTTCTAAAGTAATAATTCCAAAGTTCATGGGATGGAGACATTTGTCTCCTGCTGCAATTAACTCTAGAACATTTATTCACAAAAATCCTACACTTTCTGACTGAAAAGTCTCAAAAAGTCTCAAAAGAGTCTCAGAAAGCCACAATCTCTTCTATAGTAAAATATTTAGATAATTATAAATCTCAAATAATAATAAGAAATGTTATTTAAAAATACACTCACATAAATATTTGCGTTAGTAATAGGTATTTTAAGAAAAAAAACTATCCATTTTTTTAAACATATAGGTGTTCATTCTGCTTTTGCAATAACGTCAGTCAGGACTCAATGAAGTTATATCGCCCTGAGATTCAAAAATCCGCTCTTTGCTTTCTTAAGTTCTTGTGTGGGCAAATCAGATGTTAAACATAGCCTTACTGGTTTCATTTACCAAGTGGGAACTCTAGACCTGAGATTACCCTAGCGTTTAGAAGTATGTTGCCTTTACATAAAAGCTACACTGGTATAACCAAAACTCCCTTGAAAAATGATTAAGCTAAAATCCTGTAAACCTATGTGTGGAAACACACCAGTTTAGAGCTTGTTTTATCATTTCAGATTGTCTGCAAATCTTAACACAAGCTATACTCCACCACATACATACTTGACATTGAGTTAAGAGTTTCCATGTAGAGTTGAAGTTTACAAGTCTTTTGTATATAAGCTGACTAAAATATTCAAGCTCATGGTTAATGATCAAATTTACACTTTGTATAAGTTGTTGCTCTAGTGTTTTAAACCATTGGCTCTGGGAATAAAAAGAAATGAAAAAGAAATGATCTTTAAATACTGTTAAAAAAAGAGATGAACAGAAAGTGAATCCTTGGACAACTACATAATTGAGAAATCTGTGCCTATGAAGAACCAGCTTTGTACATATATCTAGTTTTACCTTTGATGGCCAGCTTTGTGTGCAGCTTTGGCACGTCATTGCTGGCTTACAGACTCTAAGGAACTTAGGAAATACACTTAAGAAGCATAAGACAAAAAAATCACAGCCAATCTTAATCAGCTCCATAAGGGCGAATGGAAGGAAAAGAAAAAATGGAAAGCAACTTGCTGATACTCTGTAAAAATCTGTCCTTTAGCACAGATGATGTTTACTGACTCAATGCTCATGTCCCTGCATGACAGAACCCTCTCTTTTCCACTGATGGATTGTCACATTGCTCTCCACACCTTGAGATAACAGACTTCTCCATATGAGAGACACTGTGCTGTGGCTCTCACTGCAGAAGACCTGCAGCATTTCTGTGATATTCAATGCTACAGGAATAGTGAGATTAAACATTCGCCCAGAGGCTTAATTTTTATAATGAACTTGTAAAACTTTTTCATTTCTAAAGGAATAAATATAATCACAAAGAGAGGGATTTTTTTACAGACAGTTGTTAAACTCTTGCTTTAAAAATGTAGTTCATCATCTCCAACATTCGAAGTAGTAATTGGCCAAAATATCCAGACTTAATAATGGTAAGAACACATTATTAAAATAGTCCAAACTACCTCACTTGCAGATTGATTTGTGTCAAAAAGCATGCTTGTAATAATTTAAGGCATACATCTAATTGGTGCAGACTTCAGCTGTGGCAGGAAAGGACTTTTAAGATCTCAATTCTGGACTCTCTGGTCTCTCTGCTTTTGCTTTGTTTGAGTTGTGTTTCACCTCTCCAGACCTGGATTCCTCCAGAATGAAGACATGCCAAGTCCCTACAGCCCCAGGTGTATGGATTGAGGAGAAAGATGATCAAATGCAGTCCTCTCCATTTCCTCAGACAGCAATTCTGAAGCTATTTAAGTTACTAGCATTTAAAGAGAGCCTCCAAGTTTCTTTATACTGGGTCAAGGATAGGGTAAAACTAAGTAGAGATAAGATGTGGCCATTAAGTTGAACATGTAAGTAGACATGGCATTTTGTGGCACGGTTTAGTGGGCATCGTGGTGTTGGTCAATAGTTGGACTTGATGATCTTAAAGGTCTTTTCCAACTTTAATGATTCTATGATTCCATATCAGAGAAATACTTTTTCTGGAGGAAGAAGGAGGGAAATCTGTTTTCCTGCCACTTACTCAGATTCACAGAATGATCTGTTCCTTTTTTTATGGCCAAATAACACATTTTGTGTATAAAAACATTCATGTAAAATACAATGTTGTAGCTACGGAATTTTAAAAAACAATAATTACATTCTATTCCATTTCCCTAGAATAGTCTTTTACCTCCCCTGTTAAACTTAGCTCATTTTATACAGTGATCTAAAAATGTCATAATTGAGGTACAATAAAGCTGGTATTTCTTATTAAAATTCTTTCTGAAATACAGAACAAAGTAAGGAACATGAACTCATAAGAATATTAAGACCAATAATAATAATTTTCACATTTGCAAAAGAAAAAATAGTTTAACTCAGCATTTTGTATGCTAAGGAATCCTGTAAAATGCTCATTTTTCTGTTCAAAAAATGTAGTTAATAAATGTTGTCTGGTTTTATTTAGTAGAAGGTCCTTTTTATATTTGACATTAACAATCTGATCATTTGTCTCCCCAAAGAAAGCCCATACAGCTTTCATAGAGACCATACAATAAAGAATAGTAATATTTCTGTTTACTGAGATATCAACTGGCATTTTGTTGCAAGTCAATGGTCTATCTTTGCTACAGCATACTAGACCTCAATCTGGCATCTACAAATGTCAAGAGTATTAAAAAAAAAATTTATAGGATGGAAATCAAAAGCATGTTCTAAATTCCTAAAAAAATGAAACAAAGTTCACCTAAACATATTTGCTGCAGAACTCAGTACAATATTCAGCTGTCAATCTTGAAAAACAATGAGGGAGTGATGCTGTCAGTAGGACAGGATAATAACATTTCAAGCAGATGTTGAGGCAGGGCTCTAATTCTCACTGAACTCCCTTGGTAAGCATTTAATTTCTTTATCATATGCAAGCTAGGCAAATTGTACTTCATCAAAACTGTATTGTGAAATATTAATATTTCATATTATAGCAAAACTCCATAGAATAACCTTTGTCATATTAAGAACATCAGAATTTCAAATGTCATGGTTCTGCATTTTAATGCATCTTAAATAGCTTTTTGGCTTAGCACCATAAATTATAACTAGTTTAATCTAAATTACTATGCTGTAATGTCATACAAAAATATACATTTTGTAATACAGATTCACTTCTGTGAAATACTAATGTTATGGAAAACAATGCACCATTGTACCATGCTTTTTTACCACCTTCAATTATGAAGCAAGTTGCACATGGTGCAAATGTACATAGAGAGAACTAGTTTGAGCCTGAATATGTATCTCATAATAACAGCACATAGAAATGTGATATGTCCTGGATAAATTAATTAATTCTCTACGAGCAATGGTTTTAATTTAGAAGTTGTTCTGGAAATACATTGCAAAATCTACATCAGTGGATTGTATAAACATGTATTATTGACTAGAAAGTTTTCTCCACTAGGGTTTAGTGCAAATTTAATCCAGTTTTAATTGTAGCTTTGTTTTAAAAAACATCCATGCAACTTCCTCCATATATCATGAAAAAGAATATTAAAGATTAAAAATGAAGTTAGTCTGCATGTTGATTTCTGCCAGCTCCCATAATAAAGGCAACCATTTCCACAGTATTGAAAGCGACAGCATCACAAATCAATGCATGTCACAACAGAATAAAGACAGATGTATCTGATTAATCAGAATTAAATTTTAGAAGTGAAGGAAGCATCTAAAAATCAAAGCAAACATTTCTGCTATCCCAGTCGGTTTTTTCCTCTTTCTAAGCAGGCCATAAAATGCAGTGAGAGGACAACAAAGGCTGAAATCAGTTGATAAAATTCCAATCTCTTCTATAAACTTCTCACTATGGTATCGGAACTGGTATGGGCATGAGTACACTTCATGTAACCTCTGACTTGTTTTGATACTGTGTTTATAAAAATTTTCTGATTGCAAGTTTTAATGCAAATTTTGTCTACTAAACAATACTCACTAACAAATTTGAAGTAAATAAACCAGCTCAGTATAACACTTCTACTAACAAAACTCCCACTCATTTTTTTTTGATAATGCAGTATCTCTCATTCTCCAGGGAGTTTTCTGTTCATCTAAGCTCTAAACTGAGTAATAATTGGTATTAATTTACTGTGGACTCTGATATGCAGCTCCCCTATTTCCCTTCAATAGCTTGCCAACAGAATTTACAAATAATATGTTGCCGCACAGAGTTATCTGAATAAGACAGAAATACTATTGAACCAACAGAGCGACGAGCTATTGATCCTGCAGTCAAAAAGGGAAGACATGAATCTAGGAAAAGGTGTGTGAAGAGACATTTTTATTCTGCCACCAAGTCTTTCTTAGTGATAGCCCATTTTAAAAGCAGTTATTCTCACTTCCGTGTCACATTAACACTCTGGAAGAAATTAAATCTACCTGACAGTACAGCAGCCATGGAAAGACGTTTAATTTCATAAATAAAATTCTACAAGTCACTAACAAACCCCGCCCCCCCCCCAATACCTACAGACACATACAGGTACATTACTCTATAATTACTATTTGCATTACACTACAATGTCTAATACCTTCTAAAATATTTAGAGTGCAGTATATTTAAATGTATAAGTATTCTGAAGGAATTTCAGCTATTTCTAATGGTTTGTGTTTTTTTGTATTTCAACAATACAGTAGTATGCAAGAAAAAAACTTTTGCTGAATCACTTGGATTTGAAATCCTCACCCTACAAACAGGAAACGCTATACAGGTTGTCATGAAGGCAATTATGCAGCAAAATATGTGGGTGTTTGAAAAGGGAGTGAGCACTGCATTAAACAGTGCTATGCTAACTCCCTCTGTGGCAACATGAGATGCTTTCAAGGTGAGGGCAAGATATATGAGGGCTGGAAAAGACTTGGGGGAGTAAATTACAGTCCAGGGGCTAGAAATGCTGCATTGCTATCCAACAGCTCCCCTATAGAAGAAAGGAAGGCCTCTCATGGACTGCAGGGATCCCTAGTCTAGCATTTCAGAAAAGTTTTCTGTGCTAGGTTGTGAAAGAGGGAAAAGGAGAAGCTGTTAATATAAAATGAATCTTATGTCTTACAAGAACCACAGCTCTGCAGCCCAAGTCCTTTTTATCTCTGTTCTTGGATCTCCCTCTTCCAAGATTTATCCTGCTTTTCTTTCTGCTCTTATTCCATTACACACTAGTTAACGTATGGAAATCTGTGGCTAGGCTGTATATGCTTTTCACAGTGTGTCACCCAAATTTAGCCTGCACCAGTCACTTTTTTGCTGAAGTGTCAAAGAATGCCCATGGTCAACACACAAGTCACTGGTTTCCTTATCAGTGACTGAATCGAGTAGTGACATCAGTAGTTGGCTCTGGAAAAGGAAACATCTCTCCTGCTGCTAGGCTCCCCGTTGCCACACAGGCAGTTTACACTTGGCCTTTAACTATTGCAGATAAGAAGGAAGCCCTCCAGTTAAACCTGGCCAGAACAGATAAAACGAGGAGACAAGAAGAATGAACACAGAAACCTGCTTGTACCACACACAATCAAGGCTGAAGTGGAGGAGCTTCAGCTGCCAAAACCCATGTCTAGTGAGCACCCTTCCTCACAGAAGCTGTTGAACTTTTGAGAACTGAACTGTATGGGGAGTAGCTCTGCCTCCACCCTCTGAACCTACAGGCTCAGATCAGGAAATCTTTGCTCCTGGTCCTGCTACACAATTAGCTGTGACTAGCTGGGCAGGATAGCTCAGTCTGAAATCTCTACTTCCATAGGTACTGCATCTCGAGAGCATTCTGCTCCATGCTGAACACTGCACAAGTTTTACATCTACATAATCAGAAAATAAGGTTTTGGTTGTTGTTTTATTTTTTTCCCCCCAAAAATTAGCACATCATGCCAGCCTAGCCAGCCTATAGTATTCCAAAATCTCTATCAACTCCCTGTTCTAGCATTTAGTCCACAAGAGTAGTCTTAGTGCAGTACTCATTGCTCACATAACTGTTGTACCTTATTGAGCTCTACTTTTCATTTAAAGTATGTATTTTTGTAGCATTAGTTACCATGCTACTATTATAAATAAAACCAGTTCTATTTCTGCAGCATCTCACAGCCAAGCATCTCAGATCATGTCACAAATACTAAGGTTTAACACTTGTGGGAAGTGTACTGCTGGGAAGAACACAATAGTTGAAAAACTAGGTAGTGCTTGGGTAGGACAGAGTCCTACTGCACACAGCAATACACGATTCAAGAGTTTAGTCACCAGAGAAATGACTGCCTCCTACGGGACTTTAGAAGAAAACTTACATAGAAATAATAATCACTGGGCTAAAATTCAGCCCAAGCACTTTTCTGAAGAAATTCTCTTTAAAATAAATACTACCTGCAATATTCTGCATTTTATTGCAACAAATATATATAAATAAAAAATGTAATTTATAACCATTGAAGTTACTTGCTTTTAGAAATCCTCTCACTTGAAATATTTCCATCTCAGTCACACCTCCAGAGCATGGCATCCAGTGGTACAACTTGCAGTTGCCATTTGAGAAATGACTCAGTCTGCTGCTTAGTGGAGTACCAACATCACTTCCTACAACATGCATGTCTTTCCTTCTGAACTCCCACCAAGCTGGAACTCAGCCAGTGTCTGTTTAGCTCGAGATACACAGCAACCAACAGGCAGTCTGGCAGGACTGCAGACATACCAGCAATAACACTGATAAATAAATAAATCTCAGTACTTTCTGTGTGTTGCCTTTAGCCTAGGTACTGAATAATTACAGCTGATGGTATGTTATACATATAGGTCAGTTGTAAACATGCTTGAATGATATTTATGTCCTAAGAAGTATTTTAATATGAAACCCTGTATAGTGAAATCTCCATTGTAATCCAGAGGAAACACTTACTTCCTTAAGGCTACTTCAGATGGACAGCAGAAGCCAGTCTGACATATACAGCACTTTATCCTTAGAACTTTCTCATATTAGAGGTCCATTCTCCATAGGAAATTCACTTATGGTACTTACCCATGTAGAGGTGGTAAAGTAACAAACCCACCTTTTGCCTTCTGCTAAGGTCTCTATCCATCAGTATACTTTTATGAACCAAGAATAAAAGCCCTTTGTTTCCAAATTAATCTCAAAAACTCTCTTCAGGCCATGCTACTGTTTGTCACTGGTTGGTAACACATACAATTACAAATTGTGACTGTTACTCAGGCCTTTGTCTAAGGATTTACTTCTGATCCTTTTCCTCTCTCCACAAGTGAAACCATATTTATGTCACAGACCAAAAACTGTTTTTCTCTGCAATACATTTATCAAAACTGTTGTTTTCTTTCACTGTCTAAACTTCTTGCAAAGTCTTATTTTGCCATTTTGAATGCAAATGCCCATCCTGATGGCAATTCTCAGGTCAAACAAGAAATTACACACTTCAAATCTACACAAAATGCTTTATTGAGCCTCCAAGACTTAGTTTTAACTCTTTCCTCTTCCACTATGTATTACTGAAGGTATATGTTACTGTACTACAAAACCTTCAGCACAACTACTGTTCCCTCCACAGGCTTGTTTTCTGCTGCTTCCATCTTTCTCTTCCACTATCCACCCAGCCTCAAGCTTACACCCACATTATTGCATTGCAACTGCAACTCAGTTTCAATGTCTTATCTTGTCAGTCCCTGGCACAGAAGCTGCCTTTCTTGAGTTGTGTGATAAAGCTGTTACTCATTCCCATCGCATTATGATCCCTCACAGAAAACATTTTCACTGCAATATTTAAAAACAGAACTATTACCCTAACCAGTTGGCTAATATTAAAAGGTTGCGGAGTAAAAGCAAAGAACATAACACCAGAAATTGTGTCACCTTCACACTGCACTGTTGGAACTTCCCAGACTAGCTGACCTACACAACGTGCCATACCCTTCCCTGCTGTCTTTATGCTAGCTAGATTTAGTAGTGTCATTCCCAAAGGTTCAGCTTTTTCAAACATACAAAGAAATGGTTACATGCAAAATATACCTTAAAATATTTCCTTACCTTATCCAGGGAGAATGTCTTAGTGACAGCGAAGCCCCATCCAGCTTCAAAAGCTCTTCGAATCATTGGAGAACTAGTAGTAGGGGTTGCACTGGCAAGGCCAAAAGGATTTGGAAACTTCAGTCCAACCATTTCTACACTGATGTCTACTAAATCAATAGGAGTATAGAAGAGTGGTAGTTCTGGAACAGTAGAAACTGCAACACCATGTAAGGACTGTGAAAAAAAAAAAATCACAGAAATTTATTATGATTCATTTTACTATAATTGCTTATTAAATCTGATAAGGGAATAATTCACTTATAATAACCCAAAGTTTCTCTTATGTGTTCAGGCTTGCAAATCAGCAAAACATGCAAACACTTGCATATGTTACATCTTCTGTCCAAATAGCATTCAAACTGAACTACTATGCCACGCTGGAAATAACTGAACAATAGTAATAACAATGAAACAGTAATTTTATATCCTGTACTGCTGATCTGGTTGAGTCCAACAGTTTGTTCAGCCACTCTGAGCAGCCAGTTCTGTTCTCTACAGCAGCCTGCAGCACTAAGGTTAAAAAAAACAACACCAAAACCCAGACCAGAAAACCCCAATAAAACAAAACAAAAACCACACAAAAAGAAACAACAAAACAGAAAAAGCCCCGGGCATGCATAGACAGACTCTAGTTTTGTTCACGCATGCCTATCAATAAAAAGTGTTTTGTGAAAAATGAGGGAGGGGATCCATGTGCAGGATCACTCTGCCCTAACTTCAATGTATTTTGAATTATTGCATCTTTTTCCCCCTCCTTTTAAAGATTTGATTTAGCCTACTCAATAGGATGCATATCAATACGTGCAAAATTTTTATTGTTTTAATATTTAATTGTATTAATATGAATACTTCAAGGGTTACAAAAATTTGACTCTGATTTGCGATCAAAGACCACCATACCCATTATGGCAGTGACAATACAGTCCCTCTTGTTTCCATTTTAAAAACAGCCTTTTCTCTAGAGAGCCAGTGAGAAGTTTTTCAATGTAAATGCTGCATCTAAAGGTAAAGAGAAAATCTTTTTCCACATATGGATACTGAAAAGTATCTTAATCAGGCTATAGCAGTAGGTAGAATTAACACATTCAGATGGTTAACTCAATAAAATCACAAAGAAATAAAGCAGGAATTATTAACAGAGAAAAGCCCTACAGTCTGTGTTCCTAATAAGACCACAGCATAAGATCACAGAAGTTTCTTTTATCCTTAAAACAAAGATTTCTTCAGGACAACAAAAAGAATCACTACTGAAGGTGTGGGGAAGACTTCCAGTAAAAACCTCAGGTACTTACGAATTGCTCTCTTTTGAGTTGCCTTTTTTCTTTTTTTTTTTTTTTAAAGGAACTTATTTATCCCATTTTTACCTTTGAAGACTAATAAGCAAGGATGGAAGGAGGGGAGATTTGTTTGTTTTAGTGCCTTTGGCTTCACAGGCTGGTTCAAAACTTGAGAGTTCACACCTGTGTTGCTTTGGGATTGCCTGGATTGACATCTCAGATTCTGACCACAGATCTTCAATTCCTTGGACAGGGAGTATACATTTGGGGGTCAAATTTTCTAATGGTTTAAAAGAAATGAAAGTACTGCAATTGTCTTAGCCTCCTGAATGCTGCAAAACTGAATGTATCCCTAATAGTGGACTTCTTGAGAAAAAACTAATTTTTTAAGGATCCCTAACCTTGGGACCAAACTCCCTTCAGTATCATGACAAAACCCAGCCAGCAGTTGAAGCAGCCACACTGGATAAAAAGCCAAACCACCTTCATTTCCTCCCTCCAGCATGCTCACTGCTTCCTCCATGGCATATGCCACAGGACTCTTCTCCTGTACCAGGAGAATCTGAGTTCTTACAAGACCAAACAACAGTCCAGCACTTTATATCTCAAAAACTTTTGCTAACTGACAAATCCATTAAAAAAAATAAAGAAGAAAAACAGATTGTCTTTTGATTATTTTGGGTTTGATTTCACCTTTTAAACTTTTTAAATGTCTGTCAACTAAAATTTCATGTGCAAAATGTTGTTAGCAATGCCAAATGAGAAATTCCTTGATCACAGAACTAAAATTAAAGCATTTTTAAAATGTGAGCACTTTTTGCCTCCTGCATATTTGGAAGTGGAGAAATCTGCTGAAACCAACACTGATATACTGGACTCTTACACTGAACTCTTTGATTTTGATTCTGTAAGAATGACAGCAAATACAGACTTAGGGAAAGATTTTTGGCCAATTCTACCCTGTGTGCACATGCAAGTTATAAATCTAATTTTCCATTTTGTAAGCAGTTGTTAATTTATTTGCTACCCAGAATTTTTCAAATGTTCTCTGTGAACACGTTTCAGGCTGTGGATTGCTCACAAACTATTCATTGCTTATATAACTGTAAATATTGATTCCTATAGACAAACAGAGAGACAGATTAAGTGCTCAATATGCATCCTAGGTTACATTGCATTGCTTTTCTCCCAAGCAGGAAAATTTAATCTCTACAAGTTGTTCTCACCTAAAATGAGTGTTGCTTTGAAGACATTCTTTACTAGAGACCCCAAATGAGCTTTCTGTGATAAAACAGCAAATAAACACAATACAAGACAAAAAAATCAAAATCCACCAGAGCTGCAAAAGACTGGTTAACCAGGTGGTTGAATACACCTGTGCAAAAGCAGGCCTCACCTCCTGCATGCCAGCACCCACACTGGTCACAAGCCAATTCTCAAACCATATGCAAAGAGGCCTATTCTTCCTGCCAAACTTCCCCCACAGAGTAAAGCCACAAACAATTCCACCCAGATGCATTCAAGCACTACAAGATGTGCCTAATGGTTTGTTAATGATGAGGTGACCCAGGTGGAGATGGCAGGGGAAGGATTACAAAAAAAGGTTTCAACAGAATAAACCAAGTCTTTGAAAACACACTGAGGCGGGATGCAGTTTAAGGTTTGGTAGCCAGTGGCTATATGCCCTCACAGATTTATTTCCCTTCTTCCTATCACTTCTCTTTTTACTCTATTTATTTTTTGCTGTTTTTTCCTGTCAGCACAATGCTTATAAAAGAAATAAATTCACTAAGCCCTGATATGTTGCTTTCTACAAAGCAAAACTTTCTGCAAACTAAAATGTTTTATCGTTTCCTGAAAATAAAATCACCTTTATAATGAAGGATTTCCCTGACATTGCACAAACAAATAGGAAAAGAAAGCCTGCAGCAAGGTTTTATTTATAATAACTCTTCCCTTGATTTTTAAAAATAGAGGACAAAAAGTGGCCCATTCTGACTCTAATATGATGCCAACCAGCTGAACTAACAATATTGCAGGTACTCATTGTTCCAGTCATAGCAATTTTTGGATACTGGTGAAAAAATCCCTAGTACACTGCATACAGTGGCCCTAGCTTACTTTAACCAGGATACAGCTAGAGGCAAAAGCAGCACAGTCTGTAGTGCAGGGCTGAGACAGGAACTCAGCTTTAGATCCAATACAATTTGTGACATTCATTTTCTTCAGATGAAGAAAATTCTTAACCACAGCAATATGGTCTAACTCCATTTTCGAGCCTTTAACAAAGATAGACTGTGAAAGTGAGTAGTTGTATTGCTGTTATTTTTCACAAAGAGCCTTCTCTACAAATCTTAATGCCTGGAAGAGTTTTTTTCCTGAATACTTACATCTCAATCCTGCTTTCTCTGTTATTGAGTATGATGTTAAAACATATTATTTCTCCTTTGCACATGCTTCCTTATCCTCTCTCTGATTATCTAACTTCTTCAATTGCATATAAACTTGTTAAATATGTTTATGTTACTTCATACAATCTCAGAAGGGTTGTAGTTGGGGGGGATGCCTCCAACTCTCTTGCTCAAAGCAGGATCAACCAGAGCAGCTTGCTCAGGGCTTTGTCCAGTTGGACACAGATTTTCTAAGCTCCTTTCTGGCTTTGTTTCTGGAACAGACATATTGCTTACTCTGCGGTAAGCAACTCAAATACCAGGTTTCCTGCACTTGTATTTAGTCCACCTTTTGCAAATAGTGCTTTGTTACTTGTCTCCATGCTAGTATTTCATATGTTTTTCTACCTAATCAAAGGGACATTCGATTTTTCCTTTGGTTATCCTGAAGAGAAGCAGACAACCTAACTAAGGGTTTCAAAGACAAGCTTCCTGGGAACCATCCATCTTTGGTACTGCTTATGAAAAAATGTACATTCGTGCATGCTTGAGGAATATACGAGAACAGTCAACCTTTGTAAGAATCCACAACTGTGCTCTTCAGATACAAAGCCCATATACATTTTTGAGAGCATCGGTAAAGGAAAAAAAAAGCAAATATATAATACTGGTTGAAAATAACACAGTGATGTGTTCAAAATTCATAGTGAATAGAGTCTTAATGAAGTACAATTTATATTTGTTTGGGTTCAACCCTTGAAGAGTATCATTAATTTTAGTCTAGCAAAAATATAAAAGAAACTGGCCACACTGGGGGAGGTTACAGAGAAGAAAAAATAGATTTTAAAAAGAAAATCTCTTGTGCACTGGAGAGGGAATGTCACTTTTTAAGAGGGACTTTTGTGAGAAGACGGCAGCTTGACCACACACATGGGGAAATGCTCCACAAGTGGAACAGCAGCACAGCATTAAGGCTGGCACAGTGGTCCAGAAAGAAAAGACTGGAAGAATCACAATGCAAGATCTGTCTCTGCTTTCAAAGCAGGCATAGAAAATTAGAAGTTAGTCCTGCAATAATTTTTAATTACTCTGACTATAACTATTATTAACTCTCATTCAGAAAGGTTATTGAGGCATAGAACAGCAGCCTATATTGCTTCCATACAAGATCACAAAGTCACTGCTGGACAAGGGTGAGGGCCATTATGATCTCCAAACTAAATAAATTATCAAGATAATTTTACAAAAATTTTTACATCATTCATGGAAAAACAAAAAAGGCTGAATCCTGAAAAAAATGTGCATAGCACATAGCTGCATGAATTGGGCTGATTCTGTTTGGATCTCTAATGACTTGCAAAGAACGGTCCTGGGAAGAATGACTATTTTCCTAACAGGTTTTACTACAACTATCCTTAGTTAGGCTTTGACTGGTCATGTTTATAGAAATGAACCTGACACAGCTGCAGGCAACAGTTTCTGAGATGAACCTATGCTCCATATAGTGGGAGGAATATATTAAGAGGCAGGAGACACTTGGGTAACTAATGATGGAAAGTTTCCAGCATAAGAGCAGCCAAGAAGCTTCTGTAAATAATTCCCAGTTTTGAACATAAGGCATTTATTCTGGATAGTCCTTGAGTCTGGATCTCATGCTTCACTTGACCATGTGCCAGAGCTTGCAGTGATTGGAATTTCAGGGCACATATCTGGCCCATCTGTTTGCTTAGCCTTTTGCCTGGAGTAGGTTGGGATACAAGCAGCATGCTGTTCAAACAGTGCATTCTGCAAGTAGTCAGGATGGTGGTTTTAAGTTTCAATCTTTGACATGGTCTTGGGCTAGTTGAAAAATCCTGTGGAATAGTTTTATTTTGCTAAAGGGTGACTGCATTAATTTTAGATCCTGATTCTGAGATAGTTGACAATTTTGGAAATTGCTACCTATTCCTGTAACTAAAATGCAAATGGGATAGATGGTATCAGTGCACTTAAAACTTAACGTGTATTCAATTCAGACACTCGGATCACACGAAGGTTACTTGTCTTATAACCTCACAGTAGACAGACAATAAGGTAGTGTGTAAGGGTGTTTTTTCATTTGATATTGGAAGTTTTCAGAATACAGGGCTGTGAATTGAACATGCACACACACACACAAACTCATGCACACATGCAGATACCTACCCCTATAAACATCAGGGTAATACAAACCTTCTCTAAACAACTTCTTTAAAAAACAGACTCTCCTTCAGTCACTGAAATTTCTATCAGGTCCAAACACTGGTGAAGTAGATTGCCAAATTACACCACTGCACCAAAGCAACCAGATTTTACAAGGGCTGCACATCTGAAGAAATGCCCTGGGCAACCCATTCATCTAACAGCTGGAAAGGTGACACTTGACATTTGGAAACTTCCCTGTGAAGATTGCTGTAAGGCTTTCCCATTAGTTTCCTAGTGAAACTGTAAGGTTGAATAAGCTGCCTTGAAACCTGCAAAAGGGTAACAGAAATGCTCTAGTACCACAAGCCTTCTTGATTTAAAATTCCAATTCTCAAGCCATGACTATTCAGATTTTTTCCAAGATATTAAATACATTCCAGAGGAGAGGAGAGAGGAAAAAAAAAGGCAGTAAGCTTTGAGGAGGAAGCAACATGATAAAGGAGAGGTTATAAGTGATGTGTGTATTTCTAGAAGTTAAAAAGGAAGGAGAAAAAAAATGGAGGAGAACACCCTCTCTTCCCCATCAGTTACCCAAATTCACTGTGCACTGAGAAATAAAGCAAGCAGGTCAGGGATTAAAGATGTTTCACACTCAGCATTTTTATAGGATCTAAGAAGGCAGGACACAAACAGTGCTTTAGAACAAGTGAGAAAAAAATATGCACAGATACTAACAACAGGCTTTCAGATGAAGTATTTTTAGGAAGTGAAATCAGACCCCAACAGCATGAAATTGCACAAACATGCAATCAGAGAGGCTTTGAGCAGATGGATGGGGGAGAAAGACATCGAGCTGTTACAGTCCCAACTTCAGTTGTTCAAATCTTTTTGTGGGAGAATGAATCATGTATCATGTTTCTAAAAAGTTCCTTGCACTTTGAACACACTATTTGTCAGCTGGTTCTCCAAACACAGGCTGTGTCTTGTGTCTCTGAAGGTTCCTCTGCAGCTCCTCTAGACTTTGTGCTCTTTCTTTTATTACAAAAATTAGGGCAGAGGTACTCAGTCAGCAATAAGCAAGGAGTACCAAAAGGGAACATGCAGTTACCAGGTTTTTCATGTTTGTACCCCTTAGACTCGTATTTCTCAGGTATATTCTCCTTTGCATTATTTTACTCTGTACATTTAGGGTTTAATTTTTTGTCAGGCTCTTGTGTCCAGTCAGCCTCATCAGAACAAATTTTGGTTCCAGCATAGATAATCCGAGTGCTTTGCAAACTGTTAGTATACTAAAAATGTCCTCCCCAGGTAACAACATGGGCAGTACCTCTTTTTTACTTTATACACTACCGGGAGATTTTACTTTTTAATACTGATGGGCTCACTTGTTTTCCCCAGTTACCCATTGAGGACTTCTACTTGCACTGTGTACTATGCAGAGAGGATTGCCACCCTTGGGCAGAATTCAGAGCTGGGGCCAAGAAAACGTTCCTTAGATTTTAGTGTTAAGACAACGTAAGAAAGCTCAGTTCAGCTGCTCAAACTCAAGTATGTGATTCAAGTCGCATGAATCTGTAATGTTCGAATCACCAGATAATTGAGATATTAGTTTCTCAAAACTTGTATATTTAATCTAAACCACAATGAAATTATTTTTTAAAATATCTATAAGCAGATAGAAATGGGAAAGAGAAAAATACTTTCTAAGAAAATCACCTGTATGTATCTGTGCATGTGCCAGGAAGCTTGTTTTCCATCATTTACTGATTCCACTGTAGTGTTAGCAAGACCACCAATGTCACCCCCTGCAAAAACCCAGGGTTCACTTGTTTGCATAGTTTCTGGATCTACTTCAGGAAGACCCCATCTGTTAAACTTGATAGGTGCCATGGCCTCTCTGACTGTAATGAAAGTGAGAGACAAGTATGTTAACAGAAGAAAAAAAACTGTTGCTACAATCTGTGAAATATACACTGATAACAATGAGAAAAGTAGCTCCAAAATCTTTCACTTCTTTAAATATAAATTTATGATAAAAATCAAAAGTCTTTTTATAAACATAAATGTTTTTGTTGAGCTAGCAGAGGTATGTGATTTCTATCAGGACTCAGAAAAGAAAACCAGCATATATTTAAATGCAACAGCAGTTTGGTATTATCAGAAAGGTGACCAGTTCTGTGTGCCTGCCAAGCCAGACTTGCGTACAAAATAAGGGTACACAAGTGTCACAGAAAGAGACTGGCTGAACATCCAAGAAATAATTGGTGCTAATGTTCTTCTGGTCAATCCCTGAGAACACACTGCATATCCCAGAAGCTCAGATTCACACTGGCATTATTCATCTCCAAGGGAAAAAGTGCAGCACTTCTGAAAATCCTACTAATGAACAGTATTAACAAGGGAAAAATAAGTTTTCTCTCTTTCCCTCCAGCCATACCTTTGTACTGCACTTACCATCTCAACACGTTTTCCTCCTGAATAACCTTCCATACACTCTCTTGTGCAACTTAACACACAGTTTACAATTTTTGACATTTAAAACAAAGTGTTTGATACAATTTCTAGAAATTCACTTAGATCTCCAGAATTTACTTCCAACATTTATTAACCCTCATGACAGAAATGATACTCTGTTACTTTCTGATAAGTAATTCTTAAACTTGACTGAAAATTTTGAGATGCACCATTTTCCCACCAGGAAATGTTGTTATCAAAGCTTTGGCTTTAACAAAATGTGTTGCTTTTAAAGAAATTTAATTCTGAAAAAGGTAGATTTCAATACAGTGAAAATCATCCTGACTTAATAGTTAAACCTGAAATATCCTTAAAGTAAGGCTCAGTTTGAAACTTGTGATACATATTAAGAATAAAGCAATAAAAACACAATCAAAATAAAATGTTTATATGAAGACAATATATTTTGTATCTTTTTCACTGCAATTTCAGATGCTTTTTAGAGCATGCATTAAGATATCTGAATTTTTTTCACATTAGTAAATAGCATATATAGGCATTCTGCATATCAGCTGTTTTTGTCCTTAAAATAATGTAGATGTGAAAATTAAAAAAAAAAAAAATTATAATGCATGGCATTAAACAACTAGCATTAAACATATAATGTTCAGAAAAAAATCTTGCTCTATATTAACATGATTTTCATTATGCATTTTAAAATTATTTCATCCTAATTGAAGACACTAAAGTAACTCCATGAAGAGAACTATGTTTTCAGTAAATATTTTTAGCAAATGTTGATGGCATGTATCAAAATAAGGGGGTTTTATATAGCTTTGTCTACAGGAACAGAAGATTCCGCAATAAAATGCAGCTTAAAATTGCAACATCCCTCAGGGACATACCACTAGCAGATGCAGATTGCCAAGGTCAATTAAACTGATGTAGTTGTGCTGTCATATGTATAAAAGAGAAACCTGCCAGTTCAAGACAAAAGTATTTCTCCAGTACAAGGACAAAGTCACAGTATTGTCCCCGTGCATGCCTGCGTATACAGCAAGCTTCAGACCCATCTTTCTTGCACATCACTGTGATGGAACTTTCTTCCCTGGCTCTGGATCTCCCTTCACCTTCAAATCATATATTAGAAATGTAATTCAAAATGGGGGGGGGGGAGCTGTGCACGATCA